>CM022947.1:57526130-58156738 GCA_012931725.1 Litsea cubeba
CAAATGGGGTCCGAAAGATGTATGTTTTTCATCTTCAGGATATATCTTTATTTGATTGTAGCCAGAGAAACCATCCATGAATGTCATTCGCTCAAATCCACAGGTGTTATCAATCATTACCTCTGGTATGGGAAGCGGAAATTCATCTTTAGGGCATGCGCCATTCAGGTCTCTATAGTCAATACAAACCCTGATCTGCCCGTTCTTCTTTGTCACGGGGACAATGTTGGCCAACCATTCAGGATGTTGTTCCTCACGGATGAAGCCGACGCTTTTGAGTTTTTGAACTTCTTGTTCAATTTTATCCATCACATCCGGACGGAATCTTCTTTGGCCTTGCTTGACAGGCTTGATGTCTTCTTGAAGATTGAGTTTGTGAACCGCTATTTTGGGGTCTAAGCCTGGCATTTCAGCGTAAGACCATGCAAAGCAATCAACGAACTCACGAAGAAAGGCGATATACTCGGGTAACTCATCATCCTTTATATTCTTGCTTATGAATACAGGACTGGGTTATCTGGTGTTCCCAAGTCTATCTTTTGAACAGGATCTTCTGTTGGAAAGGTTCGAAGGTGGTTCCTCCACAATATTTTCGGAGGCTTCCAGCTCAACGAAACCTTCTGGGTTTTCAAAGGCATTTCCAGACCAAGGTTTTGTTCCTTTCCACGGGTCTTCTTGATCGGTAATTTTCCCAAGGCTTGCTATGAGATGATCCCAATCGCCTGTTGAAACCGGGTCGAAGTAGGCTACTTCTTTTGGAGATGAGGGTTCTTCTGGGTCAGAAGTCCACACGTCTGTTCCATCGGACAACTCCTCTTCATTTTCGGAGAAATCGCGCCAATTGGATGAGCTTCCTGGATCTTTGTCAGGTGACTCATCAAAGAGATATCCAGGGAGATCGATGTCTTCATGGACTTGAGATGTTGAGGCTTGGTCAGTATATTGACTTTTAAGCCTTTGTGTCAACTGTCTCAAAGGAGTGTCAGGATCATATCCTAACCCGTGTGAAGACTTGCTACATAGCCGTAGAGTCTCCAATCTTCCAGCTGCTTTTGGTCAAGACGGGCCCCAATGGTGTGAGAATACCACGTCCTTCTCCCAAACCGACTGGGTTTTGAGTGTCATAGCCCATTTTCTTCATAATAGCTTGTGCCACAGAACTAGTTGAGGCATACCTTCATTTTGGAAGGTTCAAGCATGGAGTTTGATGAAGAAGCATCCGATCTATGGAAGAAGATCGGCTTTTCCTTTGCTGAAGTTGCTGGAACAACGAAGGAAGCTGACGTAGGATCTTCTATGTCAGAAGTTGTCTCTATTGGAGTGAGAGCAGGCTGAACTTGCTGAATGTCAGCTTGGCTTGATGATGTGTCGTCTTCCGGCTCTGAATCCGAGTCCGTGTCTTGCATGATAGACACGAAAGAGACAACAAATTTGCCCCCAGGCTTTTGCTTTGCCTTCTTCACTTTAGTTGTGATGACCAAAGGCTTTGAAGGTTTGAGGGAGATGATGAAGGGAGTTTGAATGTTCTCTTCAGATTTACCGAATGGTTTGTTTTCTTCCAGTGATTGTTGAGGAGCTTTGCCTTTATCTTTCTGGAGATTTTCGGCAAAGGATGCTGTGTGCTTCTCCTCTTCTTCTTTTCACCTTCATACATCTGTGAGTCTGCGAAGTGGACTTCTTACCTTTGAAGGGTTTCCTGTCCGCAAAGACTCGATGTATCATGCCGTCGTCGCCAACAAACTTGATGCATTGATGTAGAGTTGAAGGGACGACACCATTCTCATGGATCCAAGGGCCGTCCGAGAAGGATGTTGTAGCATGAAGGGGTTTTTATTGCATACACTGTGACCCTCAGAGATAAGATCACCGATCTGCAACTTGAACCTGATTTTGCCGATAGGCCTTTGAGTACTCCCATCGTATCCAAAGATAGATACAGATGTGTGGCTCAGCTTGCTGGGTGGGATGCCCAACTCTTCAAGAGCCGATGTGGAGATGAGGTTGAGTGCAGAACCTGGGTCGATCTGAACTCTGTGCATAGGCATTTCCTTGATATACCCTGTGAAGTACAGGGGTCGGTTATGCCTGGTTTCGCCAAGTAGGAGGTCATCCTTTGTGAAGGCGATGGTTGCATTGGCTGCTTTTTAACCGAGAGGCATTCAATGCATGATCCCTCAGTTTTCTTCTTTTCTCCCTTTGAGGAGGCTTCTGAGTTTTTGTCCCGGTAATCATTTCAATTTGGAGGACTTACGGGGCATATTTGTCGACATCCTCATTCAGCTTTTGTAATTCTCGAGATGAGATTATCACGAGTGTGCGGAGACATTCGCAACAAATCTAGGATGTGCAGACGTGCAGGTATGTGCTTGAAGTGTTCAATCAAGTCATACTTGAAAGCCTCCTTAGGGCCTGCATGTTCATCATTGTTGCCACTAGGGGCGCTTACAACATCTTTTCCGAAGGATTTACATATGTAAAGGAAGATTGGTTGTAATTTTTGTGGTAGTCCCGGCCAGAGCGGGTGCCTCTACCAACTTCGAGAGCTTCTTGAGAAGGGTCTTCGTTTGGAAGATTATCTTCAGGATCAAGAGGCTGTCGTTTTTCATTTGCTGAGGATGAATCAGCAGCAAAGTTGCCATCCTCAGTGATTGTGTTGCACGGAGCATTTTCCGGGAACAAGTCCTGAACAGCATCCAGCAACCTTTCTTCTTCGTTGACTAATTCATCGTCCCAAGCATCAATGGCTGGGAATTCTTCAGTCAGGAAAGGTGTGAACTTTGAAGTCACAGTCTCAGGAGAAGAAACCTGAGAGGGTGTCATCTCAGTGGAAAGTCACGTGAGACGAGGTGGCTCCAGAAGATACATTGCTAGGCGTCGCCGGAGTGTAAGTGCTTTCATCAGACGATGCTTCGAAGAGCTATAATCCCGAATTATCACATTATAGGAGCTCTAACGGGAGACGTTTGCCTGATCGGAGTCAGACTCATCCTCGGATGTAAGAGGATCGTCTATCCAGCAATTTTCTCCATTTTCAGGAGTTAAGGGAGGATGTACCTGATGGTCTTCAAGGACTTCAGGCTCTGGATTGCGAGGAGGCTCGTTGACGCGTTCTTGTTCTTGTTCTAGAGCGAGTCGCTGTAAGATCCTTACATATTCTTCAAGATCAGGCATGGGAGCCGGATCTTCTTCTTCATCAACTCTTTGTGGCTCAACATGGTTGATTTCCACTGGAGTAATAAGAGGTGCTGGGTCAGCAGCATCTTCTTGTACAGCCTCTTGGTCTTCTTCATCATCAGACCAGGATCCTTGTGGCTGTAGGGGGTTATACCAGATTACTGGCATAAGATGAGACTCAGGAACCCATTCTTCATCGGAGAGATATTCTCCTGTTTCAAGGGACTCCTCCCACTCATCTGTGTAGTTGGATTCGAATCCATCATCGGTGTCGCTGGACTCGTATCCATCAATGGAGAATCCAACTACCGAATTGCAAGAGTATGATGCCTCCTGCATGGCTTCTTTGAATTGAGGTGGCATGAAATCACTGAGAGTGAATTTCCTTACCCCCTTTGAAGTCTCTGGAAGGGATGTTTTTGTTGCCTCCAGTGAAGCGGTAGAGGAAGCCTCTGCCTTTTCTGTTTTGGCTGGGTCTTCTCTTGCCGTTTGAGCTTGAGGAGATGTTTCATAGCATGCCTTCGCTGTAGGCTTTGTTTTCACGACCTCCCAATTTTCATCTTCCAGGAGATCGGGATGTACCCATATCGGTTGTCCGTCTGGTGTCGGGTAAGGAACCAGTTTCCTTGGACGCTTGGATTGAGTTTATCACCTTGAAGGAAGTAGTGATCTTCTTCTTCAGTGATTTTGATGTTTGTCCACATGTCACCATGTTGACGGAGGCAGACCCACAGTTTTTATCAAAGGTGATGACTCCGTTTTTCCACATCTCATTTATTTTCTCCCTCACAACGAAGCATTGATTGAGAGGATGTGAGATCATCTGGTGGTATGGACAGTACCGACGATCGTTGGTTTTGCCAACATCACCCGGTTTTTTTTGGTTCAGGCAAGGTGAGCTTGCCGTTTGCCACAAGAGCCCCGAAGATTTCGTCAACATCTTCATCAAACGGGCATTTCTTCTCTACTCGTTCTTTGAAGGCATCTGAGAGTTCAGGTCTCTTACCAGCAACTTTATTTTCAGCTTTCTTTGGTGGCTGAGGAGATGACTTGGTCTGCACATTGAGGACCTCTTTTTTCTTTGGTTTAGAGGTTGCAATGGCGGTCGGCTCTTTTCTTGATGATTTCTGACTGTTGAGGTCTTTAATCACCGTTTTCAGCTTCCATGGAAGCTTCTAGGAGTTCTCCGAGGTTGTTTGATTTGTTGCCGATGATCATGGAGCGGATTCTGGCTCTCATGTTATTTCGGCAAATGTCGACTAGCAACGCTTGTGGCAATACATCAGAGCATTTGAGCATTGTATGCCCATCGCTTTCCACTTGTGAATGAAGTCATATGTTGATTCATTCTCCCACTGTTTTAGGCTGCACAGCTGAGCCATAGTAGCGGGATGATCTCACCTTGAAGTGAGTCAGGTAGCGTGTCTCTAGCATGGCCCAGTTTTGGATTGAGTCCTCCGGCAGAGTGGAGTACCAATCGAAGGCCGTACCTTTTAGAGTACTTGCAAAGAGGCGAATCTTGAGTGCATCTTGATCCGCGATAGCTCCCGTCAGGATCTTGAAGTGGATGACGTGCTGTCTGGCTGATCCTTTCCCCGTATATGTTTGGAGAGTAGGATGCTTGAATTTGGTGGGGAACAGGGACCGAGTCCATCCATAAGGGATATGGTGGCTTGATCCCATGCTCCTTTGAGTATATCCTCTTCTTTTTGCTTTGGCGAGGATACTGTCTACGTCCTTTTTCGGTAAGGGCGCGTGACTCATTTTCTTCTCTATTTACCTCGTCGTCTTGATGATTCGGAGGAGGTTCATTGTTCGCCTGATTTTGGAAGGCGAGGAGAAGGTTTTCCATCAGAGTTTCAATCCTCTGCTGGCCCTGTTCCAACTGCTGGATGCAGGGTGATCGCATCTTCTGGAGGTGGATTGCGGGGTGGTGGCTCAGAATTTGTAGCCAAGACATTCATCCTTCGTGATTCGAACGAAGAAACTGTCCTGGTGACTGAGCTGGGGCTCATTCTTTTTGAAGAAGAGCTTGAAGAAGGATCACTCTGCTGTCCTTTGCTTGAAGGAGCAGGGGATTCTTCTGAATGTCTTCTTGTCCTTGAGACGCTGCGGGTCATTGGACGTCGGACATGGATTTTTGTTGCTGATTTTTGGCGCCTTCTGGTTTTTCCAACCATATGGACGGCAGCAACTTGGTTGGGTCTTTCTTTTTCGACCCATTTGGGAGAGACTTGGAGTGTAGGAGGCTGGGTCCTTTGCTTCTCTAGTCTCTTTTACTGGTATGACGCGCGGCGGCATATACGACGAGCAATTTGAGCTTCGGTCAGCTCTGGCTGGGCTTTGACGATGAAGGATGTGCTCCCTCGGGCGCAGCAGCCGAGCCTGTCTTTTTTGTAGCTGGGCAAGGACAGGATGCGAACCCTGTCCTTCGCCTGTTGCAGCGAAGCTTTGAATTTTTGAAGTTCGGCCCCTGTAGAGATGAAGGGTCGAACTGCAGGTTTGTAGGCCTTAGCAGGTGCTTGTAGAGGCCTTGTGATGCATGACTTGATTTTGGGCTTGTAGGAACAAGCCGGCTCATGCTGGGATGACTTGGAAGTCAGGTTGGAGATGAGTTTCTCCTCTTTCATGTAGGCAAGAGGGTAGAACTGGTTCTCCTTGAGTGGGGCCAGGAATGCTGGCTTGGTAGATGTTTGGGACCTTCTTTGTTTTGGTGAAGGTCTTGGGGACCAAGTCTTGGGATAGACCTGGTTGTTTACAGGTCGAGGCTTCGTGGGGCTGCCATGGGCTTCAGGCCTGATGGTGCTCGCCTTTGGTGTCACGGTAGTGACACGTTGAGAGGCGAGTTTTTGCTTCTTGGAAGGAGCAGTTTGTTCCTCAGGAAGTGGGAATGGTCCCAGTGTCCCAAAGACGATAGTCCGGGGAGTCGAGGTTGACCCGGAGTTCAGAGAGTTGCCGAGGGAGTTGACGCTTCGGCAGCTGATGGGGCGCTTGTAAGTGTGCGTAGTTTGCTTCTGTTGAAGCATGATTTGGTGCTTGCTCTCATCGAAAGTAATGGTTAATGAAGCTGCCATTGTTAGTTTTCGAAAATTTCTGAAACAAGACCACATCCATTAGTAATCACAAGAATATAATGATCATAAATGGGAAGTTCTATGGTTTCGTCTTTTCAAATTGCTAGAGGAAGATGACCCAAGCAACATGAAGAAGGCAAAATGCTATAGAGGGTACAATTGTTCTGATTGCAGGTATGGTAAGCCCAGAATGGGCATCCCAGTGACTGCTAGAAGCAATTGTAAACTTAAATTCGACTTATCGAGAAGCAGAGCTTGCTCGAGGTAAGAAGAATATAAAGTTGGAGTTACAGATGTGCCGGTCGCAATACAGCAGACCCTGAAAGGGCGTACTAGTACCGCTAGACACAAATGTTTTGAGACCGCATCTATGAGATGAGATTCTCTGTTTTGAAAGGTCAAAATTGGATTCATCAAAAAGAGCAGATGGTATTCCAATCTAAACACGGGCTCAGCGATTTCCGCGAGCGCCAGTGCTCAGAAAGAAATGAACCATAATTTCTCGAATCTGAATCTAAAAATGACGAGTTTTTTTTTTTTGAAAGGCCAATATCGGGTTCATCAAAGAGAGCAAAAGGCACTCCAATCTGAACACGGGCTCAGCGATTTCCAGCGAGCGCCAGTGCTCAGAAAGGAGAAGACCCAAGATTCTCTCAATCTAAACCAAAATGACGGAAGTTTTTTTTTTTTGAAGATTTTGAGATTTTTTTTTTTAAAAAAATCCTTTTTTTAGTTATTTTTTTTTATTTTTATTATTTTTTTTTAAATTTTTTTTTGAATTTTTATTTTTAATTTTTAAATTTTTTTATATAAATTTTATTTTAAAAATTTATGTTTGAAAAAAAAAATTTATTTAAAAGACGAGAGAGTACACATAGGCCTCCTAACCCGGTCTTATGAAATCTTGATTGATAGAATTGCCCCCAGGTAAGGGTAGGATTACTTAATGAACCCGTTTGGAGGACCCTTGCCTAGAACAGTCAAGCTGTCTCCACACTCTGGACAAGGCTTTTCTTTGAATCAACCATGATCAAAGAACACAGTTGGTTTAACCTTAGTGGTCTATGTCCTTTTTTTTTTTAATTATATTTTATTTTATTATATATTTTTTTTAATGAACTCATCGAAGAGAAACGATGCCCAAAACCTTAGTCGAACAGGCTCAACATTTCTGCAAGCGTGATGAACGATAGGAACGCATCAAGGTTTCTCAATTTGAATCCAAAATGAGAAATAAAATTTTTTATTATTTTTTATTATTTTTTATTTTTTTTAATATATATATTTTTTAGATCTTAATGAACTCATCGAAGAGAAACGATGGCCCAAAACCTTAGTCGAACAGGCTCAGCATTTCTGCAAGCGCGATGAACGATAGGAACGGATCAAGGTTTCTCAATTTTGACTCCAAACTGAAAAATCTGATTTTTTTTTTTGAAAAGAGAAAAGAGTGGAAATAAATTCAAAGAATTAAAAATTTCCAAACAAAAAATCTCATCTCATTTTTTTATAGATGCGGAATCCAACATAGGCCACCAATTATAAAGTAGCCAAGGAATCGAGAAAAGAAATATAAGCATAGAGCAAAATATATGATATGCAAATATTTCATTTCTAGCATCGTGTTCTCAAATAAACAGGTCCCACCGGGTGTGCCAGCTTGATGGACCGCGCTCCTGCTCGGTTCTACCGAGGTCGGCGGACGTGGGAGTCCGTTTGGTTCCGACCCTTTCTTAACCGGGGGGCAAGGGCGTGCATCAACATTTCTTTTTTTTGTGAGGGTGTGCCAGATTTTCTATTTTACTTGGAATTGCAAGTGGTGATCGGAGATAAGCCTTCGCAAGTAAAAAGGAAATCAACTTCTTTCAAGTTTTCCATTGCACATATATTTAAGAAAAGAGACATTTTCTTGGTTTGCCGTGAAAGGCGATTTTTTTGGCATTTATAGCCGATTTTGGCGTTTATAGCCGATTTTTGGCGTTTATAGCCGATTTTGGCGTTTATAGCCGATTTACAATCCTTATCAATAATGAAAGACAAGAGTTGTGATTTTTGTCTCTTTTGAAAAATACAAACTACAATGAAAAGCAAGAAAAGGAGGATCTAACTTCTCAGGAGATTGTGGGGGACCCGTTTAGATTGACGGTCGCAAGCCATATGTGGGCTTCGCCATCATCCATGCAGATGAGAACAGAGAATGCTATTGATTCGCTTAGCTTGGCTATAACCTCAGGTTTTTAGAGAACAAAGACCAAAAGAAGGTCCTATGTCCAATGAAAAGCCGAGTAGACGGGCTTGAAAAGCCATGTCTAAGCCATTGGCGGCAGAAGGAGAAGGCAAGGACCTTGGGGGGGAGTACCCCCCAAGGGACTTTTGTCACCTTGTTGCGGTGGTCGGTGTAGAACTTCCGCAGAGTTTTCTCTCTTTTTTTCTTTCTCTGGATTTCTGTGCTTTGTCTGTCTGTGTGTTTGTGCTTTTTTCTGATGATCCTTTCTTCTTGGAGAGCTTTCCTATTTATAGGCCTTTAGGTGGCCATTTTAGGAGGGTTTATGAGCTTTAATTGTCATAAAGCTACATAAAGGGAGGAGTTACAAGATTGAATTCTTTATTTTGTAACTCCTTTTTCTTGGCTTCTGATTGGCCGGAGGAGATTGAGGGCATTTAATCGCCTTTAATCGCCATGATGGGAGGAGTTTCATGGGTTAAATGCCATGAATCTCTTGACTTGTAACTCCCGAATGCTTGCTTCTGATTGGGCCGTCCAAAGAAATGGATTAATGACTATAATAAAGCTAGTCAATTAATCGCATTAAGTGGTCGCCGAGCAGTTGAAGAGTCGCGGGCCGTGCCGCGTCTTTTGGGATTCTTCTGTTAATGATCATCAATGGATCTTCATGTAGATCGACATTAGATGACCATATAATTTCAGGTGTTTGTTGCCAACAGCGGGTCGGTGCCATCTGGCCTGTCGATTTCTCGATCGGTCGGGTAGAAAGCACATTTTTTTTGGTTGACCGGGTGGCGATCAATATTATTTTCGATACTCTTGATGATTGACCCGTGTTTTGGATGGATGTCAGAGGATTTGGTGTCTCAAAAGCATGAATTTTGGAAAGTACCAGAGGCTGGGCGCTTCGAATCGTGAAAAAACGGCGAAAATCGGGGTTTCTGGGGCCTTCCCGGCGACCTCGGGCTCCATGGTCGCCGGCGACCCTGGGGGGTTTTTCCCCCTTTTTGTCCCGTTTTGTGTCCGTTTTTTGCTGTTTTTCGATTCTTTTTTCTTCTGTATTTTTCCTTGACATTTTTGACCATTTATCGGCCTAATTTCCCTGTAGGAAACCTGATGAGAATCCTTGCATTTTATTTTGCAAAGTTTCCAATTTCCTGAGAAAGCCGAAGACTTTGTAGCGCAGAGCTGCCGATTTTCTGTCAGAAGCTGAAACTGGGTCAAACGATGTCGGAATGACCTGAAATTTGGTGTGAAGCCTCCTGAGCAATAAATAAGACAACCATAGGCTTTTGTTTGAGTTTTGAAGCCGTTTGGGGTCCTATCACCAGTAGACTTGCTTTTGTCACGATGAAGATGTCGCGGTTTGATGTGCGGTCAACCGATGTCCGATTGACTTGAAATTTGACAGGGAACCTATTGGAGTCATTTTAAGATGATCTATAGGCTCTGTCTTGGAAACCATGGTCTCGGATAGCTTTGCCGCCAAGAGGCCTGATTTGGCTTCCGAGCGTCAAACTATGGTCAAATGTTGTCGAAATGACTTGAAATTTGACGTGTAGCCCTTTATAAGCATTTTGAAGCCGTCCATGTGCTCTATCTGATGAGTAATGGCCTCTGTGGTTCTCGCCGCCGAGAGGCTTGATTTAGCTATTTGAGGGTTGATGTAGGGTCAAACGTTGTCGGTTTGACTCGAAACTTGACGTGGAGCCTTTTGGAAGTATTTTGAGACCATCCATCGGCTCTGATCGAATATTTGGTGTCTCCGATGCTTTTGCCGCCGAGAGCTCCTTTTCGGCTGTCGGAGAAGCGAAGTTAGGCCAAATGATTTTGAAATAGCCCGAAACTTCTTGTGTACTCCTCTTTTGGCTGTCTTGAAGGATCTTGCAGTTTTTGTTTGATTCTGACAAGATTTGATTTTCGGAAGTAGCATTGTCTATTTATGGCAGGTTGCGACTTCATGTAGCTCTTTGGATCTTGAAGAGGCAAAGTGACATTTTTGGTGTCAACACACTCATCTAAGGGTTTACACAGTTTGGGGCGTCAATCATCAAATGAGGTTTTATTTTGGATATCCGACAGTGGTGGGGTCCACTGGCTGATTTGATCACAAATCTAGTCCACACATCCGTATATACATGGTTGGGCGACCATTGTTGTGAGGGTGATCCTGGGATTGGAGATGGTGGGGTCACTATTCTAAGCTTCCTGTTGTCACAGGCGTGGAGCATTTTTGTTTAGAATCGGTTCTGTGTTTGTATGGCTTTGACAGTTTGTATAGGAAGGAGATAAAATGATGACATGGGATGACATGGTTACCTGATAAGGATGGGAATAAAGTAGATAAAGTGATGACATGGGATGATGTAATCCCATGTGACTTTTAGTGTGGTGAAATTATTTACATTGTCCCTTTTTATTTATGAAAATTTGAAGAAAGGGCCTTAGTTGTTTTATAAATACAAATTAATTTTTAAATGGTATCTTTGATTTTCATGGGTTAATATTATATTTTTATATCTTATTAATTAGATCATTGGACCTGAGTAAATACCGTCCGGGCAAACGATATCTTACTAACGTGGGGTTTAATACTTCGTATAACCTCGGGGAAATCCTAATAGATTTGAGTTCAACCCATCTTTATTGGAAAACCCTTAATTGGGTCTATGCACCATTGATCGAGAAAGGATGCGTTGACCTTTTATCTATTTAGAGATTCCTATGGTTATTAGGTATGAGACCTTATGTTTGACTGTAGGATTGGCTTGTGGTTATTCATTGACCTTCGGGGTTGCATACAAGATTGAGATTGATGTTGGCCTATTAGCTGCATACCCTATATTGATTGGATATGGACCGTGATGTGGCTTGGCAATCGATTGAGAAATTGTAGAGGTTTATTCGAATGATATCAATATTGATTGTGGATTGTTGTGCAGCCAGCCCTTCACTTTGACTTAGGTTTCTATGTCAGAGCATTACAGATCACTAGGTTTATTCTATTATGATATGTATATATATGTACATCGATTGGGTCATAATTGAACTACTGCAGTTGTAATTGGACGGCTGATCACCGATGTGAACGGACACTGTAATATCCGCATTGATTGTTTGACCAGTATTCCGGATTATCGATCGGTTTATGACCGCCGACGTGATTTAGATAGTTATGGTTAAACACCCAAAGCAGTTGCATTGCCTCTGTGTGATTATTGTATTGCTCTATTGTGTAGATTGGATTTAGGTTATATGTTCCTTTCATCGTCGTCATATTGTTATTCTCTTATGATTATTAAATGTCATTACTCACATTGATCTTGTGTTTTATTTATAAATTATGCTTTCGTACTTGCTGTTTACTTTGTTTATTGGTGCATAGGTACCAATCTCTACCCTACCGAGGAGACGGAGGAGGATCAAACGTTTCAAGCGTTTGAGCCAACTGACGAACCTGAGTGGAATGCCGGAGACGGTTTTGGAGCCATCTGAGCCTGCATGAGAGTGAACGTCATCTTAGCAATTCCTTAGATGAACTTTCTTTAATAATATACATTTCCTTAGTAATTGTTTTATTCATTCTACAACTTTAATTATTAATGTTTATTTGATTTTCGTGTTGGATCTTATTTACGGTCATTGAATACCAATTGAATGAAGCTTCCTTTGCATTTAATGAAATTTTATTTGGACTCACCACGGTTTGTGATGTTATGTGGGTCCACTTTTGGAAGCTTGTGTTGTATTAAACACAGGAATTTGGATTTGTTTTAATTTTTCAAGTTTTTCCCCAATTCTTATTTTGGGGACGTGACAGCAGTACAATACTATGGCATACTATCTGTATTGGGGATAGCAGTGCAATATCAAGGGCATGCTACTCAAACGAGCAGCAGCACAGTAACGAGGTGAGAATGGGCTAAGTGATGTTGACTTCCAATAATCCATACAGGAGTCACACAAGGCTTCAAAATAGGGAACTAACTCAAGAATATGGTAGAAAGCATGAAAACAAGGAAATCCAAGGAAGCATGAAACTAAGGAATCGAACAAGTGGAATCAAACACAACACGAGTAGAAACCATGAAACCAAGGAAAACCACATGCATGCTATATTGTTCGATTTAGAAACTTGATTTGGCTCCCAAGCACTTCACAAACACCCTTACACAACTCTAAGCTCTCGGAAACTCATTCCCATGAAAACCTCCAAATCTACAACGAGAATACCCTTCAAAAATCAATAACTAGGCAAACGAATGAAGGACTTACATGTCCAGATTTGTGGCCAAAACACTCGCAACAACTCGAATCTAGGAGGTGGTTACTTACCTCTAAGAGCTCGAACCACGAAAGATACCTAAGTAATGGGTTGTCACAAGTTGGAATTGCCGATAGAGAAGGTTGGAGGCTTGAGGGAGCAAGAGGAGGAAGAGAGAAGAAGAATAACGGTCGTTTCACTTGATTTGGTTAAGGAATGAAAGAGAACCACCGGGACAGACCTGGTTTTCGCTGGAGCAGAGATGAAAATCAAGAGAAGGAGAAGGAAGGAGGGGAGGGGTCCGACCTTATATAAACCGGGTCATGCGGGCCCCACCAGTTAATACTCTTGAACTCGGGCCAAGAACAAAAGTTTCAGGAAATTAAAAGACCTTTCTAATGAACAAACAATGGATAATTCTCAAGATCGTTTGCAAAAACTCTATTTTCTCATATATGACGAAAACACCCCTAGAAAGTGAAATAAGGTGAAATATAGGTTTCCGGGATTTCAAATGGGTACGGGCTGAACATAAAAGTTGTTGGATGTAACGAGACCTAACTTATGAACTCAAAATAGTAACTTTTCAAATGTTTAAAAATGCCCTTGATTTTCCTTAAATTCGAACTTGACCGTTCCATGTACCGAACTTGGTTTGAAACCTCTCAAAACTTTCTGATACTACCCAAACATCATTCTAACCGGTTAATTAAACTCCTCGACTTACATCTAAACACACATCATGTTCGGAATCTTACAACGGCCTAAACCGATGTTCAACCTCTATTTTAACTACTAGAAACTAGATTTACAGTCTTTGGTCCGCACAAACAACACATTCTTCCGTGTTAGCCATGTCAGCAAAGCTGCTATTGATGAAAATCGTTGAATAAATCTTCTATAATAGCCTGCCAAACCTAGAAAACTCTAAATTTCAATCACGTTCTTCAGTCTTTCCTAATTTATAATTACTTTAATCTTTAAGGGGTCCAACGTTGATCCATTCTTTGAAATGATGTGACCGAGGAAAGCAACTTGCTCCAACTAAAACTCGCATTTATTTATTTTGGCATACGACTGGTTATCTCTTAAGAGTTGCAAAAAAGTCCTCCAATGCTATTTATGTTCTTCCCGAGACTTAGAATACTCCAATACATCATCAATAAATATTACTGTGACCTGGTCAAGTATGGTGTGAATATCCGATTTATCAACACCATAAAAACTCTAGTGCATTTATCAATCCAAATGACGTCAATAAAAAATCAAAGTACCAATATCTGGTTCTAGACGTTGTTTTCGGCACATCAATAGACCCCATGAGATTGAATAAGATGGAGACAAAAGTTTGTATAAATCTAGAGTTAATGTATTTTCTTTATCAGTAGAACAACCGCTCCTGTAGGAGTGCCCATCCAGACCATCCCCAAAGGCAGGACCCCTTGCATTGGGTCCCGTAAGATGAAAAACACTATTCGCACTCCCACGTGCGCAGGAGCACAGGAGAAAATGGTCCTACCAAAGCAATTATAGAGGACTCCACAATGATGTGGCACTTTAAGGAGGCTTACCATTATAATTATTAGAGGAATTTACTAAAAAAAAACACTTCAGATGGACAGTGGACCAAAAAGGTCACTTTAGGGGACCTCGCACAAAAAGGGCCTTCCCGTCCAAAAATACATTTTTTCTCATTTTTTTATTGTATCGACCCTCCACTACACAGGTGAGAGTCGGTATCGAACCTGCCTAGGCAAACTATTGACACCAAAAATGTCACTTTGCCTCTTTAACATCAAGAAGCTACATGAAGCCGCATCCTACCACAAACAGGCAATGCTACTTCCAGCATCAAATCTTGTTAGAATCAAACAAAAACTGCAAGATCCTTCAATATAGCCAAAAGAATAGTACACATGAAGTTTCAGGCCATTTCAACATTATTTGGCCTAACTTCACTCTTCCAACAGCTAAACAGGTGCTCCCGGCGGTGACAGCGTTGAAGACATCAGATCTTTGATCAGAGCCTATGGATGGTCTCAAAATACCTCTAAAAGGCTCAATGTCAAGTTTCAGGTCAAACCGACAACGTTTGACCCTACATCAACCCTCGAGTAGCAAAATCAAGCCTCTCGGCGACGAGAACCATCGAGGCCATCACTCATCAAACAGAACACATGGGTGACATCAAAAGGCTTCCAAAGGGCTACATGTCAAGTTTCAGGTCATTTCGACAACATTTGACCAAACTTTGACTCTCGGAAGCCAAATCAGGCCTCCCGGTGGCGGAGCTCCTCGGGACCATGATTTCCAAATCAGAGATAATGGATCGTCTCAAAATGACTCCAATAGGCTCTCTATGAAATTTCGGGTCAATCGGACATCGGTTGACCGTACATAGCGCGGCATCTTCCTCGCCACAAAATCAAGTCTACTAGCGACAGGACCACACACGGCTTCAAAACTCAAACAAAAGACTATGGTTGGTCTTATTTATTGCTCAGGAAGCTTCACCTCAAATTTCAGGTCATTCCGACATCGTTAGCCTCGTTTTGGCTCCTGACGGCAAATCGGCAACTCTACACGACAAAGTCTTCGGCTTTCCCGGAAAATTAGAAACTTTGCGCTCTGATACGTAAGGCTTCTCATCAAATTTTATGAATGGAAATCATGTCAAAATAAGTACAAAAATGTTAGGAAAAATACCGAAGAAAAAAGAAATGGAAAAAACCGAGAAATGGCCGAAAAACGGCGACCAAAAAGGGAAAAAGCCCCCATGGTCGCCGGCGACCCTGGAGATCCGAGTCGCCGGATTTTCCCCGAGAGACCATTTTTTGGTCCCTTTTCGCGTTTCGCGATGTCCGACCCCTGTGGTTTTCTAAAAATCTAATTTTCGAGGCACGGAATCCGTCGATCTTCTTCAACATCACAGATCTGCCGCCGAAATCGTGAAATCATCATCGATCGCTTCGACATCACCAACCGGCCGACCAAGAAAGCACACTTTATGCCTGATCGATCGCGAAATCGATAGGAGTCACAGGACAGATGGCACCGGCCCACTGTTAGCAATCAATATCTAAAAATGCATGGTCATCCGACATCGATCAGCATGAAAGTCCTTCGGAAATCATCGCAAAAGAATTCCAGAAGGCATGGCACGGCTCGCGACTCTTCAAGCGCCTTGACGACCACTTAATGTAGTTAAATGACCCACTTTATGACAAGTTAATGCGGTCATTTACTCGTTATTTTGGACGGCCCAATCAGAAGCAAGGAAAAAGGAGTTACAAGTCAGCCATAATCATGGCATTAAACCATGTAACTCCTCCCATCATGGAGCTTAAAGGTGATTAAAAAGCCCTTAATTCTCCATCGGCCAATCAGAAGCCAAGAAAGATGAGTTACAAAATAATGAATTAAAAACTTGTAACTCCTCCCATCATGTGGCTTTAATGCATTTAAGGCCCATAAACCCTCCTCATGGCCACCAAAAGCCTATAAAAGGAGGTCAGTCCAAGACGAAAGGATCTGGAAAATCGATCAGAAAAATCAACCGAATACACACCGTGCAAATCCTAGATAAAAGTCTACCAAAAGTTGCTACAACGACCTCTCTTCCATTGAAAAAGTCCTGCACCGACCACCACTACAAGGTGAAAAAAGTCCCTTGTCACGTCCCCGAAGCCGGATCCCTGCAGCGGTCCGACCTCGGGGACGCAAATTGAGGAGTAAGTGATAAATATATTTCTCCCCAGGATCCAGTGTGTGAGGAAGACATAATTTCCAGCACATCAAAGGATTTCGTAGAAGCTTACATGGAGTTGCGATCTGGAGTCCGTGGCCATCGGATTCCGCATCGCACTCAACCTATCAGCGTAAAGCTGTCATAGCAATGCTCAACTCAGACTGATAGGCTAATCATTACCCAAGCATATTCAAGTTATAACTTAACAAGTGCATTAATTACAATCCCAAGGGAAAAAGGCTAACAAAAGCCGTACAAAATAATAAGCTAAGAACAAATGCTACCCAGGTGTTTAACGTAACTTCGGAGTCAAGCATGACGTCTACATGACATCTCTGAGACAACAAACCTGCAAAACTCGTGTCCCTACAGCCATCTGCACATGTACTAGCTCAAGACGAGAACATGCTACCTAGAGCGCCAAAGTATAGTATATCAAACACGATGATCTGGCAGGTGATCAATTTAGGCATGAGCAAAAACAATTAAAGTTTGAAAGAAACAATGTTAAAACAATTTACTGAATTTAAAACAAATACATGACTACGATACATTTCGAAGAAACGAAAGTCCATGAATGATATACTCAACAAACAAGCATGAATACATATAATATCATGATTGGTAAATCCACATAGAGCCCATCCTTTCTCCATCATACATGATGACAAGAAGAGTAAGCACGACGACACGTAAAGCACGACAAAGCAAAACACGATCCCATGCCACACGAGCTAGACAGGGAGCCGGAATAAAACACGATGTGTATATAAATACACGACTAATCTTAAGATAGTCCACATGTTTAAAGACCCCCGGACAGTGAATCAGACTGAAGGGGCAGTCCAAGCTCAGTGGTATTCACCTAAATCCATGAATCCACAAGAGAAAATATATTTGCGAGACAAATCACACAAAAAGGGAAACTACTTGTCAAGACAAGACAAGACAAGATATCCTCCACCACCCAAGGTGGACGGAGCAGGAAACCTGAATATTTCCGATGAGGGCTAGTGGAGACTCGCCATTTGAAGCCCATGGTTGACACGCTTTGCCCCATGGTTAAGGGTGTCGCCCGGACCGAGTTCTTACATTTCCCTCATTGACCACATGAGGTGGACGGTGCAAGCGAGACAAGACAAGATAGCATAAGCTATTAACATGTAAAATCACAAAAGTAGTTCCCTTTTTGGTTCTTAAAACCATTCGAAACAAAACTGATACTAATAAGTCAAAACAAGTGCAAACCGATATCCGAAACAAAACTGATACTTACAAATCAAAACAAGTGCAAAACGATAATCTTCATGTCAAAACCAAGTTTTCAATCTCATGTATATGCTAAGGCCTTTCATTTGATTCTTGTGTAATTGAAACCCAAATGTTAGAATTAAAAGCGGATTGGTGCCCCTGAAGCTAAACAACATTTCAGATTTCCAAGTGCACAATATCAAGTTAGAAGCCCTTAACATATTCTGGGTTTTCATTGATCTAAATACCCACTTCCTTTTCCAACCTTTGGTCATAAAGATAAGTGTACCACTGGATTCCTCGCTTCGAGAGACTTCCAACGGTATATAGAACTCGAAAATCCGACGAACGACTCAAAAGTTATGCCCGTTTGAAAATCTGCCCAACATCGGTCAACCATCAGAACTACCAAGAGTTCGAACTCTCAGGGGCAGAGTTCGAACTTTTGGCCAAGAGTTTGAACTCTCAGGAGCAGAGTTTGAACTCTCAGTCCAGGCCAAAAACCGAGAGGCCAAGAGTTCGAACTTTCATGAGCAAAGTTCGAACGTTCGAGTGCAGAAAGTGCTCTTTGCTGAATCTTTGAGTTATGTCAATTCCCAAACCATCTCCACCCTTTCTAAACCATTCCAAGGGATATAACCTGCACAAAAATGAGCCCCCCATGCTCTCCTCCATTGACAACCATTTCCCAATCATTTCAACAACATTTCTCAATTCATCACCACATCTCCAATTACACTAAACAAATCAATTCTTCAAGACAAGAAAATGAGCTTCAATTCAAAACAGTAAACAAGAATTTTGGAGAGGAATTAACACACTTGTATGTAAAGAGAAAAAATCTAACCATGCTTTTTTAATCATCAACATAATTTGATTGCTTACTTAATATAACTAATGCACTTTGAAAGCAAATTACATCATATAATACACATGCAACAATGAACCTAGAATGATCACTTGCCTTAGCCCAAAATGCCAATCCAAGACCTCCTCAAGATCCTACCCAAGAGCTGAGCCAAGAAATCTACAAAAGCCCCCAGAAATTCCACCTCAAAAACCATCAAATTTGAGGACAAGAACCCATTTCAAAAATGGGGTTGCATGCTTGAAAAACAAGATCCTTAGGAGTTCTAAAGACTCCATTGAAGAGATGGGCTGAAGCTCTTACCTAGAAGTGTGCAAACAAGAAGCAAGGAAGAAGATGAAGTGGTTGTCCAGCTGAAAACACCAAGCAAATGGGTCCAATGTGAAGCTTGGAAGGAGAGGAAGAACATGACGATCTCAGATTTTGATTTGGAGTCCTCTAGCTATGGAATGCAAGGTGGAGAAATGAAGAAGAAAGAGCTCTTCCTCTCAGCTCTAGTTTTTGAGAAAATTGTAGAATGAACGAGAGAGAGGGAGAAGACATGTTTAAGTGAAATAAGGGTGGGTCCCAACAGGTTTAAATATTGCGCTGACTAAAACATGATCTTCCGGGCCCCGGATGAAATCGACGAAGAAGGATAAAATGATCCTCGAAAAATCTAGTTTCCGAAAAGTATAAATTTGACATTGTTTTGAAATTTCAAAATTTGGCTCAGATTTAAATGTGAAAAGGCTACCCCTAGGGCTGGAAAACTAAATTTTTTGAGTTGCGAATGGGATCAGGTTAAACACACAAGTTGTTGGGTCCAATTTGACCTATCAAAAGAAACCAAAATTGGAATTTTTTAAAGTCAAGAATAATCCCCCCACGCTGACACATGTAACCCAAGGCGTCCCTAGGCTGCCAAATTTGGTCCAACGGATCTCAAAATACCCCAAAGCTATAGAAAATTATTCTAAACCACAAGCCAACTCGATTACACTCAAATCTCACTTAGAGAACTAACTCACGGCTAAAAACACACTAATCACAAAAATTAGGGGTCAAGGTCTTACATCCCTTGGGGGGCAAGGCCTTCTCCTTCTGTCACCATGGCTTAGACGTGGCTTTTCAGCCCGTCTACTTAGCTTTTTATTGTATATAGGACCTCCTCTTGGTCTTTATCCTCTAAAAATCCGAGGTTTAAGCCAACCCAAGCGAATCAAGAGCATATTCTATTCTCATCTAAAGGATGATGGCGAAGTCCACATATGACTTGTGACAGTCAATCTAAACGAGTCCCCATAATCTCCTGAGAAGTTAGATCCCCTTTTCTTACTTTTCATTGTATTTTGTATTGTTTAAAGGGACATAAAAAATCACAACTCTTGTCTTTCATTATTGATAAGAATTGTAAATCGTCTTTCACGGCAAAAATTGCCTTTTATTGTAAAAACTGCCTTTCACGGCAAACATTGCCTTTCACGACAAAGCCATTGAAATCGCCTTTCACGGCGTTCAAAACAAACCATGTCTCTTTTGTTTAATATATGTGCAATGAAAAACTAGAAAAAAGTTGATTTCCTTTTCTACTTATGGAGGTGGATCTACGGACCACCACTTGTCAATTCCAAGTAGAGTAGAAAATCTGGCATACCCGTACAAAAAAATGTTGATGCTCGCTTCGGCTCCGGTCGCGAAAGGGTTGGACCCGACGGACTCTTACGTCCGCTAACCGCAGTAGTACCGCGAGCCCAAAAAAAGCGAGTCCATCAAGCTGGCACCCCCCGATGGGACTCGTTCATTTGAGAACATGATGCTTAGAAAATAAATATTTGCATATCATATTTTTTGCTCTATGGTTATACTTCTTCTCTAGGTTCCTTGGCTCCTTTCTAGTTGGTGGCCTATGTTGGATTTTGCATCTAAAAAAATGAGAAATGGTTTTTTGGAGATTTCTAATTCTATCTTTGAGTTTATTTCCAGTCTTTTTTTTTTTCAAAAACAAACCTTGATCCTTTCCTCTTTGGACAATGGCTCGTGGAAATCGGTTGAAGCTAACGTTCATATCGGGGAATGAGCCATCTTTTCTCTCCGATGAGTCCGTTTTGATCTTAAAAAAAGAGAACTAAGGTTGCACCAGTTGCGTTCTTTGACCACGATTGACTCAAGAAAAGCCTTGTCCAGAGTGTGGAGACAGCTAGACTATTCTATGAAGGGTCCTCCAAATAGGTTCATTAAGTAATCCTACCCTTACCTGGGGGCTAATCTATCAATTGAGGTTTCATAAAACCGAATTAGGAGGCCTAGGTGTACTCTTCCATCTTTAGATTTTTTTTAAAACAAAAGAACAATCTTCAAAAAAAAAGACTTTCAAAACAAAAAAAAAAAAACTCCCGTCACTTTTGGGTTCAGATTCGAGAAATCTTGGTCCCTTCCCTTTCGGAACGAAGCTCGTAGAAATGTTTGAGTCGGCTTTCGAATCGGAATACCATTTGCTCTCTTTGCAAATTCAATTTTGACCTTTCAAAAAAAACTTCCGTCACTTGTGGGTTCAGATTCGAGAAATCTTGGTCCCTTCCCTTTCGAAACGAAGCTCGCAGAAATGTTTGAGTCGGCTTCCGGATCGGAATACCTTTTGCTGTCTTTGATGAATCCAATCTTGGCCTTTCAAAAATCCGATCTTGTTTCCATTCCATGGATGCAATTTCCAACATTTGTGCCTAGGGTGCTAGTACGCCCTTTTGGGTCTACTGTATTCGCGACTGACACACTTGTTTTCTCCAACATTTGTGCCTAGCGGTGCTAGTACGCCCTTTCGGGTCTACTGGATTAGCGACCGACACATTTGTAACTCCAACCTTATATTCGTCTTATCTCGAGTGAGCCTTGCTTCTCGATAAGTTGATTTAAGGTTTACAATTGTTTCTAGCGGTCACTGGAACGCTCATTCTGGGCCTACCAAACTTGCGATCAGAATAATTGTACCCTCTGTGGCCTTTTGCCTTCTTCATGTCGCTTGAGTCAGGCCATGTCCCTCGAGCAATTTGAAAAGACAAAACCGTAGTTTTCCCATTTATGATCATTATATTCTTGTGATTACTAATGGATGTGGTCTTGTTTCATAAAATTTTTGAAACTAACAATGGCAGCTTCTTTGACCATTACATTCGACGAAAGCAAGTACCAACACATGCTTCAACAAAAGCAAAACATGCACAGTCACAAGCGCTCTGCTAGTTACCGAAGCATCGTCTCTCTCGGCAACACTTTGAACACCGAGTCGACCTCGACTCCCCGGACCATCGTCTTCAGGACACTGGGACCATTCCCACTTCCCGTAGAAGAAACCGCGGCTGCTAAAAAGCAGAAGGTCGCCTCTCAACGTGTCACTGCCATGACACCAAAGGCGAGCGCCAAGAAACCAGAAGCCCGCGATATTTCCGCGAAGCCTCAACCTACAAGCAGCAAGGTCTATCCCAAGACTTGGTTAGAAGGTCCCAAACATCCACAAGGCCAACATACCTGGCCCCGCTCAAGGAGAATAGATTCTAGCCTCTCGTATACATGAAGGAGGAGAGACCTGTCTCCCACTAGACAAAGAAGTCAACCCAGCACGAGCCGGCTTGATCCTACAAGCCCAAAATCAAATCGTGCATTAAAAGGCCTCTGCAAAAATCTGCCAAGGCCTACACTTCTTCAATTCGACCCATCATCTCTACAGGGCCGAACTCGAAAGATTCAAAGCTTCGATACGATAGGCAAAGGACCGGGTCCGGATCTCGTACATGCCTAGCTTCAAAGAAGACAGGCTCGGTTGCTGCGCTCGAGGTAGCACATCATTGCTAAAGCCCAGCCAAAGCTGACCGAAGCTCAAATTGCTTGTCGTATACGTCGCCGCGTGGCGTATTGACAAAAGAGACCAGAGAAGCAAAGGACCCGGCATCCTACATCTCAGATCTCTCATAAATGGGTTGAAAAAGAAAGACCTAACCAAGTTGCTACTGTCCATATGGTTGGAAAAACCAGACGATACCAAAAGTAAGCAACCAAAATTCATGTCCAACGTCCGGTGACTCGCAGCGTCACCCCGACACAAAGACATCCAGAAGAGTCCCCTGCTTTTTTAAGCCAAGGATAACGGAGTAATCCTTCCTCAAGCACTTCATAAAAAAAGAAGGAGCCCTAGCTCAGTCACCAAGATGATTTCTTCGTTCGAATCCCGAGGGATGAACGTCCTGGTTACCAATTCTGAGCCACCTTGCGATCCACCTCATAATGACGCAATCGCACGCGTCCAACAATTGAAGCGAGGTCAGCAAAGGAACGAGACTCTGATGGAAAACCTTCTTCTCACCTTTTAGCGTCAGGTGAATAATGAACCTCCTCCAAATCATCAAGTTGACATGGTAAATGTAGAAGACAATGAGTCACGCGCCCTTACCAAAAAGGACGTGGACGACATCCTCGCCAAAGCAAGAGAAGAGGATACACTCAAGGAACATTGGATCAAGCCACCATATCCCTTATGGATAGACTCGGTCCCGTTCCCTACAAAATTCAAGCACCCTACTCTCCAAACATATACGGGGAAAGGTTCAGCCAGACAGCACGTCATCCACTTTAAAATCCTGACGGGAGCTATCGCGGATCAAGATGCCCTCAAGATCCATCTCTTTGCAAGTACCCCAAAAGGTACGGCCTTTGACTGGTACTCCACTCTGCCAGAGGACTCCATCCAAAACTAGCCCATGCTGGAGACACGCTTCCTGACTCACTTCAAAGGTGGGGATTCTTCTGCTATTATGGCTTAGCTATGCAGCCTAAAATAGGGAGAGAATGAGTCAACTTTTGACTTCATTCACAAGTGGAAAGCAATGGCGTACAAATGCTCAGATGTATTGCCAAAGCATCGCTGGTCGACATCTGCCGAAACAACATGAGAGCAAGGATCTGCTCCATGATCATCGGCAACAAATAAAAAGACTTGGGAGAACTCCTAGAAGCTTCCATGGAGGTTGAAACGATGATCAAAGGACTCAACAGTCAGAAATCATCAAGAAAGGAACCGACCGCCATTGCAACCTCAAAACCGTAGAAAAAAGAGATCCTCAATGTGTAAACCAAGTCAGCTCCTCAAAGCCAAAGAAAGCTGAAAACAAAGCTGCGGGTAAAAGACCTAAACTCTCTGATGCCTTCAAAGAGTGAGTAGAGAAGAAATACCCGTTCAATGAAGATGTTGATGAAATCTTTGGGACTCTCATAGAAAATGACAAACTTACCTTACCCGACCCCAAAAGATTGGGAGATGTAGGGAAAACCAACGAGGGGTATTGTCCATACCACCAAATGATCTCGCATCCTCTCAATCAATGCTTCTTTGTGAGAGAAAAGATAAACGATATGTGGAAGAACTGAGTCATCACCTATGACAAAAACTACGGGTTTGCCTCCATCAACATGGTGTCAAGTGGACAAGCATGAAAATCACCAAAGAAGAAGATCACTACTTCTGTCAAGGTGATAAATAGAACTCAGACGTCCCAAGAGCTAGTTCCCAACCCAAGACTAGACGGACAACCCATATGGGTGCATCCCAATCTCCTGGAAGATGAAAATTGGGAGGTTATCAAAACAAAGTCGAGAGCTCAACAGCGAAGGCAGGCTATGAGACATCTCCTCAAGCTCAAACGGCAAGAGAAGACCAAGCCAAAATAAAAAGTCCATGAAAAGGCAGAGACCTCCTCTACCACTTCACTTGGGGCAATAGAAAAGTCCCTTCCCGAGACTTCAAAGGGGGTAAGAAAATTCACTCTCAGTGATTTCATGCCACCTCAATTCAGAAATGAAACCATGTAGGGGGCATCATGCTCTTGCAATTCGGTAGTTGGGTTCTCCATGAATGGATACGAGTCCAGTGACAACAACGATCAGGAGGTATCCCATGAAACAGGAGAATACTTGTCCAATGAAGAATAGGTTTTTGAACCTCACCACATACCAGTGATCTGGTATAACCCCTTACAGCTACAAGGATCCTGGTCTGATGATGAAAAATACCAAGATGTTGTTTGATAAAATGTTGTTGACATCACACCCCCCATTGCCCAGTGGAACCCAACCATGTTGAACCACAAGGAGCAGATGAAGAAGAAATTTGGTTCCCATGCTAGATCTTGAAGAGTATGCTAGGATCTTGCAGCGGATTGCCATAGAAAAAGAGCAAGATCGCGTCATTGAGCTTTGTCGCAATCAAAATGTAGAACCGGAAGTCCTTGAAAATCAATGGGTACCTCCTCCCGGTCTATCGGCAAAATCAGGTTCAAGTTGCAAATCGGTGACCTTATTTCTGAGGTCACTGTGTATGCAATAAAACCCTTTCATGCTGCAACATCCTTCTTGGACGCCCCTGGATACACGAGAATGGTGTCGTCCCTTCAACTCTACATCAATGCATCAAGTTCGTTGGCGACGATGGCATGATACATCGAGTGTTTGCGGATAGAAAGCCTTTCAAAGGTCAAGAAGTCCATTTCGCAGACTCCCAGATGTATGAAGGCGAAAAAGAAGAAGAGGAGAAAGAAATAACACTCTTTGCCAAAAATCTCCAGAAAGATAAAGGCAAGGCTCCTCAGCAACCACCAGAAGAAAACAAACCCTCCGGCAAATCCGAAGAGAGCAGTCAATCTCCCTTCATCATCTCCCTCAAACCTTCAAAACCTTTGGTCATCACAACCAAAGCGAAGAAGGCAAAGCAATAGTCTGGGGGCAAGTTTATTGTCTCTTTCGTGTCTATCATGCAAGACACAAATTCGAATTCAGAGCCAGAAGATGACACATTGTCAAGCCAAGCTGATACTCAGCAAGTTCAGCCTGCTCTTACTCCAATAGAGACACATGCTATCATAAAAGATCATGCGTCTGCTTCCTTCATTGTTCCGACAACTTCAGCAGGAGGAAAGCCGATCTTCTTCCATAGATCGGAAGCTTCTTCATCAAATTCCTCGCTCGAACCTTTCCAAAACAAAGGTATGCCTCAACTATCTCTATATAGTCCTGTGGCATAAGCTATTATGAAGAAAATGGACTATGACGCTTAAAATCTAGTCGGTTTGGGAAAAGGCCGCGGTATTCTCACGCCATTGGGGCCCACCTTGACCAAAAGCCAACTGGAAGATTGGAGACTCTACGGCCATGCAGAAAAGTCTTCACATGGGTTAGGGTATGATCCCAACACTCCCCTGAGACAGTTGACACAAAGGCTGAAAAGTCGATTTGCCGACCAAGCCTCAACATCTCATGTCCATGAAGACACCGATCTCTCTGGATATTTTTTTGAAGAGTCACCCATCAAGGATCCAGGAAGCTCTTCCAATTGGTACGATTTCTCTTATGATGAAGAGGAATTGTCCGATGACACAGACTTGTGGTATTCTAACCCAGAAGAACCCTCGTCTCGACAAGAAGTACCCTACTTCGACCTAGTTTCAACCGGCGATTGGGACCATGTCATAGCAAGCCTTGAGAAGATTACCGATGAAGAAGACCCATGGATAAAAAAAAAGCCTTGGTCTGAAAATGCCCTTGATACTCCAGATGGTTTCGTTGAGCTAGAAGCTTCGGAAAATATTATGGAGGAGCCACCTTCGAACCTTCCAACAGAAGATTCTGTTCGAAAGATATACTTGGGAACACCAGATAACCCACATATTATATTCATAAAAATAAATATAAAGGATGATGAGTTATCCGAGTATATCGCTTTTCTTCGTGAGTTTGTTGATTGTTTTGCACGGTCTTATGCTGAAATGTCGGGTTTAGACCCCCAAAATAGCAGTCCACGAGCTCAATCTGCAAAAAGACATCCAGCCTGTCAAACAAGGCCAAAGAAGATTCCATCCAGTTGTGAAGGATAAAATCGAACAAGAAGTTCAAAAGCTTAAAAGCGTTGGCTTCATCCATGAGGAACAGCATCCTGAATTGTTGGCCAACATTGTCCCCGTGACAAAGAAAAATGGGCAGATCAGGGTCTGTATCGACTATAGAGACCTGAATGGTGCTGGCCCAAAAGATGAATTCTCGCTCCCCAAATCGGAGGTGATGATTGACAATACCTGCGGACTCGAGCGAATGACATTCATGGATGGCTTCTCTGGCTACAATCAGATAAAGATGCATTCCGAAAATGAAAGACACATCATTTCGGACTCCATTTGGAATGTATTGCTACACTATCATGCCATTTGGTCTGAAAAATGATGGTGCCAAATGTTACATCGATGACAAACCCGTCAAAAGCAGAAATAAAGAAGACCATCTCAAAGAACTTCGAGAAGTCTCCTCCAACTTCGCAAACAGAAATTGCGAATGAATCCCCTGAAGTACTTCTTCGGCAAGCTTGGATTCCTAGTTCAGAAAGCTGAAATAGAACTTGACCCCATCAAACTCAAGGCTATTCTAAAAATGCCCTCTCCAAGAACCTTAAAAGAACTTAAAGGTCTTCAAGGAAGATTAGCATACATCAGACGGTTCATCTCCAATCTTTCGGGGAAGTGTCGTCCATTCTCTCGGTTAATAAAGAAAGGTGTGAACTTTGTTTGGGATGCTGAATGTGAAGCTGCATTTCAAGATATCAAGTCATACCTGACCAAACCTCTAGTGTTGGCTTCCCCTACCACTAGAAAACTATTTATCTTGTACACAAGAGCCATCGACCATTCTTTGGGCGCTCTACACGCACAAGAAAATGATGAAAAAAAAGAAGCTGCTCTATACTACCTAGTCGTATGCTGGTAGGTGCAGAGCATCACTACTCCCCAGTCGAGAAAGAATGCCTTGCAGTGATGTTTGCTATACAAAAGCTACGTCACTACCTTCTTTCCAACAAAGTCTACCTGATTTCAAGGATCAACCTCTTGAAGGTCCTTGTCACAAAAGCAGGCTCTCTCAATGCCCGACTGGTAAAATGGTCGATCCTTCTGTCATAATTTGATATTAGGTATGTACCACAAAAAGCAATCAAAGGCCAAGCTCTAGCAGACTTTCTCGTAGATCATCCATTGCCTAAAGATTCTCCACTCAGAGATGTCCGAATAATGGTCGAGGGCTCTTGTGTACTGTTGACACCAAAAATGTCACTTTACCTCTTCAACATCAAGAAGCTACATGAAGCCGCAGCCTATCAAAAACAGGCAATGCTATTTCAAAAATCAAATCTTGTCAGAATCAAACAAAAACTGTAAGATCCTTCAAAATGGCCAAAAAAAGAGTACACATGAAGTTTCTGGCCATTTCAACATTATTTGGCCTAACTTCACTCTTCTAGCAGCTAAATAGGAGCTCCCGGCAGCGACAGCGTCGAAGACATCAGATCTTTGATCAGAGCCTATGGATGGTCTCAAAATACCTCTAAAAGGCTCAATGTCAATTTCAGGTTAAACCGACAACGTTTGACCCTACATCAACCCTCCAGGAGCAAAACAAGCCTCTCGGCGGCGAGAACCACTGAGGCCATCACTCGTCAAATAGAACACATGGGTGACAGCAAAAGGCTTCCAAAGGGATACATGTCAAGTTTCACGTCATTTCGAGAACATTTGACCAAACTTTGACTCTCAAAAGCCAAATCAGGACTCCCAGTGGTGGAGCTCCCCGGGACCATGATTTCCAAATCAGAGATAATGGATCGTCTCAAAATGACTCTAATAGGCTCCCTGTCAAATTTCAGGTCAATCGGACATCGGTTGATTGTACATCAAAGCGCGACATCTTCCTCGCGATAGGATCAAGTCTACTGACGACAGGACCCCACACGGCTTCAAGACTCAAACCAAAGCCTATGGTTGGTCTTATTTAATGCTCAGGAGGCTTCACCTAAAATTTCAAGTTATTCCGACATCGTTTGCCCCACTTTTGACTTCTGACGACAAATCAGCAACTCTGCGCGACAAAGTATTCGGCTTTCCTGGAAAATCAGAAACTTTTCACTTTGATATGCAAGGCTTCTTGTCAAGCTTTTTGCAGGGAAATCAGACCAAAATATTTACAAAAATGTCATGAAAAATACCGAAGAAAAAATAATCAAAAAAACTGGAAAGACGGCCGAAAATCGGCGACCAGAAGGGGAAAAGTCCCCCATGGTCGCCGGCAACCCTCGAAATATGGGTCGCTGGATTTTCGTCGAATGACCGTTTTTCGGTCCCTGTTTGCGTTTTGAGATGTCCGGCCCCTGTGGTTTTCCAAAATTCTGACTTTTGAGGCACAAAATCTATGAACATCACGGGTCCGTCTTCAAGAGCATCAAATCATCATTGATTGCTTCAAAATCACCAACCGGCCGACCAAGAAAGCGCACTTTCTGCCCGATTGATCGAGAAATCGACATGACAGGTGGCACCGGCTCACTGGTAGCAATCAATGTCTGAAGTTGGATGATCATCAAACACCGATCTGCATGAAGATCCATCGGCGATCATCGCAAGAAGAATTCCCAAAGACGTGGCACGGCCCGCGACTCTTCAAATGCCCCGGAGACCATTTAATGTAGTTAATTGACCCATTTTATGGCAACTTAATGCGGTCATTAACTCATTATTTCGGACGGCCCAATCAGAAGCGAGCAATCATGGCATTAAAACCATGAAACTCCTACCATCATGGAGATTAAAGGTAATTAAAAGCCCTTAATTCTCCATCGGCCAATCAAAAGCCAAAGAAAAGGAGTTACAAAATAAATGAATTAAGACTTGTAACTCCTCCCATTATCTCCTAAAGGCTACCAAAAGGCCTATAAAAGGAGGTCAATCCAAGAAGAAAGGGTCTAGAAAAATCGATCCCGAGAATCCCGAAAAAAATCCGGAAAGAAAGGTTGTTGCGACGCTCCGACAAAAAAAAAAAAAAAAAAGCTCTCCTCTGTTGAAGAAGTCCTGCACCGACCACCACTATAAGGTGACAAAAGTCCCTTGGGGGGCAACCCTACAAGGCCTTCTCTTTCTACCTCCATGGCTTGGACATGGCTTTTCAGCCCGTCTACTTAGATTTCTATTGGACATAAGACCTCCTGTTGGTCTTTGTCCTTTAAAAATATGAGGTTTAAGCCTAGCCAAGTGAATCAAGAGCATCCTCTGTTCTCATCTGAAGGATGATGGCGAAGTCCACATATGACTTGCGACCGTCAATTTGAACGAGTCCCCACAATCTCTTGAGAAGTTAGATCCCTTTTTTCATGCTTTTTCATTGTATTTTGTATTGTTTAAAGAGACATAAAAAAAACCATCACAACTCTTGTCTTTCACTATTGATAAGAGTTGTAAATCGCTTTCACGGCAAAAACCGCCTTTCACGGCAAACATCGCCTTTCACAGCAAAAATCACCTTTTATGGCAAAACAAATGAAATCGCCTTTTACGGCATTCAAAACAAACATTTCTCTTTTCTTTATATATGTAATGAAAAACTAGAAAAAAGGTGATTTCCTTTTCTACTTGTGAAGGTGGATCTCCAGATCACTACTTGCAATTCCAAGTAGAGTAGAAAATCTGGCATACCCATATAAAAAAATGTTGATGCTCGCTTCACCTGCCTTCGGCCGCAAAAGGGTTGGACCCGACGGACTCTCATGTCCGTTGACTCCGGTATCGCCGCAAGCGTGCAAAAGAAGCGGGTCCATCAAGTTGGCACACCCGGTGGGACTCCTTCATTTGAGAACATGATGCTTATGAAATAAACATTTACATATCATTTCTTTTGCTCTATGCTTATGCTTCCTTTTCTAGATTCCTTGGCTCCTTTCTAGTTGGTGGCCTATGTTGGATTTCACATCTAAAAATTGAGAAGGGATTTTTTTGGAAATTTATAATTCTATCTTTGAGTTTATTCCCACTCTTTCTCTTTTAAAAAAAATCAGATTTCTTACATTCGGGGGTCCAAATTTGAGAAACTTTGATCCTTTCCCTTTCGGGCAAGCGCTCGTAAAAATGTTGAGCCTATGTTCGGATTGAGGAATGTGCCACCTTTTCTCTTTGATGAATCCTTTAGAGATTTTCACAAAAAAAATATATCAGATTTCTTACATTCTGGGTCCAAATTTGAGAAACTTTGATCCTTTCCCATTCAGGCAAGCGTTCACTGAAATGTTGAGCCTACGTTCGGATTGTGGAATAGGCCATTTTTTCTCTTTGATGAACCCTTTAGAGATCTTTAAAAAAAAATAAGATTTCTTACTTTTATGGTTCAAATTTGAGAAACTTTGATCATTTCCCTTTCGGGCAAGCGCTCGCAAAAATGTTGAGCCTACGTTCGGATTGGGGAATGAGCCACCTTTTCTCTTTGATGAATCCTTTAGAAATCTTTCAAAAAAAAAAAACGAAGCGAAGATCACTAAGGTTGCTCCTGTGTGGGGATAATCCCGAACTCACCGGGATCCCTGTCAGATGCAGCATCCGGGACTCCCGCACCAGCTAGTCCATCTCGGCAGGGCTCAGTCTTGGCAACAGTGCCAGCCTCCAGCTCGGCCAAGTGATTCCACCTCGGCCAGGGCATCCCCAGCCCGGCTAGGGACTTCAGCTCGGTCCTCCACTTCGGCATCCCTGCGAGGTCTCCAGCCAAGTCAAGGTCGCTCCCGACCTCGGCACCAAGCACCCCAGATCGTTCACACCTCGGCTATAGCACCAGGAAGCTACCCATGGCGGGGGCTGACAGTTGTCCTCCCATGGACACTTAAGCACTCTACAGCACGTGCGACAGGACAAAGGCACCGCCCATATCCTCTGACAGAGCCATCCCTGCCGCCCATGTCCACTGACAGAACTGCGTCCGCAGACGCCTGGGTATGGCCCAATGCGACATGATGTGCTACGATGGGACAGCTCCCTGACAGAGTCTCCACCTTTTCTCCTCTCCTCCTCTCCTCTCCTCCTCTATAAAAGGAGCCAAACCAGAACATGTTTTTCTATTGCTTTAGAAAGGATGATTTTTTATTGCTAACATGTTTATGGAAAATCTTGATTTACATTAATTTTTTTTGGTGATCTCATATGTGTTTTCATCTACACTCATGATATGATTTCCATTAATTTAAAAATGTAATCCTTGATATATCTTATTGATCTCTTAGAAAAGGAAAATGTTTCATGAACTTGTGTTGATCTTGTATTGTCATACATGGATTTCTATAGACTTCTGTTCTCTTGTAATCGAATGTGGATGTCTATGTTGTTGAATTTCCCTCTCTTGGTTGATTGTGGATGGATTAGAAGGGATTTGATGAAGATGGAAGGAGGCTTGAATGGATGATTTTATGGGGTTTAAAATGAGGTTTTGAGACCTTCAAATGTATATAAAAAGGGTGCTCAAAAGTGTATGAAAAGAGGTGAAGAAGAAGAACCGAACTGTACACAGAAAACAGGTTTCTGGACCGTGCGCTCGAGCGACCGTGACTTATCGCTCGAGCGAACCCATCACAGAACCTTGTTGGCTCGAGCAAACCTTCTGATCGCTCGAGCCAACCTGATCCGAGCAGGTCTGCTCGAGCGAACCCCAAACAGGGAGCAGTTCGCCCGAGCGCACTTTCCAATTCGCTCGAGCGAACTGTCTGTCGAGCCCTGGTCAATACTTGGAGACTCGAAACATAGTTTTTAGGCTTGGGGAGGTATTCTTTGGAGCCCTAATGCAATGTAAGAACTTGGAAGGCGTCGTATGGAGTCCAGATGAAGAGAAACCCCATTATGAAGATTCGTCAAGGATCCTTAGACTTGTCAATGTGCATAGGGATCCGAGATGTCCTTAATTCTCATGGAGTGCCAAGTATATGTCAAATTAGACATACCAAACCCTATTCATATCGATTTAAATCTAGGACCCTCAACGCTTGGCCCAGAAATGTATAGAAATCCATTATGTCATTTTTAGACTCGAATTTCACTTGTACACTTTAAATATCATGTTTTATGACTAGACTTGTCCCGAAAGTATTGAAATTCATGTTTTTAGCATGTTGCTAACCCGTTCATGCCAAACCCGATACAGATATGTTTTTGTACCTATGGGTACCCCATTTCGTTATATTTGCAGTTGTGATTTCTTGCATATGACCCATGAGCCAAAAATGACTACTATTTTGAGAACAAAACCTTGAGGTAAGATGGGGCCAGAGCTTTGTAGTACGAGCCCATGAACCAAAAGGATTATTATTTTGAGAACCAAACCTTGAGGCAATATGGGGCCAGAACTTTGTAATGCGAGCCCATGAGCCAAAATAGAACATGCGTATATGTATTTGTTTTGTTTTCTTGAATGTGACCTATGAGTCGGCACCACTAAGCTTGGATGTACCTTGTCGGTTTGATCCACAGGCTTGGAGATCCCTCCCGTACCGCCAGCTGTAGTCTGGATCCCGCAGAGTTTATTTACCCGGTTCACTACAGTGGCCCCGCAGAGTATATATGTATATTATTATATTTAATCATTGACTCTCCTCACTTTGTGTGACTGAGGTCAATGTTCAGAGTTCAGATGTGCTCTCATCACTATAGTGAGAGAGGATTTAGCTTCATGTGGTTGCCACCTTGATAGTCCCCTATTCTTGGTACCTTTATTGTTTTATATTGCTTATGTCTTTACTTAATAAATGATGCATTGTCTTTTATGAAATTTATTATTTATACATGCTTTAAATGAATTCCCAATTTGTCAAATGTTCATGTTTTATACATGCTTTAAAGGAATACATGTCTTGTCGAATATTCATGTTTTACACCCGTTTTATATGAACACAGGATTTTGTCAGATATTCATGATTCTCTATACATTTTAATTATGTACAGCTTTTGATCAAATAACATGATTTATCACATGTTTTATTCTTCAGTATATTGTTTATATCTTTTCACCCAACTGCTAGGCCGTCGTGTCTGACCATGAACCAAAAGGATTATTATTTTGAGAACCAAACCTTGAGGCAATATGGGGCCAGAACTTTGTAATGCGAGCCCATGAGCCAAAATAGAACATGCGTATATGTATTTGTTTTGTTTTCTTGAATGTGACCTATGAGTCGGCACCACTAAGCTTGGATGTACCTTGTCGGTTTGATCCACAGGCTTGGAGATCCCTCCCGTACCGCCAGCTGTAGTCTGGATCCCGCAGAGTTTATTTACCCGGTTCACTACAGTGGCCCCGCAGAGTATATATGTATATTATTATATTTAATCATTGACTCTCCTCACTTTGTGTGACTGAGGTCAATGTTCAGAGTTCAGATGTGCTCTCATCACTATAGTGAGAGAGGATTTAGCTTCATGTGGTTGCCACCTTGATAGTCCCCTATTCTTGGTACCTTTATTGTTTTATATTGCTTATGTCTTTACTTAATAAATGATGCATTGTCTTTTATGAAATTTATTATTTATACATGCTTTAAATGAATTCCCAATTTGTCAAATGTTCATGTTTTATACATGCTTTAAAGGAATACATGTCTTGTCGAATATTCATGTTTTACACCCGTTTTATATGAACACAGGATTTTGTCAGATATTCATGATTCTCTATACATTTTAATTATGTACGGCTTTTGATCAAATAACATGATTTATCACATGTTTTATTCTTCAGTATATTGTTTATATCTTTTCACCCAACTGCCAGGCCGTCGTGTCTGACCCACTACTTTGGTGCTCAGGTTCAGACTTCTTCGCCTGAGATGAGTGCTTGTGTTGGCTGTGGAGCCTTGAGTTTGCAGGTCGTTTGTCGGCTATATCACATAGACATTGAGCTTGACATCCGAGTTACGTCATATGTGGGGTACTGTTTATTTAGCTTGTCGTTGTATGGCTTTTATTAGCCTGTTTATTGGGATTGTAATTAATGCACATTGTTATTTATAACTTGAACATATATGGGAATGTAATGTCCTGTTACTGTCAGCTCTGTACTTTATTATGATGGTTTGTTCCAGTCTGATATGTTCATTGATATGATAGCCATATGTTAGAGGTTGAGTGCGACATGGAATCCAATGGCCACGGACTTCGTGTCGCAACACCATAAAAGCTTCCGTAAAATATTCAGAGTGTGTTTGAAATAGATATCCTCACACACACGGATCTTGGGAGAAACATAATTATTACTTAACTCTAATTTTCAAGCTCCCCGGCTTTGGGGGCGTGACAGGGCATGAATTCCAAGGTGGACGTCCAGCCCCTATTGCCTCTCTATTTAAAGCTTTTGTAAGCTCCACTTACTAATTTCTACTAGAAGTCTCACTTCTAAATTAATTAGTGACTTTCTCCTCTTCCTAATTAAAATAGAAGTCTCACTTTCATTCATTAATTAGTAACATACTATTACCACTATTAGAAGTCTCACTTCAAATAGAAATAGTAACTTTCTTTTTAGAGTTAAACTAGAATTAGTATCTTTCTAATTTGGGCTAACATGGGGACCACTAGGGATTTCAAAGAAAACTGGCTCCAACTAGGACACGCAACCCCACATCTCATGTGCGATCCATGACCACAGTTAATTGTAAATAACTCCACTATATAAATACAATTGAACTCCGGTCTTAGGAATAAATTACATAGAAGACCCTAAACTTCCCTATGACCATAAGTAGACCCCTCCATCTATATCCATGGACCAATTGGACCTGTCCACCAAATTGGATTCATATCTTATTATCCTTAAGCCACAATTAATTATAATAATCATTGGTACCTATCCAATTAATTCTTAATCGGAATGGGTGCGAACTTACCAATGATAAATCCATTAATTGGCACAAGGGGATAATTAGAATAGATTCCATCTTGACCATTGAATGTTCTCACAGCTCTACTACCATGTACCCAAACCATCGAGATGTTGACCTACAATTGGCCTCACTCATTGGTGACACAAAGCAAATGTATAGATGGAAACTTGAGTTCATTAATGTCTCAGGATTGAAAGCCTATTGCTAGGGAATTATGAGAGCAGACCTTAAAGTAAAGACAGTATTCGTAAGGTGCTTCTCATGGTCCTTCAATACATTTAATGTACGAACATTATGATTCAGAATCTTACATTGTTGCAACCTTATCAGATGAGATGTCCAATCTCATAACTGGTTGTGAAGATATTTTAAGTATAAGATTTGCTATACATATCTCCCGTATATGGATCTCGTCCATACACATGTACTACATCTAGTATACTTATTGACTCCGATTCATCTTATGAACCATTATGTCATTTGTATTGGTTATATGCTTGTAAGTAATAAAACACCATTCATCTCATGAAAGGAAAGCATGATTATATTGATAAATAAAGAAATAAGTCAATTTATTACATCATCTACTAGATTGAGACTATATAAACTAACACCTTAAACATATGGACTATCTACAGATTAGTCGTGTATTTTTATACACATCTTTGCTTTGTTCCGGTTCCGCAGCCGGCTCCCAGTCTACCTCATGTGGCATGGGATTTTTCTTTGCTTTGTCTTGCTTACTCTTGTCATCATGTATGATAGAGAAAGGATGAGCTCAATGTGGATTTACTATTCATGATATTATATGTAATCATGCTAGTTTTATTTTGTTCAAATGTATCTTAGTCATGTAATCATTTTAAATTCAGTAAATGGTTTTAATATTGTCTCTTCAAACTTTATTTGGTCTATGGTCTTTCCTAAATTGATTACCTGCCAAACCATCGTATTTGATCCTTGTTGTTTTGGTTCCCAGGTGCAGGGGACATTGCCTTTGAGGAGGAGCGTCCGGAGGAGGCTGTTGAGCCACCCCCAACCCGAGAATGGCAGCCCGACGACGTCATCTAGACATCGGGCGGGATCTTGAGATGCGTTGCACTTCGCTAAGGGTTTCATCATTTGATTTTTGGGAATGTATTGGCCTTTGTTGGCCTCTTATTTGGGTTGTAAACTTAATCAACTTACTTTTGCTAACTTTGAAACTTGAACTGATTTGGGAAATGCTATGTTTACATTTCTCCCTATGAAATTATGTCTTGATGATTTTACTTATGCATCTTGAAATTATTATGTTTTGTCTATACGTGATTTGCTACATGCTTCCGTAACCATGATCGTCTGAGTTAGTCTCATTTTTGGGGATCCTCACCACGGGAACCTATAGGAAATCGCGTCGCGGGCCTGGGTCTCTGTTCGGGGTCGCGATAGGACTGGTATCAGAGTGAGACATGTTTCAGGCACTTACTAGAAAATCCTAGGAACGTGGCGAGGATCCTTGAGCTCGTTAGTTCATTTAGTATGGGACTTAGATACCAACCAAACCATATTTATTGTGTACTAACACTTTGGTTTACAGCATCATGCCTCCAAGAAAAAGTCCAGCAAATCATAATGTTCCGGTAGTAACAATGCCAATGAAATTGATCCGGTCAATCCACCTACAGTGACATAGTTCTAAGAACTTATGCAGGCTATGCTAGTGCAACAGATGCAAGCAAATGAAAATCAAGCTAGGTTCCATGAGCAGATGGCTAAGAAGGATGAGGAAATGGCCCAAGTACAGAGACAGCTCATGGACGTCCTACAGAACAGACCTCAACCTCAGCCTATGTAATCTTTGGACCTGTCACGCCCCGAAACCGGGACCTGCAGCGAACCGATCTCGGGGTGCGAAATTTTGGAATAATTTGAAACTTTTTGTTGTAGTTCCCAAGATCCGCGTGAATGAGGATAATCACGTTCTAACACAATCAGAGTATATTTTTCGCAGAAGCTAAACATGGTGTTACGACTCGGAATCCGTGGCCATCGGGTTCCGTGTCGCACGCCACCAATGTCATAAAGCCATCTCATAATAAGACTGGCACAAGCCATAAATCACAACACACTGAGCTGGTAGTAACAAACTATTATTTCCCACATATTCAAGTTACAATTAACAGATGTCTTAATTACAAACCCAACGAAAAAGGCTAACATAGCCATACAAAAATATAACCAACTAAACAGAAATACTACCCTCAAAGGTTTGATACGAACTTCGGTGCCAAACTTGACATCTAGATGATATCAATGGGCAGCCTCTCACGTCAGACCGGCGGTCCCACCGCCTCCTCTGATCAAACACCTAAAAACCAGAAAGAGAAGAAACTGGCACCAAACAAAAAGGGTCAGACACGACGGTCTGGCAAGCAAATAAACAAATAATATGAACAAAAGAACATATATAAAACCTGATGAAATCATCGTAAAACCGAATAAATAGGCTAAACAATAATGACAATAAAGCATGCTAAAATGATCGAAAGACCGAACATAAATATCAAAACAAGTAAAAGAACAATATCAGATGTACGAATATCTCGAAAGATTAAAAGCCTGCTTAAAACATTTAATCGTCGGAAATACATTTCAAATCCTAAATAGTAGCGACAATACAATAAAGATCGATATCGTAAACATTAAACAAATCTGAGCATAAAAAGTATAACCAACGAGAATCATAAACTAAAGCAATATACAGATAAAACACTGGCAACCACAAATAGCTAAATCCTCCTATTACCGAAGTAATAAGAGCAGACAGAGCGTAGCCACTGAACGTGGTACTAAAAATAGGATCAGAACCGTAGCCATACAAATGGGACCGGCAGATCAGAAATCAGAACCGTAGCCATACAAATGGGACCGGCAGATAAAAACCGTTGCCATGGTCTGTACAGACAGAATCCAAGCTGCAGCTGGCGGACAAATTAAAGATCCCAAGCCGGGGTGATCAGCCCGACAAGGTGACCTAAGCCTAGTGGTGCCTTTAGTTTTCAAAACTCGAACTGATACAAATCTAACATAATACTAATCCCTTTGGCTCAGGGGCTCGCACCACATAGCTCTGGCCCCGTCTTGCCTCAGGGTTTTGTTTTCGGAATCATAGCCTCTTTGGCTCATGGGCTCGCACCACATAGCTCTGGCCCCGTCTTGCCTCGAGGTTTTTTATTTTCAAACACTAGCCTTATCAAAACAATAGTCTCATCGAAAAAATCCCGAATGTGACGAACATACTCCAATCTCTTTTCAAATCGAATCGGAGAAAACATACGAATATCTATGGTAAACCGTTCAAATACGCATCAAGGTGATTTGTATAAAATCATACGGTCAATCCTTTCGAACGTTGGAAAACCACATGATTTTATAACAAATCATCGACGCTATTTAAATTAGTTCACCAAAGAAAACAAATACAAATACAAATACAAATACAAATACATTTTTCTGACTTGAAATGGAATGGACAGTGGAGAATGACTTAATGACTTACCAAGGAACCACCTCAATGCACATTTAACCTTTAAACATTGATTGATAGAGAGTGTGTTTGATGCCAATGAAAATCCATAATGTTTAAATGATAAAGTGCGCATTGAGACACGAAAGGTTCCCGGATAATTTCACATATGTACATTCTCACATCATTCCCATTTCACCAATTTCCAAGTATCAAAGTAATGTCAAAACTCTTAAAAACAGGCCCCTAGCTGGCCTTAAACCAAGTCCAAAATAGCCTACTCATTTAACCCAAAACAGCCCTTAAAGCATGGCTCAAATCAATCCTTAAAACAGTCCAAAACTAACTTTGAATGGCCCACTAAACATATCTCAAAAACAGCCCAAAGCTAAACATTTATTGGCCCACAAAACATACTTTAAAAAAACAACCCAAGACTAACCTGAACCAGGCCCACAAAACAGATTTTTAATGCAGCCCAAACTAACCTGAACAGGTGTCACGCCCCGAAACCGGGACCTGCAGCGAACCGATCTCGGGGTGCGAAATTTTGGAATAATTTGAAACTTTTTTTGTATAGTTCCCAAGATCCGCGTGAATGAGGATAATCACATCCCAACATAATCAGAGTGTATTTTTCGCGGAAGCTAACCAAGGTGTTACGACTCGGAATCCGTGGCCATCGGGTTCCGTGTCGCACACAACCAATATCATAAAGCCATCTCATAAAAAGACTGGCACGAGTCATAGATCAAAACACACTGAGCTGGTAGTAACAAATCTATTATTTCCCATATTCAAATTACAATTAACAAGTGTCTTAATTACAAACCCAAAAGAAAAAGGCTGATAAAGCCATACAACAATATCCAACTAAACAGAAATACTACCCCAAAGTTAGATACGAACTCCGGTGCCAAACTTGACATCTAAGTGATATCAACGGACAGCCTCTCACGTCAGACCAGCGGTCCCACCGCCTCCTCTGATCAAACACCTACAAACCGAAAAGAGAAGAACTGGCACCAAACAAAAGGGGGTCAGACACGACGGTCTGGCAAGCAAATCAACAAATAATATGAACAAAAGAACATATATAAAACCAGACGAAATCATCGAAAAACCGAATAACAAGTCTAAACAATAATGACGATAAAACATGCTAAATCAATCGAAAGTCCAAACATAAATATCAAGACGAATAAACGAGCAATCTCTAAAGCATAAATGTCTCGAAAAGATAACCACCTAAGTAAGGCATTTAATAATTAGAAATACATTTAAAACTGAAGAGTAGAAACAATACGATAAAGGTCGATATCGTAAACATTAAACAAATCAAAGCATAGAAAGCATAACCGACAATAATCATAAACTAAGTAATATACGGATAAAACCTAGGCGACCACAAATAGCTAAATCCTCCTATCACCGAAGTAATAAGAGCAAACAAAGTGTAGCCACTAAACGTGGTACCAAACAAAGGATCAGAACCGTAGCCATAAAAATGGGACCGGCAAATCAAAAGTATCCGAACCGTAGCCATACAAATGGGACCGGCAGATAATTACCGTTGCCATGGTCGGTACAAACAAAATCCAAGCTGCAGCTGGCAAACAAAATAAAGACCCCAAGCCGGATGATCAGTCCGACAAGGTGACCTAAGCCTAGTGGTGCCTTTAGTTTTCAAAACTCGAACGGATACAAATCTAACCGAAGTACTAATCCCTTTGGCTCAGGGGCTCGCACCACATAGCTCTGGCCCCGTCTTGCCTCGGGGTTTGTTTTCAAAATACTAATCTTAACAAATAATGGTCTCATCGAAGAAATCCCGAATGTGACAAACATACTCCAAATCTCTTTTCAAATCGAATCGGAGAAAACATACGAATAACTCGGGTAAACCGTTCAAATACGCATCAAGGTGATTTGTATAAAATCATACGGTCAATCCTTTCGAACGTGGAAAGCCACATGATTTTATAACAAATCATCGATGCTATTTGAATTAGTTCACCCAAGAATGCAAATACAAAATACAAATACAAATACATAATCTGACTTGAAATGGAATGGAATTATGTAGGATGACTTAATGACTTACCAAGGAACCATCTCAATGCACAACTATCATTTAAACATTGATTAGTAAAGAGCGCGTTTGATGCCAACGAAAATCCATGATATTTAAATGATAAAGTGCGCATTAAGACCCGAACGGTTCCCGGGTAATTCCACATACATTCATTCTTACAGTGATCCCATTCCCATTTCACGGACTTCCAAACATCACAAGAAATCCAAAATCTCTTTAAAACAGGCCTATAGTTCGCCTTAAACTGAGCCCAAAACAATCCTTAATAGCAATCCCAAAACTGACCTTGAACAGGCCCACGAACCAAGTTTCAAAATAGTTCAAAACTAAACCTTGAATGGCTCATAAAACAAATCTTGAAAATCAGTCCAAACTAATCTTTGAATGGCTCATAAAACATATGTTTAAAACAACCCAAAACTGAACTTGAATTGCCCACAAAACAAGTCTTAAAACAGTCCACAACTGATCTTAAAAACGACCCAAAACTGATTTGAATCAGGCCCACAAACTGATTTTTCCCAAAACTGATTTGAATCAGGCCCATAAACTGATTTTTAAACAGCCCAAAAACTGATTTTAAATTAACCCAAAACTAAACTTGAAACAGGCCCAAAAACTGACTTGTAGAAAGCCCAAGGAAGCCCCACAAACTGGCCCACAAAATCCCCCAAAACAGGCCCAGACCCGAGCCCAGACCGAGCTGGGCTCGCTCGAGCGGACCCAGGCCCGCTCGAGCGGACCCAGACAGAAGCTGGGTCGCTCGAGCGACCCAGTGGGTCGCTCGAGCGGACCCAGACAGTGCCTGGTCCGCTCGAGCGACCCACTGGGTCGCTCGAGCGGACTGGGCCTGCCCAGTCCAGCCCGAGTCTTCTTCTTGCATTTTTTTTCTTGATTTTTCTTTGATTCCTTTGATTCCTTTCTTTCATACGAATTTCCATAAATTGTTGGGCCCTTCCTTGACCTTCCAAACTCATCAAACACCATCCATAAACCTATCAAATTGATCAAACACAAGCTTTTTCCAAAGATCAAAGTTTTTCCAAACTTAGAACACAACACCATTAATACAAAGAAATCAAATTATCAAAGTGACTAAAATGAAACCAAACTCCCAATACATCATAAGAAAATAGCATATGTGGAAATTAACATACATTAGTTGTGAATCCATAAATCACAAAGGGTTAGAACATAATGAAGAAAAGCCATGACATGAAATCAAATAAGACACATCATCATACTAGTTGTAGAATTCACTTGCCTTGAGTCAAGAGAAGATGAAGACACTCTATGAAGTCCTCTAATGGCCTCAAGCTCCCAAAATCATAAAACCCCCAAATAGCTCATGGAAAACCCTAAAAATCCAATCCATTGCAAACCGCCATGAAACCCATTGCATGTATGACAAAACCCTTCAAAAGGGTTTGAAAAACAAGAATCTCATGAAGGAAAGACATTGCAAACCTTGAGGAGTCCTAACAAAGAAGAGAGGCTTGGATGGAGGGCTTCTCCTAGCTCAAATATCTCAAAAATGGTGTCTAGGGGAAGCTTGAGAGATGGGGAAGAAGAAGGGGAGCTCAAATCTCCATTTAGCATCAAGGGAGGAGGAATACATGAGGAGAGAGAGAAAGGGCTGGGAGAGAAAACCCTAGTCCCAGAAAAGTTGCTGGGATCGAATGAAGAGAAGAAGAGAGGGGTTCCCCTTTTATAGAATGGGTCTTGTGGGCCCCGGTCTTCATCAAGCTAAAAGTGGTATAAGCGGGCCCCGGATGAAAACGACGAAGAAGAGAAAAACGATCGTCGAAATTTCTACTTTCCGAAAAGTATATTTTCCCCAAATTCTGAAATTTTCGAAATTCTTGGACAGATTTAGTGAAAATGTCATTTTTGCCCTTTTTCCTCGAAAAACGTGATTTCTGAGTTTCAAGTCAAAATGATCAAAACATGAAAGTTGTTAAACTTCATAAAATAAGTTGAAATACACCAAACCCAGAATTTTTAGAAATCCGAAGTAATTTCCCATAAAAATACAAATCCTAAGGACCGGGTCAAACTAAAGTCAACGGTCTTCAAAATCTCCAAGGCAAGGAAAAATCCGGTCAAACTCAAATACGCGGTCAAACTAAATCAAATCTCGCTTAAAAAGCTAAACCACGATTAAAACAATGCTAAACAAAAGGGTTGGGGTCGGGATCTTACATCCTCCCCCCCTTAGAATCCATTTGGTCCTCCAAATGGTCTAAACCAAATCGAAATCGAAAGCCCAAAAAGACAAACGAAAACACTGACACCCTATGCTAGACTTCGGTGACTGAGACAACCTCTGACCAAACCTGACGCCGAGATGCACGGTCAATCACGTCCTGATTCGGTTGAAGGCTTCACACTGATCCACATATCTGTTCGAAAACAAACTCCTCTGGCCAAACTGGTGTCCAACAATTCATCCAATCATCCTTGGTGTCACCTGTCGTTCCTACACTGAATCACTTCTTTTACTCACCCTATTAGTCACTGTTGGTTCAAGAAACTGTGAGTTCTATCTCTTCTATCACTTGGAATTCTGTGCCTTAAATCCTTCGAAGCTGTACACGGTGCTCCCGATGCTTGCCTCTTCAGATTTCATTCTTCAAGTCTTCTACCATCGACATCTGAAACTTTCAATCCCTGTCTTGAATGATGTTGATCCTCTCGTAGATCCAACTTTGTCTTCAACTGAACCAATACACATCCTGACATCCATCCACCCTTCAATCCATACACCTCCAAACTCCAACTATACTACTACAACTCCTTCCATTCGATGCAAAACAAATCTTAAAATTTTAAACATGATGACTAAAACAATCACTTAGCTAAATTTTATCATTTCAAATCATAGTAAAAATTGAACTTCCAAATCATCGAATAAATCTCAAAAGATGAGGTTTTACAAAGTTTTGAACATGAAACAACATTATTCATTTTTGAAATTCATATTTTTAGTATAACTATACATCAAACTTCGCTGAAATCTAAGTGTTAATTGAATACGAACCCTTGTTGAAAACTAACTCATTTGTTTATAAAAAATCTTGCGAAAATCTAAACAAAGTTGAGCGTTAAAACAAATGTAGGAAATCTACATAAAATCTAAACACAAAAACCTTTAAGAAATTTCATTTTCCATAACCATAGAAAACAACTCAATGAAATAGAAATCTCACACTACTCCTTGAAAAAGAAACACAATTTTTTGAGTTACATGCTTTTAAAGACCAATTTTGAAAACAAAATCATGTGACTCATGAAAAGAGTATAGTAACATAGTTTTTAATTCAAAATAAGCCTCAAAGAAGAAACATAAATCCATTTTTAAACACTACAAGGATAAATCATAGATAGTAATGAAAACATAACAAGATGAAAATATCATGAAAATCATTTTAAATAAGAAATGAACATCCATAATACTGATGTACTCCCTTGCTGAATCAACTACACCGACTAATTAAGCTGCAAGTTGCCGAACTTCTCAACCAAAACCACGACCATGCTCGTCGAATCCGAGGAAATCCTTGAGTTTCTTGCACCACTCCAAATCTTACTAACTAAAGTCACTTCTCCCTTCATAAAATCAATAACTGATACGCCTCTTGCAGTCCTTCATCTTGGAAAGATAGTCTGAGTTCGCCCAAAATTCCACATTTACTTACCTTAGTACGCTGCATGATGATCTTCGATTAGCTGGGAGGGGATCTTCACATACTGCTCAAGTTCTACTTTGACTGGCAACTGCACATGCCTTCTCTTACTAACCACAATGAAGACGCTGAAGGTTGAAGGTCTGCTGATGTTCTCCGAAGACAACATACTAAATCCAAGAGGTTCTCAGTCTCCGACACAAGCAAAGATAAAAGACACTGAACAAGAGTATGGAGATTTTAAATTCTCCACCACTAAGGAGGAAATTTGGCCGTCCAAATCTCCTAACAACAGAACTAAAAGAAAAGACGAGCAAAATCTCCCGAACTGAAAGAAAAGCCGACTCAAATCCAAAGAAACAAAGACACGAGAAAACAAATCGACACAATCTAACGAGTCCTCACCACACGTCTTAATGTCTCTAGAGTATTTTATTTCCTAGAAACTAACCAGCTCTGATACCAAACCTGTCACGCCCCGAAACCGGGACCTGCAGCGAACCGATCTCGGGGTGCGAAATTTTGGAATAATTTGAAACTTTTTTTGTATAGTTCCCAAGATCCGCGTGAATGAGGATAATCACATCCCAACATAATCAGAGTGTATTTTTCGCGGAAGCTAACCAAGGTGTTACGACTCGGAATCCGTGGCCATCGGGTTCCGTGTCGCACACAACCAATATCATAAAGCCATCTCATAAAAAGACTGGCACGAGTCATAGATCAAAACACACTGAGCTGGTAGTAACAAATCTATTATTTCCCATATTCAAATTACAATTAACAAGTGTCTTAATTACAAACCCAAAAGAAAAAGGCTGATAAAGCCATACAACAATATCCAACTAAACAGAAATACTACCCCAAAGTTAGATACGAACTCCGGTGCCAAACTTGACATCTAAGTGATATCAACGGACAGCCTCTCACGTCAGACCAGCGGTCCCACCGCCTCCTCTGATCAAACACCTACAAACCGAAAAGAGAAGAACTGGCACCAAACAAAAGGGGGTCAGACACGACGGTCTGGCAAGCAAATCAACAAATAATATGAATAAAAGAACATATATAAAACCAGACGAAATCATCGAAAAACCGAATAACAAGTCTAAACAATAATGACGATAAAACATGCTAAATCAATCGAAAGTCCAAACATAAATATCAAGACGAATAAACGAGCAATCTCTAAAGCATAAATGTCTCGAAAAGATAACCACCTAAGTAAGGCATTTAATAATTAGAAATACATTTAAAAACTGAAGAGTAGAAACAATACGATAAAGGTCGATATCGTAAACATTAAACAAATCAAAGCATAGAAAGCATAACCGACAATAATCATAAACTAAAGTAATATACGGATAAAACCTAGGCGACCACAAATAGCTAAATCCTCCTATCACCGAAGTAATAAGAGCAAACAAAGTGTAGCCACTAAACGTGGTACCAAACAAAGGATCAGAACCGTAGCCATAAAAATGGGACCGGCAAATCAAAAGTATCAGAACCGTAGCCATACAAATGGGACCGGCAGATAATTACCGTTGCCATGGTCGGTACAAACAAAATCCAAGCTGCAGCTGGCAAACAAAATAAAGACCCCAAGCCGGATGATCAGTTCGACAAGGTGACCTAAGCCTAGTGGTGCCTTTAGTTTTCAAAACTCGAACGGATACAAATCTAACCGAGTACTAATCCCTTTGGCTCAGGGGCTCGCACCACATAGCTCTGGCCCCGTCTTGCCTCGGGGTTTGTTTTCAAAATACTAATCTTAACAAATAATGGTCTCATCGAAGAAATCCCGAATGTGACAAACATACTCCAAATCTCTTTTCAAATCGAATCGGAGAAAACATACGAATAACTCGGGTAAACCGTTCAAATACGCATCAAGGTGATTTGTATAAAATCATACGGTCAATCCTTTCGAACGTGGAAAGCCACATGATTTTATAACAAATCATCGATGCTATTTGAATTAGTTCACCCAAGAATGCAAATACAAAATACAAATACAAATACATAATCTGACTTGAAATGGAATGGAATTATGTAGGATGACTTAATGACTTACCAAGGAACCATCTCAATGCACAACTATCATTTAAACATTGATTAGTAAAGAGCGCGTTTGATGCCAACGAAAATCCATGATATTTAAATGATAAAGTGCGCATTAAGACCCGAACGGTTCCCGGGTAATTCCACATACATTCATTCTTACAGTGATCCCATTCCCATTTCACGGACTTCCAAACATCACAAGAAATCCAAAATCTCTTTAAAACAGGCCTATAGTTGGCCTTAAACTGAGCCCAAAACAATCCTTAATAGCAATCCCAAAACTGACCTTGAACAGGCCCACGAACCAAGTTTCAAAATAGTTCAAAACTAAACCTTGAATGGCTCATAAAACAAATCTTGAAAATCAGTCCAAACTAATCTTTGAATGGCTCATAAAACATATGTTTAAAACAACCCAAAACTGAACTTGAATTGCCCACAAAACAAGTCTTAAAACAGTCCACAACTGATCTTAAAACGACCCAAAACTGATTTGAATCAGGCCCACAAACTGATTTTTTCCCAAAACTGATTTGAATCAGGCCCATAAACTGATTTTTAAACAGCCCAAAAACTGATTTTAAATTAACCCAAAACTAAACTTGGAAACAGGCCCAAAAACTGACTTGTAGAAAGCCCAAGGAAGCCCCACAAACTGGCCCACAAAATCCCCCAAAAACAGGCCCAGACCCGAGCCCAGACCGAGCTGGGCTCGCTCGAGCGGACCCAGGCCCGCTCGAGCGGACCCAGACAGAAGCTGGGTCGCTCGAGCGGACCCAGACAGTGCCTGGTCCGCTCGAGCGACCCACTGGGTCGCTCGAGCGGACTGGGCCTGCCCAGTCCAGCCCGAGTCTTCTTCTTGCATTTTTTTTTCTTGATTTTTCTTTGATTCCTTTGATTCCTTTCTTTCATACTAATTTCCATAAATTGTTGGGCCCTTCCTTGACCTTCCAAACTCATCAAACACCATCCATAAACCTATCAAATTGATCAAACACAAGCTTTTTCCAAAGATCAAAGTTTTTTCCAAACTTAGAACACAACACCATTAATACAAAGAAATCAAATTATCAAAGTGACTAAAATGAAACCAAACTCCCAATACATCATAAGAAAATAGCATATGTGGAAATTAACATACATTAGTTGTGAATCCATAAATCACAAAGGGTTAGAACATAATGAAGAAAAGCCATGACATGAAATCAAATAAGACACATCATCATACTAGTTGTAGAATTCACTTGCCTTGAGTCAAGAGAAGATGAAGACACTCTATGAAAGTCCTCTAATGGCCTCAAGCTCCCAAAATCATAAAACCCCCAAATAGCTCATGGAAAACCCTAAAAATCCAATCCATTGTAAACCTCCATGAAAACCCATTGCATGTATGACAAAACCCTTCAAAAGGGTTTGAAAAACAAGAATCTCATGAAAGGAAAGACATTGCAAACCTTGAGGAGTCCTAACAAAGAAGAGAGGCTTGGATGGAGGGCTTCTCCTAGCTCAAATATCTCAAAAATGGTGTCTAGGGGAAGCTTGAGAGATGGGGAAGAAGAAGGGGAGCTCAAATCTCCATTTAGCATCAAGGGAGGAGGAATACATGAGGAGAGAGAGAAAGGGCTGGGAGAGAAAACCCTAGCCCAGAAAAATTGCTGGGATCGAATGAAGAGAAGAAGAGAGGGGTTCCCCTTTTATAGAATGGGTCTTGTGGGCCCCGGTCTTCATCAAGCTAAAAGTGGTATAAAGCGGGCCCCGGATGAAAACGACGAAGAAGAGAAAAACGATCGTCGAAATTTCTACTTTCCGAAAAGTATATTTTCCCCAAATTCTGAAATTTTCGAAATTCTTGGACAGATTTAGTGAAAATGTCATTTTTGCCCTTTTTCCTCGAAAAACGTGATTTCTGAGTTTCAAGTCAAAATGATCAAAACATGAAAGTTGTTAAACTTCATAAAATAAGTTGAAATACACCAAACCCAGAATTTTTAGAAATCCGAAGTAATTTCCCATAAAAATACAAATCCTAAGGACCGGGTCAAACTAAAGTCAACGGTCTTCAAAATCTCCAAGGCAAGGAAAAATCCGGTCAAACTCAAATACGCGGTCAAACTAAATCAAGTCTCGCTTAAAAAGCTAAACCACGATTAAAACAATGCTAAACAAAAGGGTTGGGGTCGGGATCTTACAACAGGCCCACAAAACAATCTTGAAAACAGCCCCAAAACCAAACTTGAATGGCCCCACAAAACTGATTTTTAAAACAACTCAAAACTGAACCTTAACCAAGCCCACGAAACAAGTTTTGAATCAGTCCAATATCAGGCCCAAAGACGACCCAATATCAGATCTGAAATGGCCCAAAAACCGATTTGAATCAGGCCCAAGGAAGTCCCAAACAATCCGGCCCACAAACAAATCCGAAATCGGGCCCAAACCAGCCCCAGACTGAGCTGGGCCTCGCTCGAGCGAACCCAGGTCCGCTCGAGCGGACCCAGACAGTAGCTGGGTCGCTCGAGCGGCCCAGTGGGTCGCTCGAGCGAGGGCCAGGCAGTGCCTGGTCCGCTCGAGCGACCCAGTGGGTCGCTCGAGCGGACTGGGCCTGCCCAGTCCAGCCCGGCTGTCTTCTTCCTTCTCTTTTTTCTTTCTTTTCCAATTTTTTTGAGATCTTTTCCATTCCCAAACTTTCACACAATGTTCCTAGATCCTTTGGGCCCTTCCTTGACCTTCCAAACTCATCAATTCACCATCCATAAATCTATCCAATTGATCAAACACAACCCTTTTTAAAATCAAAGTTTTTCCCATACTTAGAACACAACACCATTAATACAAAGAAAGCAAATTATCAAAGTGACTAAAATGAAACCAAACTTCCAATACATCATAAGAAAATAGCATAAGTGGAAATCAACATACATTAGTTCATTCATTCAATGTGAATCCATAAATCATAAAGGGTTAGAACATAATGAGGAAAAAGCCATGAAACCAAACAAGAAACATGAAAACATCATATTAGTTGAAAATTCTACTTGCCTTAAGTCAAGAGAAGATGCAAAACACTCTATGATGGTCCTCTTATAGCCTCAAGCTCCAAAATCATAAAACCCCCAAAATAGCTTAAGAAGAAACCCTAGAAATCCATCCATTGCAAATCTCAATGAAAACCCATTCCATATATGACAAAACCCTTCAAAATGGTTTGGAAAACAAAGATTTGGAGAAAGAAATCCATTGCTCACCTTATAAAAGCTCAAACCAAGAAGAAATGCACGGAAAGGTGGTCTCTCCTAGCCCAAATCTCTTGCAAAAGACATCTATGGAAAGCTAAGAGGAAGGAGAAGAAGATGGGAGGCTCAACTCTCCATTTAGCATCAAAGAAGAAGAGGTACATGAGGAGAGAGAAAGGGGGCTGGGAGAAACCCTAACCCCTCTCTTGTTGCAGGAAATGAGAGAATGGGAGAAGAGAAGAGACCCAATGGTGGTTTTATAGAACAAATGGGCTGGGCCCCATGGGCCCCAAACTTACCAAAGTTGAAACTAATGTTTGCGGGTCCCGAATGAAAACGACGAAGAAGACAAAAATGCTCAGCGAAATATCTACTTTCCAAAAAGTATATTTTCCCCAATTTCTGGAATTTTCGAAATTCATGGACAGATTTAGTGTGAAAGGTCGGTTTTGCCCTTTTTCCTCGAAAAAAACGCATTTTCTGATCATCAAATCAAAATGGTCAAAACATGAAGTTGTTAAACTTCATCAAATGAGTCAAAATACGTCAAATCCAGAATTTTTAGAAATGAAAAGTAATTTCCCATAAAAATACATATCATAAAGACCGGGTCAAACCAAAGTCAACGGTCTTCAAGGCTATGGAAAAATCCAATCAAACTCGAAAACAAGGTCAAACTGAATCAAATCTCACTTAACAAGCTAAACCACGATTAAAATAATGCTAAACAAAAGCACTGGGGTCGGGATCTTACAGGACCCAAATATTATAATCAACAACAGGGATCATGACCTAATGTATTGTTTGAAAGGTTCAGGAAGAGGGCACTAAAGGAATTCTCAGGTCAAGAAGACCCACTAGCTACAGATGACTGGTTGGCAGACACTCAGAAGTTTTTTGATGTTTTCACATGCACAGGACGGTAGAATTAAAGTACATCTTACAGCTTCCTTGTTCTACGGGCTTGCAGACACATGGTGGCAAACGGTTAAGGAACCGTATCAAACAATGGCTAATGATGGTGCTTGGGAAGCTTTCAAGACCCAGTTTACTGACAAGTACATCCCTTCTCATTGTTGACACCAAAAATGTCACTTTGCCTCTTCAAGATCCAAAGAGCTACATGAAGTCGCAACCTGCCATAAATAGGCAATGCTGCTTCCAAAAATCAAATCTTGTCAGAATCAAACAAAAACTGCAAGATTCTTCCAGACAGCCAAAAGAGGAGTACACAAGAAGTTTCGGGCCATTTCAAATCATTTGGCCTAACTTCGCTTCTTCGACAGCCGAAAAGGAGCTCTCGGCGACAAAAAGCTCTCCGGGACCATGATTTCCAAGACAGAACCTATGGATCATCTTAAATGACTCCAATAGGCTCCCTGTCAAATTTCGAGTCAATCGGACATCGATTGACCGCACATCAAACCGCGACATCTTCATCGCGACAAAAAGCAAGTCTACAGGTGATAGGACCCCAAACGGCTTCGAAACTCAAACAAAAGCCTATGGTTGGTCTTATTTATTGCTCAAGAGGCTTCACACCAAATTTCAGGTCATTCCGACATCGTTTGGCCCAGTTTCAGCTTCTGACGGAAAATCGGCAGCTCTGCGCGACAAAGTCTTCGGCTTTCCTCAGGAAATTGGAAACTTTGCAAAATAAAATGCAAGGATTCTCATCAGGTTTCCTACAAAGAAATCAGGCCAATAAATGGTCAAAATGTCAAGGAAAGTACAGAAGAAAAAAGAATCAGAAAAAAGCAAAAACGGACGCAAAACGGGACACGAAAGGGGGAAAAACCCCCCAGGGTCGCAGACCCTGCGACCCCTGGACCCCGGGGTCGCCGGGAAAGCCCCGGAAACCCCGGTTTCGCCGTTTTTCGCGATTCGAGGAGCCCCAGCCTCTGGTACTTTCCAAAATTCATGCTTTTGAGACACCAAGTCCTCTGACATCCGTCCAAAACACGGGTAAATCATCAAGAGTATCGAAGACAGTATTGATCGCCACCGGTCAACCCAAAAAAGTGTGCTTTCCACCCGACCGATCGAGAAATCGACAGGACAGATGGCACCGACCCGCTGTTGGCAACAAACACCTGAAATTACATGGTCATCTGATGTCGATCTACATGAAGATCCATCGATGATCATCGACAGAAGAATTTCCAAAAGACGTGGCACGGCCCGCGACTCTTCAGCTGCTCGGCGACCACTTAATGCGATTAATTGACTAGCTTTATTACAGTCATTAATCCATTTCTTTGGACGGCCCAATCAGAAGCAAGCATTCGGGAGTTACAAGTCAAGAGATTCATGGCATTTAACCCATGAAACTCCTCCCATCATGGCGATTAAAGGCGATTAAATGCCCTCAATCTCCTCCGGCCAATCAGAAGCCAAGAAAAAGGAGTTACAAAATAAACAATTCAATTTTGTAACTCCTCCCATTATGCGGCTTAATGACAATAAAAGCCCATAAACCCACCTAAAAGGCTACCTAAAAGCCTATAAATAGGAGGGCTCTCCAAGAAGAAAACACAACAGACAACAACATCGACAGACAACAACATCGACAGACAACAACATCAACAGACAGCAGACAGAAATCCAGAGAAAGGAAAAAGAGAGAAAACTCTGCGGAAATTCTACACCGGCCACCGCAACAAGGTGACAAAAGTCCCTTGGGGGGTACCCCCCCCCCCAAGGTCCTTGCCTTCTCCTCCTGCCTCCAATGGCTTAGATATGGCTTTTCAGCCCGTCTACTCGGCTTTTTATTGGACATAGGACCTTCCTTTGGTCTTTGTCCTCTAAAAACCCGAGGTTATAGCCAAGCCAAGCGAATCGATAGCATCTTCTGTTCTCATCTGCATGGATGATGGCGAAGCCCACATATGGCTTGCGACCGTCAATCTAAACGAGTCCCCCACAATCTCCTGAGAAGTTAGATCCTCCTTTTCTTGCTTTTCATTGTAGTTTGTATTTTTCTAAAAGAGACAAAAATCACAACTCTTGTCTTTCATTATTGATAAGGATTGTAAATCGGCTATAAACGCCAAAATCGGCTATAAACGCCAAAAATCGGCTATAAACGCCAAAAATCGGCTATAAATGCCAAAAAAAATCGCCTTTCACGGCAAATTAAGAAAAATGTCTCTTTTCTTAAATATATGTGCAATGGAAAACTTGAAAGAAGTTGATTTCCTTTTACTTGCGAAGGTTGATCTCCGAATCACCACTTGCAATTCCAAGTAAAAATAGAAAATCTGGCACACCCACAAAAAAAGAAATGTTGATGCACGCCCCCCTTTGCCCCCCGGTTACGAAAGGGTCGGAACCAAACGGACTCCCACGTCCGCCGACCTCGGTAGGAACCCGGGGCATTCCGGGAGCGCGGTCCATCAAGCTGGCATCACCCGGTGGGACTCGTTTATTTGAGAACACGATGCTAGAAATGAAATATTTGCATATCATATATTTTGCTCTATGCTTATATTTCTTTTCTCGATTCCTTGGCTACTTTATAATTGGTGGCCTATGTTGAATTCCGCATCTAAAAAAAATGAGATGAGATTTTTTATTTGGAAATTTCTAATTCTTTGAATTTATTTCCACTCTTTCTCTTTTAAAAAAAAAAATTTTAAAAACAAAAAAAAATCAGATTTGTCATTTTTGGATTCAAAATTGAGAAACCTTGATCCGTTCCTATCGTTCATCGCGCTTGCAGAAATGTTGAGCCTGTTCGACTAAGGTTTTGGGCCATTGTTTCTCTTCGATGAGTTCATTAAAAATCTAAAAAAAAAAAAAAAATTTTTAGATTTCTCAATTTGGATTCAAAATTGAGAAACCTTGATCCGTTCCTATCGTTCATCGCGCTTGCAGAAATGTTGAGCCTGTTCGACTAAGGTTTTGGGCCATGGTTTCTCTTCGATGAGTTCATCTAAAAAACATATATATATATATATATAATAAATTTAGATTTCTCAATTTGGATTCAAAATTGAGAAACCTTGATCCGTTCCTATCGTTCATCGCGCTTGCAGAAATGTTGAGCCTGTTCGACTAAGGTTTTGGGCCATCGTTTCTCTTCGATGAGTTCATTAAAAAAATAATAAAATAAAAATAAAAATAAAAAAAAGACATAGACCACTAAGGTTAAACCAACTGTGTTCTTTGATCATGGTTGATTCAAAGAAAAGCCTTGTCCAGAGTGTGGAGACAGCTTGACTGTTCTAGGCAAGGGTCCTCCAAACGGGTTCATTAAGTAATCCTACCCTTACCTGGGGGCAATTCTATCAATCAAGATTTCATAAGACCAGGTTAGGAGGCCTATGTGTACTCTCTCGTCTTTTAAATAAATTTTTTTCAAAAATAAAATTTTTAAAAATAAAAATTTTAAAATAAAAAATAAAAAATAAAAAAAAATTTCAAAAAAAAAAATCTTAAAAAAAATAAAAAAAAATAATAAAAAAAAAGATTTTTTTTAAAAAAAAAAAAATCTTCAAAAATCTTCAAAAAAAAAAAAACTTCCGTCATTATGGGTTTAGATTAGAGAAATCTTGGTCTTCTCCTTTCTGAGCACTGGCGCTCGCGGAAATCGCTGAGCCCGTGTTCAGATTAGAGTGCCTTTTGCTCTCTTTGATAAACCCGATATTGGCCTTTCAAAAAAAAAAAAAACTCGTCATTTTTAGATTCAGATCCGAGAAATCATGGTTCATTTCTTTCTGAGCACTGGCGCTCACGGAAATCGCTGAGCTCGTGTTCAGATTGGAATACCATCTGCTCTCTTTGATGAATCCAATCTTGACCTTTCAAAACAGAGAATCTCATCTCATAGATGCGGTCTCAAAACATTTGTGTCTAGCGGTACTAGTACGCCCTTTCAGGGTCTACTGTATTGCGACCGGCACATCTGTAACTCCAACTTTATATTCTTCTTACCTCGAGTAAGCTCTGCTTCTCGATAAGTCGAATTTAAGTTCACAATTGCTTCTAGCAGTCACTGGGATGCCCATTCCGGGCTTACCATACCTGCGATCAGAACAATTGTACCTTCTATGGCATTTTGCCTTCCTCATATTGCTTGGGTCATCTACCTCGAGCAATTTGAAAAGACGAAACCATAGAACTTCCCATTTATGATCATTATATTCTTGTGATTACTAATGGATGTGGTCTTGTTTCAGAAATTTTCGAAAAAAAACTAACAATGGCAGCTTCACTAACCATTACTTTCGACGAAAGCAAGCACCAACTCATGCTTCAACAGAAGCAAACCACGCGCACCTACAAGTGCCCCATCAGCTGCCGAAGTGTCAACTCCCTCGGCAACTCTGTGAACTCCGGGTCGACCTCGACTCCCCGGACTATCGTCTTCGGGACGCTGGGACCATTCCCACTTCCTGAGGAACAAACTACTCCCTCCAAGAAACAGAAACTCGCCTCTCAACGTGTCACTACCATGACACCAAAGGCGAGCACCAGAAGGCCTGAAGCCCGTGGCAGCCCCACGAAGCCTCAGCCTGCAAACAACCAGGTCTACCCCAAGACTTGGTCCCCAAGACCTTCACCAAAACAGAGAAGGTCCCAAACATCCACTAAGCCAGCATTCCTGGCCCCACTCAAGGAGAACCAGTTCTATCCTCTTGCTTACATGAAAGAGGAGAGACCCATCTCCAACCTGACTTCCAAGTCAACCCAGCATGAGCCGGCTTGTTCCTACAAGCCCAAAATCAAGTCATGCATCACAAGGCCTCCACAAGCACCTGCTAAGGCCTACAAATCTGCAGTTTGACCCTTCATATCTACAGGGGCCGAACTTCAAAAATTCAAAGCTTCGCTGCAACAGGCGAAGGACAGGGTTCGCATCCTGTCCTTGCCCAGCTACAGAGAAGACAGACTCGGCTGCTGCGCCCGAGGGAGCACATCCTTCATCGTCAAAGCCCAGTCAGAGCTGACCGAAGCTCAAATTGCTCGTCGTATACGCCGCCGCGCGTCGTACCGACAAAAGAGACTACAGAAGCAAAGGACCCAGCCTCCCACACTTCAAGTCTCTCCCAAATGGGTCGAAAAAGAAAGACCCAACCAAGTTGCTGCCGTCCATATGGTTGGAAAAACCAGAAGGCGCCAAAAATCAGCAACAAAAATCCATGTCCGACGTCCAATGACCCGCAGCGTCTCAAGGACAAAAGGACATTCAGAAGAATCCCCTGCTCCTTCAAGCAAAGGACAGCAGAGTGATCCTTCCTCAAGCTCCTCTTCGAAAAGAATGAGCCCCAGCTCAGTCACCAGGACAGTTTATTCGTTCGAATCACGAAGGATGAATGTCTTGGCTACAAATTCTGAGCCACCACCCCACAATCCACTTCCAGAAGATGCGATCACCCGCATCCAGCAGTTGGAACAGGGCCAGCAGAGGATTGAAACTCTGATGGAAAACCTTCTCCTCGCCTTCCAAAATCAGGCGAACAATGAACCTCCTCCGAATCATCAAGACGACGAGGTGAATAGAGAAGAAAATGAGTCATGCGCCCTTACCAAAAAGGACGTAGATGGTATCCTCGCCAAAGCAAAAGAAGAGGATATACTCAAAGAGCATGGGATCAAGCCACCATATCCCTTATGGATGGACTCGGTCCCGTTCCCCACCAAATTCAAGCATCCTACTCTCCAAACATATACGGGGAAAGGATCAGCCAGACAGCACGTCATCCACTTCAAGATCCTGACGGGAGCTATCGCGGATCAAGATGCACTCAAGATCCGCCTCTTTGCAAGTACCCTAAAAGGTACGGCCTTCGATTGGTACTCCACTCTACCGGAAGACTCAATCCAAAACTAGGCCATGCTAGAGACACGCTTCCTGACTCACTTCAAAGGTGAGGATCACCCCGCTACTATGGCTCAGCTGTGCAGCCTAAAACAGGGGGAGAATGAATCAACATATGACTTCATTCACAAGTGGAAAGCAATGGCATACAAATGCTCTGATGTATTGCCACAAGCGTCGCTAGTCGACATCTGCCGAAACAACATGAGAGCCAGAATCCGCTCCATGATCATCGGCAACAAATCAAAAAACCTGGGAGAACTCCTAGAAGCTTCCATGGAAGCTGAAACGGTGATTAAAGACCTCAACAGTCAGAAATCATCAAGAAAAGAGCCAACCGCCATTGCAACCTCTAAACCAAAGAAGAAAGAGGTCCTCAATGTGCAGACCAAGCCAGCTCCTCAGCCACCAAAGAAAGCTGAAAACAAAGCTGCTGGTAAGAGACCTGAACTCTCTGACGCCTTCAAAGAACGAGTAGAGAAGAAATACCCGTTTGATGAAGATGTTGATGAAATCTTCGGGGCTCTTGTGGCAAACGGCAAGCTCACCTTGCCTGAACCAAAAAGACCGGGTGATGTTGGCAAAAGCAACGATCCTCGGTACTGTCCATACCACCAGATGATCTCGCATCCTCTCAATCAATGCTTCGTTGTGAGAGAGAAAATAAATGAGATGTGGAAAAACGGAGTCATCACCTTTGATAAAAACTATGGGTCTGCCTCCGTCAACATGGTGACATGTGGACAAACATCAAGATCACCGAAGAAGAAGATCACTACTTCCTTCAAGGTGATAAACTCAATCGAAGCGTCCGAGGAACTGGTTCCTTACCCGACACCAGACGGACAACCGATATGGGTACATCTCGATCTCCTGGAAGATGAAAATTGGGAGGTCGTGAAAATAAAGCCTACAGCTCAACAGCGAAGGCAGGCTAGGAAACATCTCCTCAAGCTCAAACGGCAAGAGAAGACCCAGCCAAAACTAGAGGTCAAAGAAAAGGCAGAGGCTTCCTCTACCGCTTCACTGGAGGTAACAAAAACATCCCTTCCAGAGACTTCAAAGGGGGTAAGGAAATTCACTCTCAGTGATTTCATGCCACCTCAATTTAAAGAAGCCATGCAGGAGGCATCATACTCTTGCAATTCAGTAGTTGGATTCTCCATTGATGGATACGAATCCAGCGACACCGATGATGGATTCGAATCCAACTACACAGATGAGTGGGAGGAGTCCCCTTGAAACAGGAGAATATCTCTCCGATGAAGAATGGGTTCCTGAGTCTCATCTTATGCCAGTAATCTGGTATAACCCCCTACAGCCACAAGGATCCTGGTCTGATGATGAAGAAGACCAAGAGGCTGTACAAGAAAATGCTGCTGACTCAGCACCTCTCATTACTCCAGTGGAAATCAACAATGTTGAGCCACAAAGAGATGATGAAGAAGAAGATCCGGCTCCCATGCCTGATCTTGAAGAATATGCAAGGATCTTGCAGCGACTCGCTCTAGAACAAGAGCAAGAACGCGTCAACGAGCCTCCTCGCAATCCAGAGCCTGAAGTCCCTGAAGACCATCAGGTACATCCTCCCTTAACTCCTGAAAATGGAGAAAATTGCTGGATAGACGATCCTCTCACATCCGAGGATGAGTCTGACTCCGATCAGGCAACGTCTCCCGTCAGAGCTTCCTGTAATGTGATAATTCGGGATTATAGCTCTTCCGAAGCATCGTCTGATGAGAGCACTTACACTCCGGCTTCGGAAAAACAAACTGCGAATGAATCCTTTGAAATGCTTCTTCGGCGTCTCGTCGAGTAAGTTCCTCGGATTCTTAGTTCGGAAAGCTGGAATAGAGCTTGACCCATAAAAGTCAAAGCCATTCTAGAAATGCCCTCTCCAAGAACCTTGAGAGAACTCAAAGGGCTTCAAGGGAGATTAGCCTACATCAGACGGTTCATCTCCAATCTTTCGGGGAAATGCCGTCCATTCTCCCGGTTGATGAAAAAGGGTGTAAACTTTGTCTGGGATGCTGACTGTGAAGCTGCTTTCCAAGACATCAAGTCATACCTGACAAAACCTCCAGTGTTAGCTGCTCCTACCACTGGGAAACCATTCATCTTGTACACAAGAGCCCTTGATCACTCTCTGGGAGCTCTGCTTGCGCAAGAAAATGATCAAAGAAAAGAAGCTGCTCTATATTACCTCAGCCGCATGCTAGTAGGTGCAGAGCATCGCTACTTCCCAGTCGAAAAAGAATGTCTTGCAGTGATGTTCGCCGTACAAAAGCTGCGTCACTACTTGCTTTCCAACACAGTCTACCTGGTCTCGAGGGTCAACCTCTTGAAGGTCCTTATCACAAAGGCAGGTTCTCTCAATGCTCGACTGGCAAAATGGTCCATCCTTCTGTCACAATTTGATATTAGGTATGTACCACAAAAAGCAATCAAAGGGCAAGCTCTAGCAGACTTCCTCGCAGAGCATCCATTGCCTAAAGATTCTCCACTCAGAGATGATCTCCCAGACGAACCAGTCTACAATGTGGAGACTTTCTCACAAAGTGCCTCCTGGGACATGTACTTTGACGGTGCAACCAGGACAAATGAAAAAAGACAGCTGATCTCGGGAGTTGGCATCCTCTTTGTTAGCCCCGACAAATACATGATTCCACACGCTTTCTCGCTACTGGAACCATGCACAAACAATGCAGCTGAATATCAAGCTCTGATCTTAGGATTGGAACTCGCCATCGAATCCGGTATCACCATGCTGGAAGTCTTTGGAGACTCTCAACTGATCGTCAACCAGATGAATCAGAAATTTGAAGTCAGGAAGCCAGATTTGTTGCCCTACTACAACAAGGCACAATCACTTCTGCAAAAGTTTGACATCTGTCACATCACCCACATTCGTAGAGGTGAAAACATACGTGCAGATGCCCTAGCCGGACTTGCCGCATCCATGGCAATCCAGGAAGGGGAAAACATGCAAGTCACAGTGTGCGAAAGGAGAATCCTTCCTCCTCTTAACACACACCAAGCAGTTGCTGAATGCCACCAAGTGGTCGGAAGTCGGATTTCAATCCTTCAAACTTCAATTGGCGACTGGAGGGATCCGTTCATTGATTACATTATGTTCGGAATCCTACCTGAAGATCCAAAAGAACGGGTAAGCATCCAAAGGCGAACCCCAAGCTTCCATTTGGATATTCCTTCAAAAATCCTTTACAGGAAATCCTTCAACGGAGTACTTCTACGCTGCTTGTCACAACAAGAGGCTGAAGAAACACTCAAAGAAGTTCATGCTGGTCTTTGTGGAGCTCATCAGGCTGGACCTAAGCTCTATGATCAGATAAAAAGGTTAGGATATTACTGGCCTACCATGGTAGCTGACGCAATGCAATTCGCTAAGTGCTGCCAACAATACCAAGTTCATGGAGATTACATTCACATGCCTCCAGAATGGCTACATCCTACAGCGATCTCATGGCCTTTCGAAGCCTGGGGTATGGACATCATAGGTCCTATTTCTCCCCCTTCAAGCAAAGGTCATCGCTTCATCTTCGCCGCTACGGATTATTTCTCCAAGTGGTCAGAAGCATTTGCGTTTAACGAAATGAAGACCTCATCAGTCCTTCAGTTCCTGCGCACCAACATCATTTGTCGTTTCGGTATACCCAAAAGATTCGTCCATGATAACGGACCACAGTTCCGGGATCATCGATTCTACAGGTTCTGCGACAAATACAAAATTCAAAGCTGTCCTTCGACTCCATACAATCCGGCAGCAAACGGGTTAGCAGAAGCTTTCAACAAGACACTCTGCAAAATCCTCAAAAAAATGGTCTCTAATCACAAAAGAGACTGGAGCGACAAAATGTCTGAAGCTTTATGGGCCTATCGAACCACCGTTCGAGGACCAACCCATAGCACACCATTCTCCTTGGTCTATGGATGCGAAGCTGTCGTGCCCTTGGAAGTACAAATTCCTTCCTTGAGGGTATCCTTGCAAAATGACATGACTCAAGAAAGCAATGTCAAATTGCGGCTCCATGAGCTGGACAATCTCGATGAGAGACGGCTCGAAGCTCAACAAAGCATTGAACTTTACCAAGCACGTATGGCAGGATCTTTCGATAAAAAGGTCAGGCAACGCGCCTACAAAAAGAATGACTTGGTTCTTGCGGTAAAAAGACCAATGGTCTTCGCTCACAAGTCCAAAGGCAAATTTGAGCCGAAATGGGAGGGACCCTACGTCATCGACAAAGTTTTCTCCAATGGCGCATACGCACTCCTAAACATAGAAGGTGACAGATGTATGCTGCCCATCAATGGCAAGTTCTTAAAGCGGTACTACCCTTGAAGACTTACCCAACTGGGTAAGAGCAATGCCTGTATGGCCAAAACCGGTTTCCAGGTACACGCTCGCTAAACCCACCCTTTTTTAGAATTTTCATATCAAATGTTGAAATTTCTAGAAACCTAAAACAATGCTTACTTTCATCGTTCCATTGTTCAAAAAAAAAAATCCAAGTTTAGGAACCTTTCCCTAACTTGACCAAAATTTTCAACCCTTGAACCCAAAATTCATGGTTTGAAACAAAATCCGGATTCAGGGATTTCCACCCTAGTCCTGCCTGCCTTTTACCGCCAAAATGGTTTTAGGTCAAAATTTATGGCCCTCGTGTCTTTAAACAAAAAAAAATGGTTTTTCAAAAACCCGCGAGGAAGCGACGCTTAGTCGATACTCGCACAAATCGGAAGCAAGCGAACCACGTTCGACACTTCCAAAATCGCAAGGAAGCGACATTTCGTCGATACTTGCAAAATCAAAAACCGTGGAGATGCAACATTTCAGTTGATATCCACAACCCAAATTTCAAAAAAAACTGTGGAGACGCAACATTTCAGTTGATATCCATAACCCAAAGGTTCGAGAAAACCACAAATTTCAAAAATCGTGGGGAAACGACATCAAGTCAGTACCCGCAAAACCAAAATTTTTGAAAAGCAAGGATGCGACATTCCATCGATACTTGCACCCAAATCCGCGAGGATGCGACATTCCATCGATACTCGCAACCGAATGAGCAAGGATGCGACATTCCATCGATACTTGCAAGAACATTCAGCAGGGAGGCGACTTTTAGTCGATACTTGCATTTTTTTTGAAAACCAAATCGGCTATAAATGCCATCAAAACAGGCTATAAATGCCACAAACCGGCTATCAATGCCACCAAAAACAAAACCGGCTATCAATGCCACTAAAAACAAAACCGGCTATCAATGCCACACAAAAAAAAAACTTGGGTTTCAAAAAGAAAAAAAACGGCTATCAATGCCACCAAAACAAAACCGGCTATAAATGCCACAAACCGGCTATCAATGCCACCAAAATTGGCTGTAGATGCCACAAAAAAAAAACAGGCTATCAATGCCACAAGAAAAGCTGGCTCTCATGCCAAAATTGGCTTCCATGCCACAAACAAAAAACCTGGCTTTCATGCCAAAACAACCACTTGACAAAAGATTTTCACAAAATGACAACCTTTTGATCAAATCCCATTTAGCAATTACTTTTATCACAAAAAGATTCAAGTGAGCGTAGGGATAACAAAAAAAAAGAGCATCCCATTTAGCAATTACTTTTATCACAAAAAGATTCAAGTGAGCGTAGGGATAACAAAAAAAAAAAAAAAAAGAGTACCAAAAAAAAAATACATGTGGTACCAAAAAAAAAAAAAGTGTTCACAAGCACTACAAAAAATAAGTACCAAAAAATACAAGTGGTACCAAAAAAAAAAAAGAAAGAAGGATAGTTTCTGTATACAGGAGCTCAATCAAAAATGGTCTCCAGCCAAGAGTTCAGCTCCCCAAGCAAACTTTTAGCCTCAGCCGTCAAGGATTCCAAGGCACGCTTCTTCAGGAACTTGCCATGAGATGCTGGAGTGGGCTGTACCCCTTCTCTCACACCAGGAAGCTTACCTCGTGCAGTTTGCCATTGTTCATCCTCATCAGATTTCCTTTTGAGAACCCGTTCGGCATTTGCAACCTGGTGAATCAGGGCACTCTCCCTGTCGCGAGCCTCTATTATGGCAGTCCACTTGGCAGCGACTTGTGCCTGAAAATGCTCAAGACGTTTCCTGGCCTCATCGACCTCCCTGTCAAGGATGTTGAGGTCATGTGTCAGCCTGATGATGGCTATCTCTTCTAAGTTCCTCTTTCGGACTGCCTGCTTCCTGCTTTCTGTAGCCTCATCCAGGTCAGACTTAGCCTTATCTGCAGGGTCCAGGAACATCTCCTTGAAGAACTGGTCATCAGCCAAACTCACGGTCTCAAACCACTTGTCACCTAGTGCAATGATCCTATCAACGATCGCCCTGGCACCTGTGACATCCAGACCAGCCTCTTCAGCATCACTGAGAATCTCCTGCACATGCTGGATCATGCTAAATCCGACTTCCAAGTGCCCAGAAAAGAGAGTCTCAATCCAAGAGCTCACAACTCGCACCACCACCTTCTTCGCAAAAAGAAGAGATGGTCCAGCTGAGGATTCGCCCAACTCCGTTGGTCGGCTACTCATGTCATCATCTGTTGAAAGAGTAACAAAAGAACTCTTTCCAGCTGAAGCTGCTCCTGCTCGGGAAGGAATCTCAGCGCGAGGAATCTCCTCAATATTGTCAGAGCTGGTCCCAGGAATCTCTACCTCTGGATCAACCTCTGGCATCTCTTGCTCTGGAAGCGACGGATCCTCCTTTGCCACTTCAAAACCTGCAAAGGAAACACAAAAAGGTATGAATATGACCCTGTTTGAAAATCATTATCAGAGTTATAACTACAAAATACCTTCTTCGACGACTGGCGGAACACTTTCTTCCTCCATGAACTCATCGAAAGCATCATCAACATTTGCGTCCATCGATGGTTCAAAGTCATCAGAACCCTGTGGCAAGTCAGCTGACAAAAAAAAATGTGTTAGCAAGCCAAGTCACAAACAAAAAAAAAACAGAGAGCAAAAGAAGTCGTACCAATTGGAGATTCTGGATTTACTCCAGAGTCCCTCGGTTCTTCTTCAGGTGCCTCAACAGGATCCATCACCACCTCATCGGTTGGGACCTCAGGCATTACCAAGTCTTCCTCTGCTAAAAAAAAGAAAAGAAAAGCAGAAACAAGAAGCAAATCATAACATGGAAAAAATCCCATGAAAAGAAATGGAAAGAGAAAAAGGAAGAATCATACCTTCACCGACGGTCTCTTCTTCTCGGCTTCTCTTCTCCGGAGGCTCGTCAGCATCCACTGGCACATCCTCATTGATAGTAAGAGGAACTTCCAAGTTAGGAGAGTCCTCATGCTGCCCCTTGCTGCGATGATGACTCCTCCTCCTCTTACTTCTGCGGGCTCGCTTCTTAGAGGAACCTGCCCCGCTGTCAGAGTCAGGTTTCCCACTTGACTCATCACTGGATGGTCTGCTCTTGCCAGTAGACTCCACGGAAGCTTGCCTCTGTGCCGCCTGCATCCAAGCACCAAGTTCGGCTTCCTCCTGTTCTAGCTGCTCCAAAGCCTCGTCAGGTATTTCTCGAACAGCTTCAGAACCGATGACGCCCTGGTCACCGAGAAAGCCTATCTTGTGCTTCTCTCCAGAAAGGAAGGCCCAAACTTCCTCTCGCCGGATGCCATCCGACTTTCCAAAGCCCTTTCCAGATGCCAGCTTCACATCAAGCTCCTTCTTGGAAAGCCCCCGATATGCCGAAAAGCTCTCCGCGAACCACTTCGCAAAGCCGGCAGTCCGGGAAGTCAGCAACATAGGATAAGAAATCATGGCTGTAGTGTCTTCAGCACTATAGAAAGCCCATGCGTTTCTCCCGTCCTGTAAGCCTCCAAAGCGCTTCACCATGCTTGAAGGCGCTCCAACAACGCCTTGAGAAAAGCCCAGCTGCAAAGCAAAGCGAGATGGTACATACGGCTGGATGTCGACGAAAAGATGTCTGCGGTACACCATCGTGCCGACACGTATGCTGAAAAGCCACTCTCTCTCTACATTTGTCAAGGAATAATGCCTTCCCGACCCCGCCCTGGTAGAATCTCGGGAGGCACCAAAATCAAAAGCCTTCTTCCGCAACTCCGGAGAAAGCTTCACTAAAGATTGCCCCATCTCGACGTCCCTGAACCGTCGGATCCTCATGCGGGCAAACAAAAGTGATTCGGACACGGCTTTGCCCTTAGCCAGTCGAATCATCAGAGGATCATCATCCTGTGCAGCACCCAGCCGATGGAAGCCAGGACAGTGGTATACATACCACGAATAAAAGATATGGGCTGAAAATACCCTATTCATAGGAAGCCCAAGCCGAACCAGAAAAGCAGCAGCCTGCAGTTCGGTACACAGGTAGGAGTAAAGAGCTGGCACCAAAGCAACCTGCTCTCCAAACGCCATCTGACAAGCCGGGAAAATACAATGCGGCCTGATGTGCGTTCCATCTCCTCCAGCAAATACAGCCTCACCAAGCCAATAAGTGAGGTAAACAGCGAGATCTCTCCGCAGTGCAATGTCAGGACATATGGCGTTTGTACTTGCACAGAAATCTCTCAACTCTTCTTGCATGGCCAAGATCTTCTTTGAACTTGGATCCTGAGCTCCGGCTTCCTGGGTCACGATATCAGAAGACTCCCTGCTATCAAAAAAGTTGGGGAATGAAGAGCTAAAACTCTTCCAACTGCTGGATCTAACTTTCGAACCCCCCTTCTCCTTCAAAAAATCATAGAAGGCGACGAGCTGAAAGTATAGAAGCCTGAACTCCTCAGACTGCCCCTCGAGGACACTGTCAATCGGCATAAACTCCTCATAGAGTTTGCCGAGGATGGGCAATCCGGTAATGGCGCTCAACTCCTTCAAAGAAAAACCAATCTCACCATTCGTCACAACGAAGGTATTGGTTTGAGGGAGGAACGACTCCAGCATAGCCATGAAGGCCTCGTCGGAAAAGATCACGGTCTCCTTAAAAGCGCGGACCGCATCAAAAATCCCGGCTTCCTTCAAAACAGCGCCACCAATCAGCAGGACGCGATCAGTCCACGACTTCCACTCGGAGTCAGCATTGAAACGACCTCGAAGTTGAAAAGGCTTGATCCAATTGCTGCCGTCACCGCTGAAAATACCAAGGCCCACCGGTCTCAAATCGACCGACGGATAATCAGAGCCCTGGTAGCCGCTTGATGGCATCAACAAGTCCATGTCAACAGGCGACCTCTCCGTATATCCAGGAGAACTGCCAACAAAAACCCCGGTCTTGATTACATTTGTCCTTCTCACCCAACTTGGAGGATCTTCCCTCTTAGGGCACGTGGGGGCAAGGCTCAGAATCGAGACGGTGCGATCAAACATCGACCGGGTAGTAACAGTCTTCTTCTCACCATCTGCTGTGAAGGAAAACTGAAAAGATCTCCTCTGGTATGTCATGTCATCAGGGACTGCATCACCAAAGAAGAAGGTAGGCTTGGGCAAAACGCTCTGATCTTCCATCACCCATGGACGACTGCTTACCATGATCTTATAGAATTCCTCTCCCTTGAGAGTGATCAGTCGCTGCCTCATCTCATCTCTGTTGAGGGAGTCGCACTCTTCCAGATTTCTCTCAACATACTGGACCTTCTCGAAAGCCTGCTGAACGGCCGGATTAGAAGATTTAGAAGATCGACGAGGTACGCTTGTAGCAGGCTCTTTACCCTTGTTCGCTCTGGAGGAACCACCTGAAAAGGATGGAAAAGAAAAAGATCAAACATCAAAATGACAGAATCTCGCTAAAAAAAAATCTGGCGAAATTTTGACATGATGACGGGGCAATTCCGAAGAAAAGGAACTATCCCGAAAGAAATAGAAAGCTTGAAGATGGGCTCAACATCGCTGCGAGCTCCGAAACTCCAAACTTTCGAAACCTCAAAGTCTCCGCAAAATCAGGAAGGGCTCAACATCACTGCGAGCTCCAAGTTCCCAAATTTGTGAAAACTTTCAGGTATGCTATCACATCGTGCTACAAATTTAATTTACAAATTAAAGGCATGCATGAACATCTTGATTTGCGAAAAAAAATGCATTATCATGATGAGCAAAAAAAAAAAAGAAAAAGAAACTTTCTCTAAAAAAAAAAAAGAGGGGAAAGAAAACAAAAAAAAAAAAAGAAAGAAAAGAAACTCTCTCAAAAAAAGGGGAGGGAAAGAAAAAAAAAGAAAAAAAGAAGAAAAAATGAGGGCTGGCCCACAGGCCACGTGGCCGTACGGCCAGATCCGTACGGCCCACACAAAAAAAAAACATGAAAAAAAAAAGGAAAGAAAGCAAAAAAAAACCGTGTGAAAAAAAAAAGAGGAGGCAAACACGTGGAAAAGAAAGAAAAAAAGAAGAAAAGAAAAGAAAGAAACAAAAAAAAAAAAAAGAAAGAACTTTATTTTTTTCCTACAATGGAGTTTTCTTGAAAAAGAAGAACTTACTTGAAGCCATTGATGAAGAAGAAGAACTCTTGGTCTTGAAGCCCTCTTGAGATTATTGCAAAAGAAAGTAATAAGAGCAAGAGATCCAACCTCCTCCTTGCTTTTATAGAAGAGAGCAAACCAAAGAAGGAAAGAAGAAAGAGGTAAGTGTTACTAATTAGTAACCTTACCAAAAGAAAGAGATTAGAAAGATTCTTTCCCAAAAGAAAGATATCTTGAGGGATTCTCTCCCAAAAAGAAATCAATGAGAGATTTTCTCCCAAAAATCAATCTATGACGGATTCTTTCCAAAAGAAAGATATCTTGAGATATCCTATCCCAAAATAAAGGGATCTTGAGAGATTTTCTCCTAAAAGATATAATCTATGACGGATTCTTTGTTATAATTTGAAGAAGCTTTAAATGATTTGAATGGTAATCATGGTTGTAATTGTTGTCAATCAATGTCAACATGATGAGAGGATGAAGCTCAACTATGCAATGGAAATCAGATGGAAATCAGAATGGAAAAAAGAGCTGAAAAGTGTACAGAAAATAGTTTTTCTGTAGCAGAGTGGTCGGTCGACCGGGCACCCCATGCGTCGACCGAAGCAAGAGAAACCTGCAGAAAAAGTTTCAGGCACCTCTCAGTTTATTTCGTGACACAGTGTGTCTTCGGTCGACCGGGACCCAGGATGTCGACCGAGCTCGAAAGTTGTCTGTTTCCAGTCAGTGTCTTCGGTCGACCGAGCAAGCCAGGATGTCGACCGAGGCACGGGAAACCAGAGTTGCGCAGAATTAGAAGTTTTGCACGAAAATTCAGCACCTCTTATCTAATTTGTTTTGGGACTCTTTCTAAACTAATTGTAGCCTGTTTTAAATACATTAAGGGTTACTATACCTATATAAAGGCATGTATGGGTCGTTCTAAAAGATACACCAGAAGAGAGAAAGAAGAGAAGAGAAAAGAGAGAGAGTTTGGAGGAGAATAGAGTGCTGTTGCTGTGTGCTGTTGTGCTGCATCTTTCTACAGCAAGTGAGGACGAGGATGTGCTCTTGAAGATGATGTTTTCGTCCATAAGATAAGTGTCTCTCTGTTTATGCTTTAATTTCAATTTGTAAGGGATTGAGAGAGAGAGAATTGTAGAGGGGAAGGGCTGTAGACAGAATTTATCTTCTATTCTGTTTTTACATCAAGTTGGTGCTTGATGTCTGGGGTTTGGTGATCCTATCTGTGGGTGCAGATAAATTGTAAGGGGAGTCGGTGCTTCCTAGATAGTTGGTGCTATCTGAAACCAAGGGTTGGTGCTCTTTGTCGTTGGTGCGACTAAATATATTCAGACCTGTACCGGATCGGTGTTCGGACGGTTTTGATCCGTGGACGTAGCCTTTTGGTGAACCACATTAAAACTGGTGTCATTGTGTGGTTTGACTTGTTTTGTTGTTGAATTGGACCTGTTTTTAGAAATCACTGATTCACCCCCCCTCTCAGTGATGGCGATACCCAACAATTGGTATCAGAGCGAGGTTCCCTTGATCAGTTTAATACGCTAAGGGTGATCTCTTGTCAAATCACATGGCAGTCAATACAGGGAATATGAAAGCACCTCTGTTTGATGGTTCTAATTACTCTTTTTGGAAGATTAGGATGCAAGCCTTCATCAAATCTCTTGGCTATGATGTTTGGGAGGCTGTCAGAGCCGGTTACAATGCTGCCACCGTACCCAATGATACTGCATCGAAGAAGTTGGCAGACAATGACTCCAAGGCGCAGAATGCACTCTTTAGTGGCCTTGTGGACAGCGAGCTTGTCAAAGTAATTGCATGCAAAACAGCCAAGGAAATTTGGGACAAGTTGCAAAGCATACATGAAGGTGATGAGAAGATTAAAGAAGCCAAATTACAAACCCATCGCCCTCAATTCGAGTCTCTTCGCATGGAGGAAAGCGAGAATGTTGACTCGTATATGCAACGAGTGAATGAAGTCACGAATGACATTCGTGGACTAGGGGAGGAGATTAAAGAGCCGGTCATCGTCAAAAAGGTTCTAAGATCTCTTCTTCCCCGGTTTGATTCAAAAGTCTCAGCCATCGAAGAAGCCAAAGATCTGAATGCATTTTCCATGGATGAATTACATGGTTCTCTAACTGCCTATGAGATGCGCATAGGAAAAACGTCTTCATCTGACAAAGAAGCGGCCTTCAAAGTTCAGAAAAAGGCAAAAGAGACTGCTGGTCATTATGTTGATTCTGATGATGATGAGCTTGAGGCTCAATTTGTTAGAAAGTTGAAGAAAGGAAGCAATGGCAAGTACAAAGGGAAGCTACCCTTTAAATGCTTCAATTGTGGAGGTGTTGGTCACTTTGCTGCGAAGTGTCCGCTAAAAGAAGACAATGATAATGACTCTTATGCTGAAAAGAGTAAAGGAAAGAGAAATTTCAGAAAAAGAGGCATAGCTAAAAACTTTCTATGTCAACAAGATGACAGCACGTCTGAATCTTCAGACGATGATGAATCAACCGAAGCTCTCTTCATGGTCACTGTTGAAGAAGAAGAAGAGCTAGATCCGGAAGAGGAAGAGGAGGCTGAAGTCAATCTTGAAGAGGAACTCATAGCCGCACTTGAGGAGCTTAGCATGGAACGCAAAACAAGTAAGAAAAATCTGAAACTTCTCCATGAATCTGAAAGTTCTATTATTGCTTTGAAAACTCAAGTAGAAGAATATAAAAGAATGGTAGAAGTCCTTGAAAACCAAATAAGTATCAAAAAGGAAGAGGCTATGAAACTTGAAACTGAGATCGCTAGAGCAAAGGCTGAAAATTTGGAAAATAGCAAAAAACTCAAAGCGCTCCAAGTGATTGAAGGGACTATGAAACTCAATGAACTACTGAAAGTTCAAAGACCTGCCCACTTCAGATTTGGTCTAGGATTTGAGAAAGGTGAATCCTCTAAGATTGCACCTCCTGAAAAGAAAAAGTTTGTGAAGAAAGTCACTGCACCTTCTAACTCTATGAAGCCCACTCAACCTAGAAAGGAGTCCATTCCTGTTAGAAAGGTAATGAAGATTAACCAGCCACAAAGAAGATACAAATTCTATGGTTATTGCTTTCATTGTAATATGTTTGGACATAAAAGAGCTGACTGCAAATTCTATGTAAGAAACAGCCCATTTGTGACTAGGAATCCTTTTTCAATTCTAAGTAGCCACAAAATTGAGTGCTATATGTGTCATAATTATGGACACTTGGCTAGGGATTGTAGGTTGCATATTGCTAACAAATTTCAGGTTGAAAAGAAACCCAAGTTAGTCAAGGCTTGGAGAGCAAAGCAAAGTGCAGAAAGTCCCAAAGAATCTCTCATTGTGCAAATGGCATTCAATACACAAAAGAAGGCAGCACCATGGGTCCTTGATAGTGGTTGTTCAAGCCATATGACTGGTGATAAAGAGAAATTCATCAAATTACAGCACTATGAAGGCGGTTCAGTGAAGTTTGGTAACAATGATGGTGCCAAAATCTGCGGAAAAGGTGTTATTCAGCTTATGGCAAACAAAATCAGATCGGAAGAAGTCTTATATGTGTCTGGATTGAGACACAACCTGCTTAGTGTAAGCCAGATATGTGACAAGGGTCACGAAGTTATCTTCACAAAGAATGGGTTTGCCATCAAGAAGAGTAGCAACGGCAAAACAGTGGCAACTGGATCAAGAACTGCTGGAAATCTCTATACATTGTCAGATGGAGCTGAAAAGACCTGCTTGATGAGTCGGACAGAGGAAAGTTGGTTGTGGCACAAACGCCTTGGGCATCTAAGCTTTGATAACATGTCAAAGATTTGCAATTCAAAGGCTGTAAGAGGCATGTCTAAAGTTGAAAAGCCTTCCAATCCCATTTGCGACTCTTGCCAAAAGGGAAAGCAAACGAGGGTTATGTTCAAGTCAAAGGAGCATCATTCCAAGAAACCTCTTGAGCTAGTGCACACTGATCTCTGTGGACCGATGCGAACTCAAAGCACCAATGGAGATAAGTATTTCATGTTATGCATTGATGATTATACTCGTATGACATGGGTATTATTTCTTAAGCATAAGCATCAAGCACTTGATCGTTTTAAAGTGTTTAAAGCACAGGTTGAAAATCAATTGGAAAAACGTATCAAGATTTTAAGGTCTGATCGTGGAGGCAAGTTCACATCTGAAGAGTTCACTAAATATTGTGAACATCATGGCATTCAAAGACAGTACTCAGCCCCTAGAACTCCACAGCAAAATGGAGTTGTGGAATGGAAGAATCGCACCGTACAAGAGATGGCTCGTACGATGCTAAGTGAAAGCAAGATGGCTGACAAGTATTGGAAAGAGGCAATTCATACGGCTGTATACATTCAAAACCGATGCTTGATCAGGCCACATGAAGTCAAAACTCCCTATGAGCTATGGTTTGGAAGAAAAGCAACAGTCAAGCACTTCAGGGTCTTCGGCAGCAAGTGTTACATCAAGCGGCTCGAACAAAATCCGGGCAAATTTGAAGAAAGAGCTGACGAAGGTATATTTCTGGGTTACTCCTCTACTAGCAAGACATATAGGTGTCTTAACAAAAGAACCAGAAAAATCATAGAAAGTGCTGATGTGAGAATAGATGAGAATATTGAACCAAAGAATGCAACTCATAATGACAGTCCAGTTTATGAGGACTCGAGTGAGATTGATGATGAGATGGCTGAATCTAATGATTCTGAGAAATCAAAGGATGACTCAGAAGATACTACACCTAAGAAGCACAGCACTTGGGTAGAGCAACACCCTAAGGATCAAATCATTGGAGATCCTAAGGCAGGCGTTCAAACTAGACAAAGTGTAGTTAGCAATTACTCACTTGTGTCCACCATTGAACCCAAGACTGTGGCTGAAGCCAGTCTCGATGAAAGTTGGTTGAAATCTATGCATGAGGAGTTTGAGCAAATTGAGAAGAACTCCACATGGGAACTTGTTCCTAGACCTACTGATAAGAATGTTATTGGTACTAAATGGGTCTTTCGGAATAAGCTGAATGAAGATGGTCAAGTCATTAGAAACAAAGCAAGGTTGGTTTGTAAAGGCTATGCTCAAGTTGAAGGCATAGATTTTGAAGAGACCTTTGCACCGGTAGCTCGTCTGGAAGCTATTCATATGTTTCTTGCATTGGCAGCATACAAAACCTTCAAGGTATTTCAGATGGACGTAAAGTCAGCTTTCTTGAATGGTTTACTTGAAGAAGAAGTCTACATTGAGCAACCTGATGGTTTTCTCATCAGCAAAAATTCAGATCTAGTGTGCAAGTTGAAAAAGGCTCTTTATGGACTGAAACAAGCGCCAAGGGCATGGTATGCAAGGCTGGATCTCTATCTCCGCAAGATCGGTTTTGAAAAAGGAATGGTTGATAGCAATCTGTATGTCAAAACTGAGTTAAGCAAACAGCTGGTTGTCATTGTTTATGTTGATGACATAATCTTTGGTGGCAATGATGAGGAGATGTGCACGAATTTTGCTGAAGAGATGAAGAAAGAATTTGAGATGTCAATGCTTGGAGAACTAAAGTTCTTTCTTGGTTTACAAGTTCAGCAGCTGAAACATGGTATCTTCATATCACAGATGAAATACATCAAGGAAATGCTGAAACGATTTAACATGGAAGACAGCAAGCCAGTGAGCACACCAATGTCAACAAACACGAAGCTTAGCAAAGATGATAAGGCCTCGTCCGTTGATCATACCACCTATCGCTCTATGATAGGAAGCTTGCTCTACTTGACTGCAACAAGACTAGATCTTCTACAAGCAGTATGTATGGTTGCATGTTTTCAAGCAGCACCAACTGAAACGCACCTTACAGCAGTGAAACGAATCTTTCGATATCTGAAAGGTACTATGGAGCTTGGTATCTGGTATCCCAAAGGCAAATCCTTCACTCTTGTTGCATATTCTGATGCCGATTGGGCTGGATGCGTAGATGATCGCAAGAGTACTAGCGGCGGCGCATTTTATCTTGGAGAAAGATTAGTTACTTGGCATAGTAAGAAGCAAGACTCAGTATCCCTTTCGACAGCGGAAGCGGAATATATTGCAGCGGCAACTTGTTGTACGCAAGTGTTATGGATGCGGCAAATGCTCTCTGATCTAGGAGTTCCTACAACGGATCCTACGCCGATCCTATGTGACAACACGAGTGCAATTCATATATCTAAGAATCCTGTTCAGCACTCTCGAACAAAGCATGTAGCAATTCGTTATCATTTTCTTAAAGATAAAATTGCTGATGGAGAGGTCAAGTTGGAGTATGTTCCAACAACTGAGCAAGTGGCTGATATTTTCACGAAACCTCTGCCAAAGGAAGTCTTCGAGTATCTCCGGAAAAAGTTAGGAGTTACTCACTCTCCTAAACCGTAGGAGTTGTGCTTGAAAGGGGGAGCAATGCATTCATTGAATATCCTATTCGCTCCTCGGTTTGGTCCCTTTGGACTTGTTGTCAAAGGGGGAGAGATGTTATGATATGATAGCAAGGAGAGATGTTATGCTATGAAAGCTAGGGGGAGATTGTCGACAGTGCATGGTTGTTATTTCAGAATTTTAGAATTGGTTCCAAGTGAGTGTTGAAAAGAACTTGGAAGAGCTGCAAGCTGGAGTTAAAAGAGTTGAAGAGTAGTTAGCATGTTGACAAAGTTGTTAAAGTTGACAACAATTCCAAAGGGGGAGATTGTTATAATTTGAAGAATCTTTAAATGATTTGAATGGTAATCATGGTTGTAATTGTTGTCAATCAATGTCAACATGATGAGAGGATGAAGCTCAACTATGCAATGGAAATCAGATGGAAATCAGAATGGAAAAAGAGCTGAAAAGTGTACAGAAAATAGTTTTTCTGTAGCAGAGTGGTCGGTCGACCGGGCACCCCATGCGGTCGACCGAAGCAAGAGAAACCTGCAGAAAACAGTTTCAGGCACCTCTCAGTTATTTTCGTGACACAGTGTGTCTTCGGTCGACCGGGACCCAAGGATGTCGACCGAGCTCGAAAGTTGTCTGTTTCCAGTCAGTGTCTTCGGTCGACCGAGCAAGCCAGGATGTCGACCGAGCACAGGAACCAGAGTTGCGCAGAATTAGAAGTTTTGCACGAAAATTCAGCGCTCTTATCTAATTTGTTTGGGACTCTTTCTAAACGAATTGTAGCCTGTTTTAAATACAATTAAGGGTTACTATAACCTATATAAAGGCATGTATGGGTCGTTCTAAAGATACACCAGAAGAGAGAAAGAAGAGAAGAGAAAAGAGAGAGAGTTTTGGAGAGAATAGAGTGCTGTTGCTGTGTGCTGTTGTGCTGCATCTTTCTACAGCAAGTGAGGACGAGGATGTGCTCTTGAAGATGATGTTTTCGTCCATAAGATAAGTGTCTCTCTGTTTATGCTTTAATTTCAATTTGTAAGGGATTGAGAGAGAGAGAATTGTAGAGGGGAAGGGCTGTAGACAGAATTTATCTTCTATTCTGTTTTTACATCAAGTTGGTGCTTGATGTCTGGGGTTTGGTGATCCTATCTGTGGGTGCAGATAAATTGTAAGGGGAGTCGGTGCTTCCTAGATAGTTGGTGCTATCTGAAACCAAGGGTTGGTGCTCTTTGTCGTTGGTGCGACTAAATATATTCAGACCTGTACCGGATCGGTGTTCGGACGGTTTTGATCCGTGGACGTAGCCTTTTGGTGAACCACGTTAAAACTGGTGTCATTGTGTGGTTTGACTTGTTTTGTTGTTGAATTGGACCTGTTTTTAGAAATCACTGATTCACCCCCCCTCTCAGTGATCGCGATACCCAACATTCTTTCCCAAAAGAAAGATATCTTGAGATATTCTATCCCAAAAATAAAGGGATCATGAGAGATTCTCTCCAAGTAAAGATATTCTTGGATATTCTCTATCCAAATGAGATATTTTTGGATATTCTTTACAAAAATGACACCATATGAGATCTAAGCCATTTCAAAAGCTTAAGGTCCCATGGGTTAGCCCATATCAGCCAGGTTTGACCACCTAGGCACAAAAAAAAAAAAAAAAAAAAAAGAAAAATTTTGGGCTTTTAGTCAAAGAGAAATCCCTCTTACCAAGAGCATACAAAAATGGTTCCATGCCTCTTTTGAGTTGATTGGACCATACAAAAGAAAATTCCAAGCCCCATGAGCTTCCAAAAATCAAACCATCCAGCCTCATCTACCAAATTGAGCCAAAATCTTGAAATTGACATTCCACAAAAATCAAACCAAATCCTGGTCCCCTAACTTGCCACATACAGCCTGTTAGGTCACAAGACCAAAACCAAAAACCAAAACCTGATCCCCTAACTTGCCACATACAGCCTGTTAGGTCACAAGATCAAAACCAAAATTGATCCCCCAACATTCCACATACAGCTTGTTGGGTCACACGATCAAAACCAAACCCGACCCCCTAACCTGCCACATATAGCCTGTTAGGTCACAAGGTCAAAATCCAAATCCACATCCCTGATGTCATCTTCAAAACTTTGCCTCGAGATGGTACGTGATCCCTTTCACTACCATAAAATTCCCCTGGAAGCTCAAAAGGCTACAAATACCAAAAAGAAAGATTGCTCAAAGACTCTTGGTCAAGTCGCAGGCTCTCCTTCAAAAAATCTCTTCGAGGCACATCGACTACAAAAGTTAAGCAACTCGCCGCTGTACCTCGAGGGGGCATTTGTTGACACCAAAAATGTCACTTTGCCTCTTCAAGATCCAAAGAGCTACATGAAGTCGCAACCTGCCATAAATAGGCAATGCTGCTTCCAAAAATCAAATCTTGTCAGAATCAAACAAAAACTGCAAGATTCTTCCAGACAGCCAAAAGAGGAGTACACAAGAAGTTTCGGGCCATTTCAAAATCATTTGGCCTAACTTCGCTTCTTCGACAGCCGAAAAGGAGCTCTCGGCGACAAAAGCTCTCCGGGACCATGATTTCCAAGACAGAGCCTATGGATCATCTTAAAATGACTCCAATAGGCTCCCTGTCAAATTTCGAGTCAATCGGACATCGATTGACCGCACATCAAACCGCGACATCTTCATCGCGACAAAAAGCAAGTCTACAGGTGATAGGACCCCAAACGGCTTCGAAACTCAAACAAAAGCCTATGGTTGGTCTTATTTATTGCTCAGGAGGCTTCACACCAAATTTCAGGTCATTCCGACATCGGTTGGCCCAGTTTCAGCTTCTGACGGAAAATCGGCAGCTCTGCGCGACAAAGTCTTCGGCTTTCTCAGGAAATTGGAAACTTTGCAAAATAAAATGCAAGGATTCTCATCAGGTTTCCTACAAAGAAATCAGGCCAATAAATGGTCAAAATGTCAAGGAAAAGTACAGAAGAAAAAAGAATCAGAAAAAAGCAAAAACGGACGCAAAACGGGACACGAAAGGGGGAAAACCCCCCCAGGGTCGCAGACCCCTGCGACCCTGGCCCAGGGTCGCCGGCGGCCTTGGACCCCGGGGTCGCCGGGAAAGCCCCGGAAACCCCGGTTTTCGCCGTTTTTTTCGCGATTCGAGGAGCCCAGCCTCTGGTACTTTCCAAAATTCATGCTTTTGAGACACCAAGTCCTCTGACATCCGTCCAAAACACGGGTAAATCATCAAGAGTATCGAAGACAGTATTGATCGCCACCCGGTCAACCAAAAAAGTGTGCTTTCCACTCGACCGATCGAGAAATCGACAGGACAGATGGCACCGACCCGCTGTTGGCAACAAACACCTGAAATTACATGGTCATCTGATGTCGATCTACATGAAGATCCATCGATGATCATCGACAGAAGAATTCCAAAAGACGTGGCACGGCCCGCGACTCTTCAGCTGCTCGGCGACCACTTAATGCGATTAATTGACTAGCTTTATTACAGTCATTAATCCATTTCTTTGGACGGCCCAATCAGAAGCAAGCATTCGGGAGTTACAAGTCAAGAGATTCATGGCATTTAACCCATGAAACTCCTCCCATCATGGCGATTAAAGGCGATTAAATGCCCTCAATCTCCTCCGGCCAATCAGAAGCCAAGAAAAAGGAGTTACAAAATAAACAATTCAATTTTGTAACTCCTCCCATTATGCGGCTTAATGACAATAAAAGCCCATAAACCCACCTAAAAGGCTACCTAAAAGCCTATAAATAGGAGGGCTCTCCAAGAAGAAAAAAGGACAGACAAACAGGAACAGACACACAACATCAACAAACAGCAGACAGAAATCCAGAGAAAGGAAAAAGAGAGAAAACTCTGCGGAAATTCTACACCGGCCACCGCAACAAGGTGACAAAAGTCCCTTGGGGGGTACCCCCCCCCCCCCCAAGGTCCTTGCCTTCTCCTCCTGCCTCCAATGGCTTAGATATGGCTTTTCAGCCCGTCTACTCGGCTTTTTATTGGACATAGGACCTTCCTTTGGTCTTTGTCCTCTAAAAACCCGAGGTTATAGCCAAGCCAAGCGAATCGATAGCATCTTCTGTTCTCATCTGCATGGATGATGGCGAAGCCCACATATGGCTTGCGACCGTCAATCTAAACGAGTCCCCCACAATCTCCTGAGAAGTTAGATCCTCCTTTTCTTGCTTTCATTGTAGTTTGTATTTTTTTAAAAGAGACAAAAATCACAACTCTTGTCTTTCATTATTGATAAGGATTGTAAATCGGCTATAAACGCCAAAATCGGCTATAAACGCCAAAAATCGGCTATAAACGCCAAAAATCGGCTATAAATGCCAAAAAAATCGCCTTTCACGGCAAACTAAGAAAAATGTCTCTTTTCTTAAATATATGTGCAATGGAAAACTTGAAAGAAGTTGATTTCCTTTTTACTTGCGAAGGTTGATCTCCGAATCACCACTTGCAATTCCAAGTAAAAATAGAAAATCTGGCACACCCACAAAAAAAGAAATGTTGATGCACGCCCCCCTTTGCCCCCCGGTTACGAAAGGGTCGGAACCAAACGGACTCCCACGTCCGCCGACCTCGGTAGGAACCCGGGGCATTCCGGGAGCGCGGTCCATCACTCATGTCAAGAGGCAGAAAGCTATTGAGTTTCAGCAACTCAAGCAAGGCAATATGACAGTTCTTGAATATGATACTAAGTTTGAGAGACTAGCACGATATGCCCCAGAGTTGATGACACCGTGCAGAAAAAGATCACCAAGTTCTTGGAAGGGCTGAACCTGATTATTGAAAGAGATGCTACGGGAGTAGTACCACCCGCTACATTTGATGAAGCTGTCAAGGGGGCGTAAAAGTTTGAGGACATTAACAACAAGATAATTCAAGACTCTCAAAGGAAGCATCAACATCAGCAAAACCAAAAGAATCAACATAACAAGAAACCCAGGCAGGATTAGAATCAAGGAAGGCAGGGTTATGCCAATTGTGGTAAGAATCATGAAACTAGTCAATGTCGCAAGGCCACATGAGCTTGTTTTAGATGTGGCTTAATGGACCATGCAATCAAAGATTACCCACATATGCAGAATCAAGGCAATAGAAACCAGCAGCGGAGGCAAGCGGCTCCTCAGAACCAACCACCAATTCAGAATCAGGTAGGGCCACCTCAGCAACAGCAGCAGCAAGCCAGGCCACAAGCTCATAATCAGAATGCCCGTCCTCCACAGAAGAATAGAAATCCGCAAGGTAGGAAAAATCAGACACAAAACAGGCCACAACAACATGGACGTGCATACTACCTCAATCGTGTCGATGCGGAAGCTGCAGGAGACGTGGTGGAAGGTAAACTTCTTATTTGTGGAGTTGAAGCACATATTTTATTTGATCCTGGACCTACACATTCCTTTTTATCTCCCATGTTTGCCAAGATGATTGATACTCTACTTAGAGAACTTGATTATATTTTGACTGTCACCACACCAGTAGGTAAACAGGTTGTTTGTAGAACCTATTACCCTAACTGTTCAGTTATATTAGGAGAATTTAATTTACTAGCCAACCTTATTGTTTTGGACATGCATGATTTTGATATCATCTTAGGCATGGATTGGCTAGAAGCATATCATGCAACCATGGATTGTTTTAGCAAAACTATCACATTCAGATTGCAAGGAGCACAGGCAGAATTGATGATTCAAGGAAACGGGAAGAAAACTCAGACATGATTCATCTCAGCTTTGAAAGCAAGCAGGTTAGTGCAGAGTGGTTGTGAAGCATTTATTGTGTTTATTACGGAGGATTAAAATCCCAAGGGGTGGAGGAAATCCCCATTGTTTGAGAATTTCCGGATGTTTTTCTAGAAGATATCACAGGATTACCACCAATTAGAGAAATTGAGTTTACAATTGATCTTTTACAAGGGATAGCTCCAATCTCTATTGCACCATATAAAATGGCTCCAGCAGAATTGGGTGAATTGAGACTTCAGTTGCAAGAATTGTTGAGCAAAGGCTTCATTAGGCCAAGTGTTTCACCTTGGGGAGCACCAGTTTTATTTGTGAAAAAGAAGGATGAAAGTTTGAGAATGTGCATTGACTACAGAAGATTAAACCATGTGACCGTCAAGAACAAATATCCATTGCCAAGTATATGAATTGTTTGATCAATTGCAAGGAGCAGCTTACTTTTCCAAGATAGACTTGAGGTCCGGGTACCATCAATTGAGAGTTAGAGATTCAGATGTGCCAAAAACAGCTTTTCGGACTAGATATGGGCATTATGAGTTCTTATGATGCCATTTGGTTTGACAAATGCACTCGCAGTATTCGTGGCTCTCATGAACAAAGTCTTTGCACAATTGGATCACTCCACATTGATTTTTATAGATGATGTTCTCGTGTATTCAAAGAGTAAGGAGGATCATGAAGAACACTTGAGGACGTTATTACAGCTTTTGAGAGACAACTAGCTATATGCAAAGCTCAGTAAGTGTGAATTTTGGTTGAAGCAGGTTGCTTTTCTAGGCCATATCATCTCAAGAGAAGGTTTAGCAGTTGATCCATCCAAGATAGAAGCAGTTGTCAGTTGGAAAAGACCTAATAGTGTGACTGAAATCAGACACTTTTTGGGATTAGTAGGCTATTATCGAAGATTTGTCCAAGGTTTTTCATCCATTGCAGCACCCTTGACAAAATTGACCCGGAAAAATGTTCCATTTGTTTGGACTGATCAGTGTGAAAAAAGTTTCCAAGAGCCGAAAAGAAGATTGACCATAGCACCAATCCTTACATTATCGTCGGGCAGTGGCGGATTCATTGTTTATACAGATGCATCGAATGTGGGACTGGGTTTTATATTAATGCAAGATGGCAAGGTGATTACTTATGGCTCAAGACAGTTGAAAGAGATCATGAGAAGAAATATGCAACTCATGACTTAGAGTTAGCAGCAGTCGTCTTTGCTTTGAAGATGTGGAGACACTACCTCTATGGAGAGAAATTTGAAGTCCATTCAGACCACCGAAGTTTGCAATACTTATTTTCGCATAAAGATTTGAATATGAGGAAGAGACGGCGGATGGAGTACATCAAAGACTATGACTTCCTAATCAAGTATCATCCGGGAAAAGTGAACGTAGTAGCTGACGCTTTGAGCAGAAAATCAATAGTTATGGTCAGTTTAAGAGGAGTTAGTGTTTTTCAGTAGTTTAAAGAGCTTGGAGTGTAAGTGCAGCCACTGAGGAAGGGTGTGCTGTTAGCAAATATGACAGTATCTGAACCTACCTTCATTCAGAAGATCAAGAACAGTCAGTTGCAAGACCTAGACTTGGCAAAGATTGTGGAACACATTGCAGAATACCCAGATTTCAGGATTGTGAACGGAATTTTGTACTTCCGTGATCGGTTGTGTGTGCCCAATGTGGATGATTTGAAGAATGAGATAATGATTGAAGCCCACGGCACAAGGTACTCTATGCATCCGGGTAGCACGAAAATATATCATAATTTGAAGGACAGATTTTGGTGGAACAACATGAAACGAGAGATAACAGCTTTTGTGTCTCGTTGTTTGACTTGTCAGTTGATTAAAGAAGAACATCAGAAACCTCCAGGTTTGCTACAACCCATAGAGATTCCCGAGTGGAAATGGGAGCACATCACCATGGATTTCATCTCCGGTTTGCCAAATACCAAGAAGGGGAATAACGCAATTTGGGTTATTGTGGATCGTCTCATGAAGCTGCTCACTTCATTCCAATGAAGACAGGGAATATGATGCATATGGCACCACTTGCAGATTTTTTCGTCAATGAGATTGTCAGTCGGCATGGTCAGCCCGTCTCCATCACTTCAGACAGAGATAGAAGATTTGTTTTAAGGTTCTGGAGAACTCTACTTGAATCCATGGGTACCAAGCTACAGTTCAGTACAGCGTATCACCCACAAACAGACGGCCAATCAGAACGTACAATACAGACTCTTGAAGATATGTTACTTGCTTGTGTGTTGGATTTTAAGGTACAGTGGAATGAGTACTTGCCACTTTGTGAGTTCGCTTATAACAATAGTTACCACTCGATCATTGGTATGGCACCTTTCGAGGCACTCTATGGTAGAAGATGCAAAACCCTAGTTTGCTGGGAAGAAGTCGGTGTTCATAGTTTTCATGGACCGACGATAGTTGGGGAAACTAGTGACAAGATCAAGTTGATTCAGGAACGTCTAAAGGTCGCCCGAAGTAGACAGAAGAGCTATGCTGACACTCGTCGAAGGGAATTATAGTTTCAAGAGGGTGTCTAAGTGTTCTTGAAAGTTTCACATATTAGAGGAACTCTAAGGTTCGGACAGAAGGGCAAGTTAACAAGAAGGTTTATCGGTCCGTACGAGGTTTTGAGCAAGAATGGAGATGTTGCCTATAGACTTGCATTACCGCCGGAACTCTCCGTAGTACACAATGTATTTCACGTCTCCATGCTTAAGAAGTATGTTCCTAGTCCTTCTCATGTACTACAGCACGAGCCTTTGGAGATTCGAGAAGATGCTTCATGTGTGGAAAGGCCGATCAGAATCATTGACACCAAGGAATAACAACTGAGAATTGAACTATTCATTGGGTCAAGGTACTTTGGGAAAACCACGAGCGGAAGAAGAAACATGGGAACTAAGAGATCAAGTTCAGAGAAAGTATCCACATTTTTTGCCAGAGGTAAAATTTTTTATTTGGTGGACCGAATATCCTAAGGGGTGGAGGATGTCAGACCCCGACCCAGATTAGCCCGATTAGTGTGTTATTAAGTGTGTGCTTAGACTTAAGTGTGTTTAGTGATCGTTGGGTTAGAATATGTTTGGACTTAGTCTTGGACATAGCTTTGGGAATCTTGAGAGCATTTTGTTTTAGTCAGACACGCTCAAGGATGCCCTGAGTGCACGTGTAAGCATGGGAGGATGATTCTGGATTTCTGATTTTAATGTATGATAGAGAAAGTATGAGCTCAATGTGGATTTACTATTCATGATATTATATGTAATCATGCTAGTTTTATTTCGTTCAAATGTATCTTAGTCATGTAATCGTTTTGAATTTAGCAAATGGTTTTAACATTGTTTCTTCAAACTTTATTTGGGCTATGCTCTTTCCTAATTGATTACCTGCAAAACCGTCGTGTTTGATCCTAGTTGTTTTGGTGCCCAGGTGTAGGCGACGTTGCATTTGAGGAGGCGCATCCGGAGGAGGCTGTTGAGCCACCCCCAACCCGAGAGTGGCAGCCCGACGACGTCGTCCAAACGTCGGGCGGGATCATGAGATGCGTTGCACTTTGCTAAGGGTTTCATCATTTGATTTTTGGGAATGTAGTGACCTTTGTTGGCCTCTTATTTGGGTTGTAAACTTAATCAACTTACTTTTGCTAACTTTGAAACTTGAACTGATTTGGGAAATGCTATGTTTACATTTCTCCCTCTGAAATTATGTCTTGATGATTTTACTTATGCATCTTGAAATTATTATGTTTTGTCTAGACGTGATTTGCTACAAGCTTCCGCAACCATGATCGTGTGAGTTAGTCTCCATTTTGGGGATCCTCACCTCAAGAACCTATGGAAAACCGCATCGCAGGCCCGGATCGCGAGGTATCAGAGCCGAGGACGGATCTATTTTCGGTGGGGGAGAATGTGAGAACTTGGGCCGGGCGACACCCTTAACCACGAGGCGGAGCGTGTCAACCACGGGCTTCAAACGGTGAGTCTCCATTAGCCCGCATCTGAAATATCCAAGTCCTGAGCAGTAATAGGATAGGTGACCTCCTGTGAAGTCCTCGCGGGTGCGCCAAAGCGGACAATTGGGCGGAGCTGTGACACCATGAATTGCCTCTTCTATACTTTGCCTCCCATAGAACAATACTTTGCTTTAAGAATTTTGGAGCATTGGAGATTATCGACGTCAATAAAGCAACGCCAACACGTTTTGCCCGAAAGAGGTTAATTATTACTTTTGGTGTCCCTTATTCCAAGCCCTCCATCCGCAATCGGCTTACAAAGCTTTTTTCTATTTTAATGTGTGCATTTTATTTTCTTTCCCTCGTCGTCCCCCACACCAAAAGGATCTAAACATTTTGTCAATAGCATTAGAAGTTTTGTTGAGGAGTTGCAGGACCGACATATTATAAACTAGAATAGTTGAAACTAGGGATTTAATTAATGTGTTCCTACTCGATTGGGAGTGAAGAGGTATCGGACAAGTATTGATTCTAGCTTTTATTTTATTAGTCAGGGCTTCAAAACTAAGATTTTTGTTCTTTCTAATAAACAAGGGTTCTCCCAAACACTTCTCTGTTGTTTCTATAAGGAAGCTGTATCTTTGCATTTTTTTTACAAGCCCCTTTGCTAAAGAAAACGCATGATTTACGGAAGGTGATTTGGCAATAATCCTCAAGAAGGTGGTTAATTTCCCTAGCTTCATATGACTTAGCTTTATGAAGAAAATAAAACTATCATCAGCGAAAAACAAATGAGAGATACTAGGACCCTCCTGATCATAAGCCTTTATCATGTCTAGTTTAAGGCCCATAAGCTTTCGATTTCTTTTTCATCTTAAAAGAGTAAATCACTTCATGGGCAGAATATAATTATCAGAAATCAATCTCCCCTTGAAAAAGGCACTTTGGAACGGGCCAATAATGTTTGGAAGAATTATTTTTAGGCTATTAGCAACGACTTTAGAGATTATTTTATATATAAAATTGCCTAGATTTGTGGGTCTAAAGTCGTTAACATTATCGGCCAGTATTTTATTTGGTATAAGCAAAATGGAAATTCTATTAATGGATTTTAAGGAGAAATTATACTTTAAGAAATGCGCTATCTTCGCTATGTCAGTCCCTATTGTCTCCCACATATGCTGATAAAATTCAGCCAGATAACTATCCGGACCTCAGGACTTAAGCGGTCCAAGTTGGAGGACAATATCTCTAATCTCTTTCTCATTCGGGACAAGGATAAGATATAATATTCTTTAATTAGACAGGTAATTTGTCATTGATAATACTTCAAGCCGTAACATGTGCGTAGTTTGCCTTTGTTAAATGATTTTTTTTTCTTGTTGTAGGAAAAAGAATGGTGAAGCTGTGTCACCAAAACATAATAGAGCTTGAAGTATAATCAGCAACATCTTTGAACCATTTTATTAAGGCATGTGCAATGTCCCTGACCCTGGTCCAATTATATGAAGTCTAGATGGTGCCCAAGGTGTACAACGATTTCTAATTGAAAATGTATGAGGTCTAACCTAACCCAACCCAACCCAATTGCTCCATACATCCCTCAGATAAGTATGTCATTAACAAGACAACAACCGGTTGACCAATTGCTTTATTGCGAGATCAGTGAAATCGCTTCAGATGTAGTGAAATTGGGACAGTCCGTACTTCCTATACTCACTGTGGTATGCCATGTGAATGAATTAGCTCATGAAAGGATGGCTTCCATCTGTCATCTTTGAAAATCACCTTTCATCCTTATTTTTAGCCACTAATAATACAAATTCTATGCATTCAATTTTTATATATTTTAATACAAACAAACAGTCTCTTAGATAAACTCGATTTTGCTTCACAATTTCAGAGAATCTTTCGGATGTGGAAGAAGAATAGCTGAAGAAACCAAGTGGATAAAAAAACTGCCAATTTGTACTACAGATAGTTTTTCTTCACCTCCATTTTTGTTGTGTGCGCGCGCACGTTTTGGGGGGTGGTTTAAAAACTACATACAATTTTCTAAAAAAGTAAGGAGTCTTATGAAATATTTTGGGGGACCCCAACCCCTGGCTCTCAGTGTCGTCCAGTTTCTACTACAGAGAATTTTTCCTACCCTATCTCCATCTTTTCGGATAAAACTTTCCACGGTACAAATTTTCAAAAGATGTTTTATTAGAAAGGCAAACGAATTAAGCGCAGAGAATATCCCAAAGATGAAAATAGTAACAAAAACTCAATTTAGTGCCCCCCCAAAAAGAAACCCTCAATTAGTACTATTTGATGAACAGAACATCTATTTTATTGTTAAATGTTTTATTTATCTTTTATAGACGAAAATCACACATCAAAGTCGCCTATACCCACAAGCTGTATCATTGTCACAAAGTGGGAACCGATGGTTTGTTTATCCCACTAATCTGAAAATTCTAAGCCAGATCAATTTGACAGGACACTTGCTGCAGCCAAGATCGACCACTGTAATCAGACTTTCGAACACTGAATAAATCAGATAATGATGCATGGACATTACAAGGAGGACCCTAAGCAACAAATGAAAGAAAAGTAAATAGAGGAAAAGTTCTCGACTCTTCATTTACCCCGTGGTGCATTTTTTTTTATCGGTAACGGCACTAAAAAGTTGATGTGAATTTAAATTCAATCCCTTAATACAGCAACTGTACAACTGTCTTGTCGAGACAGTGGCAAGTACAGGTCGAATTCACATTGAGCACTATTGAAATCCCTTTCTTTCTTTTATTCGAATCTGATTTTCTTTTATCAATGATAATGACATGAGAGATTAAAAAAAATAATAATAAGATTGAGAAAATTCTAGATCTAAAGTGCAGAAATAAAATATGAGAAAATGTATATCATAATATCATGAATCCATTAAGTAGTCCCACCATCATTCTATGCAATTGATAAAATAAATTTGTCCCAAAAATCCTTCTAATCAGAAACAAATCAATGTTTCTGATTTGGATAATTTATCTACCAAAGAGCACAATTTTTTAAAATTTATTTAAGGCAAAAATCTCCTTCACCTAATGAAATTATGAACTTAACTAAATATCACATATTAATCAAAGATAAATTATGAAAGAATTCTAATCTAACAATAGTATATTAAGAAAACATACATGATTAAAGCATTGTTCAAATAAAAAAATGAATAACATAGGTTGTCAATGACAGAAGGCAGATTTATTATCATAATCAATACGCAAGAGACCAAAATATCACATAAATCAACCATGAGAAACACTTAACTTCATCTGACACTCTGATCTACTCCTCCATTGCAAAAGATGTGATTTTCATTGAGAACTTCACGGCAATTACAATTTCCTCTCACACTCTTCTAACCTAATTCTGGAGCATGGCCCCCAAATATGGACAGACTTTTCTCTTTTTTTTCTAGAGAGAGAAAAGGTCGAGTGAGAGAGAGGAAAAGATGGAATGAGACTATGAGAGAGAGATGTATTTTTTTTTCTCCTTTTATAGACATGGGATGGGTCGAACCTCCTTGTACGTTCCCTGTTGGCTCCTATTTTGTAGGCTATGCTAGATTTCTTTTAGAAATCTTGGGCCTAAAAATCAGCCCTTATATAGCAAATCCAGGGAAGATAATCCTTGGCTGTTGGCATAATCCCATGTGCACCGAATTTTGTTGTGTAAACAATCCCTGGTTTTGCTGATTGCTATCTTGGTCCACACTTGTACCTTGAAAATTGGAAGCTTTATTTAAAAAGAACTCATTCCAATCAAAGATGAGGCATTTGGGCGGAGGTCCCTCAACTATGGTTTTTATTGCAAACGGTCCACAATATTTGTGCACGTCAGCAAAAGCAGAACTCATACAAATTTATCTGAGTTTTGAAAAAACTCAGATAAAACTCAGATAAATTTGCCAAAACTCAGCAATAATTCAAATATAAAATAATATACGCCAGATCAAATTCTAATATAAAACAGTAAACACCAAACATTTCTTCCTGACCACACACTCAAATCTCATCTCCATTCTAATTAATTCATCTTCATCAAATCTCATATCCATTCTAATTTATCTTCATCTCGGGTCCTGTAGGCCCTTCCTCCTCATAAATCTCTTTTGGGAAAACCTTAACCAGATTCTCCAGAGAAGACTTTGAGTTTATCAGGAACCAATTTCTCCACTACATTTGACTCCTCGATGTAGTTTATTGTAGGACCCCATTTCCTAGCATTGTTTATCCATGGAGGCTCAATGATCAAACCCATGTATATATTCTGCAGCCACAACCTCAAAACGAGTTCCTGTGTCCATCATAACCTAACTGAGTTGTCTAAGTTTGATACCAAATAAAAAGGACTTTAAATGAGTTTATTTTTTTCAAATTTGGATAAATTTGTTTTGGTCCAAACTCAGATAAATTTGTTCCAAACTCAAAAAGTTATTCCAAACTCAGATAAATTTGTCTGCGTTTTGCCAGAAACTTAGATAAATTTGCCAAAACTCAGATAAATCTATTTGAGTTTTGGTAAATTTATCTGAGTTTTTGTCTAGTTTATCAGAGTTTCTGGAAAATTTATCTGAGCTCGGTGAAACCAAAAGTCAAAATACGAAAAATCAGATTCTAATAAAAATCGAAATCCAAAACAATAACACTTGATGACCATAATCCAATCGAGAAAAGAGAGAGAGAGAAAACAAGCAAAAGAGCAAACTGCTCTCTTTCAAATCAGTTATAGAGAGAAAGATTTAAAAGAAACCTCAGATGAAAGAGTAAGTTGTAGAGAGAGAGGGAGATTTGGAAGAGACTTCAAATGAAAGAGTAAGAGAGTAAAACCGTTTCTATCTTTGAAGAAATGAAAGAGAGAGAATCGGAAGTCATGGTGGAGACGGAAGGTACTCTGCAACGATACTCCACAACCATGGAAAGGAACGAAAAATGGAAAATGAGAGAGAAGAATAAGGAAGAAATTCTTTGGAACAACAGAGAATAAGAGAGAACTTGGCCTAGGAATGAGGGTTGAAAGGGGCAAATTAGTAATGAAAATATATGATGTGGCATATTAGGGATCTCTCGCCAAAATATCTCCAGCTGTCTGGACTATAGACATTAGAGAAAAAGTTGTTGGACTGGATGCCTTAGAAGACCGTGCTCAAGGACTGTTGGCTAATTTACCCATCAAAGATGGGCTAGCATAAAGATGGCTTGCCATGTCACTTGTACAACAACCAACATAGTAATAAGGGGAGAATCATTGGTTTCTTCCTTTGTTTCTTGATTATTTTCTTCCAATTGCATTATGTGTTGGGTGATAACAATGAAGCAAATGGGACCCTCTCCTTTAACTTTCAATGCAAAGACGAGTGGACCCCCCTTGGCTGCCCGAAGGTGAGTGGGACCCAATTGCTTTTCAATTTTCTTGTGGTTTTGCGGGTTCTACCATTCATGCACATACTAATTAAAGTCATCAAATGTTGAAGAGCCCACTTGAAGCGGGACCCGTTCGGACAAAGTTTTACTCCAATTGGACTCTTCGAATAAAACACCATAAAGAATGCAGAAAATGTATAAAAATGCAAAAAATCCAAATTCTAGGTAAAAATGCACGAAGTGGTGAAAATGAATGAAAATTGGTGCAGTTTACCTAATTAAAATTCCTAAAAATATGTAAATTCATGGATTCAACACACCCTCAACCAGCCTTTTGCTAGTCCCTTAGCAAAAGTTGCGGAAGCAATGAAGTTCTTTGACCTAGTCTAAGAAAATAGAATAACAAAAACATGAAAAGAAAACCACTTTAGATGGTGCTCTTGGTTGCATTTAGTGTATGCAACAAGCCCTTAAATCCCTAGGTTACCCTAGTGGACGAGTTGTGCCTCGTGAGGGTTTGCAGTGAATATACCCACAAAATTTTTTTTTTTTCATCTACAAAGAATGATTAAAACTTAACAAAATCTAGGGAAACTTCTTCCAAGAGAAAATTTATAGATACCCACTATTCTCGGAATTCCAAAGATGAATCTTAAATTCGGTTCACCAATCCCATCTTTTGGTCAGAAATTTTCGAAATAATGCTAATTGATCGTGCACGGTGAAAAGTGCGTATACGTAAAAGGGAAGCATCAAATGATCCACTAAGAATTTCCGTAAAAATGATTTTTTTTCATTTTTTTTTTTAGTCTGGGCCACCTAACCTTATCCAAGAAAAACAGACTTCCTCTCAAGGCGCCAATGACGGCTTTCGCACTACTGTTTTTTCAAAGGCCGTAAATTTTTTTTTTCAAACACACATGTGACTGTGCAATGCCTAGGTCCATTAAGCTTTCTAATTAATCCATGTAACGAGCATTAGGCCAATAACTCCCAAACCAGATGTCTTTAGGGCACTAGGTATGTAAATACCCCTACGAACTTACTGGCTCGAGTTAAAAAGCTAGGAACCAAAACTAGTCACAAAACTTTTTATTCTTTTCAAGACTTATAGCTTTTTTTTTTTTTTTTTGCGGTCCCCAACAATAGGCAGCCCTTCCCATGTATCCACCCGTCGAACCATGAAGCTATGTAAAACGTAGGGTCGATTTTCCTTCTTTTCTTTTTTTTTTTTTCAATCCAATCATCAAAGAAATTCGGTAATCATAGCTTCACATTCAAAACCTTGAAAACGTATATAACCTGTGTAAAAGTGAGGAATAAAAATTAGCACTTTTCCAAAAACCCTTTTCCATAAATAAAATAGTGAACCATTGTTTTATTTTACCCAAAAAAAAATTCTCTCAAAATTTTCCCTTTAACCTAACAATAGCAAGAAGTTCAAATTATTTTTTTTAAATCTCCTAAAAACCTAAACAAACGAAGTGAAAAAGAAAATGTAGAATGAAAATTGAACAAATGATCACATGTCAAGTTCTATCACACCCCCAAACCTAAATTCAATATTGTCAGCAATGTTATGAATGCATGTGTAATGTGAAGATGAACAATAAGGAAAATTGAAACATCTTATGCCCTGTGGGATAATTGCAAAAGAATGTGATAAACCAGCTCAATTACCTTCCAAACTTGGGTTTCCTTCCAAACAACGCTTTAATGTCGTCTGCCCGACGTGACAAAAAAAATATTTAGTCCTGAAAAATTGGGTCTTCTAGAAGGACTTCCTCAATATTTTTATCCTTCAATTCCAAAAAAGGCTTCAGCCTTTGACCATTGACTTTGAAAATCTCCCCATTGCCCCCATGAGAATGAACAGTGCGTACAATGAATGGGCGAGACCAGCAGGATCTCAATTTCCCTAGAAATAAGTGTAACCGGAAATTGTAGAGGAGAACTTTCATGCCAAGTTCGAATGACTTCAACTTCATTTGTTCCTTGTAAATTTTAGCATTTTCATAAGCATCATTTACCACGGGTTCAACTTCATTCGTTCCTTGTAAATTTTAGCATTTTCATAAGCATCATTTACCCCGTGGTGCATATGGATATGGGGGTTTGCATGTGCCCCTAGGGATTAGCTCTTGATTATATAGAATCAAGTGTCCATCGGGCTTAGGGCCAAAGGCTTGGAGATACCCTGTGTTAAAAGAAAAAGAAAAAAAAAAAAAACTACCTCCCACTACACTTCATTACCACCTTCGTAGGTGCAAGGGTCCACTCATATGCATGGCATGCACTGGGAGTGAAGCCCTATGGACCCACCCCTGATCAATGCAACTCCTCCTACTCTTATCCCCCATGATCTACATTCGTGCCCAATTTTATGTTCATCAAACATGCCCAATTTTATTTTCATCAAACCTTTATTCACGCTTGGATTGAATCTATAAAATATAAAAACTAAATAATTAAAAGACAATAAAACTTTTAGGCTGTTAAATCAATGATTAGGATAATGTGATGGGTCTGATGTTTTGATCTTTTGCATGACCCTTATCCATTAAGGGACCTTTTTATCCATCCCACCACCAATGACGCACCCCCAATGATGGGAATGCATCCAAGTCAGCATGGTGAGCGGTACAACAAACATACACTATGCCAATCCACAGGCAGTCCAATGGCGAGGCATCTTACTATCCATATACAACCAAAGATCAATCCTTGAGTCCGTTGAATATGTACTTCAGGGTGACTGTGTGGGTGCCTACATACCAAAGCAAAAAAAAAAGAGCAAAAAATCTTGCGCTTTTCTTTTAACCATTTCGTGCATTTTAGGTAATAAGACAAAAGGGATCCTTAATTCCTTATGGATTGCATGTGGCCCTTTTACGGACTAATCTTCAGATTAGATTGAATGATAGTAGCTATCAAATTAAGGCCCCGCAAAATGGATATTAACTTCAATTCCTTTTAACTGTTTATTTGGATTCCCCTCAACAAAATGTTTATGAAATTCAATTAAGAAGAAACATCGGATGCCCTACCAACTGAATTTTCCAACATGGACAAAGGTGGGCCAAATTGGCCTCGACAATGTGTCTAACATTTGAAATTGTATTGTATAAGCATTTGAGATTAGTGTATGTTAACCATGTAACTTTTGATGGTCTTAATGTCAACTTCATCAGTCGCAAGGTCCCAAATTGAAGTTTGGCAGCATAGAATTGGAGTTAAGTTGGTTAAAAGCCATCAGATACATTTCACGCCTTCCGCCAAACAGACAGACAGGCAAACTACAAAAACAGTTAGTTGGTCCACCAATAGTTTGTCTGACATCAACATTTCGGGAAAAAAAAAAAAACATAATCACCTACATAAATAGAACCCGCCTTGATTTAAGATAGAAAGAAAGCGAGCCCTTCCCCGACCAAGAAAAGCATAAAAAGGGTAATGAAATTGCACATCAGAAGATTAGATACTTACCACAGATATTATCATCAGAAGATTACATACTTACCTCAGATATTATACAATACAATGTTATGACCGCCCGTAGAAATGACGCAACAACATCTGTGATATCCCATATGCAGATAAGCTTTCACACCGAAAAAGCTCTTGAAGCTTAGAGTCACATAGGATCACCATGGAATTAAGTGGGTCCTGACAACATTTACGTCAATTACAGTAAATGTTAAGCACCAATGCACTGTGTTCTCACAATCATGCTGCAAAAAGAAAGGTAAAGGCGGCACAACATCCGAAATGAAATTTACAGGGAAATGCAATTGGATACTTATTGTTAGCAAAATTTAAAACATGAAAGCTATGATGCACAGATACTACATGGATACGGCAAGGACACACCAAAGACACGGCAGGACACGGATTTTACACATAAAAAGTGAAGTATTGGATACGACACCACACGATACGTTGCCCATTTTGAAGTATCCGTGCATCATAGCATGAAAGTGCAAATCAGAAGGTTAAGAGAATGAAATATGCTGATCCTGGGAGAAAATAAGTCCCACATGGAAACCAAACTTTAAGCTGACCAAATGCTGAATATATTATATTGCTTTTAGTTTATGTTTGATGAATTTCAACTGTAGAGCCCTGGCCCTGTGGGCGCTGGGATGGTGGTGAGATCATAATCAGATGGTATGGTGATTCAACATTGGTGATGGACCATAATGTATTGGTACAAATTTCATGCCTGCTGGTATCAAAGATATTTATATCTTATATATTAAAAAAAAAAAAAAAAAGCCCAGGAACCTGCTTGTAAGGTCCCAACTTTTAGATCATAATCAGAAGGTATGGTGATGCAACATTTGTGATGGATCATAATGTATTGGTACAAATTTCATGCCTGCTGGTATCAAAGATATTTATATCTTATATATTAAAAAGAAGAAGAAACCCAGGGACCTGCTTGTAAGGTCCCAGATTTTTCCAGCTTTATTTTTATTGATTTTGTGTGCTTGTGTGATTTTGTGGGTTATTAGAGGGGTTAGATGCTTAATTTCAAGACTTAGGGGTGATTTTGGGCTTGGTTTAGGAGTTAGAGGTGTTACTTGTAATTTTAGAACAGTGTAGGAGGGGTGTTTTGTGATTTTAGAAAGTATAGGGAGATAGGTCCTTGGCTGTAATTTGTTAGAACCTAGGATCCTTGGGAGAAATTAAGCTATCCTTGAGTTTGGACAAGTATGCCCTTGGAGTCTCTTCATTACACTACACTTGAGAGGGGTACTTTACTCATTTCCACCTCAATTGCAACAGCTAACCCGGCCCTTCTCATTTCAACAATATTTCCCCCTCTCTCTTCCCCTCCCATTTCTCTCTCCTCTCTCCTTCCTTCACAAGCTAGGGTTAGAGTAAGCAATTCAAAGGCAATTTCCATTGAAGATCACCATTTTCACAAGGATTACAGCCCTTCTCTTCTAGATCTACAAGCTTCATCACCTAGACCTCTCTCTCTTTCAAGGTGAGTTTCAAACCCTAATTCCATTTCTAGGCTTCTCTAGGCTCTCTTCTTGAATTCCAGCCCTAATGCATGTTTCTCCCTTGGAATTGGGTGTAAGAGTTGTAGATCTTGGATGCTTAGGGTTTTTGAGGAGGTTTGGGTTTTTTGGGCTTTGGAGGGCTTGGATTGAGGATTTCCCCATAGTTCGGATCAAAGGCAAGTGCAATATGTGATTCATAGCATGCATGTGTGTTCTTGTCCATTCTCATGATGGATTGTAATGAATTCGTAGAAAACCCCATGATCTAAGCTCTTTTCTATGTTTGAGACCACCATATAAAATGCTTGGAAATCCAAATGATGATGAAAAGACCTAATTACATGCAGTTTGATGTTGAAATATGGTGGCAATTGGAATGGTTTGAATGGGATTTCGAAATCGAAGCCACAATCGACTATAGATCATCCATAGTCAACTGTGAGATCCCAACAACTCGCCGTGAATTTTAGGTTCAGAAGCAACGGTTACGTTACAGTTAATCGTGGCGAACCCACGGCTAGCCGTAGGGCTAACCAGAGTTCAAATTGTATCACCTGCGGTTGCTTTTCCAGAACTGTGTAATTTTCAGTGTCTATACAACGGTTAGCTCGCAGTTAAGTGTGGCCCTAATTACAGCCAACCGTGAGGCCAACAGCAATACAAACAGAATCCTCACAGTTACATTTCTAGAATGTATAAAATTTCAGGGTTGTTCAGTGGGTACCTCACGATTAACTGTGGCCTGACCACAGTCGACCGTGAGCCAATCATGAGTCGACCGAGGTACCTCCACGGCTCGCCGAAACAGGATTAAGGCTAACCATAAGCCTGGGTTCCTCATAATGCAAAAATGGTATCTTTTGACCTTTTAACCAGGTTTAACTTATCGAAGGTGTGTGGATGGTGGAGCTTAGCATCCACTCACCGGTTGCTCAAAGTAGGGTATGGGGGGTGGAGTTAGGCCAAGAGAGTGGTTAATGCGAAGCCTTTGGATGTCAACTACCATCAGAGCACCAAGTAATATAGGGACATCCAAAACTCAATTTGGCTACTGTGTTGGAAGATTCAACAATCATACCTGAAGTGGTTGACCTTTGACCTAGGTTGGTTAGCTATCTTCCTTTCTTTGATTGAAATGATGGATGGATCTTTATATCTTGCTCTTGTATTTCATTGATCTCATTTCATATGTATGGTTCTGTGTTGTGTACCTATGGATGGATAATGATGATGATGACCACCTTTGACCTAGGGTTTACCTAAAGGAGACCTGGTATGTGTTAATGGAGATGATTACCCAAGTCTGAGGCTAGGTAGGTTATTCAATGGCCAAATGGATTGGGATCCTTTTGAAATGGAACCTTGACATGATACCAACAAATAAAATAAATGGCTACATTTTGATGGATTGTTTGATGATAGATGGATTATTGTGATGGAATGGTTACTTTGATGGGTCTGGTATCATGGCATGGATTAAGGTGATGGTTTGATAGATGCAACCTTTCTACTTCGATCCGTAGACCTTGCTCGTGCAAGGGGAGCCTAGCAAGACACTGCCTTTGTGTATGATCCTTAGTATTGGGCATTGACATCCACTCGGTTGAAGAGTCTAGCCATGGGCTGATCACCTAGGGTAGGGGCTAATTCTCCTTGCCATCTAGATGTGATTCTTTGAGGTGGATGTACGCCACTGGGTACCACACTTTGACACTTGCACTTAGCACGGTACCAAACTTTGGCCGGCTATTCCAACAACTTTGTTTTGGTCAGGCTATCATCCCGTACATCCCCGCCGCAACTCATGTGTAACACGAGACGGCATCGTCATAATTTCCCGCGATACTAGCCTGTGTAGATGTGCCTCTTCGATACTAGCCTATGTAGTGCCTCTTGATTAGATGGATGGACTGGTTGTAGGGATATCTATTTACCTTGATTCAACACTTATATATGTTCTTGCACTATCTGCCTATCTCTTTCCATTGTTACTCGATTGATCATGATCATCGTCTTATCCTATTTTGATGCATTCATTCTATGTTATATATATATATATATATATATTATCTTGTCAGATCTTTAGATCTGACCTTTTCTAACCTTTGTGTTGTAGGTGAGTACCCTTCTGATGTCCCGGAGGGTGAGGCGTTCTATGAGACATCGGCGGCAGCAGATTTCGAGTGGGGAGCCGATGATGTAGCTGATCACTTAGTGGCTTGAGTGCGACACACCTCATCGGGAGTTATTGATAGTTCTGGTTTTGTAGTGATTTGTGGACTGTAATAAATCATAAACTCTTTTGTTTTGAAACTGAAATATGATAGATGGGACTTGTACCCTATGGTTTGATATATGAGGTTGATACATATATGTTGGATCTATATTCACATTGCTTCCATTGATGACTAAAATTGTTTCTACTGATTTTTCTATAAATGCTTCCGTTTAAATGTTCTAGATGTCTGCGTCCCCAAATTGGGTGTTCTGTGTGGTTTCGGGATTCCGGATTTTGGAGCGTGACACAGTGGATCAGGATATGTTAAGCCATGGTTGATTGCAATAGGAGATATGAGACTTCCAATTTATTGGCTTCAAATTGAATTGTAACATAGAACTTTGGAGTTTATCCTGATGATTGTCACGGTAAGGTATCTATCAAACCTTTCAACGAAACCTAGTAGAGGATTTATTAGTAAAGAGTGGCACTAGCAAGACTGTAGGACCAAGACGTACATGGGCCCTTCTTGGCTGACTTTTAGCTCTTAATTCTGCAGATTTGTGGGTCCTTAGCCTCTGGAAATTGTACAATTCACTGAATGCCAGGCCTGTCACAACTTACAAGTGATATTTCTGAATATGATGAACCCCAGAAACAATGAGAACTCCTTAAACACCGAGATTGAACGATCATGATTTTCTACAATTTTACAGTTTAAACTTGGAAGGAAACACATCAATGGACCACGGAAAACTAAGGCACAATAGAGAAATATCTTTTGCCTTTCAGTCTATTTCTCGCATCCCGTAGCTACAATGAAACCCATCATTTTAACCCTTATCACTGAGCATAGGTCCAAACTACATGCGACTGGATTGGTCTCTAACAAACCCCAACATCCAAAAAAAAAATAAAAAATCAACTAACAAAAATCAAGAAAACTCGCATGAAATTAGCCACTTAGTGTTGTTTTCCATGCCGAGACTCATTTCACAAGGATTTCATGCCATACCATAGTTTTGACAGAAATATATATATATATATATATAGGGAGGTGCTCCTATGAGAGCATCTCTCACCTTAGTACGAGAGATAAGGTGGGGGCCCTCACATCCATATCCAATGCCAACAACTTAAATGTGAGGGCCCCCACCTTATCTCTCGTAGTAAGGTGAGAGATATCTCTCATAGGAGCAAGCATCTCCATATTTATAGATATGAGAGATAAGGTGGGGGCCCTCACATTTAAGTTGTTGGCATTGGATAGGGATGTGAGGGCCCCCACCTTATCTCATAGTAAGGTGAGAGGTGCTCTCATAGGAGCACCTCCCATATATATATATATATATATATTGCAAAAGAATTTGGTTGACCAGCTCTTACTCTGAGTAACGTTGATTGGAACACTCTAAACATTGTAAACACAATCTTAGGCATTTTATACATCTGTAAATGTTTTAATCCTGGCCATTACGACTTGGTCTAATGTAAAAATGACTCAAATACCCGCATTAGTTGAGTGATGAAACAAAATACAAAAGATAACAAAAGAAACTACAAATGCAAAACAAAACAAGTCCATACTATGTTTTAATGTGATTTTGCTGGTCAGATTGTTTCGTGTCGACCATGGACTTGATCTAGATGCGACCATCCTCGTTACTAGTAATCCACTCATTTCTTGCCCTTCTTGCTCCGATCCAATACTAGGTTTGGACAACAAGCAACTGGATTTTGACACATCAAAACTGGGCCCAAAAGAAACCAAGCTCACAAGGGGCAGCAATCAGCATGGTTGCCCAGGTCTGATGAACTGAATGAGGTGGCTTTCTGGCCCCACCAGGACCACATGTCGGCCCACAGACTCTGAAAAACAGTTTATGAAGGACATCCAGAAAAATCCTGTGCACCACTCTTCCTTTTGTTTCAGTTATCTTTAAAAGTCATTTCTTTCCTATTTCAAGTTCATTACAACTCATTAAGTGCTGGAAACAAATCACAGAAATTGCTAGTTAAGTAATTAATCTAATAATAAAACTAGAGAAAGAAAGAAAAAAAAAAAAAAACCGAACAACTAGCAGCCTACATTTGTGTTGTGGAATTGACAGCTACCCCAGGATACAATGGCTTCCTAATCGGATATCTCCACCACTCATGCACTGATAAGTGCTTAATTGTTTACAGTTTATCCCTAATATTTGGTTTATCTTGTGCTAGTCATAGTTGTTTTATTTGATTTTACATAGTTTTTGTTATTTTTTATGTAAAGGTCAAAAGGAGCTAAAAAGAGAAGAATTCATGAAAAGAAGTAGGCGTGAATCACCAAGTAGGGTCATGGTGGGTCCCATCCAAGTTGTTTCAGATTTCAGAGATTCCTTTCTAATTCTTTGGACAACTTACAATTCAAATTAGAAGGAAAGAATTGGAGAACAAGAAAGCATAATCAAATAAGGAAAGTGAAAGAGAGAAGAAAAAGAAGAAATCCCCAACATGTTACACACCCAAAGGGGGCCCCACAGCCATTGCAAAAGCTGAAGTTCATAATTTAGAAAGTCCTATTCAAGTTCAAGTGGAGCCCAAGAATGGAGAAGAAAAAGGAGAAAAATAAGGAAAGTTTAAAGGAAAAATCCAAGCCAAGTTAGAAGTCTAAGAAGGGAGAACCACAATCAATGTTGCATGCACCATATGGGCCCACTTTTATGATAAAAGCTTCAGATTTAATCTCTTGCAATTAAATCTCAGATTTGAGTCTTGCTAATCAAGAAAGAAGACTCCTATTACATTCTAATTAGGAAGCTTAATTGTAAAGCAAGTTAGAGACCTAATCATACAAGGATTATCTTCATTAAAGAGGGCTGTTGCAAGAGTATAAAAGGACATCCAAGGGGTGGACGACCAGCACCACCACCATCCCATAAACCCTAGCAGCTGTACAACACAATTGGAGGAGCTTTTTGGAGCGAGGAAAATTGAAGAAAGCTGCTGGCCGACCCCTTCTTCTTCATCAATCTTTTAAAGTTTTTATTATGAACCTCTTTTCTATGTTATTTTCTATTACAAACATGAGTAGCTAAACTTTTTTGGGCTAGGGTGTAATTGAAACCCTAGCCTAGTTCTACGTAGTCTCTTTTGGCATCTTTTATTTCAAATTTCAGTTTTGTTGGTTGAGTTTCTAAAGCATGTTTTTAATTGATGAGTTGTGTATATGCCATGCCAACCATGTTATGTTCAATTAAATTTAAGAGTAGCTAACTTACTTGTGATTGATCTTGATGTTAAGCATTTAGGGTTTAGAACCATGAATAATATAAGTATATGTCATGCTTAGACTCATCCATTTATCATTCCCATTGTTTTTATGCATTATGTTTGTTTTGACTAGGACATATGCCATGCTTAGTTTTTGCATCATAATGAACAATTCATGTAGTATGCCACTCATGAATTAGGTTTAGGGGAATAGTAATCTAGATACAAATGCCATGGTCTAGGTTAATAGATGTCACTAATAAATTCTGATTTTTTATTAAAGGATAATAAGGGACATACATAGGATTGGTTAGGGGAGTAGATGAAACCCTAGTTCGTTCATTTTTATTATTTTTAAACCTAGTAGTATTCTTGTTAGGTTACTTTCCATTTAGCTTTTGGTTATTTTAAATAGATTAATTTACTGTTTTTAGTAGTTTAATTTAGTCAATCAGCATTCAATCATCTTTCTCATTTATTTAATATTCTGATTTTTAGTTGCTTTTGACATTGTTTTATCACGAGTCTTCGTGGGATCGATCTCGTACTTACAATTCATTATATTACATAGTGATCTTGTGTGCTTGCGAGTTTTAATTGTGTGCATACTAGTAGCTTATTTCTAGGTTGCTTGGTGCATACCATGCACTCAAAAGGATGAAGACCTCAAACCTAGCAGACCACTTTCATAGACAGGCTTGTAGCAACACAACAGAGATGGAGAAAGAAAAATGGAGGGCAGAAGAGAAGTTCTACTAAGTTTTCTGTGTGCATTGATGTTTTATATCTGGCCCTTCCCGCAGGAGCTCTTCTTATAGAGGAAACTCAACGGTCACATGTTATTGCCCCTGGTAGTAACGTATCCCATTAGCGAAACGTCAGTTCCACAGAAGTATGCATGACACATTATCGCCCATGGCGGTAATGTGACTAACGTGGAGGCGGTAATGTGTCACTAATGCAGAGACATGTTGCGGGTGGCTACCCAATTGCCACAACGCCTACATGCAGAGATGGGTCGGGCCAGATAGAAGGTTTTAGGCCTGACCTGATCGAGTCCAAAAAAGAAACATGTGCATGCGGCTCAGCTCGCCTTTCAGCCAAAGTGCGCGTGCGCATGTGGTTACCACTATCTAGCATCCTAATAAGCTTAGCACCATAAGCAAATGAGAAAAGGCATATCAATGCCTTCGGCAAAGTTATCCACAATCAATATGGGACAACCAAACACAAAGAAGAAAATAACCTAAGCTATAATGCATAAAAGCACCAAAGATCCCCCAGAGTAAAGCATAGGACAAAAAAAAAAAAAAGCTGCTGAAAGGTAATCTGATGAGATTGTGCATAAACAGATGTGAACTAAGTCTTAAACCTTCACTTAGTGCAATAAGTTTGAAAATACCAAAACTCTGGTGGTGAACTAGGATATTGAACCAAGAGTATTTCCTGTGAATTGTACTCATTACACACATAACCTCAAAGGTCACTTTGGTTCCTAAATAACCGTGCACATTAACAACCTTGTGCTATTCTAGTTTTCATAAGTACTCTAGAGACTGGCCTAATCTCTCATAAGAAGTATCCTGACCTCCACACTCACATAGGTATGCTCTATCAAGGGTGCTCATGTACAACCTGCTTATAAAAGACCTAGAGTTCATACCAACTAATTTATAGGAAATGAACACTTCATATCATACGAATGGGTTTTACACGTGTGAGGAGTTTGAAGTGTTCTCACAGCGTCACCCAAAGATAACTTCATTCTCCCATTGAACCCGTCTCATGGGAACTCCAATCAAACGAGTTGGGTGTTTGGTATTGGTGACTGTCCTTTTCAGGCTTAAGTCTCATTCCCCTCAATGCTAGGGAAACTCACTCTCTAGTAAGTCCTTTGGTTAGTGGATTGGTTAAATTCTCCATCGATCTCAGAAAATCTATTGCAAGTACTCCTTGCTTGAGTAACTTTCTCAACATATTATGCTTCAAACGAATTTGTTTGGATTTACCATTGTAGGTCTTGATTTATAAACTTCGTCAATTGCAGACCTTAAATCACTGTGAAGAGGGATGGCTGGAACCAGTTTATGCCACATGGGTATATCCGTCAACAGGTTCTTTCACTATTAAGCTTCATCACTAGATAATGCCATGACTATAATCTCCGAATCCATTGTAGATCAGGATATACATGTTTATTTCTTCGATTTCCATAAGACAACTGCATTACCACATGTAAATACATAGCCGCCCGTGGACTTATGTTCCTCAGAATCTGATAACCAGTTAGGATCGTAGTACCCTTCTAATACTGCAGGATATCTCTTATAGTGAAAACCATAATCACTGGTTCTCATCAGGTATTTGAATACCCAGATCACTACCGTCCAATGCTCATCATTGGGATTTACTCGTGTATCTGCTAAATTTACTAATTGCATAGGCAATGCCAGATCTAGTGTAGTTCATGAAATACATTATGCACCTAATAGCTTTAGAATAATCTAATTGAGATACACTTGCTCCTTTAACTGAGATACACTTGCTCCTTTTCTTTTAGACAATTTGATACTAGGATCAAAGGGGTAGATAAACCATTGCCCTTATGCATATTGAACCTCCAAAGCACTTTCTCAATATAGTGCAATTGTGATAAAACAATCCCTTCGGAGTGTATGAATATTGATTGCAAGAATAACATCTGCCTCGCCCAAGTCCTTCATGTCAAACATTGAACAAAGGAACCTCTTAGTATCACGGTTTTAAAACTCAGCCGAGTCCGAGCAAGTAAAAAAAAAAAAAAAAAAAAAAACAGGTTGCTTCTGTAAAAACAGTTTAAATAGAGGGAAGGGGCAGGAGTATTATAAAGTGAGGGAAATGCTCTTTTGATGGCAAAAAAACGTTGGGAAAGTGTTTCTAGTTTTGGGGGTGGACTGTGGGGAGGGAGAGAGAGAGAGAGAGAGAGGCTGGCCTCCTGGTGCAGTGCTCTGTTACTGCTGGTGGTGCAGTGCTGCTGCTACTTTTGCAGTGCTATTGCTGGTGCTGCTGCTCTGCTGGGACTGGGACTGTTGCAGTGCTGCTGAGCTGGTGATGTCTGTTGCTCTGCTACTGGTAGCCAGGTACACTGGTCTTCTCTTTCTCTTATTTTCTTCCTTTTCCTTTTCTCTTGCTTCCTCTTCCTTTTGTCTGGGCTGGGATGGGAGTAGGGTTCCTTTTTTATTTATTATTTTCATTTTTTTTACAAGTTTTTTTTTTTTTTTTTCTGAAGTGGATGGATCTAGACTCAGGTGAGTCCCATGCGAGCCCTGCCCGAGTCGGGTCCCGAGTCCTTTTTTTAAAACCATGCTTAGTATTCTCAACTGATTCTAGATCAGTTCCAAAAATAAGCATATCATCCACACACAAGAAAATTATAATGCAGTTCAATACGTTTGAAATAAACACATTTATCCAATTCATTTATTCTAAAATATCGGAAATTAACATGTGGTCAAACTTCTCATGCCACTGCTTAGGAGCTTATTTTAAGCCACAGAGAGATTTAACAAGTCTATAAATTTTATGTTCTTGCCCTGGTGCAATAAACCCATCGGGTTGTTCCATATAGATCTCTTCATCTAGATCTCCATTTTTAAAAATGCAGTTTTTACATCCATTTGATGGATGACCATATTATGGATAGAAGCTATGGCCATCAATACTCTCATGGTTGTCATTCTGGTTGCTGGGGCAGGGCATAGGTATAAAAGAATGGATAAATATCCTAAACGGTATAAATATTCAGGATAGAGGGGAAGATGCCAGGGTGTGGGAAGCCTCCAAGAATGGATCCTTTTCAGTGCCCTCTTTCTTCAAGGAAATTCTTAACAATCCGAGGGAGAGGAGTACAGTGTGCAGCATTTGGAAGTTAAAGGCTCCCCCAAGGGTGCTCGTCTTCGGGTGGTTGGCTCTCAGGAAAAGGATACCTACTATGGATTTCTTAAGGAGGAGAGGGATGACTATAGCGAATTGCTGCCATATGTGCTTGAGGTACGAGGAATCCATTCCATAGACCATCTTATGCTGAATTGAAAAATAGCTCATTCTATTTGGATGCCAGTGGTAGAATGGTTTGACTGTTGTTGGGTCCTCCCTAATTCTCTCCTCGAGCTCTACTGTAATAACCTGGGCCAGGTTGGGCCCAGTTTCGTTTGACCCATTGGGCTTTGGGATGGGTTGGATTTCATTAGTTATGTTTGTACCTGATCTCAGCCCATTTTATTTGTTAAGTAGTTGCAACAATACCTCCTTGTGAGGAGTATTTGTTTGGTACCCAGGGAAATCTCCGAAGGTTAGAGATTTCACCCTATCCCATAACCAGAAATGCTATATCTCTCTTCTTACGAATAAAAAGGAAGAGAAGAGGGTGCAGAGGAATTGATCTTGGGAAGCAACCAAGAAGGATCTCAGAGAAGCAAAACCAGAGGATCTAGTGGATGCAATACTCGAGGTCTCACATTGATCGAGCCACAGTCTTCTATACGAGGAGGTGAGTAATATTTTCAAGTGCATTTAGAAATAATTTCCGCATCAAATTGATAAAGGATTGATAATATTAAAGGCAGTAATGAAACCCCAAAATAGGGGCTTGATTTCAAACCAAATCGTCAGACACATGATCTGATGATTTGGGTAGTATGATCATGGGATCCACCTGATCATAGATCTGACCCAGGGATCTGAGGGTAGATCCTTGGGCGATCTCAGTGATGGTAGATCCACTTGGATTGGGTCTCATCAGTCCCCATTTTTATTCTGAAAAAATTCTATATCAGTAGTGCAGGGAATCTGAGATTTTGTAGATCTGGTAGTGGGACCCACTGGTACATATGATCAAGGATCACTTCCATAGATCTGGAAGCTAGCCCTTAGTCGACCAAGGTGTAGGTGGACCTATCTAGAAATGGGCCCCATCTGGCCCTTGATTTAAGACTTAAAACTCCCTGTGTCGTCATTTTTAGGCATGTCTGGGTTTTTGGTAGATGGAGTTGTGGGACCATCTGGCCCACCTGATCAAGGATCAGGGCCCTTCATCTGGTTAATCCCTGATGGGCGACCAAAGTGGAACAGGTCCCATGCAAGATGAACCATGGAGGGCCCACTATCCGAACTTCCCTGTTCTTGGAGGCGTGAGCCTATTTGCTGTGTCGAACGGATACAATTTTAATGTCTGAAGTACTGGACTTCCTCTTCTAAGTTGAGATATAACAGAAAAAGAAAATCCAGTTGCTGTGGACTCCATCTCTTTAAACAGATTGTAGAAAGAATGAATATTAGGAAGAGGAGGAATATCAGACTACAGTAATTATAATTTACAATCATTAATTGTGGGACCTACCGACACACCTGATTAATAATCAGGGCCAGCTATCTCATGGTCTCTGATGGGCGACCAAGATGGTCCTGGACCGATGTGGATTTGACCACTTGGGACCCACCATTTTCTTTCCTCCATAGCATTGGGCATGAGAACCATTTTGTTCATGAAAGTGATGATACAGTGCTCATCATTCCCTGTTATGTATACTGAGTTGTATCTTTTAGTATGGTGACCCTGGGGTATATGGGAAAGTATAGACCCACTTATGTTACAGAACTTATATCAATTATGTTACAGAAATTTCCAATTAAACCCTATGATTAATTCGGATTTTATAAACTAATTATTACCATTACAAATTTGTTATGGGCCTATAATTTTAGTGTGGACCCTGATTGAATTATATAACTTAGAGTGTATATTATAGGCATATGTTTAATGAACTTGAATTCATGTCACGGGATTATGAAATAGAGATCTAAGTCAAAGAGACAAATCTTTAACTGACATGAATTCCTTAGATATGATTGAACTAGTAATGAGGACTTGAATTTAAAGATATCAAGGTAGTGCCACATAGCCGGCTACTAAATTTTTGACTTGTAGTGGGGCATATATGTAAACCCGATTATGTGGGACTAGTCCTATATCAAAACAATTAGTGTATATAGTTCTATGATGTTATATTGCATGCATAATGAACATAAAAGAACTATTGAACACTTCCTATTGATTCTCTTTCATATATGAATACTACATGAGACAGTGGCATGGTATTTGAAACATCAATAAGGACCCTACTCTGGACATTGATCTAATTAGTGAATTCTTTTAGTATGGAGTAATAAGGTGGACAGGGATTGAATAAGTGACTATTGAACCAAGCTCCTAGGAGATAGTTTTGAATAATATATGGAAGGGACTTCCTTATGGGAAGAAATTGAAACTCTGAAACTCTTAAAATAGAGTTCTTTTGAATTATAAGGACCCATAAGTGGGAAGATTGGATATACTAATGTGGAAGAGATGGATGTGAAATCTCATTGAATCATAAGAAATGCTATAGGAAAAATTGTTAATTTTCATATCTTCCTCTTATTAGTTTTATGCTGCTTCATGTTAGTATGTGACTTGTGTATTGAAATTATTGCTCACCAGTCTTCTGATAAGTGGTTTGCCCCACTTCAGGTACGGATCATTTGGGAAAACTTGGCAACGATGGTTATCAGCCATTGGATCTCAACTTGCGTGGCTGACAAGAGAGCGTCACAAACATTGGATTTGCAATTAGAATTATAGAGATGGAATTCATTACTTTCAATAATTTGGAACTGTTTTTTTTTTTCTTTCTTTATAAATTAGGAATTTTATTGACTTGAAATATTTAATTGATCTCTCAATAAATAGAAGCATTGCCCAATTCTTTGGCATATTTGATTTATATGGTGATTTAACTTTACTTAAGTGGTGCTCCGAAACCTGAAGAGCTCCAGGTTTTCGGGGCGTTACATCTACCAGGCTTGGAAAGCCCCAATTGGGGTATCTAGAGGTAAGGTGATGTGGAGGTTGTCATTTCTGGCGGTGATTTGGACGATCTGGAAGGAAAGGAACTAAAGATGTTTTGAAGAGATAGCATCTAGCAAAAGCACTTTGGTGGAGACATCAAAGTTTCTTGTGTCTCTCTGGGTGTCCATTAACCCGTCTTTTAGAGCATATTCCTTGGATCAAATAGTCTATCATTGGAAAGAGTTGCCCTTCGCTCATGCTGGGCCTTAGTTTGTTGCTTTTTGGGTTCTAACTTTCCTGTGTTTTCCTGCTTTCCTATCTTTTGCTGTCAATACTCATCTCTTGTATTGTTCGTTCTTTTTTAATGAAAGTAACCATTCGAAAAAAAAAAAAGTATCAAAGAAGTCAACTCTTTCCTTTTGTTTGAACCCTTAACAGGTCTAGCCTCAAACATTTCTATTGGTCCATTGGTCCTTAGCTTCTTTTTGAAAATCCATTTACAACCCAATGGTTTAGTTCCGGAGGAAGATCAGCAAGTTCCTTGGTATGATTTGCAAAAATAGAATATTTCATTAACAAGGGCTTCTCTTCAAAATGTCGCATTGGGGGACCACATGACCTCATGATAAGTAGTGGGTTCATTCTCCAAATATAGGCATAACATTCAGGACCAAAGGTAGAATCCTTTCTGGGCATGATTTAAAATCACAGTTGCGGTCACCATCGCGACCTTGAAAACCGTTATGACGCGGCATCGCGTCACGGTCATCACGGTGTGAATTTTTATTTTGCCTTACAAAATCCGTAAAAATATCCAGAATATTATAAAATGTTAGAAAATATGTTTTTTCCATTAGTAAACACTTTAAAGCAAAAAATCGGCCATTTAAGTCATAACATCCTATATCTCTGTCTTATCTGAAACTTGTAAAGTCTGTTCTGAATTAAATAGATTTACATGTATATATTAAAATATTGAAATATCACAAATTTTACAATATGCATTGCAACCATAATTTTGAACTAACCATTAGTGTTAAACATTTCAAGTCAAGAAACTAGTAGTACAGTGCAATACTCAATTACTCAATCAACAAATTAGTTGAGAGTGAACTTAAACTTTCAAGTAATATTTACTACTAGATTAAGATGAATTAATTAATTAAAAAAATGGATTATGGACATAGGTATATTGTGGTTGGGAAGGGAAGAAGCCTTCATATGAAAACACACCAAAATCTTGCAATTCACTTGAGTTTTGGTGAAAAAAGAGGCTCGGAAAGCTCTAGCACAATCCTAGAAATCTCCACAAATGTTTTGGAAAAGATAGAAGTGAAAGAAAGGAGAACGAAAATTAAAAAAAAAGTTGTAGGCCGCTATTTTGACCATTATTTTCAAAATAACGGCCGTTATGACCTAGGGAATAGTCCTGTTGGGTCAAAGGCCTCAAGGATACCCACGTCATATAAAAAAAATAACAACCATGAGGCATAGTTACCTAATTCGGTGATCATGGTTTCGAATCCCGAACCGTTCGTAGCAAATAAATCGCTATTCGATTCGGTGAAATTCGGAGTTTGTAAAATGCCGGATTCGATTCAGTTCGACATCTTATTTCATGATATAAGAAAGACATTGGAGAGTGGAGAGTTGTAACGGAAGTGAAAAACCCTCCAAAAATAGGAGTTACTGAGGAGAGATCTATATTAAAGTAACATTAAAAATTAAAAATAGAAAGTTAAATCGGAAGAAGAATCAGAAAAAAAAAAAAACTGATTTTAGAAATCGAGTAGAACTCAAATTGTAAAATACCTATTTAATCTCTTGGTATGCATACTTGCAGACACAATCGCTTAATCACAGGCCTGTGCAATTAAATCTAGATTTCTGGTTCTCAGACTCCTCGTAATCTCTCGTGTAGTGCCTGCTAAGGCGGATTTCAGGTATGTACTCATCGCCATCTTCTTCACACCAACATGCAGAGTTTGAAGGGGAAAAGCAGAGAAAGGGGCTTGCAAAAACGAAGGAGATGAGAAGGGAAAGGGGAATAAACACTTTTCTCTCTCCATCTCAATCACTAAAATTTTGGGCATTGGGAATGGAAAGTCAATAGTATAATTGTTGTTTTGGCAGCTCTAGAGACACTCAAAATTTTTATTATGCTGAGAAGAATCCTCATCTTCCTCAATCTCAATGGTACACTATTGGTGGGCCATAAGATGAATGGTTGTGATTAAAGTGGATTTTCTCTCCTTTTATACTCTTTCTCCTTTTCAAATGCTGCTACTCGATTTGTGGGAAATCAAATCCAGTTGGATCCTTACTAGAAATCCTGAGAAATCCCAAGTTAAAAGGAGAAAAAATTAGTGGGGTCCACTTATTGAAATTCAAACCATATTCAATAATCATCCTCCAGGTATATAGGTTATTCTTAAACTATTCATCAATCTGAGTTTGATCCACGTTGGATTGACTTTTTGAAAAAAATGTTAAAATAATTATACATAAAATTTGTGTTGGTCACATTTTTTTATCAAGCAATCAATCTAAAGGCTGATCAAGCTCTGATTGATGTAAGATTTGAAGATACCCCATGTTGGTATATCGCATGTATTTTGAACCGATTGGATTTTGATATGTAAACGCCCACTATGGATTAAGTCGTGATTGCGCTGGGTTAGAATGTTAGACACTATGTAAACGCCCACTATGGATTAAGTCGTGATTGCGCTGGGTTAGAATGTTAGACACAATGTCAGAGGATCACATTCATGTCTATTAAAGGTTATTTGTTCTTCCTCCTCTTGCATACGTTTTGAGTTTTGACTATTCAACTTACCAACAACTTAGGATACCATATCTATCTGTTTCTTTGTTTGTTCTCCACCTTTGGACTTATCTTATATTTAACTTGATGTGTGAATCCCAACGTGGGTCTCACTTATGAGAAACACTTGATCAAAATAATTGGCCCCCTTTTATGTGGGGTTTAATTAAATTTCCTTTTAAAGTAAAATACAAAAATAGAAAGATTGGTCACTTACTAGATATGTGAATAAAATATTATAAAAGAATTTACTTATTTATACTAAATAAATCAACGGAGCATCCCTTTCTTAATGAAGTGTAAAAGTAATCAATAATATGCTAAACTCATTTTTACTAGTTTAGATTTTGTATATATGGGTCCCAATATGAGTGGCACAAGTAGTGTTTTATACATTTAGAAAATCCACAATTTTAGACAACAGAGGAGAACTGGAAGTTGAGCCTTGGGTTTTTGGATATGAAATCTTGTAAAACTTGATGTCGGTCCCAACCTATGAGAAATCTAATCACATGCTATATTAAATTATTTAATAAATCAGAATGCAAACATTAAGTCGTCATCATCATTATTGCTATGTATGGCTCTCTTTTTTATTAAATACAAACTATTCTATAATGAATCTTCATCAAGTTAATTTTTGTTAACGATTGAAATGTCACAAAAAAAAATTGAGACAAAACCTTGTTTTGATTATATATTTTACACCTAATTTCATTTGCCTTCTAGCTTGACTCACTAAAAACTTAATGAAAATTGTTAAAACTCCACCGTAGGTCCTACTTATTAAAAATCCACTGCAATCATAATAGATGACTCTCTATTTTATCGGTAATAAAAAAAACTATAAGATCAACCAATTATGAAATATGTGAATAAAATATAAAAAAAGTATTATTTATACCTATTTGATGAGTCATATGGAGGCATAATTTCTCATTAGCATTAATTTAGATTTATACCACTGTCAAGAAGAAATATATAAATATTTATGAACCATCAGGATTATACTAACTGGCTCATTGATAGGCCCAATACAAAATATTAACAATTGATGACAATATAAAATGGAGATTTGAAAAACCTTTTACATTGGACTAAAACTTGACAAGGCCCACTTATAATTTAGAAATGCCACGTTTTCAAATAATTGGATATAGAATTACAATGTTTATTATGTAACAAAAATATTCTTCTTAATATATTCAAATTTGTGCAGCATAATGTCTAGTGGACAGAGAAAAAGAAAGCAACAAGAAGATGATGATGTCATTTGTATTGAAGAAGAAGCCGAACAGTATATCAACCGGAATAGTGATGAAGATATAGATGCCACTATGGGATGAAGTGAAGATATTGGGGGACGCGAAAACTGGTAAATTATGGCTTTGTCCACACTGTAAGCGTGAGTTCAAAAGTTCCTACACAAGAATTCACCAACACTTTTTTGGGCCAGGGCCAAATAAAAAATCAGATATTATCCGATGTCAAGCATTGCTTAAGCAACCTAAAGGTCCTCAATTATTACAAGAAATTATTGATAGGGTAAAGAAAGTGGAGAATCCGGAGTTCATTCACAGTTAAAGCACTCAACACTTCTCCCGCTACAAGTTAAGCAAAATAACCCAATTATGGAATACTTTAAGAAGGTGGAAAGAGATTTTGTTGACAGTGCAATAGTAAGATGGTTATGTGCTTGTGGAGTGCCCTTCAACATATTGCGGTCGCCATTTTTTCATGAAATGATTTCAGCTGTAAATAAAGCACCTGAAGGATATAAAGCGCTTCATTTGAAAAGGCTAGAACATCTTAGTTAGATGAGGAGAAAAGAAAAGTGGAGAATGAAATTGCAATAATTAAAGATACATGGCATATGCATGGCGTGTCTATCATCTCTGATGGATGGACCAACGTAAAGAATCAGCCACTGATTAATGTGCTTGCAGCAAATAAGGATGGGGCGATGTTTTCGTATGTGGTAGTGCTCTGGTGTTGAAAAGACTGGTCTTATATAAAATCCTTATTGATAGATGCAATTAAGGAGTTAGGTCCATCTTATATTGTTCAAATAATCACAGACAATGCAGCCAATTGCAAGCTGGCAGGTAAGTCAGTCGAAAAGGTTTATAGTCATATATTTTGGTCTCCTTGCGCTTGTCACACAATTAATTTGATCTTTAAAGATTTGTCAAAGCATTGGCCATCATATGAAGAATTTTATACCATGTGCAAGACAATTGTGACATATATTATCAATCATACACATGCATTGGCAATATTTAGAAGTCATTCTCGATTGGAACTTCTAAAAGTTGCAAAGACTCGATTTGCTTCATATTATGTCATGATGAAGCGACTCTTAGATGTGAGACAGGCCCTTAAATCTACCATTGTTCTTGATGACTATAAAGAATGGGCAAAACATGGTGATGAAAAAAATGCAAGAAATAGCAAAAAACATAAAGCGATGGGTGACCGATGATGAGGATACTTTTTGGACAAATGTGAGGCAAATGGTAAAAGTTACCAAACCCATTTTCAAAATGATTAAATTTTGTGATCAAGATGGACCACATTGATGGGGGAGGTATATGAAGGAATGGACAATATACTTGGTGAGATAAAAGATAGTCTCAATGGTCGTGCAAATTTTAAGGAGATTTATGAGATGATGGAAAATATTGTAATAAAAAGGTGGAAAATGATGCATAGCCCATTACAATGTCTTGGATTTGCACTCACCTCGGTTTTATGATTCATCATATCTTACTAAATTAGCATCTGGTGGTGAGAAAAGAAAGCCCCCAAATCAAGATAAGGAGGTCATAACGGGAATGATGGAAGCATTTGAAAGACTAACTAACGTAAGCATCTTCAATTTAAATTTTTATAGATATTTCATTTATTATGTTTTTAATATGTACCTAACACATTCAATATTTTGCAATTTTTTTTTCAATAGGACACTGAAGCTGAGGCTAAATTGAGGGCTCAATACGCCATATTTCATTCTAAAGATGGTATTTTTGGGCTTCCTGCAGCAAAGGTGGAGCAGTCACTATGTCACCAATAAAATGGTGGTCAACATAAGGATCTAAGACGCCAGAGCTAGCAGAGATAGCGATAAAAGTTCTTACACAACCTGTAAGCTCATCGTCTAATGAGAGGAATTGGAGTACATATTCATTTATCCATAATGTCAAAAGAAGCAGGATTAACGCAAAACGTGCAGATAAACTTGTCTTTATTCATTCAAATCTTCGCCTTTTATCATGCATGAAGGAGGGATATAATGAAGGACCATTCAGAAAATGGGACATTGTTCCTAAGCCAGATGTTATTGAAGATTCAAGTGCACATTTAGAAGAACTAAGGTGGAAAGCACTAGGCAATGATGAGGAGCCTCAACTTCAAAATTGTAATGACAGTAAAGTGGAGTCCGACCAAGTGGTACATCAAATGTTGCAGTCACCCAATCCTCATTACAATCACGTCCACCTAACAAAGAAGTATTTCATCATATGGATGCAGTTTGCCATCTTCTCATGACAAAGGGAAAAAGCATTGGAAATGAAGACTTTTATTTCATACTCCTATTTCTGATGAATTTTTATTTTACCTTACTTTTTATTTATGTTTTGGTGTTTGATATTTTATATCATTTTTATTTGGTGTTTAGAATTTAATTTATTTTATATGGATAGTTAAATGATTGAAGTTAATTGATTAATAATAGAAAAAATTTATGGATTGTTTTTAAACATTTATTTTCTCATAGTTTATTGATTTAATGCTTTTAATCATTTATTTGCTCTTACTTTTTAAAGCATCAAATGACTAAAAACAAAATTTATGCATATATTGAATGCACATATGAATTATATCGAACTATATCGAATTATATATTCAAATTAACTTAGTGAATTCATCGAACTCGAACTGCGAATCAAGCGAACTGAAAATCGAATTAACTCAGCCTACCCCATCGAATTTTCGAATTTGGGTAAGAGTCGAATTACGAACTGCAAATTCGAATCCAAATCGGTCGAACTGCGAATCATGTAACTATGCCATGAGGTAATATGACATGGTGAGATAGTGTGGCTCATTGGTCCCACCAAATAAAAAGAGAATACCATCTATAAGAAACCAGTTCAATTGGATTGTGCCAGCTGTCCATCTAAAGTGATTAAATGGACAGTAAGCAAATTTTCTATTTTTTTATCATCCATTTAGTTTTTGAACAGATAGCTAGCTAGATATGATGGACCTAGTTTCTTACAGATTAGATCCTAAAGTTCTATATTTGGTAGGCCAATGATTCTAATCATGTAGCATAGAGAATTTGACGGTGGTCCAACTCCGACTGGATCAAAAAGTTTCACATAACTAATAAACGGGACAATAGTTATTCTGAGTGGTTCAGGTTTTCTAATGAAGGCCACGATGATGGATTTATAAAGTATAAAGATATTTCAGAAAATAAATACTAAAACTTAACATACTTAATACTTCAAGATTAAACAGCGATACGAGACGTTATAGCTTAGGGAGACCGATATTTTGGTTTATAATGTGTAAAAGTGAAAAAATAAAACATTGCTACTTAGCATATTTCAATTCTAGATATTTTAATATTTTTTAAAAACTGTTTGGGGTTGGAAAGTATTCTTGCTGTGATGAGCTGCGAACCACAATGTCTCACTACTCTGGATGATGGTTATTCTTCTCACTACTCTGGATGATGGTTATGTACCATAAGAACTTCTATACTTCTACTGTTATGAGGTATGTCAAAATATAAAATAAAAATGGAATTGGGTAGGAAAACGGAATGACCAAAATAAGCTCCAACTCTACACTTTGCAATGTATGTAACATATATCACCATCATCATTATCTTAGATGCATAAAACATATATGGAAGGAATTAATGAAGAAACTAACCAACAAACAAAAGTAAATTGAAAGGGAAAAGAATTTAAAGACGACTATTTTTCTCAGTACTAACCTCCAGCTGGTTAACTCTTACATACTCCCAAACACGTCTAACAGCCTCTGATTGGACCATCTCTCTTTCACCAGTGCCAAAAAACTTGGCAAGTGCATCAGATATCATCACGGTAGGAGGGCTTGATTCAGTGCATTTGGTTGCAGACTCAACAACTGCAGCCTTTAGCCGTTTAGGATCTGGAGCTGAATCTTCTGCAAAACATTGAAGCATAAACAATATCATTTAAGTTAAAGTCAGATAAATTTGATAACATTTATATGTAGAAAGAATCCATTGTTGGATTTATATATCTAAGTTATCAAGTCTCCACTTTGGCACACATGGCTTGGATGCATAATATATAGAGATTTTATCAGTTGGGTATACAAATTTAGGATTGGATGATCCTAACTACCAATTTAAGGGCTTGAGGATTAAAAATGGAAAATTATAAAAAGTCCTTTCATCTACAACAAAAAATAAAGGGGCTAAGTTCTCTGATTGATAGCCAGTTTCATCCAATCAACAAAATTTTGAGATGTGGCCAACCCATGAAAGAGCCCAATAGTTGAATAGTTTGGATCTCGTACATATGTTCCATGCATACAGGGGCAGGAGGCTCGAGAATCAACTAGGATGTATAGGTCTATCATCAGATTCTTTCACAATAATTTGTTTCCTTTGCAATACACCATGCATTTACTAGTAGGTTCAAGTGGAATAATATGCTTTGCTAGGAGCTTATTCATCTTGAACATGTCAGTGCAGTCAGTCTCAAACACCAAACGTAGTGCATCATTGCAAATGATCTTCCTCTTGTTGCTGGGGTCCTGGAGATTGTTTTTCCGTATATATGCCCACAGCTGCTTCACAATCTGAGACAAATGAAAAAATGACATGGGAGTTCTTAACATCAAAAACCAGACAAAGGGTTTTAAAGAAAGAATAAGTTATCTTAGGGACTCAGAACCTCAGTCCTCGGCAAGGCAGGCTCTCCAACAATTGTTTGAAGTTCAGGAGAAACACCACAAACTTTGGTTAGACCACCTGGGCCACCTCTTCTTTTACCTCCAGTCTGAGAACTGTAAGAAATTGGTGTGAAAGCAAGCACATCAGACAATGCACCGTGTTATGTAATATATCTCTTAAATCTAAAGTTGAAAAAAAAATGGACTAGGTAAAGATAAGGTTATGTAAAACAGAGTACAGGTATGTATGATGCCCAGATAACAGATACAAATTCAGGTGCAGTGATATGACTGCCTTCCTGAAATTCATGAAACATTTCATAAATGGGCAACCTAATCATAACATGATATTCATACTTAAACGAGACATGATCATGTACAGCCAGATGTATAAACACTTTTGATACATACCAAGTAAAAACTGCACGCCAACACACCCATGGTTGAGTGGTGTTGGACCCTAGTTTCACGTACTCGCCTAGGAATCGATCCATGTACACAAGTTTAACTATCACTCCTATACCGGTAGCACAACATAGCAAATAAAAAATAAAAAAAGAGTAAAAACTGCACAATGGAGCAACCCTTCATGATAGGAAACCATTAAATTGAACCCTCACCATGAAAGATCATGTGCTTTAGTTTCACTCCACTACGTCAAAAACATTAAACAGCCATGCATTTGGGCGCTAAAGATCCTTGGCTCCAACCGTGGTTGTTTTTACCACGCCGTCTTTTTAAAAACCACAGTCTAATTTGTGGTTTATCTTAAAGAAAAAAGGGAAAAAAAAAGGCCCTAATCCCACTACGAGATACCCACGCGCTCTTTTTTTTCCTCTCCCGCGCGCTCCGTCTCTCATTGATGCTCTCTCTCGTCGGTCTGCCCTAATCCATCATCGTATGACCTTTAGGAATCAATCAACAACTTCAAATCTAACCATGCAGGCCATCCTTTCGATCCTTTTTTTTCTTCTACTCTCGAATACAACCATTTGTTTTCTATTTCTGCAACTACTTCCTCTCACCCAAAATACAACGATTTGAGAGAGGCAGATCCTCTTTATCTCTTCTCTTGTTTCTTTTTGTTCCTTTACACATAATTTCGTCTTTAGGGTTTCAAATGGGTCATACAAGTTTTTGGGGTTTTTCTGAATGCTTGAGATTTTTCTTTTCCTCCTTTTAGGGTCTGTTTGTTTAACGTGGTATTGAGTTTCTAAGGATTTATAAGCAATGAGAGGCCCTAAAAGCTAAAGATTTTAAAGGGGAAGAACAATGGGGAAGATGATTGCCGATTGTTTGAGTGATAAAAACCATCGCATTAATCCTGTGTAAAATAACAAAGTTATTTGTTTACATGATCTGCCGTCAACAGCTACTATCCACCATAGGATTTCTTGATGGAGATTTATCAGTGTTAGAAGCTACTGCTAAAATCAGCATGCTGAAGAAATGAGCAGTCAAACGGCCAGCCTGCCCGCATTGGGTTACCAGGAGCATCCAATTACACAATCTACATCTATTGATTTTATTGGTTTTTTTTTTTTTTTGGCAAAAATGAAAAATCCGGTCTACCCTAATCTCTTCTCTAATTTGGAGAAAAGTGGTGCCCAATCTCGCTCCAGCAGTGCATCACAACGATTCCATATCTCTTTCTTTCTTTTCTTCTCATTATTCAGTTTTTCTTTTTCCTCAGGTCTGCAATCATCTCTCTTCTCAATCTTTGCAATCCTCTGCTCACAGTTTTTGCAACCATCTCAGGTATGCTTTTTTTTTTCTTTTTTTGTAAATGTAGGTTGTAAATGTGCTTGTTTGGCTGCAACTTTTTGTATGGCGTGTGTATCCTGTGATGGTGGCAACAGATGGAGGGTGTTGAGATGATAGATATGGCAGAGTTTTTTTTTTTTTTTTGGTTAAAAAAAAGAATGGGCTGTTTGGCTTGAAGGTTGGATTCGGTTTGGGTGAGTCTTTTGGAAGAATAAAGATGCCATTATGGCAACAGAAAGTGTGTTACTGTTGTATGCTTGTTACAATGTGTAAGGTGTTTGACAATATGCCTACGTGGAAGCCGAATTTCAAACATTGAATACTGCCAAATCCCCCTATTACACTAATTAAAACAAAAATATATATATAAAGAAAAATGGATTTTGATTCACATGATTTAAACAATTTAAGGATTCAAACTCAACACAATGGCACTCTTATTTTCTTTGTTTAGTAGTACTGTTGCATGTTTTACTTTCAATTTTTACAAGTTTCAATACAAAGAATGTTTCAATACAAACGGTTTTATGATGGAATTTGAAGGTCTCTATATGGATTAACGGTGGGTCAAATATTATTATGATAAGATAATTGGAACCATGTATATAAGGGCCTTAATTAAATTTCAATAGTTTCATAAGTGCCTATACAACATATCCCATTTTGGGATGCATCGAGGTGGACCTACAGGTTGATTGATAAGTTATGACTTAATAGTTGGAGTTACAAATCGAGGTGGGCCTACATCACTGATGGTTGCTTTCCGAAAAGGATTGGAACTTAGAAAAATTGATATATTGGCACTTTTTTTTTAATGGTGATATATTGGCACTTCCATAGGTCGATGGAGAAAACTTATAGATTTTTTTTTTTTCAATCTAAGTTCAAATCAAACGTGCTGTCTCCATTTTCTACATGGACCAGTCATATGATAGTTTGTTAGGATTGGATTTTTGTATATAAATGGACCAAGTCATATGATAGTTTGTTAGGATTGGATTTGTATATACTTTTTTTTTCACCCAATTTTTGTTCAAGTTCACTTAGATGAAAACTGATACATTGGTTTCTTTTTCTTTCTTTCCTTTCTTCAATATTTGGAGCGAAGATTCTACCCAAAAAAATATTTGGATCGAAGAGAATGCGAATAAGACCGGAAGCCGTCTGTGGATTTCTGCACGGTAAACTAAGATTATCACTCGTGCTTAAAATTGCTGACAAGTTTTTTTATTATTATTATTATTATTATTATTTGGTTTGGCTTTTTTCATGTGTGATCATATCATTCTTCAGGATGGCGATGCAATAAATCCATTGGCTATAACTGGAGTTTTAGTGTGAGTACCTTAACCCACTTACAAATCCCTTCTTACCAAAACCTTAATAAAGAAACTGATTGATTATAATCTTCTTTGTCCTCGAGCAATATTTTTCAAATTGGTGGGACTGTTTTACTTCCACATATATTTATTCTTCCCTTTCTTTCTTCTGCTCTTAAGAATAGCTTTGACAATATTCAAAAACTCCATTGATAACAAAAATAATGTTGACAAACTTGGACTCAAGTTGAAGTAACATTGAAAAACAGCATTGCTTGTTCTCTCTATAATAGTAGTTACTTTTTCCCAATCATATTAGGTATATTTCACACAAATTAGATATGTTCTGTAAACGTTTCTAAGCTATTGAGCTATTGATATGTTATATTCAAATTTACTGGCTTGATTCAAGAGCATGCCATTCAATATTTTACTAAGGTAAGAAACCAAACCAAACCAAGCCTTTTCCCACTAGGTGGGGTCGGCTATATGGATTTGACGACGCCAATCAAATCTGTTTAGGGCCATGTCCTCCGTTAGATCCATGTAGGCAAGATCATGTTTAATAGTTTCTTTCCAACTTCTCTTGGGTCTCCCTCTCCCTCTCCTACTCTTGGCAAACTCCATGCTTTCACACCTTTTAACAGGTCCCTCTGTTGGACGCCTTCTAACATGGCCGAACCATCTCAGTCGATTTTCTCTCATTTTATCTCCAATCGGTGCTATTCCTACTATGCCCCTAATCTCCTCATTCCTAATCCTATCTCTCCTTGTGATCCCGCACATCCATCTTAGCATTCTCATCTCCGCAACTTCCATCTTCTTGACATGATTATGCTTTACTGCCCAACACTCTGATCCATATAACAACGCTGGCCGTACCGCCACCTTATAATACTTTCCTTTAACCTTGAGGGGGACTTTCCGATCACACAAGACCCCCGAAGCACTCCTCCATTTGGTCCACCCGGCTTGAATCCTGTGACTTACATCAGTATCAATCCCTCCATCCTGTTGCACCATAGATCCAAGGTACCTAAAGTTTTCTTTCTCTACTATCTTTTGTGTGCCCAAACTTACTTCTATGTTACCAGGTGTCCTACTTTGACTAAACTTGCATTCCATATATTCCGTTTTGCATCGACTTAGCCTAAACCCTTTTGTCTCTAATGTTTTCCGCCACAATTCAAGTTTAGCATTCACTCCTTCTCTCGTCTCATCCACTAAAACAATGTCATCTGCAAATAACATACACCACGGCACCTCATCCTGGATATGTCTTGTAATCTCATCCATAACTAGGGCAAACAAGTACGGGCTTAACGCTGAGCCTTGGTGTAGACCAATCGTGATAGGAAACTCCTTAGTTTCGCCGCCAGTCGTCCTTATAGATGTCACGACTCTATCATACATATCCTTTATCGCCTCAATATAAGCGACACAAACTCTTTTCTTTTCCAGAACTTTCCAAAGAATCTCCCTAGGAACCCGGTCATAGGCCTTCTCCAAGTCAATGAACACCATATGTAAATCTCTCTTACCTTCTCTATACTGTTCCATTAACCTCCTCAGGAGAAAGATAGCCTCCATGGTTGATCTCCCAGGCATGAAACCAAATTGATTCTCTGAAATATTTGTTGTTCTTCTTAGTCTTCTCTCAATAACTCTCTCCCATAATTTCATCGTATGGCTCATCAATTTAATCCCGCGGTAGTTCGCACAGTTCTGAATATCTCCTTTGTTCTTGTATATGGGTATAAGAATACTTTTCCTCCATGCATTAGGCATCTTCTTGCTCTTTAGCACTACATTAAAAAGCTTTGTCAACCAACTAATACCCTCCTCCCCCAAGCACCTCCAGACCTCAATAGGGATACCATCTGGCCCAACCGCTTTCCCATTCTTCATTCTTTTCAATACTTCTTTAACTTCTTCCCTACTGATTCTCCTATAGAACATATGATTCGCTTCTATTAAGGTAAGAAGTAGGAGTGAATGCTAAGAAGTAAAATCAAAATGCCAAAAGTCCAATTAAGTTAACAAAATAGTAAGAATTGACCGGAATGTGTTTCATTTTGAATGCAGATTCACATAAACTCTAGACAAAGAATCAAACACGTACTGCTTCTCGATTTGTTTGCACATGACCCAGGCCATACTAGGCCTGGCCAAAGCTTGCCCAAGTGAATTCTGTTTATTTATTTAGCAAACTTTTGCAACTTGATTTAACCCATGGTCCTATTCGGCAGGTGTGGGCTCAGCTCAGCTGGAAATTACTCAGCCAGGAAGCGTACACCGTTGCTCTTGTGACATTAATGCTCTTATTGCTTCTTGATTCATCCAAATGGGTTTTGACTCTTTTTTTTTTTTTTTTTTGGGTCAATATGCAAGTGGATGATAGATTTGAACCTGAACAGAACATTGTCTTCTGTGTTAGCAATTCAGGAAACAGAACGATTTTCAGTGATGCTGCTGTTGATCTTGGAAGAGAACTGGTGGGTGTTCTGCTTGGTGAAAATTTGTATTAAGGCTTTGAATCTTTTGTGGTTTTTTGTATTACTTATTTCTTTTTCAAGTGAGAAGGGAAATAGATTTGGTTTATGGAGGAGGCAGTCTCAGTCTAATGGGCTTGGTTTCTGATATATGTTCAAGGAAATTTGCTTCAGAATTTACAAAAGCCCAACTCCTATTCTTTGAATGAATTTAACTCTGCAGTTGGCTGGACTTTTGAGAATGGTAGGAGAATTTGGGAATTCTCAGCATCCATTTCATACCATTTCCATGAAATCCATGAAATGTTCTGAAATTTTCTTTTTCTGCCTTTGTTTAATATTTCTAGCAATGGAGTATATGCAATAAGGAGAAAGTTAATTAATTGCAGTTCACATAAAGTAATATGAACCCAACTAAAAAATCTTTAACCTTGCATAACTCATTTTTATTATTTATTAGTTACTGCAAAAATAACCTCAGTTTCTTTAACAACAGTCATTATATCTGAAATTGTTCTTGCTGTCTTGGTCATATGTATGAGTTCTCTTTTGTGGAACTTGATTCATTGAGAAATACCAATATAGTCTTATGTTTATATGTACTTGATTCAGTGTTGTTGAAACAAGAGAAAGGCGAACTAACAATTGGGTCATTTCAATGATTTTGATGTAGGACTTGACATGGGAAGTTGGCGATGTACAGGGTCTAAAGTCTATATCACTAAATGATACCAAGGTGCTTGCCAAAACGATCAATATAGATTTTCCAAATTTTTTCACCCCTTTTTTTAAGTTTAAATTTGAAAGGCAGCATAGCAAGTGAATTTGTATAGTATGTCTTCTGTAGGTAATGGCAGTGGAGCTCATGCAGATCATGAAAGAGAATGTAAATAGCAGGAGGAAGGGGGAGCATTGGAAGAAACAAAGTCTTTTTTTTTTTTTAAGAAATGAAATGGATGAATGTTGTTTAGAAGAGGTTGTAAGAGGTGGATATGTATAGATTTTAAAATATTGTATGTTGTACATTTGAGTTATGTATATCAATTTAAATTTTAGAAAATTAGAACCATTTGTTAATTGTTTGCTACAAGTTCGCAGGTTTTATTTTTCATTTTTTTTAAATAAAAACCACGGCCATTGCCCATGGTTTTTTTTTTTTTTTTATTAAAATGCCAAAAAAAAAAAAAAAATGAGGGCGAGCCTTGGCGCAACCTGTGAAGCACGGATACGTAAATATGGGCGACGAATCCGTATCCCGGGTGTATCGGACACGGATACGCCCGGATACGCTTCCGATACGTCCGGGATACGTAAAAAAATGTATCCGCAATTTTTTTCTTTTTTTGGTATTTCGGACACGCGTCGGACACTTGCAGGACACGTTTTAAGGGAAAACGTGTTACTGTGCGTACGTTTTAAGGGAAACCCTATTTCTTTGTTTTTATCAGATCTTTCCTCCTCATTCTCAGTTACTGTGCGCACGTCTAGCATCTCCTCTCTTGGCGCACGATTGCATCTCATTCATTTCGCGTGAGGGTTTCTTCTCCCAAATCGATCGATCTCAAGGTTTTCAACCCGCGCAAGGTTTTCTTCTCCAACACCAAGAAACCCCTTGCATTAGTCGCGCGAGACAGAAAAAAAAAAGATCGGAAGAGAAGTAGAGAAATTAAAAAAAAAAAAAAAAAAACAGAGGGAGAGAAAAAAAGAAAGAGAAGAAAGGAGAGTTGTACCTTGCATCAGTTTGCGCGCGCTCCCACCGTCTCGATGGAGAAGGAAAAAGCAACCCCGGTTAGCAGCAGAGAACGCAGAGGGTTCCGCCCAGTTTCCCAAAACCGTTCGCTGTAGGAAAAGATCGACTCCAACCGCTGCCGGAGAAAGCCAATCGTGCAGTTTGCAGCAACCCCTGCATTGCTGCCTTCTTCAGTTGCAGAGACCAATGAAGAAGAGAGCAGAGAAGGGCCCTGGATCTGTTTTTTGGGGTTTCTATTTGAAGAGAAATAGAGGGCAGCAGAGGGTCAATGCCCTCCAAGCTTCGTCAGAAAATATGGGCACTAGAAGGCGACATCTGCGTCGTTCATCCACTGCCGTATTGCCGCCACAGCTACCATATCATCGCTGCAAGTCGAAATGGGGCTGGGTTCATTTGTTTTTGCAGATTGAAGAAAAAAGGGGCTCGATTTGTTTGGCCTTCATCGCAAAAAAGAAAAATAACATGCAATCGTTGGTGTGTGTGGCCCCTCTTATTTGATTCGCCAGAGTCTTCATCCACGTGTTTGGGCACGTGGGCCTGTTCCCACAAAGGCCTACTGACTATTGAGAATAAAGAGTGAGTGGAACACATCAGATTGTTTTTACACATTATATTTTTTACACACATCAGATTTTTTTTACACCCATGGGATTTTAAAGTTGAAAGTATTAACGGTAATGTTTAATGATGATTAAATCAATGAAAGTGCATATTTTATGTTTTTTTTATTGAAGTAATGTTAGATTTTTATTACGTAGTTATATAAAAAATATTAAAAAAAAATTAATGTATCCCCGACGTGTCGTATCCTACTTTTTTGAGAAATATCGTATCTGCGTATCCATATCGTATCCGTGTCCGAGCTTCATAGGGCGCAACGGTAGAGTTGCTCCTTTGGTGACCTCGAGGTCACGGGCTCGAGGCGTGGAAACAGCCTCTTTGCAAAAATGCAAGGGTAAGGCTGCGTACACATGCGCCCACCCTCCCCCTACCCCCGCTTAGCCGGGGAGCACTTTGTGCACCGGGTGAGCCCTTATTAAAATGCCAAAAAATCCATGCCTTTTGGATTTAGTTTTGGTTAAAATCTTTAGCCACGGTGTATAACCGTGGTATTTTGAAAATTTGCCACGGCCATGCGCTGTGGCTTTTGAAAAACTACATCATTGCTTGCCACGGCACTTGCCGAGGGCAAGTTCATGGCAAATTACAAAAAACCACGGCTAATGGTCGTGGCTTTTAAGCGATTTTGACATAGTGCTCTGAGTGTACAGTTGTATTGCTCACTCTAATCAAAGTGATGAATGTTCCATAACCTTCTTGGTTGGGTGGAGTTCTAACAGCAACATATTTGAAAAATAGAATGCTTTCAAAGACACTGGGAGGAAAGAGTCCACTAGAAGCATTGTGTCCTAGTATATTGTTGTTCCAAATTCCACCAAAAGTATTCAAATGCACTTTGTTTACATTCCAAAGCATCAAAGAGATAAGTTGGATCCAAAGGCAATCAAGTGCATGTTTGTGGGGCATCTAGGGCTACAAGTGCTATGCTGCCGGGTCGAGTCGCCTCTTGTTACAATGGATGTTAGCTTCAATGAAACATCCAATTTTAATTATCAGCGAAAAAGAAATTACCACCAGAAGGGAGTAAAAAGAAGAATGTTCCTCTTGTTGATTATGTCTTTCCACTGGTATATCAGGAATCAACACTTGGAGCAGGTACTGAGTCCCTAGCTTCAGAGGAAGCTTTTAAGCAACAAAGAAGCTCTAGAGACCAATGCAAGTATACTCCAGGAAAGCCTAATTTCTTAACTCCAAATTACCCAACCCCAAACCACCTGCATATTTGGCTTAAACCACCCCATCCAATTCATTAAATGCAACTGACTTCTTTCACTGTTATCATCCCATATAAAATTTCTCCGAATATGGTCCAATTTCTTCCTCACCACTGCTGGCATCTTGTACAAAGACACATAGTATATTTGAATACAAGACAAGGATGATCTAATAAGCGTGGTTCTCCCCCAGGTGATAGATACAAACCTTTCCACCCCCAGATCCCACATCAATACTGACCTCGAATTTGCTCCTATAGGCAAGCCAAGATACTGAAAGGGAAGCGGCCTACTTTACAATGAAGCTTGTCAGACAAAATCTGAAAATGTTCTCCCTGGGGCAACCAACCCCCACTAAGTGACTCTTCGTCAAATTTATTTTCAATCCTGATGCTAATTGAAAGCACCTTAGAATTATTTTCAACTTAAGCTACTTCCATCTTGCAGAAGTAAATAATATCGCATCATCCTCAAATTGATCAACCCAACCTTTTTTGCCTTCATGAGAAGAGCTCCAAAAGCTTCCATAACAATAGTAAATAAGAAAGGAGAGAACGGGCTTCCTCGTCTCAACTCTCCCGAAGCTTTAAACAGTCTGGATGTAAAGCCATTAACAAGTACTGAGGAAGAAGTAGATGATATGCATTCTTTGATCCACCCTCGCCACCTATGTCCAAATCCCCCCCTCCCTCCCCTCTTTCTCCTCTCTTCCCCACATGATCATACACCTTCTCCAAATCAATTTTAAAAATAGCTCCTTCCTCACATGCCTTCTTCCTCCAGTCAATGAGTTCATTTGCAACCAAGATACCATCAAGAATCTATCTATCTCGTACAAAAGCCCCTCGAAAAGAGCTAATGATACCACGAAGTACCCTTTGAAAGCAATTTATAAACACATCCAACCAAAGTTATGTGCCTGAAATCTTTCAATCGCACTAGAATTGGCACTTTTGGAATTGGGCATAAGCAAGTTGCGTTTATTTCTGTATTCAATCAGCCCCTTTGGTGAAATTCAAAAAAAAATCTGCAAAAACCCTCTTTTATAACATTCCAAGCCACCTTGATAAAGGTAAAATTGAAGCCATTTGGACCCGGTGCTTTATCACCCGCACAATCTGCTAAAGCAATGCTCACATCCTCTTCCTAAAACCCTTTCCAGCCACACCCTGAGATCCTCCTAAATTGAAGGAAAAGAAATACCATCCAAAGTTGGTCTGACAATGACTTCACTAGAGTATAATCCTTCAAAAAAGTAGGCAATTTCCTCCTTGATCTCAACCGGATCCACCAAAAAGTGTTTCCTCTTCTAATCTTACCGATGTACTTAATCCTTCTTCTGATGCTGAGCATTTAATCCTTCGTAATCCTCCTTCTGACGCTCTAGATTTTGCCTCCAGGACAGCTTTTTTTTTTTGGCTCCGCACCGTGCTTTAATCTTTTTCTTCTTCTTTGTAAATCTAAGATGTTCAGGATATATTGTTAGGTATTACATAATTGATGGCATCAACATTCAGAGCAACTGGTTTTTCTAGGATTGGATTTAGATACACACTGATCGTTGCCTACTTCCAATTATGATAGTGTGATTGACGCATAATAGATGTTGTGTCATAATATTTTCTGCATATTTTCAGTTTATTTTCCCTTCTTTATAAGAATCAGATTGATTGTTACAGTGCTTATCGAATATAAGAATTAATGGAATTAGAAATGGGCTAAGGCCAGATCATTTTCGCCCCTTGTTTGTACACCGATTGGGATCGATTCCGGTCCCTGTGCAAATCAAGTGCACAGGGCGTTGCAGAAATTCTAAGTATGCTGCATACATGCTTTCGGTTTCCAGCGAGCCGGGGCGGGTCAGAGTGACGTGTCCAACATCATGCCACCTTCCTTTCTCTTCCTTCTGCTTGGATCTAGGTCTCGCCAGGTCAGTTTCGACACGACCTAGTTCAACACCCCTGCTATTCCATTCTTTAGGGCCACAATGAGTTACAATTTAGGCTGACCCAACTGGTTCTATGATCTAACCAATTTAAAGACCAATCCCATGGGCCATACATGTTTATGTAAGTTCTAGTACTCACCGTTTAGATCATCATCTCGGATCTGATACAAACCTAAGCCGGACCTGTACGGTAAAGATCAGAGTGTTGATGTCATGCTGATGTCATCCGTCAAAGCGTGTTAACCAGATTAGACAATATTAACCATTGAAATCTTGTTTTGATGATTATGGACTCATCCAAACTCAGAATCTCGATCCGTTTTCACCTATGCGCTCCTTACAGTCAGATCTATCTATTAGCAGAATTTAATCAATTTTCAAGAAGTGAACAATTAGGGCATAATTCTGATTTGACTCCTAATACATGTGGTCAACCTGGTCCAACCTGATCAAAACCTGTAACTTGACAGATCAGAAGGCTGACATCATACTGACAACATCCGACGGCATTCAGGTTGATTAGATCAGGAGACACCAACCATTGAATGTGTAACACCCCGACCCCTAATACTATATCAATTATAATTAATTGCATGTTAGTTAACTAAGTGTGTTTAGAGTCTTAGCGAGTCGGGTTTGACGTGTGGATCACGCGTGCGAAGTCTCGTGCGATTCCGAGCGCGTATGGGCAGTGTAGGGGATTGGTTTGAAATTTCGGGAAGTTTCAGGGCTTTTTATGAGATTATGAGTTTTTGTGAGTTTTGGTGCATCGGGTAAGTCTCGGCATTTAACGATTTTTAGCCTTCTGTCGCGTTTCGATTCGACGCGTCGAAGGGGCCCAAACGCTTTAGTGGACCGGAGGACTAAACTGGAATTTCCAATTAACCTAACCTAAATAAAGCCCCAACTATTGGACTCATCTCCCTTCTCTCATTTGCAATCTCTCTTTCACTCTTTCTCCCCAAAAACCTATTTCCCTCCACTACCTCCTCACCATTTCCGGCCTCCACAATCCACATCTCCGGCGTCGCTGGCGAGCACTCCCTTCTTCTTCCTCAAGCTCTCTTGATCTCACCCATCTCTCTCTTGGAGCATTCCATTCACAACCCACTTCTAGGTAGGCTCCCAAAGCTTTTAAACTTAGACTTTTCTTTCTCCTTTGCTTAGAAATGGAATAGATGGGCTCACCCAACCCATTTGCATCCATTTTTGTAGATTGATTTCTTGTCGAGAGGTTGTTTTACACATTTGAGCTCAAAAGAGGGATTCTCCTATTTTCTCTTGGTTTTTGTCAAAGCTCTTCATCAAGGCAAGTGAATATGTATATTTAGGGTTGGATATGCTTGTCTTTCTTGATTGTATGATTCAATGATGATTTAGATGACCTCTTGCTCAATTGATAGGTTTTTATTTGAAAACATGATAATTAGGTTTAATTGTTTAATGAAATGGATTCTTAATTAGGTGGGTTGGGTATGGGCTTGTGATTGGAGGATGTCTAAGGCACTTGGAGAGGGCTTGGCCCTATATTTTCTTTGTCTGTAGGTGTGGATGGAAGAGGGGAGTGGAACTCCCCATTTCTGAACCAAATAGAGAATTCGTTTCATAATTCTGGGAGCAGTCGGTTAACCGAACCTGGTTGTCGGTTTCGGTTAACCGAACTGCAGCTCGGTAACCTATCGGTTCCAATTCCGGCGAGCAACATTTTGGAGGAATTGTGTAGTCGGTCAACCCATCGGTTAACCGAACTGGTCGGTTAACCGACTATGGTATTTATTCTAGACTGAATTCCTTTTTTGGAAAACGGGATTGTTTCCCTAGTTTGAGGACTTAGGTGGAACCTTGGCCACCCCTTTTGGACTCATTTGACTATATGTGAGGATGTTTTGAGCCAACATCCTTCACGGTTATTACGGTTGTATCAGGATTCAACCTAACTCAATCGTGGACGGTATGGGGCAACGGGATACCCTCCTTTGTATATATGCACGAAGATGACTCGTTCAGGTATCGCGAACCCTAATTCCTTCTGTTGACTGAGTAAGGATGTATGATGCTTCGGGAATAACATTGCACCTAGGTTTGGATTGTTTATCGCTTCTTATTCCGAATTGTACCGTCTGATACTTGTCTACATGCAATGTTCATGTTCTTTAGCTTCTTTTACTTTACTTTGTTTGGGATCACATGGAGAACTTAGATGATGAACTTAGAATCCCTTTTGATGTTCCGTTTGTTCCGACGCTTGACTGAAGTGTCGAGGCTAGGTGGCTTTGATTGTATAAGCTTTAAAGAGGACTACTTTGGTATTTTATGTTCCGCTTGCTTATTTGATTTGATTTGATGCAAGGTAGTAGTCTCTCTTTCGTCTGACGAATCTTGTTCACGCAAAAGGAACCTAGCCCTTCACTGTTACTGTACTAGGACTCTTGTGTTAGGCACCACTCAGCTGTACCGTTCAACACAGCTGAGGCACCACTGTGATAGGACCGTTACTCTTGGCCGTCTGCAGTTCGGAGATGTGATGGATGTACACCATCGGATACTTATGATGATGGGAGGTTTTGATGGTTGTTTGCTTGTACCCAGGTATCCACTTTTGCTTGCTTGGCCGGGCTTTTCTCCAGCGCATTTTCTCTACCACAACTCAGTTCGAGTAGGAGGGCTACGATACTATCCCGCCATAGTGATTAACCTATATGGACCGCCAATTTTGTTAGATGTTTATGTTAGATTGATTATGATTCAAATGCTATGCATTTCTTATGATCTTGTTTATCGTTTACTCTGTTTCGTATTGCATATCTCCAGATGTCTTACATATATATATTGCTTGCCGACCGTCGTGTTTGATGATACTACTCTTGGTGCATAGGTACCGAACCATTCTACCCCGAGGAGGAGACGACGGAGGAAGTTCAGGCAGATCAGCCTGATGACCTCCTATACTATTGTACGGACAGCGTTGTTTAGCCGTACCGACCTCATACTTGAAAGCTTTCACGTTTATACTTTGCTAGATTCATCTTTTGGTTCTTTTGTCTTTTGATTAGCCCGAGTTTTAGTGTGGCCTTTTATTGTAAATAATACTTTGGTTAAACTGTTTCAAACTTGAACTCTAGTTAAAATAGTTCAGTATTTGCTCTTAACTATGTTGACCATACTTTGGTTTGGAATTGGAGTTGAAATTGTTGTCAACATGGCATGGAGTTTTTTTAGTGGGTCAGCCTATTTACAGCCCAGTTGTGCAAAGGCCCAATATTGTGGAAATGCAAAAGTCTTCATAAAGGCTCATCAGTGGGGCCCATAATTTTTGGGTATGCACTTATGGAAAAGGACATTTGTATAGAAACTAGATCCAATCTTTTAGGATCTAAGGGTTAAGATAAGAATGTGGTGACATGTGTGAATAGAATTTATTATTCTAATGAATAGAGAAGGAAAGGACGATTGAAAAAAAAAAGGGGTTTTGTTCATTCGTTGCAAGAAGGAGAAGGAATAGTGGAAAACATGGCTTGCTTGTAGTCTCTTTTTGGGATGTGCAAAAAGTTCATTGCTTTATTGACTGTAAGGAGAAAAGTAGTCTTGGATGGTGACAAGAATCATAGCATGGCTTTATACAAATAAAAAGTGAACTCCAGGCATTGTTTTATGGCTGGGACGTGTGCTACACTTCTTCAACCTTTGTCTTTGTATCATTCAAAAGATTGAAGATCCAAAGGTTTCTAGGAAGCATTCCAAAGAAAGGTTGACTACTGTGTTGTGTCTTTATGGGTGTTCAAGTCTGAAGCAGATTCAAACCGGCTTGGTTGAACAGGTTACAATTTTATGATCTAATATCTGAAGGTGTTCTTCAGTATATGCTGATCCGTTCTTCATCTGTGGTAAGGTCATCCTGCTTTCTATTTCATGTGGATTTATGTTCCTATTTGTAGTCTTCCTCAAATTATGTTGGTGCGGGCAAAGGGTGTGACTAGAAATTAGTGTTTGTGGTTCACAAGAGTTGCAGGGCAAATTTAATTGAGAACTAATCTTGGTGAAATTATCTACATGATTGATATTTTCTTTACACCTGTGTGTGTTGCTGGAAGTTTATTGTAAGGCACCTGTGTGTGTCGTAAATTATTTATATCCTTGTAATCGTTCAAGTGGGTGCTTGAGCATAGGGGTTGGTGCTCTTGTCCGTTGGTGCGGGCAAAGTTATAAGGGGTTGGTGCTCCTAGCAGTTGGTGTTGCTAAAATAGTGGAAGTGCGCTTTTTGTGCACCGTGGATGTAGCCTGAGGGTGAACCACGTAAAAACTTCTGTGTCGTGGTTGTGTGGTTGATTGTTTGCATATAAATTTTTAAGACACACTGATTCACCCCCCCTCTCAGTGTCCGTGTGGGGTCAACAATTGGTATCAGAGCAAGGTCCCATTTACAAGCATAATCTGCTTTGGGTGATCTTGTTACAACCCACATGGCTTCAGGAGAAGGTTTCTCTTCTAATAAGGCACCACTATTTGATGGGACAAATTACTCCTTTTGGAAAGTCAGGATGCAGACTTATCTTTCAGCATTGGGGTATGACATATGGGACTGTGTAAGAAAAGGCTACAAAGGAAAAGAAGATCCTACTGATGTGGCTGAGAAGAAATTATTTGAGAATGATTCAAAGGCAAGGAATGCTCTGTTGTGCGGCTTGTCAAATAGTGAACTTGTCAAAGTCATGAACTGCAAAACTGCGAAAGAGATATGGGATAAACTGAAAAGTGTTCATGAAGGAGATGAGAAGATCAAGGAGGCTAAACTCCAGACTCACCGATCACAATTTGAAATGCTCAAGATGAGTGAGGATGAGAACATTGATGCTTACATGCTTAGAGTTAATGAAGTTGTTAATGCTATCAGAGGGCTTGGTGAGGAGATTAAGGAACCATCAATTGTGAAGAAAATACTGAGGTCTCTTCCCCCCAGATTTGACTCAAAAGTATCAGCTATTGAGGAGGCCAAAGACTTAAATGTCTTTAATATGGATGGACTACATGGATCTCTAACAGCATATGAGATGAGAATAGGCAAGACCAAACCCACTGAAAAGGAAGCAGCATTCAAAGCCCACAAAAAGAACAAACAGGTAGCACAGTCCGATGAAGATGACTCAGATGATGAATTGACAGCTAATTTTGTGCGAAAACTAAGGGAAAAGGAAAATTCAAAGGAAAGCTCCCATTTAAATGCTTCAATTGTGGAGGTATTGGTCATTTTGCAGCCAAGTGTCCTCTTGCTAACATAGATGAAGATGACAGTGACTCCTACAAATCAAAGAAGGATTATTCTCGTAAGTCATATGTCAAGAAAGGAAAGTCAAAGAGTTATATTTCAAAAAGGACAGAAAGTTCTTCAGAAGATGGTTCAAATGAGAATTCTGAAGAATCAAATGAGGTTCTGTTTATGGCAGTCCTAGAGGATGAAAAGGAAAAAGAAAAATATGAGAATGAGGAGATTGAGACTGAAACTAATTTGGAAGAGGAGCTTATAGCAGCATTGGAGCAGTTGAGTACAGAAAGAAAGAAAAACAAAAAGATCTCAAAGAAGATGACAAAAACTCAAGAAATAGTTGAGACACTCAAGGTTGAAATAGAAGAAGGAAGGAAAATTAAAGAAGAACTAGAGTCACAAGTTATCATAAAGACAAAGGAGTGCAGCAGAATGGAAGAGGAAATTACAGGTTTGAAAGCTCAAGTTGACAAGACTAATCAGAAACTGAAGGCATATGAAGGATCAATCAAGTTGAATGAAATTCTAAAAAATCAGCGACCTTCACATATAAAGTTTGGTCTGGGTTTTGAGAAGGGTGAGTCTTCAACCAAACAAGATAGGTCACATGTTGAGAAGATTCAGAAAGTAATTGCTCAGCCTGCTCAATCTAAACCTGTGCAACAACAAAAGCATGTAGCATCTATGGCGCAGCAATCTCAGCAAAGATTTATGACACCTTTACAAAGGCAACCATCATTTTACAGGTCCACTCCTTACTTTATTGGTCATTGTTTTAAGTGTAATACTTTTGGCCACAAAATAGCTACCTGTAAATTTAATGGAAGGCCTAGAAATTATGTTAGTAGGAACCCATTTGAAGCCCTGAGTATGAACCCCTTAGAATGCTACAATTGCCACAACTTTGGGCATATAGCCAGGGACTGTATGTATGCATACCAATATCCTACTGACACCTTTCAGGATTACTATTATCATGCTAATGCTTTGAAACAAAAGCAAAATATTCACATGGCGCAACAGGTGCATTATGAAAAAGAACAACAAAAAGGGAAGTATAAGAAAGTGTGGAAAAGGAAGGAGAGTCAGAAAAACAAAGCCGAATCTTTGATTGTTCAGACAGCTCTCAAAGTACAGAATGGGCCAACACCTTGGATACTTGACAGTGGCTGCTCAAATCATATGTCAGGAGACAAGGACAGGTTCATGAATCTGGAACAGTATGATGGAGGCTCTGTAAAATTTGGAAATAATGATGGTGCCAAGATAGTTGGAAAAGGAGCAGTTCAACTGAATCATGGGAAGATAACTTCCAAAGAAGTTTTGTTTGTGAATGGGTTGAAGCACAGTCTTTTGAGTGTAAGTCAGATATGTGATCAAGGATATGAGGTGGTGTTTAAGAAGCTGGGATTTGAGATAAGAAAGTCTAGCAATGGCAAAGTTGTAGCTGTTGGCTCAAGGACATCCGGCAATCTCTACACACTATCTGAAACTGTTAAGGAAACATGTGCTATTGGACAAGTTGATGAGAGCAGATTATGGCATAGAAGACTTGGACATATAAGCTTTGATAACCTATCAAAGATCCATTCCAAGAAGGCAGTAAGGGATATTCCTCATATAGGAAAGTCTTCAACTGTTGTTTGTGATGCATGTCAAAAAGGGAAACTTACTAGAACTTCTTTCAAGTCAAAAGAACATCACACCAGCAAGCCGTTGGAGTTAATACATACTGATCTGTGTGGTCCTATGAGGACTCAAAGCATCAATGGTCATAAATACTTTATGTTATGTATTGATGATTTTTCAAGAATGACATGGATAATGTTTCTGAAACATAAAAATGAAGCTCTTGACATGTTCAAAGTTTTCAGAAAACAGGTTGAGAATCACATTGGAAGGAGAATCAAATGTTTAAGATCAGACAAAGGTGGTGAATTTACTTCTGAAGAATTTGAAGAGTATTGTCAGAAGCATGGCATCAGAAGGCAGTTCTCAGCAGCTCGGACACCTCAACAGAATGGTGTGGTAGAAAGAAAGAATAGAACTGTTCAAGAAATGGGAAGAACCATGTTAATCGAAAGCAAGCTCTCTGATAGGTATTGGAAAGAAGCAGTTCAAACTGCTGTTTACATTCAGAACAGATGTATGCTCAGGCCTCATGAAGAGAAAACTCCGTATGAACTATGGTTTGGAAGGAAGGCAACTGTCAAACACTTTAAAGTTTTTGGAAGTAAATGCTACATCAAGAGAATTGAGCAGAACATGGGAAAGTTTGATGAAAAGGCAGATGAAGGCATCTTTCTGGGTTACTCAACTAGAAGCAGGGCCTACAGATACTATAACAAAAGACTTAACAAAATAGTTGAAACTATTGATGTCAAGTTTGATGAACAGGTTAAACAGCCAGAAACCAGTAACCAGGAACTTCCAGTATATGAGGATGGCAATGATGACATTGAACCTGTAGCACCATTTGATAATAGAAAGGAAGGAGAATTTGAGGATCATTCAGATAAGAAGGGAGAAAACAGCAGATGGCATGAATATCATGGCATCAAGGAAACTAACATTCTTGGTGATGCAAAGGCAGGAATTCAGACAAGAAGGATGATGACAAGTATGTACTCTCTCCTATCCAGCATTGAACCCAGGAATGTCTTTGAAGCAAGCAAAGATGAAAGCTGGGTGAAGGCAATGCATAAGGAGTTAGATCAAATTGAGAAGAACCAGACATGGGAACTTGTACCAAGACCTACAAACAAGAACATAATTGGTACCAAGTGGGTCTTTCGGAACAAGTTAAATGAAGAAGGAAAGGTGGTGAGAAACAAAGCAAGGTTGTTTTGCAAGGGTTATGCACAAGTTGAGGGGATCGACTTTGAAGAGACTTTTGCACCAGTGGCTAGACTTGAAGCCATCTGTATGTTTCTTGCTTTGGCAGTATACAAAAACTTCAAGATATATCAAATGGATGTCAAGTCTGCATTTTAAATGGCACTCTTGAAGAGGAGGTGTACATTGAGCAGCCGGATGGGTTTCAGATTGGTGATGATTAAAACATGGTGTGTAAGTTGAAAAAGGCTCTCTATGGCTTAAAACAGGCACCTAGGGCATGGTACTCTCGGTTGGACTCTTACCTACAGTAGCTTGGATACAAGAAAGGGGTAGTGGACAGCAATCTATATGTGAAGACAACAGAAGGAAATCAAGTAGTTGTAGTGGTATATGTGGATGATATCATCTTTGCTGGCAACCGAGCTGAACAATGTAAGGACTTTGCAGAGAGGATGAAAACTGAGTTTGAAATGTCTATGATAGGAGAGTTATCATTCTTTCTCGGACTACAGGTGAAACAGATGAAGGAAGGACTTTTCATGTCTCAGATCAAGTATGTGAAAGAGATGTTGAAGAAGTTCAACATGGAGGACAGTAAGCCTGTTAGCACTCCCATGATAACTAGCTGTAAACTTAGCAAAGATGACAATTCCGACTCAGTTGATCATACTCTTTACCGCTCAATGATCGGGAGTCTACTTTACTTGACAGCTACTCGTCCAGACATTGCATGGTTGCCAGGTTTCAAGCTGATCCCAGACAAACACATGTAACGGCAGTGAAAAGAATTTTCAGATATCTTCGAGGCACATTGGAATATGGACTGTGGTATCCTAAAGGAAAGGACTTCACTTTGATTGCGTATTCTGATGCCGACTGGGCTGGCTGCATTGATGACAGGAAAAGCACAAGTGGAGGAGCATTTTACTTAGGAGACAAACTTGTAGCATGGCACAGTAAAAAGCAGGACTCGGTCTCTCTGTCTACAGCTGAAGCAGAATATATTGCTGCATCTACTAGTTGTACTCAGGTGGTGTGGATGCGACAGATGCTGAAAGATTTGGGGATCCATATTATAGAGCCTATTTCTATCATGTGTGACAACACAAGTGCTATCAAAATTTCCAAAAATCTAGTGCAACATGCAAGGACAAAGCACATAGCCATTCGATACCATTTTCTGAAAGACAAAGTGATAGATGGTGAAGTCAAACTAGAGTATATCCCTACCTCAGAACAAGTTGCAGATATTTTTACAAAGCCTCTCCCAAAAGAAGTTTTTGAATATCTTCGGAAGAAATTAGGTGTTATTGAAGTTCCAAAGAAATAGGAGATCTTGTTCATAGGGGGAGCATGACATTTTTTTGTGTTTCTTGCTCTCTATGGGTGCCCTTTGTTATTGTTGTCAAAGGGGGAGAATAAAATGGTTGGTATCTTAAGGCATTGAAGCTACAGTTGAGAGGTGTTTGGTGTCAGAGGTGTTTGGTGTCGGGGGGAGTTCACTTGTTTCTTAAAAAAAAAAAAAAATTTTTGTTGACAACAATTCCAAAGGGGGAGATTGTTGACCATACTTTGGTTTGGAATTGGAGTTGAAATTGTTGTCAACATGGCATGGAGTTTTTTTAGTGGGTCAGCCTATTTACAGCCCAGTTGTGCAAAGGCCCAATATTGTGGAAATGCAAAAGTCTTCATAAAGGCTCATCAGTGGGGCCCATAATTTTTGGGTATGCACTTATGGAAAAGGACATTTGTATAGAAACTAGATCCAATCTTTTAGGATCTAAGGGTTAAGATAAGAATGTGGTGACATGTGTGAATAGATTTCATTATTCTAATGAATAGAGAAGGAAAGGACGATTGAAAAAAAAAAAGGGGTTTTTGTTCATTCGTTGCAGGAAGGAGAAGGAATAGTGGAAAACATGGCTTGCTTGTAGTCTCTTTTGGGATGTGCAAAAAGTTCATTGCTTTATTGACTGTAAGGAGAAAAGTAGTCTTGGATGGTGACAAGAATCATAGCATGGCTTTATACAAATAAAAAGTGAACTCCAGGCATTGTTTTATGGCTGGGACGTGTGCTACACTTCTTCAACCTTTGTCTTTGTATCATTCAAAAGATTGAAGATCCAAAGGTTTCTAGGAAGCATTCCAAAGAAAGGTTGACTACTGTGTTGTGTCTTTATGGGTGTTCAAGTCTGAAGCAGATTCAAACCGGCTTGGTTGAACAGGTTACAATTTTATGATCTAATATCTGAAGGTGTTCTTCAGTATATGCTGATCCGTTCTTCATCTGTGGTAAGGTCATCCTGCTTTCTATTTCATGTGGATTTATGTTTCTATTTGTAGTCTTCCTCAAATTATGTTGGTGCGGGCAAAGGGTGTGACTAGAAATTAGTGTTTGTGGTTCACAAGAGTTGCAGGGCAAATTTAATTGAGAACTAATCTTGGTGAAATTATCTACATGATTGATATTTTCTTTACACCTGTGTGTGTTGCTGGAAGTTTATTGTAAGGCACCTGTGTGTGTCGTAAATTATTTATATCCTTGTAATCGTTCAAGTGGGTGCTTGAGCATAGGGGTTGGTGCTCTTGTCCGTTGGTGCGGGCAAAGTTGTAAGGGGTTGGTGCTCCTAGCAGTTGGTGTTGCTAAAATAGTGGAAGTGCGCTTTTTGTGCACCGTGGATGTAGCCTGAGGGTGAACCACGTAAAAACTTCTGTGTCGTGGTTGTGTGGTTGATTGTTTGCATATATATTTTTAAGACACACTGATTCACCCCCCCTCTCAGTGTCCGTGTGGGGTCAACAAACTATACATCTTGAGATACCACTTGTATTTATGAAGCTTCCGCTATATGTTTATGTATCCGAGGAAATGTTTGCACCTTACAGCGGTCTTCGATCCATATGTGACATGAATGGGGCCATGTGTTTATTAATGTTGAAAAATTTTAATTGGCCCTAATCTCATGCATAATCCCCAGTTTCACGATTGGGGCGTGACAGAATGTGTATTCAAGATAGTGAACTCAACGAACTTGAATTTTTTATCCGTTTTTGCTTGTGTGTTCCTTATTGGAAGATCTATTAAATTACAAGATCGGATTGCTCATCCATGGTTAATAAGTAGGCCTAATTCTAATTTGGCAATTGTTGTCTAATAACCTCTAATCCATGGGAGCTGGGATTGTGACTAGATTTGATCATTACCTATACTATTGTCAGTTTTAGTTCAGATTTGAACATTTGAATAACATGATGATTTTGGAATTGATTTTGATCTAGTAGTCGATATTTCCGAGTTCATGCAATTTAGACCATTCGATTTGCATGCGAGTTATCCTTGAGTCGTCATGATGTGACTTGATTGAGTTCCACCAGATTTGACTTGATTTTTGTATTCATAAGATTGCATGGTTGATTTGGATTACATGCGTTTACCATGAGATGTTTGGATTTCATGAATACTGATCGCTTTTAGTCTGGTATTTCTATATTTGATATTGATTATGTTTTAATGAATTATGATTTGACTTGATTTTTGTATTCATAAGATTGCATGGTTGATCTGGATTACATGGGTTTACCATGAGATATTTTGATTTCGTGAATACTGATCGCTTTTAGTCTATGGTATTTCTATATTTGATATTGATTTGTTTTGATGATTTATCCCATACAAGGGAATAATATTGTACAACCTATCGGCCTGAACAGGGGAACAATACTGTACAACCATCGGTTGTTCGCTTTTGGGTGGGCAAGGGATGGCAATCGGTGGTGCTAGTATTCACACCATACAGGTAATTAGACTAAACATCTATATGTGTGCCTCGTTATTTTAGTGCTTTTGATCCATGAAAACTATATAGTACGGCCTAGGTACGCATTTCTTAGTTTTGGTTTTTCTCTTTATAATGGTGGTTTCAATAGTTATAATGGTGGTTTCAATAGTTATAATTATAAGTAGTATCTCATGGATTTCTAACTTTGCATACATTCTTAGTAATTTGGATGCATGATTTAGAACTTGAATTGCATCCAATGTATGCATGTGAATATGTGATCCTTAGTTTCCTTGTTATCCATATTGATTGTAATTAATCGGTTACTGGACTATGTAGCTCATTCCGTTATCTTTTTATCCCCAGAATTGGTAAGTGGACTGCAGGACACTCAGGAATGAGTGATGCTAGATCGGAAAAGAGGCATACGTGATTAGATATTAGTAAATATAACCATACGTGCTTTCTTCAATTAGTAGTTAGATTGTTTATTTTGGACAGTTGTAATAAAGGACAATTGCATAATCACTTGTTAGGTTTTATTCAGTTTAAACCTTAAATTATACATGAAATTTAGTTATGAAGAAAACAGAACTCCAAACTTTAATTGATAAAACTGGAAGACGCTTACAACTGGCCAAATGGCCTTGTTAAATAACCTGACCTCCCTTAGCTCTTTCTAATTTCTTAGTTGATTCCAACTAAAGTTCTAAACTTCCTGAAAAAAAGCACCCTAATTACATAAAATGCCAAGAATGAGCACAGAAACTTATTTTAAATATAATAAACGTTGTTGTCTTCCAAAGATGATCTTCTAACACTGGGTGGTCCCACGTGCGAAAGCTGTGGCCCATCAAAACCACTACTCAAGGCATATGACTCCAGACTACCATTTGGCCAATCTGAGCCTGGCTAATGACTTGCTAGATCGATTTGGGCTTATTATTAAGCATGCTAAGCCCAGCATGTGATTGTTGAGTTCGGTAGGTGTAGGGCCCGGCTTGGCCTGACGTGCTTGACTTGAGTCTGACTGGGCCTCTTGGGTTGGGCAAGGCCCATTTGGGCCTATGGAGCTCAAAATGGTCTTGCTGGCCATGATTTGGATCTAGCCCATTGGTGAGGGATGCATCAATTCTTCTTGGCGTGGAGAAAATTCAACCCCAAGTTTGTTAGCACCAACCCCCTCCTGGATCAAAAACCAATCTCATAGTCTCACAACTGGTCATTTAATTCACTTCAAATCCTGACTCACATGCGTAGAATAGAAAAGCATCATCCCTCTATCACCCAAACATGACAAGAATGATTTTGGACATGTAGAACTTCCTTCAAACAACCATAACTCATCAAATCAAAGAGTGGCTCCCATCTAACCATAGAACGCAGAACTGATTTCCATTTATCATCCTCAATGACGAAAATCAATTCGAGGTTTGAAATCCAACAGTATAGATAAGACTTCAATAGTGAAACTGATAGGTGCTTAATTGTTTACAATTTGAGCCCTAATATTTCGTTTATGTTGTGCTAGTTCATGTTTATTTTATTTGTTTTTACAGTCTTTGTTAATTTAAAAGGAGCAAAAAGAGAAGAATTCATGCAGACATGATGGGCGTGAATCATCAAGAAGGACCAAGGTGGGTCCCATCCAAGCTATTTCAGATTTTTCAGATTTCAAGACTGCTTTCTAATTCTTTGGACAAGCTACAATTCAAATCAAAGAAGGAAAGAGTTAGAGAAAGAAAGCAAATTCAAAGAAAGAAAGAAGAAAAAAAGAAGAAACCCAATCTAGGGTTACACGCCCAAAAGGGGGCCCACATCCATTGCAAAAAGTGAAATTTCAGAAATTAGAAAGTCTTATTCTAGTTAAAAGTGGAGTCCAAGAATGGAGAAGAAAAGGAGAAAAAGAAGGAAAGTATAGCAAGAGTTCAAGCCATGATAGAAGTCCAAAAAGGGCCCACTTTTATGATAGAAGTTCAGATTTAATCTCTTGCGATTAAATCTCAGATTCGTGGGTCCATGTGAAGAATTTTCAAGAAGCCATAAAGTGGGACAGGAATTAGAATGTCATGCACAACAAGAAAATAGACTTCTATTCTCATCCAATTAGGAAACATACTTGTAAAGAAAGCAAGAGACCTAATCATAAAAGAAAACAAAGCCTAAAAATAAGGATACTCCGATGCTTTTGCAAAAAGCATAAATAGGGATCAAAGGGGTGGATGTCCAGCACTCTTTCAAGCCATAAATCAGCCATCAACCGGCCACAATCAATCCATAGAGACAGCTGCTGTACAGCCACCTTTGAGCCACCTTTGGAGCATCTTTGGAGAGCTTTTGGACCAGGAAAAGAGGAACAAGCTGCTGGCCGACTACTTCTTCTTCAATATTCTAGTTTTCTTCTTATGACTCTATTTTCTATGTTGTTTTTCATTAAAGACATGAGTAGCTAATTTTTTAGGGCTAGGGTGTAATTGCAACCCTAGCCTAGTTCTATGTAGTCTCTTTTGGCAGCTTTTAATTCAGATTTCAGTTTTATTAGTTGAGATTCTAAACCATGTTTTTAATTGATGAGTTAAGTCTATGACATGCCAACCATGCCATGTTCAATTAATTTAAGAGTAGCTAACTTAATTTTGATTGATCTTGATGTTAAGCATCTAGGGTTTAGAACCAGGATAACCTAAGTATATACCATACTTAGACTCATGCATTTATCTTTCTCATTGTTTTATGCATTATGTTTGTTTTGACTAGGACATATGCCATGCTTAGTTTTTGCATCATAATGAACAATTCATGTAGTATGCCATTCATGAATTAGGTTTAGGGGAATAGTAATCTAGACGCATATGCCATGGTCTAGGTTGATAGATGTCACTAATAAAATCTGATTTTTGATTAAAAGATAATAAGGCACATGCATAGGATTGGTTAAGGGAGTAGATGAAACCCTAGTTCATTCATTATTACTGTTTTTCAAATCTAATACTAGTTGTGTGTTTTAGGTTTTTCATTTAGTTTTTGATAGTTTAAATTACTATTGTTAATAGTTTAATTCAACTTTCCATCATTCAATTGTTTATTTTAATATTCTGATTTTTAGTTAATTTTGACATTGTTTTATCACAAGTCTTCATGGGATCGACCTCGTACTTACAATTCACTACACTACATAGTGATCTTGTGCGCTTGCGAGTTTTAAGTTGTGTGCATATTAAGTAGCTTATTTTTAGGTTGCTTGGCGCATACCAAGTTTTTGGCGCCGTTGCCGGGGACTTGTTTGCATAGAATAGTGTCAAAACTTGTGTTTAGTGTAGTGTCAGAGTCTAGTTTAGTTTTTAGTTTAGTTGCTTGAAGTTTTAAAGAGCTGTTATTTACTGTTTTATCATAGTAATTTAATAGTTCAGCTATTTTAATTTCAGTTTTCTACCTTTTTCTTACTTTTAGCATATTACGTATTTTATAGAAGCTTACTTGCGATCTTAAAATTCTGTATATGCAAGGTAGGTGATCTCTGGACTCAGCTATCATTGTCTACGATCCAGAAATTGAACGAACCTTCAAACGATATCGAAGGCAAGCTAAGAGGGCAAGATCCAATACACAGCCCTCTTCTGAGTCAGAACTTACAGAAATAAGTGTTAACGGAAATCAAGGTCCTGAAAGAAAGATGGCTGACGGAGAAGAAGAAGTGGCAGTGGTAGTGAACAATCAAAAGAGACCGATGAAAGAGTCTTACATTCCCTTGCACACCGAACAGCCGTCCACCATTCTTTATCCACCTAATACGGCTGGCAATTTCACCCTTGCTGCACAACTGTTGAACATGGTCCCACACTATCATGGGTTACATAATGAGGATCCTTATCTTCATATTAAGGATTTCTTTGAGCTGTGTGCGACAAAACAAATACAAGGAGTTACCCCAGAGGGCATCCTTTTTCTCTTAAGGATAAAGCTAAAATATGGTTAAACTCCTTGGATGCTGGTTCTATCACCTCTTGGCAGCAGCTAGCTAGTAAGTTTCTAAAGAAATTTTTCCCTGCTCAGAAGACAAGGCAGTTAAGAAGAGAGGTCCAAACATTTCAGCAGAAAGATGGAGATCAGTTCTTGGAAGCGTGGGAGCATTTTAAGGATTTATTATTGAAGTGTCCACGTCACAACCTCACCGAAGATGATCAGGTTCAAGCTTTCTATGAAGGACTGAATGAGCTGAACAAAGGAATAGTTGACTCTGCATGTGGAGGAGCCCTGATGGAGAAAAATAGTGTGGAAGCATATGAACTCTTTGAAACTCAGTGAAAACTCACAACAATTTTCTTATAGGACCAGACAGATGGGTAAGAAGCAAGGAATGTATGAGATCCAGACACAAGGAAATGTAACTGCCTAGATGGCGGACATGGATAAAAAGATAGACATGATCATCAAAGCAATGGCTTCCAATAGCATGTTCGGACAACCATCAAAAGAAGTATGTGCTATATGTTCTCACACTAACTATACTATTGAAAGATGCCCCATGTCATCTTTTACAGATCAGGAACATACCAACTATGTTGGTAACACTTTTCCTAAGCAAAACAATCCCTTCAGCAATACTTACAATTTTGGATGGAGGAATCATCCAAACTTTTCTTGGGGAGGTAATCAGAACAATCAAGGAAATCAAGGTAATCAGCAGCAGTATCAAGGACAGCAGAGAAGCTACTAACACCCCCAGAATAACAACTTTTCTAATAACAGTGCACAAAGGCCACCAGAAGATGAGTTCAAAAATTTGGTGACCCAGTTTATTCAGTCATCTCAAACTACTTTCCAGCAACATAGCCAAGCAATTACAAACACTCAGCAGAGTTTGGCAAAGCTGGAAGCACAAGTGGGTCAAATAGCTAATGCCTTGAGCAAGAGGGAGGACGGTAAGTTCCCAAGTCAAACTGAAATAAACCCTAAAAATCATGAGCATTTGAAGGCCATAACTACCCTTACAAAGGAGCCGGAGAAGGTCTACAGGAGAATGAGGCAGCATGGTACAGCCATAGACACCAACGTGAATGGGCCAAATGAAAATCCTAAAACTGTAGACATTGAGCCACTGGACAGTGCAAGGCAAAATGAGACTGATGTGAACCGAAAAAGTGACAAGAAGAGCACGGACACTGCGGCCACTCCTATTCAGGAAACAACTTTTAAAGAGCTAGAGAGAGTATATAAACCAGTTCCACCTTACCCTCGGAGGCTAAGACAGGAGAAGAAAAGTCAGTTCACACAGGACATCTTTAAGACTCTAAGGTAGAGATTAACATTCCGTTGATTAATGCTATCAAGCAGATACCCTCTTATGCAAAGTTTATCAAAGAGTTATGTACAAATAAAAGGAGATTCGGAGATCATGAAGAGGTTAAGTTAACCGAGGAAGTCAGTGCAATTCTTTCAAGAAAGCTTCCTCCAAAACTAAAGGACCCTAGGAGCTTTACTATACCTTGCAAGATAGGAGATCATACATTTGAGAGAGCTTTACTAGACTTGGGTTCTAGTATCAATTTGCTGCCATTTTCAGTCTATGAGTATTTGGGTTTGGGGGAGCTCAAACCAACTTCAATTACATTACAATTGGCAGACAGGAGTGTGAAGCACCCAAGGGGCATTCTGGAGGACATTTTGGTGAAGGTAGGAGAATTCATATTACCTGCTGACTTTGTGGTACTAGACATGGAGAGTGTATCAATGCCACACCACCTTTCTATTATACTTGGACGACCTTTCATGGCCACTGCAGGTTCAAAGATAGATGTACAGAAAGGCACAATTGAAATGAAGGTCAATGGGTAGAAGATTGAGTTCAAAGTGTTCGAAGCTATGAAAATACCAAGAGATGAAGATTGCTTTCAGATCAAGGTGATTGAGCAGGCTATAGGAGAGGTGTTTCCAAGAGCACATGGGTGCAAGGAGGAGTTGGACACATGCATTCAGCAAGGCCTCATCAAATCTGAAATCATGCGAGATAGTGATGAACTTGAGGCAGCACTTATGGAGATTGTAAATCAACTAGAAGTACTCCCCTCCATTCCAAGCAATTATTTTAACTCTTATGAAATTCGTGGTTCTTCCACGAAGGAACTCGTTCCTTCAGTGATAAAAGCGCCAGAGTTAGAATTAAAGCAATTACCTGACCATCTCAAGTATGCCTATTTGCCAGAGCATGAGACCTTGCCATGTATGCATATTCGGAAGGTAGGTGAGAAGAGGAAATTGCAGCTGAATGCGCTTGAGGAGCTACGATATGAAGCATATGAGAATGCCAAGCTATATAAAGAAAGGACTAAGGGGTCGTTTGTCTACACCCATTTACATATGTAAATAGTGAATATGCGTAATATTTACGTATCAATAATGTTTGTCTACAACTATTTACGTATTTTGTGTGTAAATCAGATGTGTAAATGGTGTGAAAATGAGCCCATTTTCACACCAATATTTGAACACCTGTTCAGGTGGGAAAAGAAAATACCAAAGCATATGTGATTTCAAAGAATACCCGTTGGAGGCGGACGGTTTGGTTTTGGGGCAGTTTCCGTCAAAGAGGTTCTGGGTTCGAAACCCCCTTCTAACGCATTTAGAAAAATAATAATAAAAGAGACATTTCCATCAAAGAGGTTCTGGGTTCGAAACCCCCTCCAACGCATTTACAAAATAATAATAAAAAATACATCAAGACCGATGAAACCTATGAATAAAAACCCTCACTGCATCTCATCCCCTTTTATGAAAGTAACCTCTCTATTTATATATCTTGCCTTGCTATACCAAATAAAAAAAAAACTTTATAAAATCTATTTACTTTGTAGGTTTATTCTTTCAGAATTTGATTTTCTATCTTTTCTTCTCCTATTAGATTTTCTTCCAATATCTCAATGACTTTTCTAAAATTATTTAATATTATATTACTTTAAAAATATTTAAATATGTATAAACGAATGTAAGAAAAAAGGAAGAATGTGTTTTATATAGCATTATGGTATCATTCAAAATAATGTATAAAAGCAATTTTATATAACCATAATAAATTTGTGATACTTTTAATATAATTGGACTTAGCAATAAAATACTCATTTTAAGAACTTTCTATAATTGATTAATATTACCATAAAACCGATGAGATGCATGGGTTAAGTTTTATGCAAATCAAATAATGAATTAAGATAATATTAAACTAAATTTTAATTAATAAAAAAATTAATAATAATCCTATTTTTCTTAACCATCTGACTATAAACTCTTATTTCCTTAACCAAACATGTTGCAATGCATTTTTTTAAAGGTGATCATTTATAGAAATATCTATTTTTAAAAAGTATATTTCATTTTGAAAAACATGTTCTTTTTTAAGGATCTAAAATCCAAATGAAAACTTTGATATAAATCAGACATTTTTTGTCTTCTTTTCATGTCATTATAGTAGAATATAATTTAATGATTAATAAGTATTATTTACAAAATCGTTACATATACACATATCATTGAAACAAACATAGAAAAATGAATCACATGTGTAAATGATGCGAAAATAGTGTTATTAGACAAACGTTGTAAAAGGAAACACATGTGTAAACGTTACATACTTAAATTTTGAATATTCATCTTTTACATGTGTAAATTGTATTTACATATCCCACGCGTAAAAGACAAACGACCCCTAAAGTGTTCCATGATAAGCAGCTAGTGAGGAAGACGTTTGAGGTATTTGAGCATGTGGCTATTGAGATCTATAATCCAAAAAATGGTAACAAGTTCAAAGTCAATGGACATAGGCTCAAGCCCTATTACGACCAGATTTTTGACAAGGATGTGGATGTGATCACATTCACAGATTCACTTTCAGCTTGAAAGAGAAGAAAAGTCTGGCTGCAGACTCTAAAGCAAGCACTACTGGGAGGTAGCCCAGATCTTTGCAAGGAAAAGTTGAGGATGGCGATTCAGAGCTGGCGATGTACTCCATATCCAGCTGAATTCTTTTACCCTTTTCCTTGTCTTTCTAATTACTTTTCTGTTATGTTTTTAGTGTTTCCTTCTTACTTTATTTTACAACATTGGGGACAATGTTTAATTTTAGTTTGGGGGAAGAGTCTTAGTTAGGATAGAGTCATTAAATTGTCATTTATAAAAATAAATAAAAATAAAAAAAATCTGAAAATCATAAAAATATTTGTTTTTCTTTGAGTCATTGTTCCTTCCTACCACAATAATGAGAAATGATGATTTGTCTTGCATGGTTCATTGAACTTAATTATGCTGATTCTTTATATTATTCAATTTTTGTAAATCTCGTTTAAGCATGTTGAGCTATCACTGTGTGGATTACAATGCTGATATAGTCTGAAGTTGAAAGCTCTTGTATAATTGAATGATTAGATGCTTTTTGGTGAAAACTTGTGCAACCTAGTGAGATTTGAGCCTAAATGCTTATTCTTGAGAAGGTTATATGCTGAGAGATATGATCTTTCATTTCTTGATCTATATGATGCAGTTGATTTCATTATCATTCTTTGATCATATGTTCTGGATTTTATATGGAATAACATGCTAGAACTCTCATTTTTATCCGATTTAGGCATATTTGGACTACATGAACCATAGGAGATGATTTTAGGCCATGTTTGACTAGTTTGTGCTTTTCTACCCATTCCCTTTGATGTTTATCACTAGTTACCCATGTTGGGCCTTAATTAAGCCATTTATTGCACCTATACCAATCCCTAAGTTTGGGGGAGTTACCTTACCATATGTATAGCCTTACCTTATCTAAGGAAGTATAAAGATGAATTCAAGGTTCACTACAAAATGTGTGCAAGGCTTGAGAAAAAGAAAATAAAAGAAAGGTTGCCGTTACCCTGCCACTCCATAGTTTCAGTTTTATTAAAAAAAAAGGGCAAAAAAAAAGAAAAAGAAAATTAAAAAAAGGGTACACGTGTGACTCAACAAGGTGGAAATTCAAAATGCAAGCCTTAGCCGCCAAAATCAGAAAAAGAAACCAGAAGTGTGATTCTATGCAAATTCCTTAGATCTTGTTATCCATTTCCTCTCATTCTTAACCCTTCACCCTAGCCCCATGATAACCTATGTAAAAGTCCTACTTGATTCTAGGTGAAGTGTAGTCCTAGTGTGGAGATGAGATGGAATGGGAGCCTATGGTGTATGATTTCATTTCAAGCATGTGGTATCTTTCATGAGATCATTGTCTGTTCATTCTTAGCCAATTATTGAGTGTTTAATTGTGAGAATATCCATGGTGAGGATTGAAGTTAAACTGATTTGCAAAAATGATTGTTTGGCTGTGTGAAAGCCTAAATTGAAAGTTATGTTGGTATTGTTTTACACATGACGCTTTGAGCATGTGGATTGTGAACTGGTTGATTTTCCTCTTGCATCTTTGAATCATGTATTCATCAGACATCTCTGAGCCTAATGGTGGAAGGATAGGTTTCATATTTTAGTGTTTTAATTTTCTTACTTGTTTATTTTATTGTTTTGCTCGATGACTAGCAAAAGGTAAGTTTGGGGGAATTTGATAGGTGCTAAATTGTTTACAATTTGAGCCCTAATATTTGGTTTATGTTTTGCTAGTTCATGTTTATTTTATTTGCTTTTATGCAGTCTTTGTTAATTTTTATGCAAAGGTAAAAAGGAGCAAAAAGAGAAGAATTCATGCAGACATGATGGGCATGAATCATCAAGAAGGACCAAGGTGGGTCCCGATTTCAAGACTGCTTTCTAATTCTTTGGACAAGTTACAATTCAAATGAAAGAAGGAAAGAGTTAGAGAAAGAAAGCAAATTCAAAGAAAGAAAGAAGAAAAAAAGAAGAAACCCAATCTAGGGTTACACGCCCAAAAGGGGGCCCACATCCATTGCAAAAAGTGAAATTTCAGAAATTAGAAAGTCTTATTCTAGTTAAAAGTGGAGTCCAAGAATGGAGAAGAAAAAGAAGAAAAGTATAGCAAGAGTTCAAGCCATGATAGAAGTCCAAAAAGGGGGGTCCCACACACATGTTACACGCACCAAATAGGGCCCACTTTTATGATAGAAGTTCAGATTTAATCTCATGCAATTAAATCTCAGATTCGTCGGTCCATGTGAAGAATTTTCAAGAAGCCATAAAGTGGGACAGGAATTAGAAAGTCTTGCACAACAAGAAAAGAGACTTCTATTCTCATCCAATTAGGAAACATGCACGTAAAGAAAGCAAGAGACCTAATCATAAAAGAAAACAAAGCCTAAAAATTAGGATACTCCTTGCTAAAGAGATGCTTTTGCAAAAATAATAAATAGGGATCAAAGGGGTGGACGTCCAGCACTCTTTCAAGCCATCAACCAGCCACAATCAATCCATAGAGACAGCTGCCGTACAGCCACCTTTGGAGCATCTTTGGAGAGCTTTTGGAGCGAGGAAAAGAGGAACAAGCTGCTGGCCGACTACTTCTTCTTCAATCTTCTAGTTTTCTTCTTATGACTCTATTTTCTATGTTATTTTTCATTAAAGACATGAGTAGCTAATTTTTTAGGGCTAGGGTGTAATTGAAACCCTAGCCTAGTTCTATGTAGTCTCTTTTGGCATCTTTTAATTCAGATTTCAGTTTTATTAGTTGAGATTTTAAACCATGTTTTTAATTGATGAGTTGTGTCTATGCCATGCCAACCATGCCATGTTCAATTAATATTAAGAGTAGCTAACTTAATTTTGATTGATCTTGATGTTAAGCATCTAGGGTTTAGAACCAGGATAACCTAAGTATATGCCATACTTAGACTCATGCAATTATATTTCTCATTGTTTTATGCATTATGTTTGTTTTGACTAGGACATATGCCATGCTTAGTTTTTGCATCATAATGAATAATTTATGTAGTATGCCATTCATGAATTAGGTTTAGGGGAATAGTAATCTAGACGCATATGCCATGGTCTAGGTTGATAGATGTCACTAATAAAATCTGATTTTTGATTAAAAGATAATAAGGCACATGCATAGGATTGGTTAAGGGAGTAGATGAAACCCTAGTTCATTCATTATGTTTTTCAATTCTAATACTAGTTGTGTGTTTTAGGTTACTTTTCATTCAGTTTTTGATAGTTTAAATTACTGTTGTTAATAGTTTAATTCAACTTTCCATCATTCAATTGTTTATTTTAATATTTTGATTTTTGGTTAATTTTGACATTGTTTTATCACAAGTCTTCGTGGGATCGACCTCGTACTTACAATTCACTACACTACATAGTGATCTTGTGCGCTTGCAAGTTTTAAGTTGTGTGCATATCAAGTAGCTTATTTTTAGGTTGCTTGGTGCATACCAGAAACCCCCTCTAGGATCGAATGGTTTAAAAGCGAACGGGCATCCACGGATTTTAAGGTTGCTTATGAATAGCTTTCTGCATGGAATTGTATTTTATAACTTTACATCCGTATAATCATTCCCAAGCTTCCCAACATCACCACCTTATTTCTCATAAGCCAAATATTTGTCAACTTTGATTTCACTTCACCCGTTTCAGTCTTTATCTTGACTTTGTTTTGGCAGTTCAAAGTATATTGAACCACTCTCTTCGGATAACTCAAACAAATCAATAACCATTTCAACCTTTTTGGATGTCAACCTCATTCTATGGAAAGCAGGTCATTTTTCACTTGCTTCCATAAATGGATCCATTAAATGTGTTCTCCACCGTCGTTGAATTGGCAAACTATAACGTAAGCTACATCAAACTCTTCACCCTCTAAATCAGACTTCGGGAGATTCGAAAGCTATTGCTCCTTACTTTGAGAAGCAATGTCATTGTCACATAAACATTATATGTCATCTTTCCTTGACAAGTAACATATTGATCATATAAATAAGAACACCCAAATAGGATAGGCGCACATCCATGGCAGAAATATCACACCATATCATCTTTATAATGCTTGTTGATACAGACCATACATAGTGTCTTAATAGGAAACTCCTCACAATTTTTGAACCATTAGATTTGACAAGGCCTTGGATGCTTTTCCTCCTTGAGTCTTAGATTTTTAACCATCTTCCCCTAAATAATATTCTAAAAACCTCCACCATCATTCAAGATTGTACAAAGCTTTTCTTTTCCAGTGCAAGTGGTCCAAAAACTTCTCCAAAAGCCAATTATGATTCACCTTTGATTATGCCCTGCGGTCAACGAGTGGTTTAGCACTAAGATCTCCACATTGTCATCTTTTTGCCCGTCAGCATGTATGAATATATCCACTTCGTCACAATTCTACCCTCATTCGCCAAATCAAGATTTTTGACTTCCTCCTAATATCCACTCCTATTGTCGCCACCTTGCCTTGTCAGTTGCTTACCATTTGAGAAGTAAAAAGGAGCCCAACTTGCTTACAATGGTAGCAAGTAGAATGTTATCTCGTATCTCACCTTTGTGGAAGGGCCCGAAGGGCACCTCTCCCCAAAAATTCTCCAAATTAGGGTTTAGCCTATAACACATTGACACTATTGTGGAACCCCTCGACCTCGAAATGTGATGCAGATGAATTTCTTTTTTACAGCGAAAAAATTGAAAAAATATCCAAAAATCTAGTATTGAAAAATGCAAGAAAACAATTTTTTTATTAGTACACAACTATCGACCAAATATTGGCCCCCCCTAAGTCATAACATTTTGTATCGCCATTAATCATTAACAGTTGTATATGTTTCGCCATTAATCATTAACAGTTGTATATGTTAAGTTTCAGTGTATAATTTACAGGGCATCCTTATAATTCATAAATTCATTTATGTCGACCAGGTGAGTTATCAAGTGCACACCTTTTTGTGGTGCACACCAGTGCGCACATAGTGGGGCCCATCTATCAGCTATTATAGTGAAATTTGGCCAGGCCCATAAAATATGGGGTCATTTATATGGAACAGCTTAGATCACTAACATGTCCACGGTGGAGCACATGAATTTCCCAATAATCTACATATCATACTATATTGCCTATAGGGAAAGAAAGTCTTTAAAGGGCATTCACGACATCCATTTCTACTGAAACTAGAAAAAATGGAAAGAAATCAAAAGGAGGGAAAGGAGAGAAAGAGAAGGAAAAGGAGAAAATGGGGGAAGGTGATTAGAAAAGTTGCATCCACTCTCCTCTAGTCTCATTCAAAATAGCAGTTCCTGGACAAGGTACCCCCGCCCTGCTCCCTCTTCTTCTGCCTCTCCCTCTTCACTCCTCCTTTCTCCATTTCTTCTCCCTCCTCCTCCTCCTCCAGCAGCAATCTGCATCCACTCTAAGGGGTTTTTTTTAATTAAAACAAATATTTACCTTCTTGTATGAATGCAATTATGATCCGTGTTTCCCCAAATCTTAGAATGGAGTCAATGGACGGAAGAGGAACTTTTTTTTAGTACACTCAATCAATCACCATAGTATCCATAATCTTTGGCAATGATAAACCTTATTATCATCTGCACAAAACTCGGCCAGTTATGAGTTGCTTCATATTTCATACATTTAATTGTGCTCTTTCCATCCTCCTTATTAACTGGACAAACTTTCTACTTAATCTGCTGGGTGTGCCTTCCTTGGTTCTACTATTACGATCCTTCTCTCAATAGAATCCATGCCTTAAAAAATATAACAAGAAAAAGCACCAATTCAAAGAAATATCTCCTTCATGCTTGTTTTTCCGAAACCATGATCTAATTGTTTCCTGAGGGTTTGGTTTATACATAACAAAGTAAAATAGATGACCCAATTACACCTCTTGATAACTCTGCCTTAGTCTTGGAGCAGCACATTATTAACAGGGCAAAACTCGGCCACTTATGAGTTGCTTCATATTTCATACATTTAATTTTGTTCTTTCCGTCTTCCTCTTATTAACAGGACAAATTTTCTACTCAATCTACCGGGTGTGCCTTCCTTGGTTCTACTATTATGATCCTTCTCACAAGAGAATTCATGCCTTCAAAAAATGTTATCTTCTTTGAACATCTTTATTTCTTCCAACAAGAAAAGTACCAATTCAAAGAAATATCCTTCAAAAAATGTTATCTTCTTTGAACATCTTTACTGCTTCCAACAAGAAAAGGTACCGATTCAAAGAAATATCTCCTCCATGCTTATTTTTCTGAAACCATAATCTAATTGTTTCCTGAGGGGTTGGTTTATACATAACAAAGTAAAATAGATGATCCAACTACACCTCTTGTAACTCTGCCTTAGTCGTGGAGCAATGCAATTTCGCTTCACCTTCGCTACATTGATGATCATCCCATACTTCTCAGCCTCGGGATCGGTTTGAATTTCCCATTTGTTCATTATTTGACTCTCTTCCACAACTGGCCAGGGTAGTGAGATATTATTATTGTTATGAGTTATTTGCATTCTCTTTTCGGGCATGATCTTTGCAGAGGTTATGAAAGAACCCAAATCTTGTTGAAATGGTTGGCAAGGACCTTAATCTTACCTACATCAGCCAAGGCTGGGTGGCACTAGGCCTTTGAGACACCCATCCTACTGACAGCCAACCAAAGTTCAAGCATCCACCATTTAGTATTTAGGGCCTTGAACTCAGCCAAAACTAGTCCATTTTTGGCTAAGCCAAATGGGCCTTTGACACACCCTAGACAACCTTAATAAAGGCTCCTTTAACTTTTAACCACTCCAAACAAGAGGCAATGAATCACCTCTAGAAAATACAGATTCCCCTATAGTGAAGATAAACTCGGCATGCCCAATTACATCAAGGTACTGAGAAGCCCATTCAATTTGCCGCTCCATGACAAATGAGATGTTTAACCTGGGTTCTGATTTCCAAGTTGTCTGAGCTCTTAAGTTACCACAATTGAGCTTTCAAAAAGCACATAAGAATTTCTTTTATATATAATATTATCAAGAAGAGATCCTCTCTTCTACTTCACATGAATAATTCTTTATTATGTATGAAATGATGTCTAAAAGAAATGAATTTGGCTGCATTTGATAGATTATCAGTTACTATTCAAACAAACCAAAGATCATGCATTCAAACAAGAACTAAGAAAAATAAGGCCTGTTAAGTATGGTATAAAGAGTAATAAATTTTGGTTTTCTACAAGTGTTTAAGATCTTTTAAATACTAAAGAAATCTTTCACATCAAAAGATTCTTAGTTAGAATTTTTAGACAGTCAGTTAGAGAAACTATCCAAAAGATTTTAACCGTTGCTACCTTCTTTTCTTTTTTTCTTCCTAAATCAAATATCTTAAGATTACAGCTACATGATTCATTCAGATGATAGAATGCTACTTCTATTTTATTTCCATTTTTTGAATGATCTACTCCCTTCCCCAAGAGTTAAAAAGAAGTAATGTTTTACTCTACTTCAAGAATTTCTTCCAAACTCCACACATTATTTCTCCTCTGCTGTAGACCAACTTGCATTTATTCTGCTATCAATCCCGCTTCCAATCTCAACTTAAAAATTGAAGCCCAAATCATTGAAGTTGTGTGGGGATATTTTCCAGACACCGAAATCACCGTTCAGCGCCCAAATGGCACTAGGCAAAATTGTCAAATACAAGGTGGCTCAGGCCCACTTGGGCCCAATATGGTGACATCCAATCTCGTTGGATTTAGTCAAATATTGCACAGATTTCTTTCCTTCCTTAATTTGATTAGATTGTAATTAGAGCACAGATTTCTTTCCTTTCTTAATTTGATTGTAATTAGATTTAATTTGATTAGTTGATTTGTAGCCTGATTTGTAGCCTTTGATAAGGCATCTGTATTCTATAAAATGGGAGAGAATCTCCAATGAATAACACACAAAAATATAGATCAAAATCTCTGTTACATGCTACGATTGTTATGGTATCAGAGCCTGAGGTCTAGAGTTCGAAACCACGCAGGGCAGAAATGCCCCATGCCGCGTTGTGTGTTTGTGCGGGCGCAAAATGCGCAGGGCAAAAAGGCCCCATGCTTTCACAATGCTCTTCAGCACTTGGGGTTTCATCCTAGTCCATATGATCCATCCATGTTTCTTCATCACACTTCTACGGGGATTACTATTCTTCTTGTTTATGTGGATGACATCATTATTACAGGTACTGATCCCGATATGATTCAACAACTTCAGGCCTCTCTTCATGAATCTTTCCACATGAAAGATCTTGGTCCTTTGCACTATTTTCTAGGTCTTGAAGTTCATCAATCTGCAAAAGGCATCGTACTTCATCAACATAAATATGCCCTTGAATTAATTGAAATGGCTGGACTTCAAGGATCTGCTCCCGTCGATACTCCAGTTGAAGTCAATGTGAAACTTCAACGAGAAAGTGGGGATCCTCTCTCTGATCCTACACTTTATCGTCGCCTTGTTGGCAGCTTGATCTACTTGACGATCACTCGTCCTGACATCTCTTATGCAGTCAATTTAGTCAGTCAGTTCATGACTGATCCTCGTCATCTTCATTTGGCTGCAGTCCGCCGTATTATTAAATACATAATTCGGACACCAACCCGTGGATTATTCTATCCGGCCAACAATTCCCTGACACTCAAAGCCTACTCAAATGCTGATTGGGCCGGTTGTCCGGATACTCGTCGCTCTACCACAGGATGGTGCATGTATCTGGGAGATAGCTTGATTTCGTGGAAATGTAAGAAACAAGATAAGGTCTCCAAATCTTCCACTGAAGCTGAGTATCGTGCCATGTCTGCTGCTTGTTCAGAAATTCTATGGCTTCGCGGGTTGCTTTCTGATCTCGGATTTCCTGCTGATAGTGCCACTCCTCTATATGCAGACAATACTAGTGCAATTCGTATTACTGCCAATCCAGTTTTCCATGAACGCACTAAACATATCGAGATTGATTGCCATTTTATCCGCGATGAATACAAGCGTGATGTCCTTAGCCTCCCTCACATCTCTTCTGAACTTCAAATTGCTGATATCCTCACTAAGGGACTTCCGCGACCTCGCCACCAGTTCTTGGTTAGCAAATTGATGCTAGTGGATTCCCCAGCATCACTTTGAGGGGGGGTGTCAAATACAAGGTGGCTCAGGCCCACTTGGGCCCAATATGGTGACATCCAATCTCGTTGGATTTAGTCAAATATTGCACAGATTTCTTTCCTTCCTTAATTTGATTAGATTGTAATTAGAGCACAGATTTCTTTCCTTTCTTAATTTGATTGTAATTAGATTTAATTTGATTAGTTGATTTGTAGCCTGATTTGTAGCCTTTGATAAGGCATCTGTATTCTATAAAATGGGAGAGAATCTCCAATGAATAACACACAAAAATATAGATCAAAATCTCTGTTACATGCTACGATTGTTAAAAATGAGGATCCCGGAGTCAGAATCGCGAACGGAACCCCATTCTGGAAGGGAAACGGCGAGATCTTCAAAATCCATTACTACGTAATGGACTTCTCATTTTTAGGCCAAATTCCATCGTTTCGACCCCGAAAAAGGCCTTTTTACCATTTTTGCCATATCCGACACCTCGGCAACAGTGCCAACCGATATCACCAGCTAGGCAGCAGTGCCAGGCCCTCCACCTCGGCAACAGTGCCAACCGATATCACCAGCTAGGCAGCAGTGTCAGGCCCTCCACCTCGGCAGCAGTGCCAGGTGCCTCCACCTCTACCAGGTCCTCACCTCGGCCAGACGCTCCATCTCGGCAAAAGCCTCATCTCGATAAAAGTACTGAGTACTGACAGCTGTCCTCCCATGGACACTTAACCACATTACAAAACGTGCGACAAGACAAGGGCACCGCCCCTAGTCTCCTGACAAATCGCCGTCCACAGCTCCCAAGGCGCCAGGATATGGCCAGATGGGACAAGACAAGCTACGATGGGATAGCTATTAGAGTAGAGTGAGCTATGATTGGACAGCTAACCCCCTCCCTGCCTCCTATCTTCTTCTATATAAATACAGCTACAACTTCAGAACAGGGGGAGGCAAACACCACTCGGGTACGCCCATCTTCTTCCCCAAAAATCTCCATCCTTTGCTTAGTTCTCACACTAACCTAGGCATCGGAGAGCCCTGCGTTGCCCACAGCCAGGGTCCTCTGACCTGTTTCGTCTTCCTCTTTCAGGTTCTCAGGCAGCGGTTCTTCCTGTAAAGAAATAAGTCAACAGGTCAAACCGACCTAATGGGTCAGCTCGACCCATGTTCTGGGTCAGCCCATGTATGAGCTACCATTATGATAGATTTACATGAACCAAGCCAGAAGCATACAAAAGAGATCTTAAATGCAAGAGAATTTTCTGTATCTTTGTATTGACGATGATATCTATTTATAATACACTGTTGCCTAGATTAGGAAAAATAATTACATAAATACAGGAAAATATTAAGGAACTAAATCTAATTACAGGATTACAGCAGTAACAAAAGATTTGTATCTATCTAATAACAGCTCATTTGTATCTATCTAATCTAATGGTAGCTCATACATGGGCTGACCCAGAACATGGGTCGAGCTGACCCATTAGGTCGGTTTGACCTGTTGACTTATTTCTTTACACCCCCTCTCAAGCTCTGGATGGAGAAGGTGACCATTGAGAGCTTGGAAACTAGCTCCGAAAAACGAGAAGTGGAGTGGCTCTTGGTGAAAAAATCTGCTATTTGAGCAGCTGATGAGATGTGAAAGAGCTTAATAGTACCACTCCGAACATGTTGACGGATGAAATGACAGTCAACTTCAAGATGTTTTGAGCGTTCATGGAAGACATCATTTGTTGCCAGTTTCCGTGCACTTTCATTGTCCGTAAAGAGAGAGGTAAATGTAGGAACAAAAACTCCTAAATCCCAAAGTAACCAGCGAAGCCAAATAATTTCAGCAGTAGTGTGAGATACAGCACGATATTCAGCTTCAGTTGATGATCGCGAGACGACTTCCTGTTTCTTGCTTTTCCAAGAGATGAGAGAAGAGCCAAGAAAAATGGAGAAACCGGTAGTAGAGCGACGATCATTGACATCTCCTGCCCAGTCGGAATCAGAATAGCCATGCAGAGTAAGATTCTGACTGGAGGAAAGAAGGAGGGCGCGATTGGAACTTCCTTGTAAGTATCTCAGTATGCGCAGGACAGCAGCCCAGTGAATATGAGTGGGTTGCGCAACAAATTGGCTCACCACATGTACTGCATAGGCAATATCTGGTCTGGTGATGGTTAGATAAACCAAGCTGCCTACCACTTCACGATAACGAGTTGGATCCGAAAGTAGATCGCCATCAGTGGTTCGAAGCTTCAGATTATGTTCAATCGGAGTAGATACAGGCTTCAAATCTGTGAGCCCGGCGCGTTGGAGAACGTCATTGCAGTATTTTGTTCGCGACAAAAGATATCCTGTGGGAGAGTAGGCAACTCAATGCCCAGAAAGTACCGCAGATGACCCAAATCTTTCATCTCAAACTGTTGATGAAGAAAACGCTTAAAGGAAAGAATACCAGAAGCATCACTGCCGGTGATAATCATATCATCGACATAGAGTAACAAAAAAACACAGCCAGATCGTGAATAGCGAGTGAAGAGAGCGGAGTCATGAGCACTCTGAGAAAAACCAATGCTGATGATGCTTGTGCTAAACCGTTCAAACCAAGCACGAGGGGCTTGTTTGAGTTCATATAAAGCTCGTTTGAGACGACACACATAATGAGGAGTTCTCACAACGCCTGGAGGAGGATGCATATAGATTTCTTCCTGAAGGAATCCGTTCAAGAAAGCATTCTTGACATCGAGCTGATAGAGAGGCCAGTGTCTAACAGCAGCGATAGATAAAAGTACGAACAGTTGTCATTTTAGCAACCGGAGCAAAGGTCTCCTCATAATCGACTCCATATTCTTGAGTGTATCCTTTTGCAACCAAGCGAGCCTTGTAACGATCAACAGATCCATCAGATTTGGTCTTGATCTTAAATATCCATTTGCAACCGATAGCCCGTTTCCCATAGGGAAGTGGAACAAGATCCCATGTTTGAGTTTTCTGCAGAGCTGCAAGTTCTTCTGTGATAGCAGACCTCCAGTGCGGATGAGCAATGGCCTCCTTATAGGATTGTGGTTCTGCCAAGGTATGAATTGCTGCAAGGACTTATATGATGGAGAAAAATGATCAGTACAAACAAAGCCAAATCTAGAGGGAGGGATTCTGGTGCGCAATGGGTACCTTCGATCTTAAGGAGGATCCGGCACATCTGGAGCAGAGGAGAAAGGCCCATGGTCAGAAGTAGGAGGAGGAGCAACATCAGGAGCAGACGGAGGTTTGGGCCGCCGATGATATACCTGCAGGGGTGCAAGGGTGAATGATATACCTGCAGGGGTATCGGAGGGAAACAAGTCTGGAAAGGGATCAAGAGGATGAACCATAGATTGCTCAGGAGAAGGGGATTGAGTAGGTAAAGTGTAAAAAGGAATTTGTTCCAGGAAGGTGACATTACGAGAGACCCGTAACCGATTGGTTTTAGAATCATAGCATCGATAGCCTTTTTGTTCAATGCCATACCCTAAAAATACACAGACCGTGGATTTTGGTGAAAGTTTGGTTCTCTCATTATCATGCAACAGAACAAAACAGGTGCAGCCAAAAACTTTGAGATAGGACAAGTCAGGTTTACAGGAAAACAACTTTTCATAAGGAGATGTGCCAGATAAAACAGAGGATGGTGTTCTGTTAATCAGATAGATTGCAGTCAGGACTGCTTCTCCCCAGAATTGCAGAGGAACATATGAGGAATAAATCAAGGATCTAGCAGTCTCTAGGATATGTCTGTGTTTTCGTTCTGCGACACCATTCTGCTGTGGTGTGGCAGGACATGATAATTGAGGTAGAGTCCCTTGACTGGTCAGGTAAGAACGAAATTTGTGGGACATGTATTCTCCCCCGGAGTCAAACCTGAATACTTTAATCCTTTTGTCAAATTGAGTGGAAATCATGGTGGAGAAAGTTGTATAAATAGTGTAGAACTCAGAACGGTTTTTCATTAAATACAACCATGTATACCTAGTGAAATCATCAATAAACAACACATAATAAACAGAACCACCTTTCGTTGGCTGAGAGGCAGGTCCCCAAACATCAGAATGCACCAAAGCAAAAGGAGCATTAGAAGAAGAAGAGCTTTTATTATAAGGGAAGGCATGTTGTTTACCAAATTGGCAACCAAAACAAGTAGAAATGTCTGAAACAGAAATATTTCCAAATACACCACTAGTAAATAAAAACTTCATTTTATTTAAAGATAAATGTCCTAAACGAGAGTGCCAAAGGGCAAAGGGAGATGTAGAAGCAACGAGTGCGGCAGGGGAGATGCTGGAGGATGGAAGACGCAGCGATTGGAGATAGTAGAGTCCTCCTGACCTAAGGCCGGTCCCAATCTGTCTCCCGGTGCGCGGATCCTGCACAGAACAGCCAGTCGAAGAAAATGAGACACGAAATCCAGAAGAAGTCAATTGGCTAACAGAAATTAAGTTGATAGACAGATGAGGAACACACAAAACATTAGTGAGAGAGCAACTTATTCGAAACGGAGCCAATAAGGGAGACAGGTAGAGGAGTGGCATCAGCAGTGTGGATGGTGAGAGAGCTAGCAGGGTTATAACAATGATGAAGTTTGGAAACATCATTTGTCATATGATAGGATGCACCAGAATCAAAAATCCATGTAGTATCAAGAGTACCTGACGGACCAGAAATGGTCATGGCAGAACCAGAGGCTGAGGGTGTAGTGACCATATGAGAGGCAGAATTAGTGGAGGAAGCCAGAAACAACTGTTGAATGCGCTCATCAACCATAGCCTGAATCTAAGAGGTAAGATCCATTTGCGGAGGCACAAAGCTATCATCTTCAGCAACATTGGCCGCATAGGGTCGTTGTTGATAAGATTGCAAGGGACCACGATTGGGCTGCTGACCAGAGTGTTTGTTCTTATTGTTTGGCCTTTGAGGTCTGCTGGGGCAGTCCCGTTTCCAGTGTCGTTTCTTCTTACAATAATTGCAAAAATCATTGGTACCAGGGGGAAATGAGCGATCATTCTGTGGGGTACTAACATTTGCTGACAGTACATGTGTGGGTTCCACATGTTTCTTCCTTGTAAGAGAAAGCTGAGTTTGTTCTTCTGCCAGAAGTTCCGAGAGAGCCGTATCCACAAAGGGCAGTGGTGACCGATGTAATAATTGACCACGAACATGTTCAAAATCAGGGGCGGAGGGCCATAAGAAATTGAACCAGGCGAGTCTGCTGCCGATAGACTTCAAAAGTATGAGCATCATCAGTTGTTTTAAAATTGGGTTCCATTAGAGCCAGTTGATCCCATAAGGCAGTCATTTTGATGAAGAAATCATGAATGGAGTCATTTTGGTCTGCATTTTTAATGTCCCATTCTAACTGATATCTTCGAGCAGCATTAGACTGAGTATATAATTGTGCTAAATGATCCCAAGCATCTTTAGGATAATTGAATTTAGCCAATTGATTTCCAATAGATGGATTGACAGAATTAGCAATCCAAGAATTTATTTTCCCGATGGAAGATTCCCATTCCTCAAATTTCGCATCCTTACTATCTGGTGGAGGTATCTGCTGATCAATATATTTCCACAATTTTTGACCTTTGAGAAAATTTTGCATGAGATGAGACCAATATGGATAATTGGAGCCATCAAGAATGACAGTAATACCCGTTACTGGTCGATCAGAAGACATAGGAGCAAAAATAAGTGACTAACAGATTTAATTAGAAGAAATCCATCCCAGATGCTAAGTCAAATTGGAAATCCAGCCCAACAACTTATCCAGATATGAAAAAATCCCAATACAGAAGGTCCAGCTGACTGGAAAAAGAGCAGAGACGAATGGGATAGGACTCACTGAGTGATTAGATGATAGATCACAGCTACAGGGAGCATTCCGGTTGCAAAAACCCAAAAAAAACCCCAAAAATTGCTCCAGTCGACCATGAATCTAGCAACAGATAAGATCTGTGGGCCCCACTAAATGATCAATTGAAAGATCAGATCACACTGTGATCTCAGCCTCAAAAATCCGAAACTCCTCAAGGTGGAAAATTAATAAAAGCTTGAGACAATAGAAATCTAGACGGTCTTGATGATAACAGTATGCTCAAAAGAGAGAAACACAAATCAGGCAGATTGGCCTACCTCAGATGAAGCAAAAATCTGGAAAAAATGTGTATAATTCCCAGAATAAATGGACGACCAGTATGGGAAGGACTTCTGATGCAGATTGAACAACAGGTGGGCCACCTTTGATCACAGTAGATTGCAGCTTGATCCCAGACGACAAAACTGAATCTTATGCTTGAATAGAGACGATCAGGGGCTCTGATACCATGATAGATTTACATGAACCAAGCCAGAAGCATACAAAAGAGATCTTAAATGCAAGAGAATTTTCTGTATCTTTGTATTGACGATGATATCTATTTATAATACACTGTTGCCTAGATTAGGGAAATTAATTACATAATTATAGGAAAAGATTAAGGAACTAAATCTAATTACAGGATTACAGCAGTAACAAAAGATTTGTATCTATCTAATGACAGCTCATTTGTATCTATCTAATCTAATGGTAGCTCATACATGGGCTGACCCAGAACATGGGTCGAGCTGACCCATTAGGTCGGTTTGACCTGTTGACTTATTTCTTTACAGTTTTCTACAAGTGTTTAAGATCTTTTAAATACTAAAGAAATCTTTCACATCAAAAGATTCTTAGTTAGAATTTTTAGACGGTCAGTTAGAGAAACTATCCAAAAGATTTTAACCGTTGCTACCTTCTTTTTCTTTTTTTTTTCCTAAATCAAATATCTTAAGATTACAGCTACATGATTCATTCAGATGATAGAATGCTACTTCTATTTTATTTCCATTTTTTGAATGATCTACTCCCTTCACCAAGAGTTAAAAAGAAGTAATGTTTTACTCTACTTCAAGAATTTCTTCCAAACTCCACATATTATTTCTCCTCTGCTGTAGACCAACTTGCATGTATTCTGCTATCAATCCCGCTTCCAATCTCAACTTAAAAATTGAAGCCCAAATCATTGAAGTTGTGTGGGGATATTTTCCAGACACCGAAATCACCGTTCAGCGCCCAAATGGCCAAATGGCACTAGGCAAAATGAGGATCCCGGAGTCAGAATCGCGAACGGAACCCCATTCTGGAAGGGAAACGGCGAGATCTTCAAAATCCATTACTATGTAATGGACTTCTCATTTTTAGGCCAAATTCCATCGTTTCGACCCCGAAAAAGGCCTTTTTACCATTTTTGCCATATCCGACACCTTGGCAACAGTGCCAACCGATATCACCAGCTAGACAGCAGTGCCAGGCCCTCCACCTCTGCAACAGTGCCAATCGATATCACCAGCTAGGCAGCAGTGTCAGGCCCTCCACCTCGGCAGCAGTGCCAGGTGCCTCCATCTCTACCAGGTCCTCACCTCGGCCAGACGCTCCATCTCGGCAAAAGCCTCATCTCGATAAAAGTACTGAGTACTGACAGCTGTCCTCCCATGGACACTTAACCACATTACAAAACGTGCGACAAGACAAGGGCACCGCCCCTAGTCTCCTGACAAATCGCCGTCCACAGCTTCCAAGGCGCCAGGATATGACCAGATAGGACAAGACATGCTACGATGGGATAGCTATTAGAGTAGAGTGAGCTATGATTGGACAGCTAACCCCCTCCCTGCCTCCTATCTTCTTCTATATAAATACAGCTACAACTTCAGAACAGGGGGAGGCAAACACCACTCGGGTACGCCCATCTTCTTCCCCAAAAATCTCCATCCTTTGCTTAGTTCTCACACTAACTTAGGCATCGGAGAGCCCTGCGCTGCCCACAGCTAGGGTCCTCTGACCTGTTTCGTCTTCCTCTTTCAGGTTCTCGGGCAGCGGTTCTTCCATCATCAACAAGGAGCTTCAGCCTCCGTCCTCCTCAGTGAGTCTCAAAAACACTACCCCCAGGTCTGTGAATTTTAGTGCACTTACAGAAGTCATAACCCAAGGATGGGAATCAGAACCAGAATCACAATCCAACAAAACAGCCCCAAAAAAAAAAAAAAATGCATATAGGACTTCAAACTCCGAGAACATTAGAAACCCTAATTTACTATTTCCATTCTCATCACCTAAACAAACCCTAAATTTGAGCAGGAAAAAAACAAAACAAACAAACAAACAAAGCAGAAGGAAATGCTAAAATCGTATAGGGTGAAGGATTCAAACCTTTCTTTTGGGGTTTCAGGAGCGCTGCTGGCTACAGCAATCGGCGGCTGTGGCGGTGGTGGTAGCTGCGGCTGCGGCTGAGGCTGAGGCTGAGGCTGAGAAGGAGGAGGTGGGCTGGGGAAATGGAGATCGGGGTGGTGGAGTGGAGGAGGGAAAGGGGAAGGGATGGGAGGATGGGTGATTTGGAATTGTGGGCGGTGTTGGAGGGCAAAATGGTCTTTGGGAATGGGGATTTGGTAAGATGATGAACGAAGGATGAGGTCGATTTGGTCTCTGATGAAGGGGGTCTTGTGGGAGAGATCTAACCCTAGCTTTGCCTCCAGCTGCTTCACCACGCCGTTAACGGAATTCACGGCGTTTGGGTCTGACTGACGGAGGACAGACGCCACGCCGTTCGCTAGCTCCTGGTCCGACACCATTTCAATGGCGAAGAGGAGCCTCACACCATATAACGGAAAAAACGGATACCGAAAACCCTCTCTCTTGAAACTCTCTCTATCTCTCTCTTCTCTGTCTCTCTCTTGATTTTCGTAGGGACTGCATTTTATAGGGATGGACGGAAATAACCTTGATAGGGACCGCAGAGCACTGTCGGCCACGTGTGCGGGTGCAAATGGGATCCAGTCAGAAGCTCTATTCTATTCCTAATGTTGATTCGAGCCAATCAAGAGGTGGGCCACTACTAATGTAGTGAGAAGAACCTGTCACTGATGGAACAAATGAATCCCCATCCTCTGTTAAGTCTATGATAGGGTCTCCTGGAACTCCACCCTAGGGCCTAAAAGATGATAATCCAGACCTCCACCCTAGGGCCGCCAAGATGATAACCCGGATCTGACGAGGCTTTACCCCACAGTTAGCTGCGAGCGGTAACATGGCATATCGTCATTGGTCCAACTACGCTCACCATGGGTCAAATCCCTCGTAGGATCCGGTTCAACGTAGATATCCTCAAATTTCAGCTTTACAGGCGTGAGTCCAACCATCTGGTTAAGCACATGAAGGAAAATGCGACTAGCCGACATGGTGGATATACCTTCAGAAGCTGGGGCGGACCCAAGTTCAAATCAAAAAATCACAAAAAATTAATTTGGGGCTTGGCCCATGTCCCACGAAAGCTAAACCAATCGCCCCACGTTAACCATTTTCTTCTCTTCTTTTGTGGAAGGAAAAAAAAAAAACAACATTTTCTTTCCATCTCTACGGGTGAGTAAGACCACGCGGCTCGTTTCCATTTTGCGAGTGAAGAATGAAGATGAATACTCATGTCTACTGTTGACACCAAAAATGTCAATTTGCCTTTTCAAAATCCAAAAAGCTACATGAAGTCGCAACCTGCCATAAATAGGCAATGATACTTCCAAAAAATCAAATCTTGTTAGAATCAAACAAAAACTGCAAGATCCTTCAAGACAACCAAAAGAGGAGTACGCAAGAAGTTTCGGGTCATTTCAAAATCATTTGGCCTAACTTCGCTTCTCCGGTAGCTGAAAAGGAGCTCCCGGCGGCGAAAGCATCGGAGACACCAAATCTTCGATCATAGCCGATGGATGGTCTCAAAATATATCCAAAAGGCTCCACGTCAAGTTCCGAGTCAAACCGACAACGTTTGACCCTACATCAAACCTCGAACAGCTAAATAAATCCTCTCGGCGGCGAGAACCACCGAGGCCATCACTCATCAGATAGAGCACATGGACGGCTTCAAAATGCTTACAAAGGGCTACACGTCAAATTTCAGGTCATTTCGACAACATTTGACCAGACTTTGACGCTCGGAAGCCAAATCAGGCCTCTCGGCGACGAAGCTCCCCGGGACCATGGTTTCGAAGATAGAGCCTATGGATCATCTTAAAATGACTCCAATAGGTTCCCTGTCAAATTTCAAGTCAATCGGACATCGGTTGACCGCACATCAAGCCGCGACATCTTCATCGCGACAAAAACAAGTCTACTGGTGATAGGAACCCAAACGGCTTCAAAACTCAAACAAAAGCCTATGGTTGGTCTTATTTATTGCTCAGGAGGCTTCACCCCAAATTTCAGGTCATTCCGACATCGTTTGACCCAGTTTCAGCTTCTGACGGAAAATCGGCAGCTCTACGCGACAAAGTCTTCGGCTTTCCCGGAAAATTGGAAACTTTGCACTAAAAAATGCAAGGATTCTCATCAAGTTTTCTACGAGGAAATCAGGCCAATAAATGATAAAAAAAATGTCAAGAAAAAACACAGAAGAAAAAAAAATCGAAAAACATAAAAAACAAACGCAAAACGGGACAAAAATGGGGAAAACCCCCTAGGGTCGTAGACCCCTGCGACCCTGGCCCATGGTCGCCGGCGACCATGGAGCCTGGGATCAACGGGTGGGCCCCGGAAGCCCCGTTTTTCGTCGTTTTTCGCGATTCGAAGCGTCCGACTCCTCGGATTTTCCAAAATTCATACTTTTGAGACACCAAATCCTTTGACATCCGTCAAAATCAAGGGTCAATCATCAAGAGTATCAAAATCAACATTGATCGCCAATCGGTCAACCAAAAAAGTATGCTTTCTACCCGACCGATCGAGAAATCGACAGGACAGATGGCACCGACCCGCTGTTGGCAACCAATACCTCAAGTTACACGGTCATCCGATGTCGATCTACATGAAGATCTATCGATGATCATCGCCAGAAGAATCCCAAAAGACGCGGCACGGCCCGCGACTCTTCAACTGCTCGGTGACCACTTAATGCGATTAATTGACTAGCTTTATTACAGTCATTAATCCATTTATTTGGATGGCCCAATCAGAAGCAAGCATCCGGGAGTTACAAGTCAATTGATTCATGGCATTTAACCCATGAAACTCCTCCCATCATGACGATTAAATGCCCTCAATCTCCTCCGGCCAATCAGAAGCCAAGAAAACGGAGTTACAAAATAAAGGAATTAAACCCTATAACTCCTCCCATTATGCAGCTTAATGATAATAAAAGCCCATAAACTCTCCTAAATGGCTACCAAGAGCCTATAAATAAGAGACAACCCCAAGCATTCCAGATAGAATGCAGAAAATCAGGAAATTCAGACAGAAAAAGGCATCAGAAATCTAAGAGAAAGAAAGAGAGAAAACTCTGCGAAAGTTCTGCACCGGCCACCATTACAAGGTGACAAAAGTCCCTTGGGGGGTACCCCCCTCAAGGTCTTTGCCTTCTCCTTCTGCCTCCAATGGCTTAGACGTGGCTTTTCAACCCGTCTACTTAGTTTTTTATTAGACATATGACCTCCTCTTGGTCTTTGTCCTCTAAAAACCTGAGGTTACACCCAAGCCAAGCGAATCAAGAGCATCCTCTGTTCTCATCTGCATGGATGATGGCGAAGCCCACATATGGCTTGCGACCGTCAATCTGAACGAGTCCCCCACAATCTCCTGAGAAGTTAGATCCTCCTTTTCTTACTTTTCATTGTAGTTTGTATTTTTCCAAAAGAGACAAAAATCACAACTCTTGTCTTTCATTATTGATAAGAATTGTAAATCGGCTATAAACGCCAAAATCGGCTATAATCGCCAAAAATCGTCTATAAACGCCAAAATCGGCTATAAATGCCAAAAATTGCCTTTCACGGCAAATCAAGAAAAATGTCTCTTTTCTTAAATATATGTGCAATGGAAAACTTGAAAGAAGTTGATTTCTGTTTTACTTGTGAATGTCGATCTCCGTATCACCTCTTGTAATTCCAAGTAAATTAGAAAATCTGGCACACCCACACAAAAAAAATATTGATGCACGCCTCTGCCCCCCGGTTACGAAAGGGTCAGACCCAAACGGACTCCCACGTCCGCCGACCTCGGTAGAACCGAGCAATGAAGCGCTGTCCATCAGCCTGGCTCCACCCGATGGGACCCGTTCATTTGAGAACACGATGCTAGATATGAAATATTTGCATATCATATTATTTGATCTATGCTTATACTTCTTTTCTCGATTTCTTGGCTACTTTCTGATCGGTGGTCTATGTTGGATTCCGCATCTAAAAAAAATGAGATGAGATTTTTTGGAAATTTCTAATTCTTTGAATTATTTCCACTCTTTCTCTTTTCAAAACAAAAAAAAATTAGATTTTTCATTTTGGATTCAAAATTAAGAAACCTTGATCCTTTCCTATCGTTCATCTTGCTTGCAGAAATGTTGAGCCTGTTCGACTAAGCTTTTGGGCCATCGTTTCTCTTCGATGAGTTCATTAAAGATCTAAAAAAATAAAAAATAAAAAAAAATCAGATTTTTCAGTTTGGATTCAAAATTGAGAAACCTTGATCCTTTCCTATCGTTCATCGTGCTTGCAGAAATGTTGAGCTTGTTCGACTAAGGTTTTGGGCCATCGTTTCTCTTCGATGAGTTCATTAAAGATCTAAAAAAATATATATAAAAACAAAAAAAAAATCAGATTTTTCATTTTGGATTCAAAATTGAGAAACATTGATCTTTTCCTATCATTCATCGTGCTTACAGAAATGTTGAGCCTATTCGACTAAGGTTTTGGGCCATCGTTTCTCTTCGATGAGTTCATTAAAGATCTAAAAAAAATAAAAAAAATAAAAACAAAAAAAAAATCAGATTTTTCAATTTGGATTCAAAATTGAGAAACCTTGATCATTTCCTATCGTTCATCGTGCTTGCAGAAATGTTGAGCCTGTTCGACTAAGGTTTTGGGCCATCGTTTCTCTTCGATGAGTTCATTAGAGATCTAAAAAAAATCAGATTTTTCAGTTTGGATTCAAAATTGAGAAACCTTGATCCTCTCCTATCGTTCATCGTGCTTGCAGAAATGTTGAGCCTGTTCGACTAAGGATTTGGGCCATCGTTTCTCTTCGATGAGTGTAAGATCCCGACTCCAGTCCTTTTGTTTAGTATTAATTTAATCGTGGTTTGGCTTTTTAAGTGAGATTTGATTTAGTTTGACCGCGTTTTTGAGTTTGACTAGATTTTTCCTTAGTCTTTGAGATTTTGTAGACCGTTGACTTTGGTTTGACCCGATCTTTATGATATGTATTTTTATGGGAAATTACTTTTCATTTCTAAAAATCCGGGATTTGGTGTATTTTGACTCATTTTATGAAGTTTAACAACTTTCATGTTTTGACCATTTTGGTTTGATACTCAGAAATCACGTTTTTCGAGGAAAAGGGGCAAAACTGACTTTTCACCCTAAATCTGTCCATGAATTTCGAAAATTTCAGAATTTGGGGAAAATATACTTTTTGGAAAGTAGATATTTCGCTGAGCATTTTTGTCTTCTTCGTCGTTTTCATTCGGGACCCGCAAACATTAGTTTCAGCTTTGGTAAGTTTGGGGCCCATGGGGCCCAGCCCATTTGTTCTATAAAACCACCATTGGGTCTCTTGTCTTCCCCATTCTTTTCCTTTTTCCTGCAACAAGAAAAGGGGAGTTAGGGTTTTCTCTCCCAGCCCTTTCTCTCTCCTCATGTACCTCTTCTTCCTTGATGCTAAATGGAGAGTTGAGCTTCCCATCTTCTTCTCCTTCCTCTTAGCTTCCCAAAGAACCCATTTGCAAGGATTTTGAGCTTAGGAAAGACCCTCATCCAAGCCCTTCTTCTTGTTTGGAACACCCAAAGGTTAGCAATGGTTTTCTTTTCTTGAGATTCTTGTTTTCCTCTCCATTTGGAGTGTTTTAATCCCACATGCAATGGGTTGTCATGGAGATTTGCAATGATTGGTTTTCTAGGGTTCCTTTTGAGCTATTTTGGGGGTTTTGAAATTTTGGAGCTTGAGGCCATAAGAGGACCTTCATGGAGTGTTTTTGCATCTTCTCTTGACCAAGGCAAGTGAATTTCACAATTAATATGATGTTCTTGTGTCTCTTGTTTAAGCTTCATGTCTTTTTCCTTATTTTGTTCAAATTTTTCATGGTTTATGGATTGGTTTTGAATGAATGAAGAAACACTATGTTTATTCCACTTTTGCTATTGCTTTACATTGTATAGGAGGTTTGTCTTCACCTTGCTCACTTTGAAAAACTAGTCTTCCTTGTGTTAAATAGTGTGTTCAAAGAAAGGGAAGAAAACTTTGCTTTAAAAAGTGTTGTGTTTGATCAATTGGTTGGAACATGGATGGTGATTTGAGGAGTTTAGAAGGTCAAGAAAGGGCCCAAATTATTGTGGAAAATTGTAGGAATGAAAAGGAATGGAAATGAGCAAGAAAAGAGGAAGAAAAAAAAAAAAAAAAGGGGAGAATTCTGCACTCGGGCTGGACTGGGCAGGCCCAGTCCGCTCGAGCGACCCACTGGGTCGCTCGAGCGGACCAGGCACTGTCTGGGTCCGCTCGAGCGAGCCCAGCTCAGTCTGGGCTCGGGTTCGGGCCTGGATTTGGGGATTTTTGTGGGCCAGATTTTAGGGGCTTCCTTGGGCCTGATTCAGGTCAGTCTTTGGGCCATTTTAAGACCTGATGCTGGGTCATTTTAGGGCCTGACATTGGGCTATTTTAAAACTTGTTTGTGGACCATTAAAGGTTTAGCTTTGGGTTGTTTTAAAATTTTGTTTTGTGGGCCTGTTCGAAGTTTGTTTGGGCTGTTTTTAAGAATTGTTTTGTAGGCCATTTAAGGATTTGTTTTGGACCGTTTTAAACTGGTTTTGTGGGCTTGATTAAGGTTGGTTTTGGATTGTTATTGAGGACTATTTTGGACGTGGATTAAGGCCAACTATGGGCCTGCTTTAAAGAGTTTGGATTTACTTGTGATGCTCGGAATTTGTGAAATGGGAATGATGTGAGAATGAGCTTATGTGAGATTATCCGGGAACCTTTCGGGTCTCAATGCGCACTTTATCATTTAAACATTATGGATTTTCATTGGCATCAAACACATTCTCTATCAATCAATGTTTAAAGGTTAAATGTGCATTGAGATGGTTCCTTGGTAAGTCATTAAGTCATTCTCCACTGTCCATTCCATTTCAAGTCAGAAAAATGTATTTGTATTTGTATTTGTTTTCTTTGGTGAACTAATTTAAATAGCATCGATGATTTGTTATAAAATCATGTGTCTTCCCATGTTCGAAAGGGTTGATCGTATGATTTTATACAAATCACCTTGATGCGTATTTGAACGGTTCACCATCGAAATTCGTACGTTTTCTCCGATTCGATTTGAAAAGAGATTGGAGTATGTTTGTCACATTCGGGATTTCTTCGATGAGACCATTATTTGTTAAGATTAGTATTTTTGAAAATGAAACCTCGAGGCAAGATTGGGCCAGAGCTATGTGGTGCGAGCCCATGAGCCAAAGAGGCTATGATTCCGAAAACAAAACCCCGAGGCAAGACGGGGCCAGAGCTATGTGGTGTGAGCCCCTGAGCCAAAGGGATTAGTATTATGTTAGATTTGTATCGGTTTGAGTTTGAAAACTAAAGGCACCAATAGGCTTAGGTCACCTTGTCGGGCTGATCACCCGGCTTGGGATCTTTATTCTGTCCGCCAGCTGCAGCTTGGATTCTGTCTGTACCGACCATGGCAACGGTTTTATCTGCCGGTCCCATTTGTATGGCTACGGTTCTGATTTCTGATCTGCCGGTCCCATTTGTATGGCTACGGTTCTGATCCTATTTTTAGTACCACGTTCAGTGGCTACGCTCTGTCTGCTCTTATTACTTCGGTAATAGGAGGATTTAGCTATTTGTGGTCGCCAAGGTTTTATCTGCACATTACTTTAGTTTATGATTCTTGTCGGTTATACTTTTTATGCTTTGATTTGTTTAATGTTTACGATATCGATCTTTATTGTATTGTCCCTACTATTCAGTTTTAAATGTATTTCCAATTATTAAATGTTTTGCTTAGGTGGTTATCTTTTCGAGACATTTATGCTTTAGAGACTGTTCGTTTATTTGTCTTGATATTTATATTCGGTCTTTCGATCGTTTTATCGTGATTTATTGTTATTATTGGTTAGACTCTCTATTCAGTTTTACGATGATTTCGCCAGATTTTATGTATGTTCTTTTGTTTCATATTATTTGTTTATTTGCTTGCCAGACCGTCGTGTCTGACCCTGTTTGTTTGGTGCCAGTTTCTTCTCTTTTCTGTTTTTAGGTGTTTGATCAGAGGAGGCGGTGGGACCGCCGGTCTGACGTGAGAGGTTGCCCATTGATATCATCTAGATGTCAAGTTCGGCACTGGAGTTCGTATCAATCTTTGAGGGTAGTATTTCTGTTAGTTGGATATATTTTTGTATGGCTTTATCAGCCTTTTTCTTTGGGTTTGTAATTAAGACATTTGTTAATTGTAACTTGAATATGCGGGAATTAATTAGTCTTGTTACTACCAGCTCAGTGTGTTCTGATATATGATTTATGCCAGTCTGCTTATATGATGGCTTTATAGAATTGGTTGCGTGCGACGCGGAACCCGATGGCCACGGATTCCGGGTCGTGACACCATGTTTAGCTTCCGCGAAAAAAATATACTCTGATTGTGTTGGAATGTGATTATCCTCATTCACGCGGATCTTGGGAACTATAACAAAAAGTTTCAAATTATTCTAAAATTTCGCACTCCGGGATCGGTTCACTGCAGGGCCCGGTTTCGGGGTGTGACAATGAGTCTATTTGGGATTTAAAAAAAAACAGAGACATAGACCACTAAGGTTAAACCAACTGCGTTCTTTGATCACGATTGATTCAAGAAAAGCCTTGTCCAGAGTGTGGAGACAGCTTGACTGTTCTAGGCAAGGGTCCTCCAAACGGGTTCATTAAGTAATTATACCCTTACCTGGGGGCAATTCTATCAATCGAGATTTCATAAGACCGGGTTATGAGGCCTATATGTACTCTCTCGTCTTTTAAATAAAAAAAATTTCAAAATAGAATTTTTAAAATAAAATTTTTAAAATAAAAAATAAAAAACAAAAAAAAAATCTTAAAAATAAAAAAAATAAAGATTTAAAAAAAAAAGGAAAATCTTCAAAAAAAATATTTTTTCAAAAAAAAATCTTCGAAAAAAAAAAACTTCCGTCATTTTTGGGTTCAAATTGGAGAAATTTTGGTCTCCTCCTTTCTAAGCACTGGCGCTCGCGGAAATCGTTGAGCCCGTGTTCAGATTGGAATGCCTTTTGCTCTCTTTGATGAACCCGATATTGGCCTTTAAAAAAAAAAACTCGTCATTTTTGGATTCAGATCCGAGAAATTATGGTTCATTTCCTTCTGAGTACTGGCGCTCGCGGAAATCGCTGAAACCGTATTTGGATCGGAATACCATCTGCTCTCTTTGATGAATCCAATCTTGACCTTTCAAAACAGAGAATCTCATCTCATAGATGCGGTCTCAAAATATTTGTGTCTAGCGGTATTAGTACGCCCTTTTCAGGGTCTACTGTATTCGCGACCGGCACATTTGTAACTCCAACCTTATATTCTTCTTACATCGAGCAAGCTCTGTCAAAGAAGACAGGCTCGGCTGCTGCGCTCGAGGGAGTACATCCTTCATTGTCAAAGCCCAGCCAGAGCCGACCGAAGCTCAAATTGCTCGTCGTATACGCCGCCGTGCGTCGTATCGACAAAAGATACTAGAGAAGCAAAGGACCCAACCTCCTACACTTCAAGTCTCTCACAAATGGGTCGAAAAAGAAAGACCCAGCCAAGTTGTTGCCGTCCATATGGTTGGAAAAACCAGAAGACACCAAAAGTCGGCAACAAAAATTCATGTCCGACGTCCGGTGACCCGCAGCGTCTCCAGGACAAGAAGATACTCAGAAGAATCCCCTGCTCCTTCAAGCAAATGACGGCAGAGTGATCCTTCCTCAAGCTCTTCATCAAAAAGAATGAGCCCCAACTCAGTCACCAGGGCAGTTTCTTCGTTCGAATCCCAAAGGATGAACGTCTTGGCTACAAATTCTGAGCCACCACCCCGCAATCCACCTCAAGATGATGCGATCACACGCATCCAGCAGTTGGAACAAGGCCAATAGAGGATTGAAACTCTGATGGAAAACCTTCTCCTCGCCTTCCAAAATCAGGCGAACAATGAACCTCCTCCGAATCATCAAGACGATGAGGTAAATGGGGAAGAAAATGAGTCACGCGCCCTTACAAAAAAGGACGTAGACAGTATCCTCGCAAAAATAAAAGAAGAGGATATACTCAAGGAGCATGGGATCAAGCCACCATATCTCTTATGGATGGACTCGGTCCCATTCCCTACAAAATTCAAACATCCTACTCTCCAAACATATACGGGGAAAGGATCAGCCAGACAGCACGTCATCCACTTCAAGATCTTGACGGGAGCTATCGCGGATCAAGATGTACTCAAGATCCGCCTATTTGCAAGTACCCTAAAAGGTACGGCTTTCAATTGGTACTCCACTCTACCGGAGGACTCCATCCAAAATTGGGCCATGCTAGAGACACGCTTCCTGACTCACTTCAAAGGTGAGGATCATCCCGCTACTATGGCTCAGTTGTGCAGCCTAAAACAGGGGGAGAATGAGTCAACATATGACTTCATTCATAAGTGGAAAGCAATGGCATACAAATGCTCTGATGTATTGCCACAAGTGTCGCTAGTCGACATCTGCCGAAACAACATGAGAGCTAGAATCCGCTCCATGATCATCAGCAACAAATCAAAGAACCTGGGAGAACTCCTAGAAGCTTCCATGGAAGCTGAAATGGTGATTAAAGACCTCAACAGTCAAAAATCATCAAGAAAAGAGCCAACAGCCATTGCAACCTCTAAACCAAAGAAAAAAGAGGTCCTCAATGTGCAAACCAAGTCAGCTCCTCAGCCACCAAAGAAAGCTGAAAACAAAGCTGCTGGTAAAAGACCCAAACTCTCTGATGCCTTCAAAGAATGAGTAGAAAAGAAATACCCGTTCGATGAAGATGTTGATGAAATCTTCCGGACTCTTGTGGCGAACGGCAAGCTCACTTTGCCTGAACCCAAAAGACCGAGTGATGTTGGCAAAACCAATGATCCTCGGTACTGTCCATACCATCAGATGATCTCGCATCCTTTCAATCAATGCTTCATTGTGAGAGAGAAAATAAATGAGATGTGGAAAAATGGAGTCATCACCTTTGACAAAAACTATGGTTCTGCCTCCGTCAACATGGTGACACGTGGACAAACAACAAAATCACTGAAGAAGAAGATCACTACTTCCTTCAAGGTGATAAACTCAATCCAAGCATCCGAGGAACCGGTTCCTTACCCGACACCAGATGGACAACCCATATGGGTACATCCCGATCTCCTGGAAGATGAAAATTGGGAGATCGTGAAAATAAAGCCTACAGCTCAACAGTGAAGGCAGGCTAGGAAACATCTCCTCAAGCTCAAACGGCAAGAGAAGACCCAGCCAAAATAAGAAGTCCAAGAAAAGGCAAAGTCCTCCTTTACCGCTTCACAGGAGGCAACAAAAATGTCCCTTCCAGAGACTTCAAAGGGGGTAAGAAAATTCACTCTCAGTGATTTCATGCCACCTCAATTCAAAGAAGCCACGCAGGGGGCATCATACTCTTACAATTCGGTAGTTGGATTCTCCATTGATGGATACGAGTCTAGCGACACCGATGATGGATTCGAATCCAGCTACACCGACGAGTGGGAGGAGTCCCTTGAAATAGGAGAATATCTCTCCGATGAAGAATGGGTTCCCGAGACTCATCTTATGCCAGTAATCTGGTATAACCCCCTACAGCCACAAGGATCCTGGTCTGATGATGAAGAAGACCAAGAGGCTATACAGGAAAATGTTGTTGAACCAGCACCCGTCATTGCTCCAGTGGAACCCAACCATGTTGAACCACAAAGAGCAGACGAAGAAGAAGATTTGGCTCTCATGCCTGATCTTGAAGAGTATGCAAGGATCTTGCAGCGTCTCGCTCTAGAACAAGAGCAAGACCACGTCAACGAGCCTCCTCGCAATCCCAAGCCTGAAATCCCTGAAGACCATCAGGTACATCCTCCCTTAACTCCTAAAAATGGAGAAAATTGCTAGATAGACGATCCTCTTACATCCGAGGATGAGTCTGACTCCGATCAGGCAATGTCTCCTGTCAGAGCTTCCTGTAATGTGATAATTCTGGATTATAGCTCTTCCAAAGCATCATCTGATGAGATCACTTACACTCCGACAACTCCTAGCAATGTATCTTCTGGAGCCACCTCATCTCACGTGACTTTCACTGAGACGACACCCTCTCAGGTTTCTTCTCCTGAGACTGTGACTTCAAAGTTCACACCCTTCCTGACTGAAGAATCCCCAGCTATTGATGGTCGGGACGATGAATTGGTCAATGAAGAAGAAGGTTGCTGGATGCTGTTCAGGACTTGTTCCCGAAAAATGCTCCCTGCAACACAATCACTGAGGATGGCAACACTGCTGCAGATACATCCTCAGCAAATGAAAAACGACAGCCTCTTGATCCTGAAGACAATCTTCCAAATGAAGACTCTTCTCAAGAAGCTCTCGAAGTTGGTAGAGGCACCCGCTCCGGCCGGGAGTACCACAAAATTACAATCAATCTTCCTTTACATATGTAAATCCTCCGGAAAAAGTTGTTGTAATCGCCCCTAGTGGCAATAATGATGAACATGCAGGCCCTAAGGAGGCTTTCAAGTATGACTTGATTGAATACTTCAAGCACATACATGCACGTCTGCACATCCTAGATTTATTGCGAATGTCTCCGCACACTCGTGATAATCTCATTTCAGAATTACAAAAGCTGAATGAGGATGTCGATAAACATGCCCCGCAAGTCCTCCAAATTGAAATGGACTACCGGGTCAAAAACTCAGAAGCTTCCTCAAAGGGAGAAAAGAAGAAAACTGAGGGATCATGCATTGAATGCCTCTCGGTTCAAAAAGCAGCCAGTGCAACCATCGCATTCACTCAGGAAGACCTCCTACTTGGTGAAACAAGGCACAACCGACCCCTGTACTTCACATGGTACATCAAGGAAATGCCTATGCATAGAGTTCAGATCGACCCAGGTTCTGCACTCAACCTCATCTCCACTTCGGCTCTCTAAGAGTTGGGCATCCCACCCAGCAAGCTGACCCACACATCTGTATTATCTTTGGATACGATGGGAGTACTCAAAAGCCTATCGGAAAAATCAGGTTCAAGTTGCAGATCGGTGATCTTATCTCTGAGGTCACTGTGTATGCAATAAAAACCCCTTCATGCTACAACATCCTTCTCAGACGCCCCTGGATCCACGAGAATGGTGTTGTCCCTTCAACTCTACATCAATGCATCAAATTTGTTGGCGACGACGGCATGATACATCGAGTCTTTGCGGACAGAAAACCCTTCAAAGGTAAAGAAGTCCACTTCGTAGACTCGCAGATGTATGAAGGTGAAAAAGAAGAAGAGGAGAAGCACACAACACCCTTTGCCGAGAATCTCCAGAAAGATAAAGGCAAGGCTCCTCAACAATCACCGGAAGAAAACAAACCATCTGGTAAATCCGAAAAGAGCATTCAAACTCCCTTCATCATATCCCTCAAACCTACAAAGCCTTTGGTCATCACAACTAAAGTGAAGAAGGCAAAGCAAAAGTCTGGGGGCAAATTTGTTGTCTCTTTTGTGTCTATCATGCAAGACACGGATTCGGATTCAGAGCCAGAAGATGACACATCGTCAAGCCAAACTGACACTCAGCAAGTTCAGCATGCTCTTACTCCAATGGAGACAACTTCTGACATAGAAGATCCTATTTTAGCTTCCTTCGTTGTTCCAGCAACTTCAGCAAAGGAAAAGCCGATCTTCTTCCATAGATCGGATGTTTCTTCATCAAACTCCATGCTTGAACCTTTCCAAAATGAAGGTATGCCTCAACTATCCTTATATAGTTTTGTGGCACAAGCTATTATGAAGAAAATGGGCTATAACGCTCAAAACCCAGTCGGTTTGGGAGAAGGCCGCAGTATTCTCACGCCATTGGGGCCCACCTTGACCAAAAGCCAGCTGGAAGATTGGAGACTCTATGGCCATGTAGAAAAGTCTTCACACGGGCTAGGGTATGATCCCGACACTCCCCTGAGATAGTTGACACAAAGTCTTAAAAGTTAATTTACTGACCAAGCCTCAACATCTCGTATCCATGAAGACATCGATCTCCCTGGATATCTCTTCAATGAGTCACCTGATAAAGATCCAGGAAGCTCATCCAATTGGTACGATTTCTCTAACAATGAAGAGGAGTTGTCCGATGGCATAGACGTATGGTCTTCTCACCCAAAAGAACCCTCGTCTCCAAAAGAAGTACCTTACTTCGACCCGGTTTCAACAGGCGATTGGGATCATCTCATAGCAAACCTTGAGAGAATTGCTGATCAAGAAAACCCATGGAAAGGAACAAAACCTTAGTCTGGAAATGCCCTTGAAACCCCAGAAGGTTTCGTAGAGCTGGAAGCCTTCGAAAATATTGTGGAGGAACCACCTTCGAACCTTTGAACAGAAGATCCTGCATCCTACAGTGATCTCATGGCCTTTCGAAGCCTGGGGTATGGACATCATAGGTCCTATTTCTCCCCCTTCGAGCAAAGGTCATGGCTTTATCTTCGCCGCTACGGATTATTTCTCCAAGTGGTCAGAAGCATTTGCGCTTAACGAAATGAAGACCTCATCAGTCCTTTAGTTCCCGCGCACCAACATCATTTGTCGTTTCGGCATACCCAAAAGATTCGCCCATGATAACGGACCACAATCCCGGGATCATCGTTCTACAAGTTCTGCGACAAATACAAAATCTAAAGCTGTCCTTCGACTCCATACAATCCGGCAGTAAACGGATTAGCAGAAGCTTTTAACAAAACACTCTGCAAAATCCTCAAGAAAATGGTCTCTAGTCACAAAAGAGACTAGAGCGACAAACTGTCTTAAGCTTTGTGGGCCTATCGAACCACCGTTCGAGGACCAACCCATAGCACACCATTCTCCTTGGTCTATAGATGCGAAGCTGTCGTACCCTTGGATGTACAAATTCCTTCCTTGAGGGTATCCTTGCAAAATGACATGACTCAAGACAGCAATGTCAAATTGCGACTCTATGAGCTGGACAATCTCGATGAGAGACAGCTCGAAGCTCAACAAAGCATTGAACTTTACCAAGAACGCATGGCAGGATCTTTCGACAAAAAGGTCAGGCAACGCACCTACAAAAAGGGTGACTTGGTTCTTGCGGTAAAGAGACCAATGGTCTTCGCTCATAATTCCAAAGGCAAATTTGAGCCAAAATGGGAGGGACCCTACGTCATCGACAAGGTTTTCTCCAACGGCGCATACGCACTCCTAAACATGGAGGGTGATAGATGATGCTGCCCATCAACGACAAGTTTTTAAAGCGGTACTACCCTTGAAGACTTACCCAACTGGGTAAGAGCAATGCCTGTACGGCCAAAACCGGTTTCCAGGTACACGCTCGCTAAACTTATTCTTTTTAGAATTTTCATATCAAATGTTGAAATTTCTAGAAATTCAAACAATGCTTACTTTCATCGTTTCATTGTTCAAAAATCCAAGTTTAGGAACCTTTCCCTAACTTGACCAAAATTTTCAACCCTTAAACCCAAAATTCATGGTTTGAAATAAAATCCGGATTCAGGGATTTCCACCCTAGTCCACCCTGCCTTTTACCGCCAAAATGGTTTTAGGTCAAAACTTATGACCCTTGTGTCTTTAAACAAAAAAATGGTTTTTCAAAAAACCGCGGGGAAGCGACGCTTAGTCGATACTCGCACAAATTGGAAGCATGCGAACCACGTTCGACACTTCCAAAATCGCAGGGAAGCGACATTTCGTCGATACTTGCAAAATCCAAAACCGTGGAGATGCAACATTTCAGTTGATATCCACAACCCAAATTTCAAAGGTTCGAAAAAACCAAGAAACCGTGGAGATGCAACATTTCAGTTGATATCCACAACCCAAATTTCAAAGGTTCGAAAAAACCTAAAAACCATGGAGACGCAACATTTCAGTTGATATCCATAACCCAAAGGTTCGAGAAAACCACAAATTTCAAAAATCGTGGGAAAACGACATCAAGTCAGTACTCGCAAAACCAAATTTTTTGAAAAGCAAGGAAGTGACATTCCATCGATACTTGCACCCAAATCCGCAAGGATGCGACATTCCATCGATACTCGCAACTGAATGAGCAAGGATGTGACATTCCATCGATATTTGCAAGACCATTCAGCAGGGAGGCGACTTTTAGTCGATACTTGTATTTTTTGAAAATAAAAAATCAGCTATAACTGCTACCAAACCGGCTATAAATGCCACCAAAACAGGCTATAAATGCCACCAAAACAGGCTATAAATGCCACTAAACTGGCTAGTAATGCCACAAAACAAAATCGGCTATCAATGCCACAAACTAAAAACTTGGATTTCAAAAAACCCGGCTATCAGTTCCACAAACTGGCTATCAATGCCACAAAACAAACCGGCTATCAATGCCACAAAAAAACTGGCTCTCATACTAAAATCGGCTTCCATGCCATAAAAAAAAATCTGGCTCCCACGCCAAAACAATCATTTGACAAAAGATTTTCACAAAATGACAAAATTTTTGATCAAATCCCATTTAGCAATTACTTTCATCACAAAAAGATTTAAGTGAACATACGGAAAACAAAAAAAACCCATTTAGCAATTGCTTTCATTACAAAAAGATTTAAGTGAGCGTAAGGAAAACAAAAAAAGATCCCATTTAGCAATTGCTTTCATCACAAAAAGATTTCAGTGAGCGCAGGGAAAATAAAAAAAAAGAGTACCAAAAAATACATGCGGTACAAAAAAAAGTGTTCATAAGCACTACAAAAAGAGAGAGTACAAAAAAAAATACATGTGGTACCAAAAAAAAAGGAAGAAGGAAAGTTTCTGATACAAAAAATCAGGAGCTCAACCAAAAATGGTTCCCAGCCAAAATTTGAGCTCCTCGAGCAAGCTTTTGGCCTCAGCCATCTGGGTTTCCATAGCACGCTTCTTCAGAAACTTGCCATGAGATGCTGGAGAAGGCTGCAACCCTTCTTTCACACCCGAGCAGTTTGCCATTGTTTGTCCTCTTGAAACTTCCTTTTAAGAACTCGATCAACATCTGCAACCCAGCGAATCAGAGCACTCTCCCTGTCCGAGCCTTTGTTATAGCAGTCCACTTGGCAGCGACTTGTGCCTTCAAATGCTCAAGACGTTTCCTGGCCTCATCGACCTCCCTATCAAGGATGTTAAGGTCATGTGTCAGCCCAATGATGGCTAGCTCTTCTAAGTTCTTCTCTCGGACTAGCTACTTCCTGCTTTGTGTAGCCTCATTCAGGTCAGACTTAGCCTTATCAGCAGGGTCCAGGAACATCTCCTTGAAGAACTGGTCGTCAGCAAAACCCATGGTCTCAAACCACTCGTCACCCAGTGCAATGATCCTATCAACGATCGCCTTGGCACCTGTGACTTCCAGACCAGCCTCTTCGGCATCACCGAGAATCTCCTGCACATGCTGGATCATGCCAGATCCGACATCCAAGTGTCCAGCAAGGAGAGTCTCAATCCAAGAGCTCAAAACCCGCACCACCACCTTCTTCGCAAAAAGAAGAGATGGCCCAGCTGAAGATTCACCCCGCTCCGTCGGTCGGCTGCTCATGTCATGCCCTGTTGGAAGAGGAACAAAAGAACTCTTTCCAGTCGGAGCTGCTGTGGAAGGAATCTCAGCATGAGGTACCTCCTCCACCATGTCAGAATTGGTTGCAGGAGTCTCTACCTCCGGATAAACCTCTGGCATCCCTTGCTTTGGTTCTAAAGGAAGCGACGGACTCTCCTCTGTCACTTCAATATCTGCCAAAGAAACACTAAAAGGTATGAATATGATCATGTTTGAAAAATCATTATCAGGGTTATTACTACAAAATACCTTCTTCGACAACTAGTGGAACACTCTCTTCCTCCATGAACTCATCGGAAGCATCGTCAACATTTGCGTCCATCGATGGTTCAAAGTCATCGGAATCCTGTGGCAAGTCCGCTGACAAGGAAAATGTTAGCAAACCAAGTCACAGACAAAAAAAAAGAAAGCAAAAGAAGTTATACCAATTAGAGATTCTGGAACTACTCCAGAATCCCTAGGTTCTTCTTCTGGTGCCGCAACAGGATCCGTCACCGCCTCATCGGCAGGAACCTCAGGCGTCACCAAGTCTTCATCCTCTGCTAAAAGAGAAAAAAAGAGCAGCAGAGGGAGAAAACAAATTAGAACATGGAAAAATCCCATGAAAAGGGAAAGAATCATACCTTCACCGACGGTCTCTTCTTCTCGGCCCCTCTTTTCTGGAGGCTCCTCGGCATTCCCTGGCACCTCCTCATTGATAGTAAGAGGAACTTCTATGTCAGGAGAAACTTCATGTTGCCCCTTGCTGCGATGATGACTCCTCTTCCTCTTACTTCTGCGGGCTCGCTTCTTAGAGGAACCTGCCCCACTGTCAGAGTCAGGTCTCCCACTTGACTCCTCACTAGATGGTCTACTCTTGCCAGTAGACTCCACGGAAGCTTGCCTCTGCGCCGCTTGCATCCAAGCATCAAGCTCAGCTTCCTCCTGTTCTAGCTGCTCTAAAGCCTCATCAGGTATTTCTCGAACAGCTTCAGAACCAATGGCGCCCTGGTCACCGAGAAAGCCTATCTTGTGCTTCTCTCCAGTAAGGAAGGCCCAAACTTCCTCTCGCCGGACGCCATCCAACTTTCCAAGGCCTTTTTCAGATGACAGCTTCACGTCAAGCTCCCTCTTGGAAAGCCCTCGATATGCCGAGAAGCTCTCCACGAACCACTTCGTGAAACCGACAGTCCGGGAAGTCGACACCACAGGATAATAGATCATGGTAGTAGTGTCTTCAGCACTATAGAAAGCCCATGCGTTTCTCCCATCCTGTAAACCTCCAAAGCACTTCACCATGCTTGAAGGCGCTCCAACAACGCCTTGAGAAAAGCCCAATTGCAGAGCAAAGCGAGAAGGTACATACGGCTGGATGTCGACGAAAAGATGTTTGCGGTACACCATCGTGCCGACACATATGTTGAAAAGCCACTCCTTCTCTGCATTTGTCAAGGAGTAATGCCTTCCCGACCTTGCCCTTGTAGAGTCTCAGGAGGCACCAAAATCAAAAGCCTTCTTCCGCAACTCCAGAGAAAGCTTCACTGAAGATTGCCCGATCTCGACGTCCCTGAACCGTCGGATCCTCATGCAAGCAAACAAAAGTGATTCAGACACGGCTTTGCCCTTAGCCAGCCGAATCATCAGAGGATCATCATCCTGTGCAGCACCCAGCCGGTGGAAGCCAGGACAGTGGTACACATACCACGAATAGAAAATGTGGGCTGAAAATACCCTGTTCATGGGAAGCCCAAGCCGAACCAAAAAAGCAGCAGCCTGCAGTTTGGTACACAAGTAGGAGTAAAGAGCTGGCACCAAAGCAAGCTGCTCTCCAAACGCCATCTGACAAGCCGAAAAAATACAATGCGGCCTGATGTGCGTTCCATCTCCTCCAGCAAAAATAGCCTCACCAAGCCAATAAGTGAGGTAAACAGCGAGATCTCTCCGTAGTGCAATGTCAGGACATATGGCGTTTGTACTCGCGAAGAAATCTCTCAACTCTTTTTGCATGGCCGAAGTCTTCTTCCTGTCTTCCCGGGTCATACTATTAGAAGACTCCCTGCTGTCAAAAAAGTTGAGGAACGAAGAGCCAGAACTCTTCCAACTACTTGATCTAACTTTCAAGCCCTCCTTCTCCTTCAAAAAATCATAGAAGGCAACGAGCTGAAAGTATAGAAGCCTGAACTCCTCCGACTGCTCCTCAAAGATGTTGTCGATCGGCATAAACTCCTCATAAAGTTTGCCAAGGATAGGTAATCCAGTAATGGCGCTCAGCTCCTTCAAAGAGAAACCAATCTCACCATTCATGACATTGAAGGTATTGGTTTGTGAAATGAATGACTCCAACATAGCCATGAAGGCCTCGTCGGAAAAGATCACGGTCTCCCTAAAGGCGCGGACCGCATAAAAAATCCCAGCTTCCTTCAAAACGGCGCCACCAATCAGCAGGATGCGATCAGTCCACAACTTCCACTCGGAGTCAGCACTGAAACGGCCACGAAGTCGAAAAGGCTTCACCCAACTGCTGCCGTCACCGCTGAAAATGCCAAGGCCCACCGGTCCCAAATCGACCGACGGATAATCAGAGCCCTGGTAGCTGCAAGCCGGCATCAACATGTCCATGTCAGCAGGCGACTTCTCCGCATATCCAGGAGAACCGCCAGCAAAAACCCCAGTCTTGATTACATTTGTCCTTCTCACCCTGCTTGGAGGATCTTCCCTCTTAGAGCACGTGGGGGCATGGCTCATGATCGAGACGGTGCGATCAAACGTCGACCGAGTAGCAACAGTCTTCTTCTCACCATCAGCTATGAAAGAGAACTGAAAACATCTTCTCTGGTATGTCATGTCACCAGGGACTGCATCACCAAAGAAGAAGGTAGGCTTGGGCAAAACCCTCTGATCGTCCATCACCCATGGACGACTGCTTACCATGATCTTATAGAATTCCTCTCCCTTGAGATCGATCAGTCGCTGCCTCATCTCATCTTTGTTGAGAGAGTCACACTCTTCCAGGTTTCTCTCAACATACTGGACCTTCTCCCAGGCCTGCTGAACGGCCGGATTAGAAGATCTATCAGATCGACGAGGTACGCTGGTAGCAGGCTCTTTACCCTTGTTCGTTCCGGAAGAACCACCTACAAATGATGGAAAAGAAAAAGATCAATCATCAAAATGACAGGATTTCGCTAAAGGAAAATCTGGCGAAATTTTGACATGATTCCGGGGCAATTCCGAAGAAAAGGAACTACTCCGAAAGAAATAGAAAGCTTGAAGATGGGCTCAACATTGCTGCGAGCTCCGAAACTCCAAACTTTCGAAACCTCAAAGTCTCCGCAAAATCAGGAAGGGCTCAACATCGCTGCGAGCTCCAAATTCCCAAATTTGCTAAAACTTTCAGGTATGCTATCACATCATGCTACAATTCAATTTACAAAAAAAAAAAATATACATGCATGGACATCTTGGTTTGCCAAAACATGCATTATCATGATGAGAAAAAAAAAAGAAGAAAAAAACTTTCTAAAAAAAAAGAGGAGAAAGAAAAGAACAAAAAAAATATAGAAAACTTTCTCAAAAAAAAAAGAGAGAAAGAAAACAAAAAAGGGGGGGCTGGCCCACAGGCCATGTGGCCGTACGGCCAGATCCATACGGATCTGTCCGTACGGCCCACAAAAAAAAACATGCAAAAAAAAAAAGAAAGCAAAAAAAAAAAGGAAAAAAACGTGTAAAAAAAGAGAGAAGAGAACACGTGAAAAAAGAAAAAAAAAGAAAAGAAAAGAAATAAACAAAAAAAAAGAAAGAAAATTTTTTTATCATCCTATTTCCTACAATGGAGTTTTCTTGAAAAAGGGAACTTACTTGAAGCCATTGATGGAGAAGAAGAAGACAGCCTTGAAGATCTTGAAGAAGAAGAACTCTTGGTCTTGAAGCCCTCTCGAGATTGTTGCAAAAGAAAACAATAAGAGCAAGAGATCCAACCTCCTCCTTGCTTTTATATATAGAAGAGAGCAAACCAAAGATGGAAAGAAGAAAGAGGTAAGTGTTACTAATTAGTAACCTTACCAAAAGAAAGAAATTAGAAAGATTCTTTCCCAAAAGAAAGATATCTTGAGGGATTCTCTCCCAAAAAGAAATCAATGAGAGATTTTCTCCCAAAAGATAGGAGATTTGAGATATTCTCTCCCAAAGAAAGATATCTTGAGATATTCTCTCCCAAAATAAAGGGAACATTAGAGATTCTCTCCAAGTAAAGATATTCTTAGATATTCTCTATCCAAAGGAGATATTTTTAGATATTCTTTACAAATATGACACCATATGAGATCTAAGCTATTTCAAAAGCTTAAGGTCCCATGGGTTAGCCCATATGAGTCAGGTTTGACCACCTAGGCACTAAAAAAAGGGGGGGCGGCTTTTAGTCAAAGAGAAATCCCTCTTACCAAGAGCTTACAAAAATAGTTTCATGCCTCTTTTGAGTTGATTGGACCATACAAAAACAATTCCAATCTCCATGAGCTTCCAGAAATCAAACCATCCAGCCTCATATACCAAATTGAGCCAAAATCTTGAAATTGACATTCCACAAAAATCCAAACCAAATTCTGGTCCCCTAACTTGCCACATACAGCTTGTTAGGTCATAAGACCAAAACCAAAAATCAAAATCTGATCCCCTAACTTGCCACATACAGCCAGTTAGGTCACAAGATCAAAACCAAAATCGACCCCCCCCAACTTTCCACATATTGCTTGTTGGGTCACACGGTCAAAACCAATCCTGACCCCCTAACCTGCCACATATAGCTTGTTAGATCACAAGGTCAAAACCCAAATCCACATCCCTAATGTCATCTTCAAAACTTTGCCTCGAGATGGTACGTGATCCCTTTCACTACCAAAAAATCCCCCTGGAAGCTCAAAAGGCCACAATACCAAAATAAAGACTGCTCAAAGACTCTTGGTCAAGTCACAAGCTATCCTTCAAAAAATCTCTTCGAGGCACATCGACTACAAAAGTTAAGCAACTCGTCGCTGGACCTCGATGGGGCATTTATTGACACCAAAAATGTCACTTTGCCTCTTCAAGATCCAAAAGGCTACATGAAGTCGCAACCTACCATAAATAGACAATGCTACTTCCAAAAAAATCAAATCTTGTTAGAATCAAACAAAAACTGCAAGATCCTTCAAGACAGCCAAAAGAGGAGTACACAAGAAGTTTCGGGTCATTTCAAAATCATTTGGCCTAACTTCGCTTCTCCGGTAGCTGAAAAGGAGCTCCCGGCGGAGAAAGCATCGGAGACACCAAATCTTCGATCAGAGCCGATGGATGGTCTCAAAATACATTCAAAAGGCTCCACGTCAAGTTCCGAGTCAAACCGACAACGTTTGACCCTACATCAAACCTCGAACAACTAAATTAAGCCTCTCGGCGGCGAGAACCACCGAGGCCATCACTCATCAGATAGAGCACATGGACGGCTTCAAAATGCTTACAAAGGGCTACACGTCAAATTTCAGGTCATTTCGACAACATTTGACCAGACTTTGACGCTCGGAAGCCAAATCAGGCCTCTCGGCGGCGAAGCTTCCCGGGATCATGGTTTCGAAGATAGAGCCTATGGATCATCTTAAAATGACTCCAATAGGTTCCCTGTCAAATTTCAAGTCAATCGGACATCGGTTGACCGCACATCAAGCCGCGACATCTTCATAGCGATAAAAACAAGTCTGCTGGTGATAGGAACCCAAACGGCTTCAAAACTCAAACAAAAGCCTATGGTTGTTCTTATTTTTTTCTCAGGAGGCTTCACCACAAATTTCAGGTCATTCTGACATCGTTTGACCCAGTTTTAGCTTCTGACGGAAAATCGGCAGCTTTGCACGACAAAGTCTTCGGCTTTCCCGGAAAATTGGAAACTTTGCACTAAAAAATGCAAGGATTCTCATCAATTTTTCTACAGGGAAATCAGGCCAATAAATGATAAAAAATTCTAAGAAAAAATACAGAAGAAAAAAGAATCGAAAAACATAAAAAACGGACGCAAAACGGGACAAAAAGGGGGAAAACCCCCCAGGGTCGCAGACCCCTGCGACGCCCAGGATCGCCGGGTGGGCCCCGGAAGCCCCGTTTTTCGTCGTTTTTCGCAATTCGAAGCGTCCGACTCCTCGGCTTTTTCAAAATTCATACTTTTGAGACACCAAATCCTTTGACATCCGTCAAAATCACAGGTCAATCATCAAGAGTATCAAAATCAACATTGATCGCCAATCGGTCAACCAAAAAAGTGTGCTTTCTACCCGACCGATCGAGAAATCGACAGGACAGATGGCACCGACCCACTGTTGGCAACCAATACCTCAAGTTACACGGTCATCCGATGTCGATCTACATGAAGATCTATCGATGATCATCGCCAGAAGAATCCCAAAAGACGCGGCACGGCCCGCGACTCTTCAACTGCTCGGTGACCACTTAATGCGATTAATTGACTAGCTTTATTACAGTCATTAATCCATTTCTTTGGACGGCCCAATCAGAAGCAAGCATATGAGAGTTACAAGTCAATTGATTCATGGCATTTAACCCATGAAACTCCTCCCATCATGACGATTAAATGCCCTCAATCTCCTCCGGCCAATCAGAAGCCAAGAAAACGGAGTTACAAAATAAAGGAATTAAACCCTATAACTCCTCCCATTATGCAGCTTAATGATAATAAAAGCCCATAAACTCTCCTAAATGGCTACCAAGAGCCTATAAATAAGAGACAACCCCCAAGCATTCCAGATAGAATGCAGAAAATCAGGAAATTCAGACAGAAAAAGGCATCAGAAATCTAAGAGAAAGAAAGAGAGAAAACTCTGCGAAAGTTCTGCACCGGCCACCATTACAAGGTGACAAAAGTCCCTTGGGGGGTACCCCCCTCAAGGTCTTTGCCTTCTCCTTCTGCCTGCAATGGCTTAGACGTGGCTTTTCAACCCGTCTACTTAGTTTTTTATTGGACATATGACCTCCTCTTGGTCTTTGTCCTCTAAAAACCTGATTTTACAGCCAAGCCAAGCGAATCAAGAGCATCCTCTGTTCTCATCTGCATGGATGATGGCGAAGCCCACATATGGCTTGCGACCGTCAATCTGAACGAGTCCCCCACAATCTCCTGAGAAGTTAGATCCTCCTTTTCTTACTTTTCATTGTAGTTTGTATTTTTTCAAAAGAGACAAAAATCACAACTCTTGTCTTTCATTATTGATAAGAATTGTAAATCGGCTATAAACGCCAAAATCGGCTATAAACGCCAAAATTCGGCTATAAACACCAAAAATCGGCTATAAATGCCAAAAATCGCCTTTCACGGCAAATCAAGAAAAATGTCTCTTTTCTTAAATATATGTGCAATGGAAAACTTGAAAGAAGTTGATTTATGTTTTACTTGCGAATGTCGATCTCCGGATCACCTCTTGTAATTCCAAGTAAAATTGAAAATCTGGCATACCCACACAATAAAAATGTTGATGCACGCCTTTGCCCCCCGGTTACGAAAGGGTCGGACCCAAACGGACTCCCACGTCCGCCGACCTCGGTAGAACCGAGCAATGAAGCGTTGTCCATCCCCTACTCTTCTATGCCTTTATGTGATCTTGACCCTTTTTTTTTAGATGATGTCTCATTTTGTTATTGGTTTTATTATCTGCTATTTTTTTGGGTTCTCTAGTTTCTTGAGGAATTGAAAATGCTTATTGATGAATTTGATGTTAATAGTAAGGTTTCTTACAAAAAGAAAATTTTGTTTAAAACTACATCTTTAACCTATGCTATAAATGGAGATTATTGATAGTTGGCAATGGTTTTGACGCAATTGACTTTATCTTTAAATTAGATATGGAGAAATATAATAAAAAAAGATCAACCGCTAATCTATTTAAATGTAATATTTTTCTCTTTTTCTATTGTTAATGTGATAAAAAAATATAGCAAAAAAATGATTGATCTTTTTAATTGACCATTGTCCACCCCACCCAAATGTTCAAATGAAAATCCTGGATCCGCCACTGTCCAGAAGAGATGTGATTCAAGATGAACTGTTCGAATTATCATCATATGGGCCTGTGGTGGAGTTCATGCTTCTGTTACCGAAAAAGCTTATTGTGAGTCATGACGCGACCAAGGATCCAGACTCCTGATATGGGGGGAAATTCGCCTGTGTTATCATGGGCTTAAAGGCCGTTAAATCTTGGGTTTGGTTAATCTAACGGGCTTGAATTTTTGAGGAACTATGATTAGACCTTTTCTATTCGATATGCCCATGCATCATAATGTCGGCAGAGCCCACATACTCAAACACGTATGGACATTACTTTGCCGCTTGTATGGGAGCATTGTTTATTTATTCTATTGTCCCAGAGTTCCATTTGTTCAATCACTTTGCAGTCTCTTTGTCGTTTGAAAATTATATTTTGCCCCTGAGCTTTTATGGTTTATTAAATATTAGTTATTGTGTTCAAAATCAATTTATATATATTTAAAAGGTAGTAAATGGCTTAAAATGCGTTATTTGGGATTTGGTCTAAGATATAATAACAATAATGATAATTTATAAAAAAAAACACTTTAGATGAACAGTATATCAAAAAAGTCACTTTGGGGACCTTGTCACGTCCTGGATTTGGGGGCCCATTGAATTCCGAGCCGTGACCTAAATGTGTATAATAAATGTGCATTTTCAAGAAAAATGAGCCAATAAAATTTTTCCATACTAATTGCCAAAGCGCGAAGCATGATGTAAATAAAAGTTGCCAGAATAACTATTACAATATGTCTTAGAACATTAACTAATACAATCTTAGCCACGCAGGGCTGAAATACCAAATATGAAATAAACTAAACTACCTTCTGCATGTAACAGCACTCGGTGCATAACAAGCCATCAATAATAGGGCCCAAGAACAACCTTCACTCAACCCACGGACGGAAGCGACCGTTATCATGCGCGCAAACGGAAGAGGTACCTAGTATCTGCAAGCACCAAGATGCAATATCAGACACTATCTGGCAATCAACAATTTGAATCACATAACATGCATTAAAATATTTAAATAAATAAAATAATCCTACGATATACAAATGAGTGAGTACAACATAATACCTTATAATCATGATTATATAAGAAATACTTGGATACTAGTGTTGGAAATAGGGTGGTCCTCTAGGATAGGTTTCAAAAACTTTTGACCCACTTGACGCAGGGATCAATTATCCAGAAGGTTATAAAACCCAATCCAAGATCCATGTCCTCAATCTCAGTCATCATGATCAGTAAAAACAATCTATCTAGAAGATAAAAACATCAACATATAAGCAACAATAAATCTACAATATGCATGGAAGTAGATTATACCTTTGGAGCTCGGTTGTGCTCTAATGGAGGAGTTGCGTCTTTCTTTGATGATGAAACGCTTTCACTAATCAAATAGGGATCTCCAAGACCTCTTGATCTTCCACGCTATGACCCGTATTAGATTCTCCTTTTTCTCAAGAAGATGGTGGGATCTCCAAGAGAAAACTACTAGGAACTCTAGGGAGGAACTAGAAGGAAAACTAGAAGAGGAAGAGGAGGAAGAACATGTGCAACTATTGCACTAGGGAGGCTTGGGCGTGAATCCCAATGTGGATTTATGCATGGGACGTCCAAGGCCTCTTCTCCTCTTATTTATAGCTTTTGCAAGTTGCCTCTTCTTTACTAATTACAATAGAAGTCTTACTTCCATTAATTAGTAACTTACCATATCATAATTAGAAGTCTCACTTCAAATATGATTAGTATCTTTCTAATTCCTTTCTAATTAAAATAGAAGTCTTACTTCTACTAAAATTAGTAAGTCTACTATTACCACTATTAGAAGTCTCACTTCTACTAGAAATAGTAACTTTCCTTTTAGAGTTCAACTAGAATTAGATACTTTCTAATAATTGGGCTAGCGTGGGGACCACTAGGGATTCCTTAGAAAGCTGGCTCCAACTGGGACACGCGACCCCACAACTCATGTGTAATCCGGGCCCACAGTTAATTGCAAATAACTCCACTATATAAATGCAATTGAACTCCAGTCTTAGGAATATTACATAGAAGACCCTAAACTTCCACATTACCACAAGTAGACCCCTCTATCAATATCCATGGATCAATTGGACCTGTCTTCCAAACTAGATCCATATCTTATTATCCTTGAGCCCCAATTAATTATAATGATCATAGGTACCTTTCCAATTAACTCTTAATCGGAATGGGTGCGCACTTACCAATGATAAATCCATTAATTGGCAGAAGGGGATATTAGAGATAGATTCCTTCTTGACTATTGAATGTTCCCACAGCTCTACTACCATGTACCCAAATCACCGAGGTGTTGACCTACAGTTGGCCTCACTCATTGGTGACTCAAAGCAAATGAATAGATAGAAACTTGAGTTCATTAATGTCTCAGGATTGAGAGCCTATTGCTAGGGAATTATGAGAGCAGACCTTAAAATAAAGACAGTGTTTATAAGGTGCTTCTCATGGTCCTTCAATACATCAAATGTACCAGCACTATGATCCAGAATCTTCCATTCTGATGATCGAGACAAATCACACTATCTCATAGTGATCAAAGTGCTGCAACCTTGTCAGTATGAGATGTCCAGTCTCATCACTGGTTGTGAATATATTTTAAGTATAAGATTTGTCATACATGTCTCCCGTATGTGGATCTCATCCATACACATGTGTTACATCTAATATACTTGTGGACCCCGGTTCATCTCATGAACCATCATGTCATTCGTATTGGTTATGTGCAAGTATATAATAAATCACCATTCATCTCATGAAAGGAAAGCATGAATATACTGATAAATAAAGAAATTAATCAATTTATTATATCATCTACTGGATTGAGTCCATAAAACTAACAACTAGGAGTAATCCAACATACCATACATGTGGACTCAATAAGTTAGGCTAGCGTCTAGTAACCCTGCACAGTCGAAAAATCATAAATACAAACGAGGAATATAGACATGTGTAAATACTATATGTACACGGAAGAACCACATATGAATACCAAAATATGATCATAGTACGAGGTTCTCACTACGGGAGCAATATCATGAAACAGGAACGACTCGGTGCGCGACCCCTACCTCTCGACACATGTCGATGCCTTTAACGTAAAGACTCGGCCACTACGGCCTACTCTCGGTATCCCGAATACCTACTCAAGTCTTGATAATGAAATACCTACAATTCGAAATCACCAAGATACCTACTAGCACACGTAACAAATCATAATAACGTCTCAAGGTCCTACACAAGACAATCAAGTAAGCGAGGTGCACAGTGCATGTGAGGCCCCACCCCTTGTGGACCCTCAATTTGAATTTAAATACTATATTTTGGCTTAGAGTATCTATTTATACTAATTAATAGGGTTTAGTAAGGGTAGATATGTATTTTCCTAGGTTTTTGTTTGATTAGCCTTATTGTTGTTTAATTTATAGAGTCAATAGGGTATCTTTTATAATTTCTAGAGTTAGTTAGTTAGTTAGAAACCCTAGATAGAAATTAGAAATTACTATAGGGGGTCTCCACTTGAGAAGCTTCTAGAAACCCTACCCAAAGACCTAAATACCCTTGGCCTTAACCCTAATCCTATTTAAACTAAAAGGGCCATTTGGTCATTAGCCACTCAACACAACCTATATAACTAAACCACCCATCTCATACGTATGTTACTTTCTCAACTCAGTTCCCCTCTCTTTTCTCTCTTCTTCCCTCATTTCCCTCCAATTCTCCCATCTCCCTCCATTTCTCTCTCTAGAAACCCTAGATCTAGAACTTCAAGAAGAAGAAGACCATCTACAACAATCTTAGCTGCAACGTATTATAAGGATATATCTCTATCTTGCCAATCTCTTCTTCCTCTTCTAATCAAGGTATGTACCCCTTTTTAGTTCAATTTCCCTAGGAATCTCTCTTTCTCTCTCTAGATTTCCTTCCTTATAGCAATTCTCTTGTGGAAGTGGGTTTAGGTATTAGAGATCTCTCTAGATCTGTGTCTTGGGGCTGGTTGTGTGATTAGAAAGACCTTAGAGCTTGGATTTGCTATTTGGAGCTTTGGATCTCATTTTTCTCTCTCTTTCTCCTTGAAATTGAATTGAGGCAAGTGCAATATACTCACTTATCATAGAATGCATGTATACTATTGTTGATTCTGTAATTTTCCATTCAAATGATGTTAGAATTGTTAGATTTACGTTTGAGCATGTTTTCATGGATTTTTAGCCATTGATGGATGGGTTGATCTCATTTGGAAGATCAATGGCCCATGGATTGGATGTATATTGAAGTGCTTTTTATGTTTCATGATGTTTCTATGATGATTGGACGAGATTGGATGGGTTTTGGTGGAAAAATGGAATGAAGAAGAAGAAATCCAGCATTCTGGAATTTGTGCATTTTACTTGTACTCGGTTGACCGAGTCAACCGAGTACACTAGAATCTAGGAAATCCAAGTCTCGGTAGAGACTTTTTGGGATTTGCAGGTCCAGTGTGCGCGGTCGACCGGACCCTGTTCTCGGTCGACCGAGCACATAGGATTTTCCAAAAAATACCTAGGAAGATGGATTTCTCTTTAGACCCAATAACCAGTGTTCGCGGTCGACCGAGCCCTATTCCGGGTCGATTGGGAACACAGGAATTCCAGAGAAAAATGGCTAAAAGTTAGGACATCATTTCACAGGATTTTCAATGTGCTCGGTCGACTGCCCAGGCCAGGAGGTCGACCGGACACACAGGAATTTTCCTGAAATCAGACCTCGTCTGCCAGGTGCTTGAACCCCCATTTTCTAGAGTACTCGGTCGACCGACCAGGCCAGGAGGTCGACTGAGTACACTGCGCAGAGGGTCGACCTGGGAGTCAACCACCTGATAATTCAGTGTACTCGATCGACCGAGCCCTGTGCCAGGTCGACTGAGGACACTATAATCAATGATTTTCCAGTTTTCACAATTTGAAGTTGTGATGGTTCGTGGGGCCCATTAACCATCCAAATGGACTTCTATTGATGTGCTAAGCACGAGTCAATGGTGTGGCTCAATCTTGACTCGTGAGGACCACCAAGTAGAGTTTAGGTTGTGTATTCAATGGTGATTCAATCCTTAAACGTTGTCAATGATGCCCGTAACTTCTGGAACACCAAATACAGTATCCATTGGCATCTGAGACTTCACTTAGAGATCGAATTACCTGAGATGGACCTGGACCTGAAAGTGGACCAATACTTAGGTTAGACTGTTGATATCTCCCGTTGATTCTCGTACTTGGAGATTTATCTCATTTATTGTATAACTATCACTCTAATGTCCTTACTATTACTTATAACTGTTAATTAAAATGGGAAATGGATGACCTGAACCTAGGACTACTTAGAGGTGACCTGGTGATGTGAGTGGGTGAACATTGACCATTGTCTGTGGCTAGGCAGGCCCTTTTATGGCCTAAGTTTGGATGTGAAATACCCTAGAATGGAGATATTGGATTGTACTGGACTTGTAACTCATTATGGATGAGAATGGACTATTTACCATTGGAAATGGACTTGGTTCTCTTGTTTGGACTGTTCTAGACTAGGCCATGTATTTGGTGGGCCTTGGTATGGATCTAATGATTGGATTTGGACCTGGACTGCGTTCTATGGATTGATTGGGTACTTGGACCTCTTAGGGACTTGGTTTGGACCTTGTTCACGCAAGGTAAAGCCTAGACAGACACAGACCTTTATTGTTTCCTGAGTCGGCATAGACATTCATTCAGTTGTTCTAAGCTCAGCCTTTGGACTGATCATCACTGGTATGAGCTACTTTGAGTATTGAGTGGGCTATCATGATGAGCTATGTTGTAGACCGACGGTGTGATACTGGCTCCGGTCTCCTAAGTGACGTGTGTGGTGAGGATGTTGATTGTGATTGCTGGGCTCGTCATTCTACAACACTGGTGAGGTTTCCCCGCCGTGACTTTGTTCAGTATCGGAGGGCCGCAGCATAATATCTCGCGGTATTCAACTTGTGTGAATGTGCCATGTTGTATAGATTAAATGTTATGTTTATTCTGATTCTGAATGCTTATCTTGCTAAGCTGCCTAGAATCTATATCATTGTTACTCTCTTTAACTCTATGACTGCCTCTACTCTTTTGATGCATACATCCTATGTTACTTGTATACTGTGACTTGCTAGATCTTTAAATTTGATCCATTCTTGGTGCTTAGGTTTCGACCCCGAGTACGAGGATAGTGCGCTCGCGCTCGTTGAGGCACCCATAGCAGGAGACTACGGATGAGGACCAGCCGACTAAGAGGACGAGCTGGAGGTTGGAGAGCCGGCACCTGGGGTGTGAAAGTTCATTTGTTTGTTTGGGTTTTCGAGTGATTCTTGTAGTGAGCAGGGTAGTAATTGGAATGTGTAATAAACATTTATTTCTTATAACTTTGACCGCTGGACGTCAGCCCTGTTACATTTGATATATCTTCTATGATACCTTATGCTTCCGTTATCTTTGCAATTGCTTCCGCTTTACTCTTTATGCTTCCGCAAGTTAACCATTGATATTATATTGTTCAAAAAGTTTTAAATTGGACCTCACTGCGGACCTACATTCGTATCATACCAATGCGGATACAAATAAAGGGACATGTCGTAGCAGTACATTCGAGTGATTAACCTAAACAAAGTGAACCGTTTTCATTAAGTGGGTCCAGTCAAGTGAACTAGGGAATCTAAACTAGTAAGTCATGCTACGATCACACGGGTCAAGCCAAGGCCAAGACTAATGATTTCCAAGGGTTGGGTTGGTTGTGACTCCTCGCATGACTAAGGCTATTTGAAGGACTATTCAGAACTATCATTGTATGGTTGTTATGTTTGGTCCCTCTTATGGCCCAAATCATGGGTGAAGTGACAACCTTCCTATTAGACTAGATTATACATCATGGATTCGGGGCTCTAATATCAATACCAGGTCACGGTCTTAATGGACAAGGCTTACAAGTCCATACAAGGTGGTTTGAGAATTAACGGTCTCTACTAGGTTTGATTGTGCGATCTTAGTTTTATCCAAACGGGCAGCATTCCGGCATGATGGAAGGAACCCAAAATGGTAAAAAAGGGCAAGGTGGATCCGGAAGGAAGCAGGGCAGAGAATGCGTGCTAACCAACTGAAATGACCAACCTAGTGATCCGGTTAGTCGGTGCACGGTTCAAGGTCGGTTAGCTTACACCTGACCGACAGGCTATTCAGTCAAAAGTTTTAAAGCTTTGAAATGAAATATATAAAATCTGAACTGAAAGCTTCAAAAACTCAAGAGACATAAAGATTTTGAAAACCATGCATATTATATAAAAAAAAAAGATTATGAATGAGAAAAATGCATGATGATCCTAAGATTAAGAACATGAATGAATGAGAGGTCAAGCCTATGAAAATGACTGCAACCTATCAAATTGCAACAAAATAAAAACTCCAACAATCTCCCCCTTTGCAATTTGATGGCAACTTTAGAAGCTTGACTCTCTCTCAATCTCCATGAGCTAGAACACCAACTGCTTTGGACATTTAATATTTTGGAGCTTTGGATTTCCCTTGCGAAAGCAACAAAGCTAGGTAAAGCTTCTCCCCCTGAACTAGATAACCCTTGAATCTTCTCCCCCTCGATTGGAGACCTCTTCTCTTGATATCACTTTATAGTTCTCTCCCCGTTTGACATCTAATTGCAAAGGATCCTGCCCAACAACAAGAAGGCACAAAACCTTGTTAATAGCACCTATTTAGAAGAGATTATAAAAATGAAATGTAATAACAGGTGTTTAGCCAACAAGAAGTTTTAAAATCCAGGTCAAGGGCCAATGCCCAATTGATGCCTCAATTTCATGAATCGTTCATTTCCAAGGGGTTTAGTAAATAAGTCAAGCAATTGAGAATCTGTTGGAACAAACATTAATTCAATAGTGCCCTGATCAGCATGATCATGCAAGAAATGATAGTGAATGTCAATGTGTTTAGTGCGAGAATGCTGAACATGATTTTTTGAAATGCTAATGGCACTAGAATTGTCACACATGATAGGCATACAATGTTGTGAGACATTATAATCTAACAAATTTTGTTTCATCCACAACAATTGAGCACAACAGCTACCTACAGCAATATACTCAGCTTCTGCAATAGACAGGGATACAGAATTTTGCTTTATGCTATGCCAAGCTACTAAACAATTTCCTATGAAATAGCAACATCCACTAGTGCTTTTCCTATCATCTATAGATCATGCCTAATCAGCATCACTGCAACCAATTAATTGGAAAGAAGAGTCATAAGGATACCGATACCATAATGAGATGTTCCAAGGATATATTTTATAATGCGTTTAACTGCTTTAAGATGGGACTCACGAGGATCTGATTGATATCTAGTACAAATTCCAACACTAAAAGAGAGATCTGGTCTACTAGCTGTGAGGTAGAGTAGGCTTCCTATCATACTACGATAGAGTTTTTGGTCTACTTTGGTACCCTTTAAGTCACTAGAAAGTTTTGAAGTAGATCCCATGAGGTTGCTACTTGGCTTAGAGGTTTCTAGACCAAACTTCTAAATGATTTCTAAGGCAGATTTTGGCTGACTAAGAAAAATCCCTTTCTCGGTTTGATGAACTTGAAGACCAAGGAAGAATTGCAGGGGACCGACCACACTCATCTCAAAAGTGGAACTCATCAATTCTGAAAATCCTTGAGCAAGTTTTTCTGAAGTAGATCCAAACACTATATCATCAACATAGATTTGAGCAACAAGAATGTCTTGATTAGTTCTCTTGATAAATAGAGTCTTATCAACTTTCCCACAATCAAAGTCATTTTCAATCAGATGATTTGTTAGCTTTTCATACCAAGCCCTTAGAGCTTGTTTTAATCCATATAGAGCTTTCTTGAGTTTATAAACATACTCAGGATGATGAGGATCTTCAAAGCCTTCTGGTTGAGTAACATATATATCTTCCTCAATTTCTCCATTCAAGAAGGCACTTTTGACATCCATCTGAGACAATTTGATTCTCATGCTACTCGCATAACTCAATAAGACCCTTATGGACTCCAAATGGGCTACAGGAGCAAAAGTTTCTTCAAAGTCAATTCCATCTATTTGAGCATATCCTTTTGCTACAAGTCTTGCCTTGTTTCTCACAACATTTCCATATTCATCTGATTTGTTCTTGTAAATCCACTTTGTGCCAATAGGATTTTTCTCTGCAGGTAAAGGAACAAGATCCCAAACATCATTTTTCTTAAATTTATTCAGTTCTTCTTGCATTGCCTCCATCCATTTAGATTTAGATTCAGCTTCAGAAAAAATCTTGGGCTCGATTTGAGAGACAAAGGAGTAATGAGCACATAGATTTTGAACTTGTTTTCGGGTCATGACCCCACTGCTGATATCTCCAATGATATTATCCAAGGTATGATTTTTCATAATTTTGGTCGGTACAATAGCTTTGGATGGAATGATATCACTTCTATCTTTAGGAATTGGTTGATCATTATCAATTTCAGCTTCATCATCATCTTGAAGAATTCTTTCAACTTAATTTATATCATCGATAACAAATGAGCTGACTCCATTATGGTCATGGTTCTATGATTAAATACTCTATAAGTTTGCTCCTTTCAGAATAGCCCAGGAAAATTCCTTCATCAGGTTTAGGCTCAAATTTCTCCAACTGCTCCATATCTCTTAGAATATAACAATTACTTCCAAATACTTTCAAATACCCCAAATTAGGTTTTCTTTCAAAATAAAGTTCGTAAGGGGTTTTGTTGGTATTCTTAGTAAGATAGACTCTGTTTATAAGATAGCATGCAGTATTCACAGCTTTAGCCCATAGATTACGAGAAAGATTCTTTTCATTGAGCATGGTCCTAGCTATTTCTTGAATCACTCTATTTCCCCTTTCTGCTACTCCATTTTGTTGAGGAGTTTTAGGAGCTGAATATTGATGATTAATCCCATGACTCTCATAAAATTTAGCAAATTTTTCATTTTCAAACTCTCCACCATGATCTCTTCTAATCTTCTGAATTTTACAATCTTTTTCAACTTGTATCTTGTTGCAAATTCTTTTGATATTGTCCACATCATCCGATTTAGCATGAAGAAAAGCAACCCATCCAAAACGAGAATAATTGTCTACCATAACCAAAATAAACTTCTTTCCTCCAATATTCTGCACAGGTGCAGGTCCAATCAAGTCCATGTGGATTAGTTCAAGAGGACGAGAAGACGATATATCCTTCAAACCTTTAAAGCTTTTCTTGATTTGTTTACCCAATTGACAAGCCTTACATATTTCAGATTTTTCATCACTCAACTTAGGAATCCCTTTCACAATTTCATGTTTGATAAGATTTTCATCAATTTGAAAATTTTGTGTCCCATCCTTTGGTGCCATAAGTAATTTTCTTGAACTTTGGTTATCAAGCACCTAGATTCATTGTCATCACATTCTTCTATAATGTAAATATTTCCTTTTGTCCTTGATCCAGTAAGAATAACTTGGTTGGATTTATCATTTACCACTTTACATAATGACTGTCAAAGACTACTTTGTTTCCTTTGTCACATAATTGACTTATGCTAAGAAGATTATGCTTTAATCCTTCCACAAGAAATACATCATTAAGAGTTGGTATTTGATCTCCTTTCACACTTCCTTTGCCAATGATTTGACCTTTGCTATCATCTCCAAAATAAACATTTCCTCCATCGTATTCCACTATAGAGCTGAATCTAGATCGGTCTCCTGTCATATGTTTGGAACAACCACTATCTAAGAACCAAGTAGGGGTTTCCTTAGCTTTCAAAGTGGTTTGTACTAAGAGACTCTCAAAGTTTGTTTCTTTTACAGTCCAACTAAATAAAAGAAATTTAGAGGGAATGGTCTTGGGGATAAATTTGAAAAGGATTCTAGAGGGATTTTTAAGAGACAACCTAATTTTGTATGGGCAATTAGGAACTAAATGTCCACTACGATTGCAAAAACGATAAGTCCATCTAGAGGTTAAATTTCTCTTAACTATAGGTTTGTGGAGATTCTTAGTAGAGTTTTGAAAACTATTCTTCATGTTACTAGGGGAACCTTCAAAACCTATTCCGCTCTTATCACCATAAATTTTATGCATGCCCAACATTTGATAAAACTTATCATTTCCCAAGGTGAATTTATCAACAATGAATTTTCCTTTATTGAGTTTCATTTGTAGAGAGTTTGTTTCAAGTTGACTAGATTCTAACTTGGATTGAAAATTATGAATTTGGTTTTGGGCATGAACTAGATCTTCAGTTAGGGTGGTGAACTTATGTTCCAAGATGATTTTCTCATTGATTGTTAATTTCAATTCATCTTTTAAGACACTTAATTCATTTACAAGCTTTTTGGAATCTTCTTTTAAAATTTTGTTTTTCTTAATTAAGATTTCCCAATTTTCATATAGTTCATCATAAGCTTGTTGAATTCCATTATCTTCACCTTCTTCATTAGTTTCTTCTTGCCCTAATGTGTCATCTATTAATGTATTATGTTCATTGTTATCTTCAATAGATGAAAGTAGAAGCCAATTAGGAAAATTTTCATCTTCAACATTTGGGGATTCATTTTTGTCACTATCTTCATCTTCCTCATCCCAAGTTATGTTTAATGCTTTCTTTCCTTTTTTATCTCCTCTTTCAAATTCTTTAGAGGTAGAGCAATTTTGAGCAATATGTCCAAACCCCTTGCAATTGTAACATTGCACATCTTTTTTGATAAATGATTCTTTAGAATTCCTTTGAAATTTAGGACTTTTGCTTTCATCAGAATTTCTATTGTTCTTGTTATTCCTAAAGAATCTTTTAATTTTTTTAACAAATAAAGCATTATCATCATCACTATCACCTTCACTTTCATTTTCTTTTAATTGAGAGGAAAAAGCTACTCCTTTCTTTTTATCTTGAACTTCAAAGTCTAATTCATATGTGAGTAGATTTCCTCTAAGTTCTTCAATTTTAATTTTGTCAACATCTTTGCTTTCTGTTATGACAACTATCTTGGGTTTGAATCTTTTTGGGAGAGATCTTAAAAATTTTCTAACAGCTTTAGATTCATCCATTTTTTCTCCTACACCTATAATAGAGTTGACAATTTTCATGAATCTAGTGTAGAACTCATCAAATGTTTCTTCTTCAAGCATTTTAATATCTTCTAATTTAGAGGTCAACATTTGAATTTTGGCTATCTTGACTTGATCTGTGCCTTCATGAGTGGTCTCTAGGGTATCCCATACTTCCTTGGCAGTATTATAATTTACTACTCTATTAAATTCTTCTTGAGATAGTGCACAATATAGAGAGTTTTTTGCTTTAACATTTAAATTTGCTCTATCCTTTTCCCCTTGAGTCCAAGCACTTTTAGGTTTGATATTTAGGGATATGACATTCCTTTTCAGAATCTTTTTTTGGTGGTAGTGGGGAGATGATAGCCATCTTCTATGATGTTCCACACATCTAAGCTTTCGGATTCCAAGAACACGTGCATTCAAATTTTCCAATAACGATAGTGTGTTCCATTAAACAAGGGTGGTCTATTGGTGGCATTGCCCTCACCCAAATGAGATTGCATGGTGGCAACAAAAGAAAAACACTAACTAGGATTCTAACTCTAGGTGGTAAGACCTAAACAAGAGCAACCTTACTTTGATACCAATTGAAAGTCCAAGATCGAATCCTAGAGGGGGGAGTGAATATGATTGCCTCTAAAACCTAGACCAATTTTTAATTCTTTTAGCTTTTAAGTAACTTACGCTTTGATGAAGATAAATTATGTTGTGAAGAAGAGAAGTCTCTAAGTTATGCATTCACACGCAATAAACAACTATAATCTTCATTCAATAACAAAACCAAACATAAGTGCATCATTCATAAAATGAGAGCTAAAAACCATTCACCATAACACAAGCAATTATAGTGGTTCGGCCAAATTGCCTACATCCACTCCCGGTAACCCTACCAGATTTTCACTAATCAATTTAAGGTTTAGGATCACCTCAAACCTTACAATTTCATCACTATACTTTTTCAAGTCTAAGCATAAACCTTTACAGCACAACAAATGCTTTTCAAGGCTAAGCACCAACCTTTACAACATAGGATTCTCTCTTAAATGAAATGCTTTTTAATGCATGGATAAGAGAACAATTTAAGCACAATGTATTGCCTCTAAATAGGCTGATTTGAAAATGAAAACTAATATTCTAGAAGCATGCATATGAATGACAAAGTCTATAGCTAATGCATGTACTAGAAAAATACTCTAACTCTTTTTAGCAAGTAGAAACTAGAAATGATTCAAAGATGTTAAACATTTGAGAGAAAGAGTTAAATGACAAACTCATGTTTTTTAAAAGATCAAACTTGAAAAGAGAGAATGCAATCTTAAGATTGACAAGTTGGATTTGATAACAAAAGTTCAAAACACATGTGAATGACAAAGCAATTGTTGATTTCATAAAGCTAAGAGACTTTTAAAGTTTGAAGCATGTTATGAAATGCAACTACTCAAGGAGTTAAACAACTAATTGATCATGCTTGAATAGAAAAACAAAGGTTTAAAAATAAAGCATGTTTTTTTAATTTGGGATAAAGAAAGCACACCCATTTTGGAGATCAAAGGTTGAATCAAAGGAATGGATTCATAATCCCTTCACTAATGCTCTTGAAAAGTTGCTCTTCGTTGCTCTTGAAAATCCCCCAAAGTTCGGCAGCTTTTCCAAAAGAGAAAGCCATTTTTTATAAAAAAGTTGTTCCAATGGCTAGTTGTCGGTTAGCCGACAAACAGAGTTCGGCTAGCCGACAGCCCAACGATCATCTCCCAACGTCATATTTTTGAAAATTTGATGACCAGAAAACGCATGTCGATTCACCGAACCTGTTTGGTTAACCGAGAGGTGACCGTCAGCTTAACCGACAGAGTAAAATGTTTGAAAATGAAGCTCTCTAGAATTCTAACCGAATGCCTTTCGGTCAGCTTCTGAAGCACTGTCGGTTAGCCGACACTTAACCGATAGGCTGACCGACAAGAAAATATCTGAAAATGTAGCTCTCTGGAAAGCAAACCGACAGTAGTTCGGTTGATGCACGGTTCATGGTCGGTTAGCCGACACCTGACTGACAGGCTATTCAGTCAAAAGTTCTGAAGCTCTGAAATGAAATATATAAAATCTGAACTGAAAGCTTCAAAAACTCAAGAGACATAAAGATTTTGAAAACCATGCATATTATATAAAAACAAAAGATTATGAATGAGAAAAATGCATGATGATCCTAAGACTAAGAACATGAATGAATGAGAGGTCAAGCCAATGAAAATGAATGCAACCTATCAAATTGTAACAAAATAAAAACTCTAGCAGTAGACTCCATAGAAGCTCGCCTCTTTGCTGCTTACATCCAAGTGTCAAGCTCAGCTTCCTCTTCCTCTATCTGCTCTAAGGCCTCACAAGGTACTTCCCGGACAGCTTCAGAACCGATGACACCCTGCTCACCGAGAAAGTCTATCTTATGCTTCTCTCCAAAAAGGAAGGCCAAAACTTCCTCTTGCCGAATGCCATCCAACTTCCCAATACCTTTTCCAGAAGACAGCTTTACATCAAGCTCCTTCTTGGAAAGTCCCTGATATGCCAGAAAGCTCTCCGCGAACCACTTCGTGAAGCTGGCAGTCTGGAAAGTCGATAGCTAAGGATAAGAAATCATGGTATTAGTGTCTTCAGCACTATATAAAGCCCATGCATTTCTGCCATCCTCCAAACCTCCAAAGCGCTTCATCATACTCGAAGGCGCTCCAACAACCCCTTGAGAAAAGCCCAACTGCAGCACAAAGCGAGAAAGTATATACGACTGGATATCGATGAAAAGATATCTACGGTACACCATTGTGCCGACACGTATGCTGAAAAGCCACTCCTCTGCATTTGTCAAGGAGTAATGCCTTCCCAACCCTGCCCTCGTAGAGTCTCAGGAGGCACCAAATCAAAAGCTTTCTTCCGCAATTCCAGAAAAAGCTTCACTGAAGATTGCCCCATCTCGACGTCCGTAAACCGTGGAATCCTCATGCGGGCAAACAAAAGAGATTCGAACACGGCTTTGCCCTTAGCCAATCGAATCATGAGAGGATCATCATCCTGTGCAGCACCCACACAGTGGAAGCCAAGACAGTGGTATACAAACCACAAATAAAAGATGTGGGCTGAAAACACCCTGTTTATGGGAAGCCCAAGCCGAACCAAGAAAGCAGCAGCCTGCCGTTCGGTACACAAGTAGGAGTAAAGAACTGGCACAAAAGCAAGCCGCTCTCCAAACGCCATCTGACCAGCCAGAAAAATACAATGCGGCCTGATGTGCATTCCATCTCCTCCAGCAAAGACAGCCTCACCTAGCCAATAAGTGAGGTAAACAACGAGATCTCTCCGCAGTGCCATGTTAGAGCAAATGGCATCTGTACTTGCGAAGAAACCCCTCAACTCTTCTCGCATGAGCGAAGTCTTCTTCGAACCTGGATCCTGAGCCCTGGCTTCTCGGGTCATGCTATCAGAAGACTCCTTGTTGTCAAAGAAGTTGGGGAACGAAGAGCCAAAACTCTTCCAACTGCTAGACCCGACTTTTGAGCCCTCATTCTCCTTCAAAAATCATAGAAGGTGACAAACTGAAATTATAGGAGCCTGAACTCCTCTGATTGCTCATTAAGGACGCTGTCGATCGGCATGAACTCCTCGTAGAGTTTGCCAAGGAGAGGCAACCCAGTAATGGCGCTCAGCTCCTTAAAAAAAAAACCAATCTCACCATTTGTGACAACGAAGGTGTTGGTTTGTCGAAGGAATGACTCCAGCATAGCCATGAAGGCCTCATAGAAAAAGATCACGGTCTCCCTAAAGGCGCGGACCACATCGAAAATCCCGGCTTCCTTCAAAACGGCGCCACCAATCAGCAGGACGCGATCAGCCCACGACTTCCAATTGGAGTCAACACTGAAACGGCCATGAAGTCGAAAAGTCTTCACCCAATTGCTGTCGTCACCGCTGAAAATACCAAGGCCCACCGGTCCCGGTCTCAAATTGACCAACGGATAATCAGAGCCCTGGTTGCCACTAGCCGGCATCAACATGTCCATATGGGCAGGTGACTTCTCCGTATATCCAGAAGGACCGCCAACAAAAACCCTGGTCTTGATCACGTTGGTCCTTTTCACCCAGCTTGGAGGATCTTTTCTCTTAGAGCACATGGGAGAAAGGCTCATGATCGAGATAGTGCGATAAAAAGTCGACCGGGTAACAACAGTTCTCTCCTCACTATCAGCTGTGTAAGAGAACTAAAAACATCTTCTATGGTATGTCATGTCGTCAGGGACTGCATCGCCAAAGAAAAAGGTAGGCTTGGGCAACACCCATTGATCATTCATAACCCAAGGACGGTTCCTTACCATGATCATATAAAACTCCTCACCTTTAAGAGCGAACAATCGCTGTCTCATCTCATCTTTGTTGAGGGAGTCACACTCTTCCAAGCTTCTCTTAACATACTGGACCTTCTCCCAGGCCTGTTGAACGGCCGCATTGGAAGATCTGGTGGATCGATAAGGTACGTTGGTAATAGGCTCTTTACCCTTGTTCGTTCGGGAGGAACCACCTACAAAGGTTGGAAAATAAAGAGATCATCATGAAAATGACAGAATTTTGCTAAAAAAAATCTGGCAAAATTTTGGAATGATTTCGGGGCAATTCTGAAGAAAAGGGAAATACCCCGAAAGAAATAGAAAGCTTGAAGATGGGCTCAACATCGCTGCGAGCTCCAAAACTCCAAACTTTCAAAGCCTCAAAATCTCCGCAAATCAGGAAGGGCTCAACATCGCTGCGAGCTCCAAATTCCAAAAATTTGCAAAGATTTTCAAGTATGCTAACACATAATGCTCCCAATACAAAAAATCATGCACAGAAAAAAAGTACATGAACATCTAGATTTGCATAAAAAAAACGCATTATCATGGTGAGCAAACAAAAAGAAAAGAAACTTTCTCAAAAAAAAAGGAAAGATAAAAAAAAAAAGAAACTTTCTAAAAAAAATAAAAATAGAAAACAAAACAAAAAAAAATGGGCCGGTCCACAGGCCACGTGGCCGTACGGCCCACAAAAAAAACAGCAAAAAAAAGCATGAGAAAAAAAAGAAGAAAAACACGTGAAAAAAGGGAAGAAACACCTGCAAAAAAGAAAAGAAAAGAAAAGCGAAAAAAAGAACACTTTTTTAAAAACTATCCTATTTCTACAATGGAGTTTTCTCAGAAAAGAAGACTTACCTGAAGCCATTGATGGAGAAGAAGAAGAAAAACTTGAAGAACTCTTGGTCTTGAAGCTCACTTGAGATTTTTGCAAAAAAAAAAAGCAATAAGAGTGTTGACACCAAAAATGTCACTTTGCCTCTTCAACATCAAGAAAGCTACATGAAGTCGCAGCCTACTATAAATGGGCGATGCTGCTTCTCAAAAAATCAAATCTTGTTAGAATCAAACAAAAACTGCAAGATCCTTGATGAAAGCCAAGAGAGGAGTATACAAGAAGTTACGGGCCATTTCAAAATCATTTGGCCTAACTTCGCTCCTCCGGCAGCATTGAAGACACCAAATCTTCGATCAGAGCATGTGGATCATCTCAAAATGACTCCAATAGGTTCCTTGTCAAATTTCAAGTCAATTGGACATCGGTTGACCGCACATCAAAGCGCGACATCTTCCTCGCGATAGAATAAAGTCTACTGGCGACAGGACCCCATACGGCTTCAAAACTCAAACAAAAGCCTGTGGTTGTCTTTTTTATTGCTCAGGAGGCTTCACCTCAAATTTCAAGTCATTCCGACATTGTTTGACCCAGTTTCAGCTTCTGACGGAAAATCGGCAGCTCTACGCGACAAAGTCTTTGGCTTTCCCGGAAAATTGAAAACTTTGCTCTCCAAAATGCAAGGATTCTCTTTAAGTTTTCTACAAGGAAATCAAACCAACAAATGTGCAAAAATGTCAAGAAAAACACAGAAGAAAAAAGAATCAGAAAAAACATCGAAATGGCCGAAAAACGATGACCAAAGGGGAAAAATTCCCCCAGGGTCGTAGCCCACGACCCTGGCACAGAGTCGCAGCCTGCGACCCTAGCCCATGGTCACTGGCGATCATGGAGATCCACGTTGCCGGATTTGCCCAGGATGGGCCGTTTTCCATCCCTTTTCATGTTTCAAAACTTCCGGTCCCTGTGGTTTTTCCAAAATTCAGACTTTTGAGGCACCAAATCCATCGACATCCGTCAAAAACACGGGTCCATCTTAAAGAGTATCAAAATCATCATTGATCGCCAACCGGTGGACCAAAAAGTGCACTTTCTACTCGATAGATCAAGAAATCGATAGGACAAATGTCACCGGCCCACTGTTAGCAATCAAAGTCTGAAGTTCATGGTCATCCGATGTCGACAGCATGAAGATCCATCGATGATCATCGCCAGAAGAACTCCAAAAGACGTGGCGCGGCCCACGACTCTTCAACTGCTCGGCGACCACACAATGCAGTAAATTGACTAGCTTTATTGCAGTCATTAATTCATTACTTTGGATGGCCCAATCAGAAGCAAGCATTTAGGAGTTACAAATCAAGAGATTCATGGCATTTAAACCATGAAACTCCTCCCATCATAGTGCTTAAAGGCGATTAAATGCCTTAAATCTCCACCGGCTAATCAGAAGCCAAGAAAAAGGAGTTACAAAGTAAATGAATTAAAACTTGTATCTCCTCCCATTAAGTGGCTTAATGACAATTAAAGTCCATAAACTCTCCTAAATGGCTACAAAGGCCTATAAATAGGAGAGCATTCCAAAGAAATCCAGATAAGAAAATATCAGAAAATATCCGGAAAAAATCATATATCAGATCAGAAAAAGAGAGAAAACTCTGCTGAAGCTCCGCACCGACCACTGCTACATGGTGACAAAAGTCCCTTGGGGGTACCCCCCCTCAAGGTCCTTGCCTTCTCCTTCTACCTCCAATGGCTTAGACGTGGCTTTTTAGCTCGTCTACTTAGCTTTTTATTAGACATAAGACCTCCTCTTGGTCTTTATCCTCTAAAAATCTGAGGTCAGAGCCAAGCCAAGCGAATCAAAAGCATCATCTATTCTCATCTGCATGGATGATGGTGAAGTCCACATATGGCTTGCGACCGTCAATCTGAACGAGTCCCCCACAATCTCCTGAAAAGTTAGATTCTCATTTTCTTGCTTTTCATTTAGTTTATATTTTTTTAAAAGAGACAAAAATCACAACTCTTGTCTTTCATTATTAATAAGAATTGTAAATCTGATATAAACGCTAAAATCGGCTATCAATGCCAAAATCGCCTTTCACGGCAAACATCACCTTTCACGGCAAAACAAATGAAATTGTCTTTTACGGCATTTCAAAAACTTGTCTCTTTTCTTAAATATATGTGCAATGGAAACTTGAAAGAAGTTGATTTCCCTTTTACTTGCGAAGGTCAATCCCCAGACCACCACTTACAATTCCAAGTAAAATAGAAAATCTGGCACACCCACCCAAAAAAAAATGTTGATACTCGCTTTGCCCACCGGACGCGAAAGGGTCGCACCCAACGGACTCCCACGTTCGCCGACCTCTGTAGCGCCGAGAGCGAAATGCGCGGTCCATCAAACTGGCGCACCCGGTGGGACTCGTTCATTTGAGAACACGATGCTTGGAAATGAAATATTTGAATACCATATTTTTGCTCTATGTTTATATTTCTTTTCTAGATTCATTGGCTACTTTTTAGTTGGTGGCCTATATTGGATTTCGCATCTAAAAAAAATGAGATGGGATTTTTTGAAAATTTCTAATTCTATCTTTGAATTTATTTCCACTCTTTCTTTAAAAAAAAAATCAAATTTCTCAGTTTCAAAATTGAGAAACTTTAATCCTCTCTTATCGTTCATGTGCTTGCAGAAATGCTGAGCTTGTTCGAGTTGGGATTTGGGCCATCATTTCTCTTCGATGAGTTTATTGGAGATCTAAAAAAAATATATAAAAAAATCAGATTTATCAATTTGGATTCAAAATTGAGAAACTTTGATCCTCTCCTATCGTTCATGTGCTTGCAAAAATGTTGAGCCTATTCGAATTGAGATTTGGGCCATCGTTTCTCTTTGATGAGTTCAGTAGAGATCTAAAAAAAATCAGATTTGTTAGTTTGGATTCAAAATTGAGAAACTTTGATCCTCTCCTATCGTTCATATGCTTGCAGAAATGTTGAGCCTGTTCGAATTGGGATTTGGGTCATCGTTTCTCTTCGATGAGTTCATTAGAGATCTAAAAAAAATTAGATTTCTCAGTTTGGATTCAAAATTGTGAAACTTTGATCCTCTCCTATCGTTCATGTGCTTGCAGAAATGTTGAGCCTATTCGAATTGGGATTTGGGCAATCGTTTCTCTTCGATGAGTTCATTAGAGATCTAAAAAAAAAAATCAGATTTCTCATATTGGATTCAAAATTGAGAAATTTTGATCCTATCCCTTTTGGGCACCGGTGCTCGCAAAAATGTCGAGCCTGTGTTCAGATCGGGGATTGGGCCATCGTTTCTCTTCGATGAGTCTATTAGAGATCTCAAAAAAAGACATAGACCACTAAGGTTAAACCAATTGCATTTTTTATCACGATTGATTCAATAAAAGCCTTGTCCAGAGTGTGGAGACAACTTGATTGTTTTAGGCAAGGATCCTCTAAACGAGTTCATTAAGTAATCCTACCCTTACCTGGGGGCAATTCTATCAATTGAGGTTTCATAAGACCGGGTTAGGAGTCCTATGTGTACTCTCTCATCTTTAAATAAAAAAAAGATTTTTAGATAGAAATTTTTTTTTTAAAAAAACTTTAAAAAAATATAAATCTTCTAAAAAAAACTTAAATTTAAAAAAAATAATAATAAAATACAACTTTTTTAAAAAAAAATCTAAAAAAATAAATCTTAAAAAAAATTAAAATTTTCTTTTAAAAAAAATAATCTTCAAAAAAAAAAAAATTTCGTCATCATTAGGTTCAGATCTGAGAAATTTTGGCTCGCAGAAGTGCTGAGCCCGTGTTCAGATTGGAATGCCTTTCGTTCTCTTTGATGAATCCGATATTGACCTTTCAAAAAAAAAAGCTCTCGTCATTTTGGGTTCAGATTCGAGAAATTATGGTTCCTTCCCTTCTGGGCACTGGTGCAAGCAGAAATGTTGAGCCCGTATTTAGATCGGAATACCATCTACTCTCTTTGATGAATCCAATCTTGACCTTTCAAAATAGAGAATCCCATCTCATAGATGCGATCTCCAACATTTGTGCCCAGCGATACTAGTACGCTCTTTCAGGGTCTACTGTATATGCGACCGTCACATTTGTAACTCAAACCTTATATTTTTCTTACCTCGAGCAAACCCTGCTTCCCGATAAGTCGAATTTAGGTTTACAATTGCTTCTAGTAGTCACTGGAACGCTCATTCTGGGCTCACCATACTTGCGATCAGAACAATTATACTATCTATGGCGTTTTGCCTTCTTCATATTGCTTGGGTCATGTCCCTCGAGCGATTTGAAAAAACAAAACCATAGAATTTTCCATTTATGATCATTATATTCTTGTAATTACTAATGGGTGTGGTCTTGTTTAAGAAATTTTTCGAAAACTAACAATGGCAGCTTCCTTGACCATTACTTTCGACGAGAACAAGCATCAACTCATGCTTTAACAGAAGCAAAACATGCGCACTCACAAGCGCACTGTTAGCTGCAGAAGCGTCAACACCCTCGGCAACTCTTTGAATTCCGGGTCGACCTCGACTACCCGAACTATCGTCTTTGGGACGCTGGGACGATTCCCACTTCCCGAAAAAGAAACCGTGCTTGCCAAGAAGCAGAAGATCGCCTCTCAACGTGTCACTACCGTGACACCAAAGGCAAGCGCCAAAAAGCCTGAAGCCCGCGGCACCCCACCGAAGCCTCAACCCATAAACAACCAGGTCTATCCCAAGACTTGGTCCCCAAAACCTTCACCAAAACAAAGAAAGAGGAGAGACCCATCTCCGACCTGACAACCAAGTCAACTCAGCATCAGCCGGCTTGTTCCTACAAGCCCAAAATCAAGTGTCACTAGGCCTCTACAAACGCCTATTAAGGCCTACAATCCTTCACTTCGACTCTTCATATCTACCGGGGCCGAACTCGAAAAATTCAAAACTTCACTGCAACAGGCAAAGGACCGGGTTCGCATCCTGTCCTTGCCTAGGTATAAATAAGACAGGCTCGGCTGCTGCGCCCGAGGAAGCACATCCTTCATTGTCAAAGCCCAACCAGATCTGACCGAAGCTCAAATTGCTCGTCGTGTATGCCGCGGCACGTCGTATCGATAAAAAAGACTAGAGAAGCAAAGGACCCAGCCTCCTACACTTCAAGTCTCCCATAAATGGGTTGAAAAGGAAAGACCCAACCAAGTTGTTGCTGTCCATATGGTTGGAAAAATCAGAAGACGCCAAAAGTCAGCAACCAAAATCCATGTTCGACATCCGGTGACTCGCAGCGTCTCCATGACACGAAGACATTCAGAAGAATCCGCTGCCCTTTCAAGCCAAGGACGACGGAGTGATCCTTCCTCAAGATCTTCATAAAAAAGAATGAGCCCCAGCTCAGTCACCAGGACAATTTCTTCGTTCGAATCCCATGGGATGAACGTCCTGGCTACAAATTCTGAGCCACCACCTCGCAATCCACCTCAAGATGATGCGCTCACACGCATCCAGCAGTTGGAACAAGGCTAGCAGAGGATTGAAGCTCTGATGGAAAATCTTCTCCTCGCCTTTCAAAATCAGGCGAACAATGAACCTCCTCCAAATCTTCGAGATGATGAGGTAAATGGAGAAGAAAATGTGTCATGCACCCTTACTAAAAAGGACGTAGACAGTACCCTCGCCAAAGCAAAAGAAGAGGATATACTCAAGGAACATGGGATTAAGCCACCATATCCCTTAAGGATGGACTCAGTCCCGTTCCCTACAAAATTCAAACATCCTACCCTCCAAACATGTATGGGGAAAGGATAAACCAGACAGCACGTCATCCACTTCAAAATCCTGACGGGAGCTATCGCGGATCAAGATGCACTCAAGATCCGCCTAGTTGCAAATACCCTAAAAGGTACGGCCTTTGACTGGTACTCCACTCTTCCGGAGGACTCCATCCAAAATTAGGTCATCCTAGAGACACGCTTCCTAACTTACTTCAAAGGTGAGGATCATCCCGCTACTATGACTCAGCTCTGCAGCCTAAAACAGGGGGAGAATGAGTCAACATATGACTTCATTCACAAGTGGAAAACAATGGCATACAAATGCTCTGATGTACTGCCACAAGCGTCGCTAGTTGACATCTGTCGAAACAACATGAGAGCAAGAATCTGCTCCTTGATCATAGGCAACAAATCAAAGAACCTGGGAGAACTCCTAGAAGCTTCCATGGAGGCTGAAACGGTGATCAAAGACCTCAATAGCCAGAAATCATCAAGAAAAGAGCCAACCGCCATTGCAACCTCTAAACTAAAGAAAAAAGAGGTCCTCAATGTGCAAACCAAGTCAGCTCCTCAACCACCAAAGAAAGTTGAAAACAAAGCTGCAGGTAAGAGACCTGAACTCTCTAATGCCTTCAAAGAGCGAGTAGAAAAGAAATACCAGTTCGATGAAGATGTTGATGAAATCTTCGGGGCTTTCATGGCAAATGGCAAGCTGACCTTGCCTGAACCCAAAAAACCGGGAGATATTGGCAAAACCAATGATCCTCGGTACTGTCCATACCACTAGATGATCTCGCATCCTCTCAATCAATGCTTCGTTGTAAGAGAGAAGATAAATGAGATGTGGAAAAACGAAGTCATTACCTTTGACAAAAACTATGGGTCTGCCTCCGTCAACATGGTGTCATGTGGACAAACATCAAAATCACGAAAGAAGAAGATCACTACTTCATTCAAGGTGATAAAAAGAATTCAAGCGTCCGAAGTGCTGGTTCCTTCCCCGACACCAGGCGGACAACCCATATGGGTACATCCCGATCTCCTAGAAGATGAAAGCTGGGAGATCATGAAAACAAAGTCAACAGCTCAACAACGAAGGCAGACTAGGAAACTTCTCCTCAAGCTCAAACGGTTAGAGAATACCCAGCCAAAACAAGAAGTTCATGAAAAAGCAGAGGCCTCCTCTACCGCTTCACTGGGGGCAACAGAAACGTCCCTTCCAGTGACTTCAAAGGTGGTAAAAAAATTCACTCTCAGTGATTTCATGCTACCTCAATTCAAAAAAGAAGCACGCAGGGGGCATCATACTCTTGCAATTCGGTAGTTCGATTCTCCATTGATGGATACGAGTCCAGCGACATCGATGATGGATACGAGTCCAACGACACCGACGAGTGGGTGGAATCCCTTGAAATAGGAGAATACCTCTTTGATGAAAAATGGGTTCCTGAAACTCACCTTATGCCAGTAATCTGATATAACCCCTTACAGCCACAAGGTTCCTAGTCTGATGATGAAGAAGACCAAGAGGCTGTACAAGAAAATGTTGTTGACCCAGCACCCATCGTTGCTCCAGTGGATATCACCCATGTTGAACCACAAAGAGCAGACGAAGAAGAAGATTTGGCTCCCATGTCTGATCTTGAGGAATATGCGAGGATCTTGCAGCATCTCGCTCTAGAACAAGAGCAAGACCGCGTCAATGAGCTTCCTCGCAATCCAGAGCCGGAAGTCCCAGAAGACCACCAGGTACCTCCTCCCTTAACTCCTGAAAATGGGGAAAATTACTGGATCGATAATCCTCTTACATCTGAGGATGAGTCTGACTCCCAAGAGTCCATTCTGGCAACGTCTCCTATCAGAGTTACATGTAATGTGATAATTTGGGATTATAGCTCTTTCAAAGCCTCGTCTGATGAGATCACTTACACTCCGATGACGCCTAGCACCATATCCTCTAGAGCTACCTCGTCTCACATGACTTTCACAAAGATGGCACCCTCTCAAGTTTCTTTTCCTGAGACTATGACTTCAGAACTCACACTCTTCCTGACTGATCATCATGAAGAAACCCCAGTTTTTTATGGTTGGGACGATGAATTGGTCAACGAAGAAGAAAAGTTACTGGATGCTGTTCAGGACTTGTTCTCGAAAAATGCTCCATGCAACACAATCAATGAGGATGGCAACTCTGCCGAAGATACATCCCCAGTAAATGAGAAACAACAGCCTCTTGATCCTAAAGACAATCTTCCAAATGAAGACCCTTCTCAAGAAGCTCTCGAAGTTGGAAGAGGCACCCGCTCTGGCCGGGACTACCATAAAAACTGTAACCAATCTTCTTTTACTTATGTAAATCCTTTGGAAAAAGATGTTGTAAGCGCCCTCAGTGGCAATAATGATGAACATGCAGGCCCCAAGGAGCCTTTCAAGTATGACTTGATTGAGCACTTCAAACACATACCTGCACGTCTGCACATCCTAGACTTATTGCGAATGTCTCCGCGCACTCCTAATAATCTCATTTAAGAATTACAAAAACTGAATGAGGATGTCGACAGACATGCCCCCCAAGTCCTCCAAATTGAAATGGACTATCGGGTCAAAAACTCAGAAACTTCCTCAAAGGGAGAAAAGATGAAGACTGAGGGATCATGCATCGAATGCCTCTTGGTTCAAAAAGCAGCAAGTGCAACCATCGGCTTCATAAAGGAAGACCTCCTACTTGGCGAAACAAGGCACAACCAACCCATGTACTTCACAGGGTACATCAAGGAAATGCATATGCACAGGTTATAGCCGATTTTTGGCGTTTATAACCGATTTTGGCATTTATAGCTGATTTACAATTCTTATCAATAATGAAAGACAAGATTTGTGATTTTTGTCTCTTTAGAAAAATACAAACTACAATGAAAAACAAGAAAAGGACGACCTAACTTCTTAGGAGATTGTGGGGGACTCGTTCAGATTGATGGTCGCAAGCCATGTGTGGACTTCGCCATCATCCATGCAGATGAGAACAGAGGATGCTCTTGATTCGCTTGGCTTGGCTATAACCTCAGGTTTTTAGAGGACAAAGACCAAGTGGAGGTCCTATGTCCAATAACAAGCTAAGTAGACGGGCTAAAAAGCCACGTCTAAGCCAATGGAGGCAGAAGGAGAAGGCAAGGATCTTGGGGGGGGGGGGTGCCACCCAAGGGACTTTTGTCACCTTGTAGCGGTGGCCGGTGCAGATTTTCGGCAGAGTTTTCCTTCTTCTTTCTCTCGGATTTTCTGTGCTTTTTTCTGATATGGAATCTCTATTTTTCTTCCGATCTCTGTGATTTTTCCGATCCGGAATTTTTTGGAATGCTCTCCTATTTATAGGCTCTTGGTAGCCATTTAGGAGGGTTTATGGGCTTTTATTGTCATTAAACCGCATAATGGGAGGAGTTACAGGGTTTAATTCCTTTATTTTGTAACTCCTTTTTCTTGGCTTCTGATTGGCCGGTGGAGATTGAGGGCATTTAATCGCCTTTAATGGCCATGATGGGAGGAGTTTCATGGGTTAAATGCCATGAATCAATTGACTTGTAACTCCCATTTGCTTGCTTCTGATTGGGCCGTCCAAAAAAAATGAATTAATGACTGCAATAAAGCTAGTCAATTAATCACATTAAGTGGTTGCCGAGTAGTTGAAGAGTCGCGGGCCGTGTCGCGTCTTTTGGGATTCTTCTGGTGATGATCATCGATGGATCTTCATGTAGATCGACATCGGATGACCATGTAACTTCAGGTATTGGTTGCCAATAGCGGGTCGGTGCCATCTGTCCTGTCGATTTCTCGATCGATCGGGTAGAAAGCACACTTTTTTGGTCGACCGGTTGGTGATCAATGTTGATTTTCATACTTTTGATGATTGACCCATGATTTTGATGGATGTCAAAGGATTTGGCGCCTCAAAAGTATGAATTTTGGAAAATCCCAGGAGTTGGAAGCTCCGATGCTTTCGCCGCCGGGAGCTCCTTTTTAGCTACTGGAGAAGCTAAGTTAGGCCAAATGATTTTGAAATGGCCCGAAACTTCTTGTGTACTCCTCTTTTGGATGTCTTGAAGGATCTTGCAGTTTTTGTTTGATTCTGACAAGATTTGATTTTTTGAAAGTTGCATTGCCAATTTATGGCAGGCTGCGACTTCATGTAGCTTTTTGGATCTTGAAGAGGCAAAGTGACATTTTTGGTGTCAACAAATGCCCCCTCGAGGTGCAGCGACGAGTTGCTTAACTTTTGTAGTTGATGTGCCTCGAATAGATTTTTAAAGGAGATCTTGTGACTTGACCAAGAGTCTTTGAGCAGTCTTTCTTTTGGTATTGTAGCCTTTTGAGCTTCCAGGGGAATTTTATGGTAGTGAAAGGGATCACGTAACATCTCGAGGTAAAGTTTTGAAGATGACATCAGGGATGTGGATTTGGGTTTTTTGTTTTTGACCTTGTGACCTAACAAACTATATGTGGCAGGTTAGGGGGTCGGGTTTGGTTTTGACCATGTGACCCAACAAGCTGTATGTGGAATGTTGATGGGTCGATTTGGTTTTGATCTTGTGACCCAACAGGCTGTATGTGGCAAGTTAGGGGATCAGGTTTTGATTTTTGGTTTTGGTCTTGTGACCTAACAAGCTGTATGTGGCAAGTTAGGAGACCAGGATTTGGTTTGGATCTTTGTGGAATGTCAATTTCAAGATTTTGGCTCAATTTGATATATGAGGCTGGATGGTTTGATTTTTGGAAGCTCATGGGGCTTGAAATTCTTTTTTTGTATGGTCCAATCAACTCAAAAGAGGCATGGAACCATTTTTGTAAGCTCTTGGTCAGAGGGATTTCTCTTTGACTAAAAGCCCAATTTTTTTTTTAGTGCCTAGGGGGTCAAACCTGGCTCATATGGGCTAACCCATGAGACCTTAAACTTTTTGGAATGGCTTAGATCTCATATGGTGTCATTTTTGCAAAAAATATCTAGAAATATCTCTTTTGGATAGAGAATATCTAAGAATATCTTTATTTGGAGAGAATCTCTCATGTTCCCTTTATTTTGGGAGAGAATATCTCAAATCTCCTATCTTCTGGGAGAAAATCTCTCAATGATTTCTTTTTGGGAGAGAAACCCTCAAGATATCTTTCTTTTGGGAAAGAATCATTCTAATTTCTTTCTTTTGGTAAGGTTACTATTTAGTAACACTTACCTCTTTTTTCTTTCCTACTTTGGTTTGCTCTCTTCTATAAAAGCAAGGAGGAGGTTAGATCTCTTGCTCTTATTTTTTTCTTTTGCAACAATCTCAAGAGTGCTCCAAGACCAAGAGTTTTTCTTCTTCTTCTCCATCAATGACTTCAAGTAAGTTCTCTTTCTCAAGAAAACTCGATTGTAGAAAATAGGATGGTAAAAAAAAAAGAAAGTGTTTTTTTTTTGTTTCTTTCTTTTCTTTTCTTTTTTCACGTGTTTTCTTCTTTTTTTGTTCTTTTTTTTTTGGGGGGGGGGGGTACGGACAGATCCGTACGGATCTGGCCGTACGGCCACGTGGCATGTGGGACAGTCCCTCTTTTTTTTTTGGTTCTTTTCTTTCTCCTTTTTTTTTGAGAAAGTTTCTTTTTTTTTTCTCATAATGATAATGCATTTTTTGGCAAACCAAGATGTTTATGCATGTATTTTTTTTGTAAATTGAATTTGTAGCATGATGTGATAGCATACCTGAAAGTTTTTGCAAATTATTTTGGGAATTTGGAGCTCGCAGCGATGTTGAGCCCTTCCTGATTTTGCGGAGACTTTGAGGTTTCGAAAGTTAAGAGTTTCGGAGCTCGCAGCAATGTTGAGCCCATCTTCAAGCTTTCTATTTCTTTCGGGATATTTCCTTTTTCTTCGGAATTACCCCGGAGTCATGTCAAAATTTCGCCAGATTTTTAGCGAAATTCTGTCATTTTTATGATTGATCTTATTCTTTTCCAACCTTTGTAGGTGGTTCCTCCAGAACGAACAAGGGTAAAAAGCCTGTTACAAGCATACCTCGTCGATCTGCTAGATCTTCTAATCCGGCCATTCAATAGGCCTGGGAGAAGGTCCAGTATGTTGAGAGAAACTTGGAAGAGTAAGACTCCATCAACAGAGATGAGATGAGGCAGCGACTGATTGCTCTCAAGAGTGAGGAGTTCTATCAGATCATGGTAAGCAACCGTCCTTAGGTGATAAACGATCAGAGGGTTTTGCCCAAGCCTACCTTCTTCTTTGGTGATGCAGTCCCTGATGACATGACATACCAGAGGAGATGTTTTCAGTTCTCTTTCACAGCTGATGGTGAGAAGAAGACTGGTGCTACCCGGTCAACGTTTGATCGCACCATCCCGATCATGAGCCTTTCTCCCACGTACTCTAAGAGGGAAGATCCTCCAAGCTGGGTGAAAAGGACAAGTGTAATCAAGACCGGGGTTTTTGTTGGCGGTTCTCTTGGATATGCGGAGAAATCGCCTGCTGACATGGACATGTTGATGCCGACCAGCGGCTACCAGGGCTTTGATTATCCGTCGGTCGATTTGGAACCGGTGGGCCTTGGCATTTTCAGCGGTGATGGCAGCATGGTGACTTCGTGGCCGTTTCAGTGTCGACTCCGAGTAGAAGTCGTGGACTGATCGCGTCTTGCTGATTGGTGGCGCCTTTTTTAAGGAAGCCGGGACTTTTGATGGGGTCCGCGCCTTTAGGAAGACCATGATATTTTCCGATGAGGCCTTCATGGCTATGTTGGAGTCATTCCTTCCACAAACCAATACCTACATTGTGACGAATGGTGAGATTGGTTTCTCTTTGAAGGAGCTCAGCGCCATTACTGGATTCCCATCCTTGGCAGACTCTATGAAGAGTTTATGTCAATCGACAGCGTCCTTGAGGAGCAGTCTGAGGAGTTTAGGCTTTTGTACTTTCAGCTCGTCGCCCTCTATGATTTTTTGAAGGAGAAGGAGGGCTCAAAAGTAAGATCCAGCAGTTGGAAGAGTTTTAGCTCTTCGTCTCCCAACTTCTTTGAAAGTGGGGAGCCTTCTGATAGCATGACCCGGGAAGGCAGGGCTAAGGATCTGGGTTCGAAGAAGATTTTGGCTATGCAAGAAAAGTTGAGAGATTTCTTTGCGAGAACAAACGCCATGTCCTGACATTGCACTGTGGAGAGATCTCGCTATTTACCTCACTTATTGGCTAGGTGAGGCCGTTTTTGCTGGAGGAGATGGAACGCACATCAGGCCGCATTGTATTTATCCGGCTTGTCAGATGGTGTTTGGAGAGCAGTTTGCTTTGGTGCCAGCTCTTTACTCCTATTTGTGTACCGAACTGCAGGCTGCTGCTTTTTTGGTTCGGCTTGGGCTCCCAATGAATAGGGTATTTTCAGCCCATATCTTTTATTCGTGGAATGTATACCACTGTCCTGCCTTCCACCGGCTGGGTGCTTGCACAGGATGATGATCCTCTGATGATTCGACTGGCTAAGGGCAAAGCCGTGTCCGAATCACTTTTGTTTGCCCGCATGAGGATCCGACGGTTCAAGGACATCGAGATGGGGTAGTCTTCAGTGAAGCTTTCTCCGGAGTTTGCGGAAGAAGGCTTTTGACTTTGGTGCCTCTCGTGACTCTACCAGGACGGGGTCGGGAAGGCATTACTCCTTGACAAATACAGAGAATGAGTGACTTTTCAGCATACGTGTCGGCACGATGGTGTACCGCAGACATCTTTTCGTCAACATCCAGCCGTATGTGCCTTCTCGCTTTGCGCTGCAGTTGGGCTTTTCTCAAGGTGTTGTTGGAGCGCCTTCAAGCATGGTGAAGCGCTTTGGAGGTTTGTAGGATGGCAGAAATGCATGGGCTTTTTATAGTGCTGAAGACACTACTGCCATGATTTCTTATCATGTGTTGTCGACTTTTCGAACTGCCGGCTTCATGAAGTGGTTCGCGGAGAGCTTTTCGGCATATCGAGGACTTTCCAAGAAGGAGCTTGATGCAAAGTTGTCTTCTAGAAAAGGCATTGGAAAGTCGGATGGCGTCCGGCGAGAGGAAGTTTGGGCCTTCCTTTCTGGAGAGAAGCACAAGATAGGCTATCTCGGTGACCAGGGCGTCATTGGTTCTGAAGTTGTCCGGGAGGTACCTGATGAGGCCTTAGAGCAGCTAGAACAGGAGGAAGCTGAGCTTGATGCTTGGATGCAAGCGGCACAGAGGCGAGCTTCCGTGGAGTCTACTGGCAAGAGTAGACCATCCAGTGAGGAGTCAAGTGGGAAACCTGACTCTGACAGTGGGGCACGTTCCTTTAAGAAGCAAGCCCGCAGAAGTAAGAGGAAAAGGAGTCATCATCGCAGTAAGGGGCAACATGAAGGTTCTCCTGATTTGGAAGGTCCTCTTACTATCAATGAGGAGGTGCCAGAGAATGCTGACGAGCCTCCAGAAAAGAGAAGCCGAGAAGAAGAGACCGTCGGTGAAGGTATGATTCTTCCTCTTTCTCTTTCTGTTTCTTTCATGGAATTTTCCACGTCTTGATTTGTTTTCTCCCCCTTCTTTTTTTAGCAGAGGATGAAGACTTGGCGATGCCTGAGGTTCCTGCCGATGAGGCGGTGATGGATCCGGTTGCGGCACCAGAAGAAGAACTGAGGGACTCTGGAGTGATTCCAGAATCTCCATTTGGTATAACTTCTTTTGCTTTCTTTTTTTTGTCTGTGACTTAGTTTGCTAACATTTTTCTTGTCAGTTGACTTGCCACAGGATTCCGATGACTTTAAACCTTCGATGGACGCAAATGTTGACGATGCTTCCGATGAGTTCATGGAGGAAGAGAGTGTTCCACCAGTCGTTGAAGAAGGTATTTTATAGTAATAACCCTGATAATGATTTTTTAAACAGGATCATATTCATACCTTTTTGTGTTTCTTTGGCAGGTTTTGAAGTGACAGAGGAGAGTCCATTACTTCCTTCAGAACCAGAGCAAGGGATGCCAGAGGTTGATCCGGAGGTAGACACTCCTACAACCAATTCTGACATGGTGGAGGAGGTACCTCTGCTGAGATTCCTACCCTAGTAGCTCCAACTGGAAAGAGTTCTTTCGTTACTCTTCCAACGGGGCATGACATGAGCAGCCGACCGACGGAGCGGGGCAAATCTTTAGCTGGGCCATCTCTTTTTTTTGCGAAGAAGGTGGTGGTGCGGGTTCTGAGCTCTTGGATTGAGACTCTCATTGCTGGACACTTGGATGCCGAATTTGGCATGATCCAGCATGTGCAGGAGATTCTCGGTGATGCCGAAGAGGCTGGTCTGGAAGTCACAGGTGACAGGGTTGATAGGATCATTGCACTGGGTGATAAGTGGTTTGAGACCATTGGTTTTGCTGACGACCAGTTCTTCAAGGGGATGTTCCTGGACCCTGCTATTAAGGCTAAGTCTGACCTAAATGAGGCTACATAAAGTAGGAAGCATCTAGTCCGAGAGAAGAACTTAGAAAAGCTAGCCATCATTAGGCTGACACATGAACTTAACATCCTTGATAGGGAGGTCGATGAGGACATGAAATGTCTTGAGCATTTGAAGGCACAAGTCGCTGCCAAGTGGGCTGCTAACAGAGGCTCGCGACAGGGAGAGTGCTCTGATTCACCGGGTCACAGATGCTGATTGAGTTCTCGAAAGGAAGTTTCAAGAGGACAAACAATGGCAAACTGCTCGGGATAAACTTCCCGGTGTGAAAGAAGGGTTACAGCCTACCCCAGCATCTCATGGCAAGTTCCTGAAGAACCGTGCCCTGGAAACTCTGATGGCTGAGGCCAAAAATTTGCTTGAGGAGCTGAAATTTTGGCTAGAGACCATTTTTGGTTGAGCTCCTGATTTTTTGTAGCAGAAACTATCCTTCTTTTTTCTTTTTTGGTACCACATGTATTTTTTTTGTACTCTTTTTTTTTGTAGTGCTTTGTAAACACTTTTTTTTGGTACCACATGTATTTTTTGGTACTCTTTTTTTTTTGTTTTCCCTATGCTCAATTAAATCTTTTTGTGATGAAAGCAATTGCCAAATGAGATGCTTTTTTTTTATTTGGTTTTCCTTATGCTCGCTTAAATCTTTTTTTGTGATGAAAGCAATTGCTAAATTGGATTTGATCAAAAGCTTGTCATTTTGTGAAAATCTTTTGTCAAATGATTGTTTCGGCATGCGAGCCAGATTTTGTTTGTGGCATGAGAGCCAGTTTTTTATGGCTGCTTTGATAGCCGATTTTGTGGCATTGGTAGCCGGTTTGTTTTGTGGCATTGATAGCTGGGTTTTTTGAAAGCCAAGTTTTGGTTTGTGGCATTGATAGCCGGTTTGTTTTGTGGCATTGATAGCCGGTTTGTGGCATTTATAGCCTGTTTTGGTGGCATTTATAGCCGGTTTTGGTTTTCAAAAATGCAAGTATCGACTAAAAGTCGCCTCCCTGCTGAATGGTCTTGCAAGTATCGATGGAATGTCGCATCCTCCCGGATTTGGGTGCAAGTATCGATAGACTGTCTCTTCCTTGCTTTTCAAAAAAATTTGGTTTGGCGGGTACTGAATTAATGTAGTTTCCCCACTACTTTTGAAATTTGTGGTTTTCTCGAACCTTTGGGTTGTGGACATCAACGGCAATGTTGCATCTCCACGATTTCTTGGTTTTTTCGAACCTTTGAAATTTGGGTTGTGGATATCAACTGAAATGTTGTGTCTCCATAGTTTTTTTTTTAGGTTTTCTCGAACCTTTGAAATTTGGATTGTGGATATCAACTGAAATGTTGCATCTCCACGATTTTTAGGTTTTTTCGAACCTTTGAAATTTGGGTTGTGGATATCAACTGAAATGTTGCGTTTCCACGGTTTTTAGGTTTTTTCGAACCTTTGAAATTTGAGTTGTGGATATCAACTAAAATGTTGCGTCTCTACATTTTTTTTTCTTTTTAAGGATTTTGCAAGTATCGACGAAATGTCGCTTCCCTGCGATTTTGGAAGTGTCGAACATGGTTCGCATGCTTCCAATTTGTGCGAGTATCGACTAAGCGTCGCTTCCCCGCGGTTTTTGAAAAACCTTTTTTTTTTGTTTAAAGACATGACGGTCATAAGATTTGACCTAAAACCATTTTGGCGGTAAAAGGCAGGGTGGACTAGGGTGGAAATCCCTGAATCCAAATTTTATTTCAAACCATGAATTTTGGGTTCAAGGGTTGAAAATTTTGGTCAAGTTAGGGAGAGGTTCCTACAAAGTAAGCATTGTTTGAATTTCTACAAATTTCAACATTTGATATGAAAATTCTAAAAAGAGTGGGTTTGGCGAGCGTGTACGTGGAAACCGGTTTTGGCCGTACATGCATTGCTCTTACCCAGTTGGATAAGTCTTCAAGGGTAGTACCGCTTTAAGAACTTGCCGTTGATGGACATCATACATCTGTCACCCTCCATGTTTAAGAGTGCGTATGCACCGTTGGAGAAAACCTTGTCGATGACGTAGGGTCCCTCCCATTTTGGCTCAAATTTGCCTTTGGACTTGTGAGCGAAGACCATTGTTCTTTTTACCGCAAGAACCAAATCACCCTTTTTGTAGGCGCGTTGCCTGACCTTTTTGTCGAAAGATCCTGCCATGCGTGCTTGGTAAAGTTCAATGCTTTGTCGAGCTACGAGCCGTCTCTCATCAAGATTGTCCAGCTCATGGAGTCGCAATTGGACATTGCTTTCTTGAGTCATGTCATTTTGCAAGGATACCCTCAAGGAAGGAATTTGTACTTCCAAGGGTACGACAGCTTCGCATCCATAGACCAAGGAGACTGGTGTGCTATGGGTTGGTCCTCGAACGATGGTTCGATAGGCCCACAAAGCTTCAGACAGTTTGTCGCTCCAGTCTCTTTTGTGACTAGAGACCATTGATCAACCGCGCTCCTGCTCGGTTCTACCGAGGTCGGCGGACGTGGGAGTCCGTCGGGTCCGACCCTTTCGTAACCAGGGGGCAAGGGCGTGCATCAACATTTCTTTTTTTGTGTGGGTGTACCAGATTTTCTATTTTACTTGGAATTGCAAGTGGTGATCCGGAGATCAACCTTCGCAAGTAAAAAAGAAATCAACTTCTTTCAAGTTTTCCATTGCACGTATATTTAAGAAAAGAGACATTTTCTTGGTTTGCCGTGAAAGGCGATTTTTTTGGCATTTATAGCCGATTTTGGCGTTTATAGCCGATTTTTGGCGTTTATAGCCGATTTTTGCGTTTATAGCCGATTTACAATCCTTATCAATAATGAAAGACAAGAGTTGTGATTTTTGTCTCTTTTGAAAAAATACAAACTACAATGAAAAGCAAGAAAAGGAGGATCTAACTTCTCAGGAGATTGTGGGGGACCCATTTAGATTGACGGTCGCAAGCCATATGTGGGCTTCGCCATCATCCATGCAGATGAGAACAGAGGATGCTATTGATTCGCTTGGCTTGGCTATAACCTCAGGTTTTTAGAGAACAAAGACCAAAGGAAGGTCCTATGTCCAATGAAAAGCCGAGTAGACGGGCTTGAAAAGCCATGTCTAAGCCATTGGCGGCAGAAGGAGAAGGCAAGGACCTTTGGGGGGGGGGGGTACCCCCCAAGGGACTTTTGTCACCTTGTAGCGGTGGTCGGTGTAGGATTTCCGCAGAGTTTTCTCTCTTAGATTTCTGATGCCTCTTTCTGTCTGAGTTTCCGGATTTTCTACAGTCTATTGTCTGTGTGTCTCTGCTGTCCTTTCTTCTTGGAGAGCTCTCCTATTTATATGCTTTTAGGTAGCCATTTAGGAGGGTTTATGAGCCTTGATTGTCATAAAGCTACATAAAGAGAGGAGTTACAAAATTGAATTCTTTATTTTGTAACTCCTTTTTCTTGGCTTCTGATTGGCCGGAGGAGATTGAGGGCATTTAATCGCCTTTAATCGCAATGATGGGAGGAGTTTCATGGGTTAAATGCCATGAATCTCTTGACTTGTAACTCCCGGATGCTTGCTTCTGATTGGTCCATCCAAAGAAATGGATTAATGACTGTAGTAAAGCTAGTCAATTAATCGCATTAAGTGGTCGCCGAGCAGTTGAAGAGTCGCGGGCCGTGCCGTGTCTTTTGGGATTCTTCTGGCGATGATCATCGATGGATCTTCATGTAGATCGACATCGGATGACCCTGTAATTTCAGGTGTTTGTTGCCAACAGCAGGTCGGTGCCATCTGTCCTGTCGATTTCTTGATCGGTCGGGTAGAAAGCACACTTTTTTTGGTTGACCGGGTGGCGATCAATATTGTTTTCGATACTCTTGATGTTTGACCCGTGTTTTGGAGGATGTCAGAGGATTTGGTGTCTCAAAAGTATGAATTTTGGAAAAATACCAGAGGCTGGGTGCTTCGAATCGCGAAAAAACGGCAAAAACCGGGGTTTCCGCGGCCTTCCTGGCGACCCCGGGCTCCAGGGTCGCAGGGGTCTGCGACCCTGGGGGGTTTTTTCCCCCTTTTTGTCCCGTTTTGTGTCCGTTTTTGCTGTTTTTCGATTCTTTTTTCTTCTGTATTTTTCCTTGAAATTTTTGACCATTTATTGGCCTGATTTCCCTGTAGGAAACCTGATGATAATCCTTGCATTTTATTTTGCAAAGTTTCCAATTTCCTGAGAAAGCCGAAGACTTTGTCGCGCAGAGCTACTGATTTTCCGTCAGAAGTTGAAACTGGGTCAAACGATGTCGGAATGACCTGAAATTTGGTGTGAAGCCTCCTGAGTAATAAATAAGACCAACCATAGGCTTCTGTTTAAGTTTTGAAGCCGTTTGGGGTCCTATCACCAGTAGACTTGCTTTTATCGCGATGAAGATGTCGCGGTTTGATGTGCGGTCAACCGATGTCCGATTGACTTGAAATTTGACAGGGAAACTATTGGAGTCATTTTAAGATGATCCATAGGCTCTGTCTTGGAAACCATGGTCCCGGAGAGCTTTGCCGCCGAGAGGCCTGATTTGACTTCCGAGCGTCAAACTATGGTCAAATGTTGTCGAAATGACCTGAAATTTGACGTGTAGCCCTTTATAAGCATTTTGAAGCCGTCCATGTGCTCTATCTGATGAGTAATGGCCTCGGTGGTTCTCACCGCCGAGAGGCTTGATTTAGCTGTTCGAGGGTTGATGTAGGGTCAAACATTGTCGGTTTGACTCGGAACTTGACGTGGAGCCTTTTGGAAGTATTTTGAGACCATCCATCGGCTCTGATCGAAGATTTGGTGTCTCTGATGCTTTTGCCGCCGAGAGCTCCTTTTCGGCTATCGGAGAAGCGAAGTTAGGCCAAATGATTTTGAAATGGCCCGAAACTTCTTGTGTACTCCTCTTTTGGCTGTCTTGAAGGATCTTGCAGTTTTTGTTTGATTCTGACAAGATTTGATTTTTGGAAGTAGCATTGCCTATTTATGGCAGGTCGCGACTTCATGTAGCTCTTTGGATCTTGAAGAGGCAAAGTGACATTTTTGGTGTCAACAACCATTTTCTTGAGGATTTTGCAGAGTGTCTTGTTGAAGGCTTCTGTTAATCCATTTGCTGCCGAATTATATGGAGTCGAAGGACAGCTTTGAATTTTGTATTTGTCGCAAAACCTGTAGAAGCGATGATCCCAGAATTGTGGTCCGTTATCATAGATGAATCTTTTGGGTATGCCGAAACGACAAATGATGTTAGTGCGCAGAAACTGAAGGACTGATGAGGTCTTCATTTTGTTAAGCGCAAATGCTTCTGACCACTTGGAGAAATAATCCGTAGCGGCGAAGATGAAGCGATGACCTTTGCTCGAAGGGGGAGAAATAGGACCTATGATGTCGGTACCCCACGCTTCGAAAGGCCATGAAATCACTGTAGGATGTAGCCATTCTAGAGGCATGTGAATGTAATCTCCATGAACTTGGCATTGTTGGCAGTGCTTAGCAAATTGCATTACGTCCGCTACCATGGTAGGCCAGTAATAACCTAACCTTTTTATCTAATCATAGAGCTTGGAACCAGCCTGATGAGCTCTACAAAGATCAGCATGAACTTCTTTGAGTGTTTCTTCAGCCTCTTGTTGTGACAAGCAGCGTAGAAGTACCCCATTGAAGGATTTCCTGTAAAGGATTTTTGAAGGAATATCCAAATGAAAGTTTGGGGTTCGCCTTTGGATGCTTACCCGTTCTTTTGGATCTTCAGGTAGGATTCTGAACATAGTGTAATCAATGAACGGATCCCTCCAGTCGCCGATTGAAGGTTGAAGGATTGAAATCCGACTTCTCACCACTTGGTGGCATTCATCAACTGCTTGGTGTGTGTTAAAAGGAGGAAGGATTCTTCTTTCGCACACTGTGATTTGCATGTTTTCTCCTTCCTGGATTGCCATAGATGCGGCAAGTCCAGCGAGGGCATCTACACGTATGTTTTCACCTCTACGAATGTGGCTGATGTGACAGATATCAAACTTTTGCAGAAGCGATTGTGCCTTGTTGTAGTAAGGCAGCAAATCAGGCTTCCTGACTTCAAATTTCTGATTCATCTGATTGACGATCAGTTGAGAGTCTCCAAAGAGTTCCAGCATGGTGATTCCGGATTCGATGGCGAGTTCCAATCCTAGGATCAAACCTTGATATTCAGCTGCATTGTTTGTACATGGTTCCAGTAGCGAGAAAGCATGTGGAATCATGTATTTGTCGGGGCTAACAAAGATGATGCCAGCTCCCGAGATCAGCTGTCTTTTTTCATTTGTCATGGTTGCACCGTCAAAGTACATGTCCCAGGAGGCATTTTGTGAGAAAGTCTAGACATTGTAGACTGGTTCGTCTGGGAGATCATCTCTGAGCGGAGAATCTTTAGGCAATGGATGCTCTGCCAAAAAGTCCGCTAGAGCTTGCCCTTTGATTGCTTTTTGTGGTACATACCTAATATCAAATTGTAACAGAAGGATGGACCATTTTGCCAGTCGGGCATTGAGAGAACCTGCTTTTGTGACAAGGACCTTCAAGAGGTTGATCCTCGAGACCAGGTAGACTGTGTTGGAAAGCAAGTAGTGACGCAGCTTTTGTACGGCGAACATCACTGCAAGGCATTCCTTTTCGACTGGAGAGTAGCGATGCTCTGCACCTACTAGCATGCGGCTGAGGTAGTATAGAGCAGCTTCTTTTCTTTCATCATTTTCTTGTGCAAGCAGAGCGCCCAGAGAGTGATCAAGGGCTCTTGTGTACAAGATGAATGGTTTTCTAGTGGTAGGAGCAGCTAACACTGGAGGTTTGGTCAGGTATGACATGATATCTTGGAACGCAGCTTCACAGTCAGCATATCTCTCATATTCGCTTTATTTTGGGATAGGATATCTCAAGATATCTTTCTTTTGGGAAAGAATCCTTCATTGATCCTATCTATTAGGAGAAAATCTCTCATTGATTTCTTTTTGGGAGAGAATCCCTCAAGATATCTTTCTTTTGGGAAAGAATCTTTCTAATCTCTTTCTTTTGGTAAGGTTACTAATTAGTAACACTTACCTCTTTCTTCTTTCCTTCTTTGGTTTGCTCTCTTCTATAAAAGCAAGGAGGAGGTTGGATCTCTTGCTCTTATTACTTTCTTTTGCAATAATCTCAAGAGGGCTTCAAGACCAAGAGTTCTTCTTCTTCAAGATCTTCAAGACTTTTCTTCTTCTTCTCCATCAATGGCTTCAAGTAAGTTCCCTTTTTCAAGAAAACTCCATTGTAGGAAAAAAAAGTTCTTTCTTCTTTTTTTTTTTGTTTCTTTATTTTCTTTTCTCTTCTTTTTTTTCCACGTGTTTGCTTCTTTCTTTTTTTCACACGTTTTTTTTTTTGCTTTCGTTTTTTTTTCATGTGTTTTTTTTTTGTGGGCCGTACGGACAGATCCGTACGGATCTGGCCGTACGGCCACGTGGCCTGTGGGCCATCCCCCTTTTTTTTCTTTTTTTTTTGTTTTCTTTCCCTCCTTTTTTTTTGAGAGAGTTTCTTTTCTTTTTTTTTTTTGCTCATCATGATAATGCCCCTTTTTTTTGGCAAACCTAGATGTTCATGCATGCATTCAATTGTAAATTAAATTTGTAGCATGATGTGATAGCATACCTGAAAGTTTTCGCAAATTTGGGAATTTGGAGCTCGCAGCGATGTTGAGCCCTTCCTGATTTTGTGAAGACTTTGAGGTTTCGAAACTTTGGAGTTTCGGAGCTCGCAGCGATGTTGAGCCCATCTTCAAGCTTTCTATTTCTTTCGGGATAGTTCCTTTTCTTCGGAATTGCCCCGTCATCATGTCAAAATTTCGCCAGATTTTTTTTTTTTAGCGAGATTCTGTCATTTTGATGCTTGATCTTTTCTTTTGCATCCTTTTCAGGTGGTTCCTCCAGAAAGAACAAGGGTAAAGAGCCTGCTACAAGCATACCTCGTCGATCTTCTAGAACTTCTAATCCGGCCGTTCAGCAGGCCTTTGAGAAGGTCCAGTATGTTGAGAGAAATCTGGAAGAGTGCGACTCCCTCAACAGAGATGAGATGAGGGCAGCGACTGATCACTCTCAAGGGAGAGGAATTCTATAAGATCATGGTAAGCAGTCGTCCATGGGTGATGGAAGATCAGAGCGTTTTGCCCAAGCCTACCTTCTTCTTTGGTGATGCAGTCCCTGATGACATGACATACCAGAGGAGGTGTTTTCAGTTTTCTTTCACAGTAGATGGTGAGAAGAAGACTGTTGTTACTCGGTCGACGTTTGATTGCACCGTCTCGATTCTGAGCCTTGCCCCCACGTGCTCTAAGAGGGAAGATCCTTCAAGCTGGGTGAGAAGGACATGTAATCCAGACCGGGGTTTTTGTTGGCGGTTCTCCTGGATATACGGAGAGGTCGCCTGTTGACATGGACCTGTTGATGCCATCCAGCAGCTACCAGGGCTCTGATTATCCGTCGGTCGATTTGAGACCGGTGGGCCATGGTATTTTCAGCGGTGACGGCAGCAATTGGATCAAGCCTTTTCGACTTCGTGGCTATTTCAATGCTGACTCCGAGTGGAAGTCGTGGACTGATCGCGTCCTGCTGATTGGTAGTGCCGTTTTGAAGGAAGCCGGGATTTTTGATGCGGTCCGCGCCTTTAGGGAGACCGTGATCTTTTCCGACGAGGCCTTCATGGCTATGCTGGAATCATTCCTCCCACAAACCAATACCTTCGTTGTGACGAATGGCGAGATTGGTTTTTCTTTGAAGGAGCTGAGCGCCATTACTGGATTGCCCATCCTCGGCAAACTCTATGAGGAGTTTATGCCGATTGACAGCGTCCTCGAGGGGCAGTCTGAGGAGTTCAGGCTTCTGTACTTTCAGCTCGTCGCCTTCTATGATTTTTTGAAGGAGAAGGAGGGTTTGAAAGTTAGATCCAGCAGTTGGAAGAGTTCTAGCTCTTCATTCCCCAACTTTTTTGATAGCAGGGAGTCTTCTGATAGCGTGACCCAGGAAGTCGGAGCTCAGGATCCAAGTTCAAAGAAGATCTTGGCCATGCAAGAAGATTTGATAGATTTCTGTGCCAGTACAAACGCCATATGTCCTGACATTACACTGCGGAGAGATCTCGCTGTTACCTCACTTATTGGCTTGGTGAGGCTATTTTTGCTGGAGGAGATGGAACGCACATCAGGCCGCATTGTATTTTTCCGGCTTGTCAGATGGCGTTTGGAGAGCAGCTTGCTTTGGTGCCAGCTCTTTACTCCTACCTGTGTACCGAACTGCAGGCTGCTGCTTTTTTGGTTCGGCTTGGGCTTCCCATGAATAGGGTATTTTCAGCCCACATCTTTTATTCGTGGTATGTATACCACTGTCCTGGCTTCCACCGGCTAGGTGCTGCACAGGATGATGATCCTCTGATGATTCGACTGGCTAAGGGCAAAGCCGTGTCCGAATCACTTTTGTTTGCCCGCATGAGGATCCGACGGTTCAGGGACGTCGAGATGGGGCAGTCTTCAGTGAAGCTTTCTCCGGAGTTGCAGAAGAAGGCTTTTGATTTTGGTGCCTCCCGAGACTCTACCAGGGCGGGGTCGGGAAGGCATTATTCCTTGACGAATGCAGAGAGAGAGTGGCTTTTCAGCATACGTGTCGGCACGATGGTGTACCGTAGACATCTTTTCGTCGACATCCAGCCGTATGTACCCTCTCGCTTTGCTTTGCAGCTGGGCTTTTCTCAAGGCGTTGTTGGAGCGCCTTCAAGCATGGTGAAGCGCTTTGGAGGCTTACAGGACGGGAGAAATGCATGGGCTTTTTATAGTGCTGAAGACACTACAACCATGATCTCTTATCCTGTGTTGTTGACTTCCCGGACTGCCGGCTTTGCGAAGTGGTTCGCGGAGAGCTTTTCGGCATATCGGGGGCTTTCCAAGGAGGAGCTTGATGTGATGCTGGCATCTGGAAAGGGCCTTGGAAAGTAGGATGGCGTCCGGCGAGAGGAAGTTTGGGCCTTCCTTTCTGGAGAGAAGCACAAGATAGGCTTTCTCGGTGACCAGGGCGTCATTGGTTCTGAAGCTGTTCGAGAAATACCTGATGAGGCTTTAGAGCAGCTAGAACAGGAGGAAGCCGAACTTGGTGCTTGGATGCAAGCGGCACAGAGGCAAGCTTCCGTGGAGTCTACTGGCAAGAGTAGACCATCCAGTGAGGAGTCAAGTGGGAAACCTGACTCTGACAGCGGGGCAGGTTCCTCTAAGAAGCGAGCCCGCAGGAGTAAGAGGAGGAGGAGTCACCATCGCAGCAAGGGGCAGCATGAGGACTCTCCTGACTTGGAAGTTCCTCTTACTATCAATGAGGATGTGCCAGTGGATGCTGACGAGCCTCCAGAGAAGAGAAGCCGAGAAGAAGAGACCGTCGGTGAAGGTATGATTCTTCCTTTTTCTCTTTCCATTTCTTTTCATGGGATTTTTCCATGTTCTGATTTGCTTCTTGTTTCTGCTTTTCTTCTTTTTTTTTAGTAGAGGAAGACTTGGTGATGCCTGAGGTTCCCACCGATGAGGTGGTGACGGATCCTGTCGGGGCACCTGAAGAAGAACCGAGGGACTCTGGAGTGAATCCAGAATCTCCAATTGGTATGACTTCTTTTGCTTTCTTTTTTTTGAGTCTGTGACTTGGTTTGCTAACATTTTTTTTGTCAGCTGACTTGCCACAGGGTTCTGATGACTTTGAACCATCGATGGACGCAAATGTTGATGATGCTTCCGATGAGTTCATGGAGGAAGAGAGTGTTCCGCCAGTCGTTGAAGAAGGTATTTTGTAGTAATAACCCTGATAGTGATTTTCAGACAGGATCATATTCATACCTTTTTGTGTTTCTTTGGTAGGTTTTGAAGTGACAGAGGAGGATCCGTCGCTTCCAGAGCAAGGGATGCCAGAGGTTGATCCAGAGGTAGAGACTCCTGGGACCAGTTCTGACAATGTTGAGGAGATACCTCGTGCTGAGATTCCTTCCCGAGCAGGAGCAGCTTCAACTGGAAAGAGTTCTTTTGTTACTCTTTCAACAGATGATGACATGAGCAGCCGACCAACGGAGTTGGGCGAATCTTCAGCTGGGCCATCTCTTCTTTTTGCGAAGAAGGTGGTGGTGCGAGTTCTGAGCTCTTGGATTGAGACTCTGCTTTCTGGGCACTTAGATGCCGGATTTGGGATGATCCAGCATGTGCGTGAGATTCTCGGTGATGCCGAAGAAGCTGGTCTGGATGTCACAAGTGCCAGGGCGATCGTTGATAGGATCATTGAGCTGGGTGACAAGTGGTTTGAGACCATGGGTTTTCCTGACGATCAGTTCTTCAAGGAGATGTTCTTGGACCCTGTGGATAAGGCTCAATCTAACCTGGATGAGGCTACAGAAAGCAGGAAGTAGGCAGTCCGAGAGAAGAACTTAGAAGAGCTAACCATCATTGGGCTGACACATGACCTTAACATCCTTGATAGGGAGGTCGATGAGGCCAGGAAACGTCTTGAGCAATTGCAGGCACAAGTCGTTGCCAAGTGGACTGAAATAACAGAGGCTCGTGAAAAGGAGACTGCTCTGATTCACCGGGTTGCGGATGCCAATCGAGTTCTCAAAAGGAAGTCTGATGAGAGCAAACAATGGAAAACCGCTCAGGGGAAGCTTCCCGGTGCGAAAGAAGGGTTACAGCCCACCCCAGCATCTCATGGCAGGTTCCTGAAGAAGCGTGCCTTGGAATCCTTGACGGATGAGGCCAAAAGCTTGCTTAAGGAGCTGAACTCTTGGCTGGAGACCATTTTTGATTGAGCTTCTGTTTTTTTTTTATAACAGAAACTATCCCCTTTTTTTTTGTACCACTTGTATTTTTTTTGGTACTTTTTTTTAGTGCTTATGAACACTTTCATTTTTTTGGTACCACATGTATTTTCGGTACTTTTTTTTTGTTATCCCTACGCTCACTTGAATCTTTTTGTGATAAAAGTAATTGCTAAATGGGTTTTGATCAAAAGGTTGTCATTTTGTGAAAATCTTTTGTCAAATGATTGTTTTGGCATGGAAGACAGATTTTGTTTGTGGCATGGAAACCGATTTTTGGCATTGATAGCCGGTTTTGGTGGCATTGATAGCCGATTTTTGGCATTGATAGCCAGGTTTTTTTTTTTGAAAGCCGAGTTTTTGGTTTGTGGCATTGATAGCCGGTTTGTTTTGTGGCATTGATAGCCGGTTTGTGGCATTTATAGCCGGTTTGTTTTGGTGGCATCTATAGCCTGTTTTGATGGCATTTATAGCCGGTTTGGTTTTTTTAAAAATGCAAGTATCGACTAAAAGTCGCCTCCCTGCTGAATGTTCTTGCAAGTATCGATGGAATGTCGCATCCTTGCTCATTCGGTTGCGAGTATCGATGGAATGTCGCATCCTCGCGGATTTGGGTGCAAGTATCGATGGAATGTCGCATCGTTGCTTTTCAAAAATTTTGGTTTTGCGGGTACTGACTTGATGTCGTTTCCCCATGATTTTTGAAATTTGTGGTTTTCTCGAACCTTTGAGTTATGGATATCAACTGAAATGTTGCATCTCCATGGTTTTGGATTTTGCAAGTATCGACGAAATGTCGCTTCCCTGCAATTTTGGAAGTGTCGAACATGGTTCATATGCTTCCGATTTGTGCGAGTATCGACTAAGCGTCGCTTCCCCGTGGTTTTTTGAAAAACCATTTTTTTTTGTTTAAAGACACGAGGGTCATAAGTTTTGACCTAAAACTATTTTGGAGGCAAAAAGCAGCGTGGACTAGGGTGGAAATCCCTGAATCCGGATTTGTTTCAAACCATGAATTTTGGGTTCAAGGGTTGAAAAGTTAGGAAAAGGTTCCTAAACTTGGTTTTTTTTTTTTTGAACAATGAAACGATGAAAGTAAGCATTGTTTTAAATTTCTAGAAATTTCAACATTTGATATGAAAATTCTAAAAAAGGTGGGTTTAGCGAGCGTGTACCTGGAAACCGATTTTGGCCGTACAGGCATTGCTCTTACCCAGTTGGGTAAGTCCTCAAGGGTAGTACCGCTTTAAGAACTTGCCGTTGATGGGCAGCATACATCTGTCACCTTCCATGTTTAGAAGTGCGTATGCGCCGTTGGAGAAAACCTTGTCGATGACGTAGGTCCCTCCCATTTTGGCTCAAATTTGCCTTTGGACTTGTGAGCGAAGACCATTGGTCTTTTTACCGCAAGAACCAAGTCACTCTTTTTGTAGGCGCGTTGCCTGACCTTTTTATCGAAAGATCCTACCATGCGTGCTTGGTAAAGTTCAATGCTTTGTTGAGCTTCGAGCCGTCTCTCATCGAGATTGTCCAGCTCATGGAGTCGCAATTTGACATTGCTTTCTTGAGTCATGTCTTTTTGCAAGGATACCCTCAAGGAAGGAATTTGTACTTCCAAGGGTACGACAGCTTCGCATCCATAGACCAAGGAGAATGGTGTGCTATGGGTTGGTCCTCGAACGGTGGTTCGATAGGCCCACAAAGCTTCAGACATTTTATCGCTCCAGTCTCTTTTGTGACTAGAGACCATTTTTTTGAGGATTTTGCAGAGTGTCTTGTTGAAAGCTTCTGCTAACCCGTTTGCTGCCGGATTGTATGGAGTCGAAGGACAGCTTTGGATTTTGTATTTGTCGCAGAACCTGTAGAATCGATGATCCCGGAACTGTGGTCCGTTATCATGGACGAATCTTTTGGGTATGCTGAAACGATAAATGATGTTGGTGCGCAGGAACTGAAGGACTGATGAGGTCTTCATTTCGTTAAACGCAAATGCTTCTGACCACTTGGAAAAATAATCCGTAGCGGCGAAGATGAAGCGATGACCTTTGCTCGAAGGGGGAGAAATAGGACCTATGATGTCCATACCCCAGGCTTCAAAAGGCCATGAGATCGCTGTAGGATGCAGCCATTTTGGAGGCATGTGAATGTAATCTCCATGAACTTGGCATTGTTGACAGCGCTTAGCAAATTGCATTGCGTCAGCTGTTAGATGTCGCGATCACTGAGAGGGGGGGGGGGGTGAATCAGTGATTCCTTAAAAAAACAGGTCCAGTTTAACAACAAAAGCAAATCAAATCACACAAGGACACCAGATTTAACTTGGTTCACCAAAAGGCTACGTCCACGGTTCAAAGACTGTCCGAACACCGATCCGGAACAGGTCTGAATCTATTTAGTCGCACCAACGACAAAGAGCACCAACCCTTAAGTTTCAGATAGTACCAACTATCTAGGAAGCACCTACCCCCTTTACAATTTATCTGCACCAACAGATAGGATCACCAAACCCCTAACACCAAGCACCAACTTGATGTTCTACAGAATTAAAGTAGAGAACTTTTCTACAGCCTTTCCCCTCTACAATCTCTCTCTCTCAATCCCTTACAAATTGAAATTTAAAGCATAAACAGAGAGACACTTATCTTATGGACGAATCACCATCTTCATGAGCACATTCTCGTCCACACTTGCTGTAGAAACGTGCAACACAACTGCACACAGCAACAGCTTCTTCTCCAATCACTCTTCTCTCCAAAACCTCTCTTTTGTTCTCTCTTCTCTTCTGTCCTCTCTTAAAAACGAACTTAACAAGCCTTTATAAAGGTTATGGTAACCCTTAAGAGTGTTCAAATTAGGCTAGAATTCGTTTAGAAAGAGTCCCAAACGAAATACATAAGTTTCCTGAATTTTCGTGCAAAACTTCTATTTCTGCGCAATTCTGTTTCCCGTGCTCGCTCGACCGGATGGGGTCCTCGGTCGACCGGAGACACACTCTGGCAACAAATAGCTTTAGACTGTCTTCTGCAGACTTCTCTCCCGGTCGACCGGATGGGGTCCTGGGTCGACCGAAGACACTGCTACAGGAATTCTGATTTCCTGTACTGTTTCAGCTCTGTTTTCTCTTTGAAGCTCTATCAACACCACACTTGTGACATTGTGTTGACAATAATTCCAACACAAAATGATACTTGAGATACTAAATACTTCAATGCTTCATAAGACTTCTCAAAGCATCTCAAATTCCAACATCAGCTACAATGGTAGGCCAGTAATATCCTAACCTTTTTATCTGATCATAGAGCTTAGGTCCAGCCTGATGAGCTCCGCAAAGACCAGCCTGAACTTCCTTGAGTGTTTCTTCAGCCTCTTGTTGTGACAAGCAGCGTAGAAGTACTCTGTTGAAGGATTTCCTATAAAGGATTTTTGAAGGAATATCCAAATGAAAGCTTGGGGTTCGCCTTTGGGTGCTTACCCGTTCTTTTGGATCTTCAGGTAGGATTCCGAACATAATGTAATCAATGAACGGATCTCTCCAGTCGCCGATTGAAGTTTGAAGGATTGAAATCCGACTTCCAACCACTTGGTGGCATTCAGCAACAGCTTGGTGTGTGTTAAGAGGAGGAAGGATTCTTCTTTCGCACACTGTGATTTGCATGTTTTCCCCTTCCTGGATTGCCATGGATGCGGCAAGTCCAGCTAGGGCATTTGCACGTATGTTTTCACCTCTACGAATGTGGGTGATGTGACAGATGTCAAACTTTTGCAGAAGTGATTGTGCCTTGTTGTAGTAAGGCAACAAATCTGGCTTCCTGACTTCAAATTTCTGATTCATCTGGTTGACGATCAGTTGAGAGTCCCCAAAGACTTCCAGCATGGTGATACCGGATTCGATGGCGAGTTCCAATCCTAAGATCAGAGCTTGATATTCAGCTGCATTGTTTGTGCATGGTTCCAGTAGCGAGAAAGCGTGTGGAATCATGTATTTGTCGGGGCTAACAAAGAGGATGCCAACTCCCGAGATCAGCTGTCTTTTTTCATTCGTCCTGGTTGCACCGTCAAAGTACATGTCCCAGGAGGCACTTTGTGAGAAAGTCTCTACATTGTAGACTGGTTCGTCTGGGAGATCATCTCTGAGCGGAGAATCTTTAGGCAATGGATGCTCTGCGAGGAAGTCCGCTAGAGCTTTCCCTTTGATTGCTTTTTGTGGTACATACCTAATATCAAATTGTGACAGAAGGATGGACCATTTTGCCAGTCGAGCATTGAGAGAACCTGCCTTTGTGACAAGGACCTTCAAGAGGTTGACCCTCGAGACCAGGTATACTGTGTTGGAAAGCAAGTAGTGACGCAGCTTTTGTACGGCGAACATCAATGCAAGACATTCCTTTTCGACTGGAGAGTAGCGATGCTCTGCACCTACTAGCATGCGGCTGAGGTAATATAGAGCAGCTTCTTTTCTTTGATCATTTTCTAACGCAAGCAGAGCTCCCAAAGAGTGATCAAGGGCTCTTGTGTACAAGATGAATGGTTTTCCAGTGGTAGGAGCAGCTAACACTGGAGGTTTTGTCAGGTATGACTTGATGTCTTAGAAAGCAGCTTCACAGTCAGCATCCCAGACAAAGTTTACACCTTTTTTCATCAATCGGGAGAATGGACGGCATTTCCCCGAAAGATTGGAGATGAACTGTCTGATGTAGGCTAATCTCCCTAGAAGCCCTTTGAGTTCTCTCAAGGTTCTTGGAGAGGGCATTTCTAGAATGGCTTTGACTTTTATGGGGTCAAGCTCTATTCCAGCTTTCCGAACTAAGAATCCGAGGAACTTACCCGACGAGACGCCGAAGAAGCATTTCAAAGGATTCATTCGCAGTTTGTGTTTGCGAAGCCGGAGGAAGACTTCTTGAAGGTTTTCGAGATGATCTTCTTTTCTTTTGCTTTTGACGGCGAGGTCATCAACGTAACATTCAACCGTCTTGTGCTGCATATCTTGGAATATTTTCATCATAGCCCTCTGATATGTGGCACCAGCATTTTTCAGACCAAATGGCATGACAGTGTAGCAATACACGCCAAATGGGGTCCGAAAAGATGTATGTTTTTCATCTTCAGGATGCATCTTTATCTGATTGTAGCCAGAGAAAACCATCCATGAATGTCATTCGCTCGAATCCACAGGTATTATCGATCATTACCTCTGGTATGGGGAGCGGAAATTCATCTTTAGGGCATGCGCCATTCAGGTCTCTATAGTCAATACAGACCCTGATCTGCCCGTTCTTCTTTGTCACGGGGACAATGTTGGCCAACCATTCAGGATGTTGTTCCTCACGGATGAGGCCGACGCTTTTAAGTTTTTGAACTTCTTGTTCAATTTTATCCATCACATCTGGACGGAATCTTCTTTGGCCTTGCTTGACAGGCTTGATGTCTTCTTGAATATTAAGTTTGTGAACCGCTATTTTGGGGTCTAAGCCTGGCATTTCAGCGTAAGACCATGCAAAGCAATCAACGAACTCGCGAAGAAAGGCGATATACTCGGGTAACTCATCATCCTTTATATTCTTGCTTATGAATACAGGACGTGGGTTATCTGGTGTTCCCAAGTCTATCTTTTGAACAGGATCTTCTGTTGGAAGGTTCGAAGGTGGTTCCTCCACAATATTTTCGGAGGCTTCCAGCTCAACGAAACCTTCTGGGTTTTCAAAGGCATTTCCAGACCAAGGTTTTGTTCCTTTCCACGGGTCTTCTTGATAGGTAATTTTCCCAAGGCTTGCTATGAGATGATCCCAATCGCCTGTTGAAACCGGATCTAAGTAGGCTACTTCTTTTGGAGATGAGGGTTCTTCTGGGTCAGAAGTCCACATGTCTGTGCCATCGGACAACTCCTCTTCATTTTCGGAGAAATCGTGCCAATTGGATGAGCTTCCTGGATCTTTGTCAGGTGACTCATCAAAGAGATATCCAGGGAGATCGATGTCTTCATGGACTTGAGATGTTGAGGCTTGGTCAGTATATTGACTTTTAAGCCTTTGTGTCAACTGTCTCAAGGGAGTGTCAGGATCATACCCTAACCCGTGTGAAGACTTTTCTACATAGCCGTAGAGTCTCCAATCTTCCAGCTGGCTTTTGGTCAAGATGGGCCCCAATGGCGTGAGAATACCGCGTCCTTCTCCCAAACCGACTGGGTTTTGAGCGTCATAGCCCATTTTCTTCATAATAGCTTGTGCCACAGAACTGTATAAGGATAGTTGAGGCATACCTTTATTTTGGAAAGGTTCAAGCATGGAGTTTGATGAAGAAGCATCCGATCTATGGAAGAAGATCGACTTTTCCTTTGCTGAAGTTGCTGGAACAACGAAGGAAGCTGACGTAGGATCTTCTATGTCAGAAGTTATCTCCATTGGAGTGAGAGCAGGCTGAACTTGCTGAGTGTCAGCTTGGCTTGACGATGTGTCATCTTCCGGCTCTAAATCCGAGTCCGTGTCTTCCATGATAGACACAAAAGAGATAACAAATTTGCCCCCAAGCTTTTGTTTTGCCTTCTTCACTTTAGTTGTGATGACCAAAGGCTTTAAAGGTTTGAGGGAGATGATGAAGGGAGTTTGAATGCTCTCTTCAGATTTACCGGATGGTTTGTTTTCTTCCGGTGATTGTTGAGGAGCTTTGCCTTTATCTTTCTGGAGATTTTCGGCAAAGGATGCTGTGTGCTTCTCCTCTTCTTCTTTTTCACCTTCATACATCTGTGAGTCTGCGAAGTGGACTTCTTTACCTTTGAAGGGTTTTCTGTCCGCAAAGACTCGATGTATCATGCCGTCGTCGCCAACAAACTTGATGCATTGATGTAGAATTGAAGGGACAACACCATTCTCATGGATCCAAGGGCGTCCGAGAAGGATGTTGTAGCATGAAGGGGTCTTTATTGCATACACTGTGACCTCAGAGATAAGATCACCGATCTGCAACTTGAACCTGATTTTGCCTATAGGCATTTGAGTACTCCCATCGTATCCAAAGATAGATACAGATGTGTGGCTCAGTTTGCTGGGTGGGATGCCCAACTCTTCAAGAGCAGATGTGGACATGAGGTTGAGTGCAGAACCTGGGTCGATCTGAACTCTATGCATAGGCATTTCCTTTATATACCCTGTGAAGTACAGGGGTTGGTTATGCCTGGTTTCTCCAAGCAGGAGGTCATCCTTTGTGAAGGCGATGGTTGCACTGGCTGCTTTTTTAACCGAGAGGCATTCAATGCATGATCCCTCAGTTTTCTACTTTTCTCCCTTTGAGGAGGCTTCTGAGTTTTTGACCCGGTAATCCATTTCAATTTGGAGGACTTGCGGGGCATGTTTGTCGACATCCTCATTCAGCTTTTGTAATTCCGAGATAAGATTATCACGAGTGTGCGGAGACATTCGCAACAAATCTAGGATGTGCAGACATGCAGGGATGTGCTTGAAGTGTTCAATCAAGTCATACTTGAAAGCCTCCTTAGGGCCTGCATGTTCATCATTGTTGCCACTAGGGGCGCTTACAACATCTTTTCCCGAAGGATTTACATATGTAAAGGAAGATTGGTTGTAATTTTTATGGTAGTCCCGGCCAGAGCGGGTGCCTCTACCAACTTCGAGAGCTTCTTGAGAAGGGTCTTCGTTTGGAAGATTGTCTTCAGGATCAAGAGGCTGTCGTTTTTCATTTGCTGAGGATGAATCAGCAGCAGAGTTGCCATCCTCAGTGATCGTGTTGCATGGAGCATTTTTCGGGAACAAGTCCTGAACAGCATCCAGCAACCTTTCTTCTTCGTTGACTAATTCTTCAGTCAGGAAGGGTGTGAACTTTGAAGTCACAGTCTCAGGAGAAGAAACCTGAGAGGGTGTCATCTCAGTGAAAGTCACGTGAGACGAGGTGGCTTCAGAAGATACATTGCTAGGCGTCGCCGGAGTGTAAGTGCTCTCATCAGACGATGCTTCGGAAGAGCTATAATCCCGAATTATCACCTTACAGGAAGCTCTGACGGGAGACGTTGCCTGATCGGAGTCAGACCCATCCTCGGATGTAAGAGGATCGTCTATCCAGCAATTTTCTCCATTTTCAGGAGTTAAGGGAGGATGTACCTGGTGGTCTTCAGGGACTTCAGGCTCTGGGTTGCGAGGAGGCTCGTTGACGCGGTCTTGCTCTTGTTCTAGAGCGAGTCGCTGCAAGATCCTTGCATATTCTTCAAGATCAGGCATGGGAGCCGGATCTTCTTCTTCATCAACTCTTTGTGGCTCAACGTGGTTGATTTCCATTGGAGTAATGAGAGGTGCTGAGTCAGCAGCATTTTCTTCTACAGCCTCTTGGTCTTCTTCATCATCAGACCAGGATCCTTGTGGCTGTAGGGGGTTATACCAGATTACTGGCATAAGATGAGACTCAGGAACCCATTCTTCATCGGAGAGATATTCTCCTGTTTCAAGGGACTCCTCCCACTCATCTGTGTAGTTGGATTTGAATCCATCATCGGTGTCGCTGGACTCGTATCCATCAATGGAGAATCCAACTACCGAATTGCAAGAGTATGATGCCTCCTGCATGGCTTCTTTGAATTGAGGTGGCATGAAATCACTGAGAGTGAATTTCTTTACCCCCTTTGAAGTCTCTGGAAGGGATGTTTTTGTTACCTCCAGTGAAGCGGTAGAGGAAGCCTCTGCCTTTTCTTTGACCTCTAGTTTTGGCTGGGTCTTCTCTTGACGTTTGAGCTTGAGGAGATGTTTCCTAGCCTGCCTTCGCTGTTGAGCTGTAGGCTTTGTTTTCACGACCTCCCAATTTTCATCTTCCAGGAGATCGGGATGTACCCATATCGGTTGTCCGTCTGGTGTCGGGTAAGGAACCAGTTCCTCGGACGCTTGGATTGAGTTTATCACCTTGAAGGAAGTAGTGATCTTCTTCTTCGGTGATTTTGATGTTTGTCCACCTGTCACCATGTTGACGGAGGCAGGCCCATAGTTTTTGTCAAAGGTGATGACTCCGTTTTTCCACATCTCGTTTATTTTCTCTCTCACAACGAAGCATTGATTGAGAGGATGCGAGATCATCTGGTGGTATACACAGTACCGAGGATCGTTGGTTTTGCCAACATCACCCGGTCTTTTTGGTTCAGGCAAGGTGAGCTTGCCGTTTGCCACAAGAGCCCCGAAGATTTCATCAACGTCTTCATCAAACGGGTATTTCTTCTCTACTCGTTCTTTGAAATCATCTGAGAGTTCAGGTCTCTTAGCAGCAACTTTATTTTCAGCTTTCTTTGGTGGCTGAGGAGCTGACTTGGTCTGCATATTGAGGACCTCTTTTTTCTTTGGTTTAGAGGTTGCAATGGCGGTTGGCTCTTTTCTTGATGATTTCTGACTGTTGAGGTCTTTAATCACCGTTTCAGCTTCCATGGAAGCTTCTAGGAGTTCTCCCAGGTTTTTGATTTGTTGCCGATGATCATGGAGCGGATTCTGGTTCTCATGTTGTTTCGGCAAATGTCGACTAGCGACGCTTGTGGCAATACATCAGAGCATTTGTATGCCATTGCTTTCCACTTGTGAATGAAGTCATATGTTGATTCATTCTCCCCCTGTTTTAGGCTGCACAGCTGAGCCATAGTAACGGGATGATCTTCACCTTTGAAGTGAGTCAGGAAGCGTGTCTCTAGCATGGCCCAGTTTGGATTGAGTCCTCCGGCAGAGTGGGAGTACCAATCGAAGGCCGTACCTTTTAGGGTACTTGCAAACAGGCGGATCTTGAGTGCATCTTGATCCGCGATAGCTCCCGTCAGGATCTTGAAGTGGATGACGTGCTGTCTGGCTGATCCTTTCCCCGTATATGTTTGGAGAGTAGGATGCTTGAATTTGGTGGGGAACGGGACCGAGTCCATCCATAAGGGATATGGTGGCTTGATCCCATGCTCCTTGAGTATATCCTCTTCTTTTGCTTTGGCGAGGATACTGTCTACGTCCTTTTTGGTAAGGGCGCGTGACTCATTTTCTTCTCCATTTACCTTGTCGTTTTGATGATTCGGAGGAGGTTCATTGTTCGCCTGATTTTGGAAGGCGAGGAGAAGGTTTTCCATCAGAGTTTCAATCCTCTGCTGGCCCTGTTCCAACTGCTAGATGCGGGTGATCGCATCTTCTGGAGGTGGATTGCGGGGTGGTGGCTCAGAATTTGTAGCCAAGACATTCATCCTTCGTGATTCGAACGAAGAAACTGTCCTGGTGACTGAGGTGGGGCTTATTTTTTTTTGAAGAAGAGCTTGAGGAAGGATCACTCTGCTGTCCTTTGCTTGAAGGAGTATGGGATTCTTCTAAATGTCTTCTTGTCCTGGAGACGCTGCGGGTCATCGGACGTCGGACATGGATTTTTGTTGTTGATTTTTGGCGCCTTCTGGTTTTTTCCAACCATATGGATGGCAGCAACTTGGTTGGGTCTTTCCTTTTCGATCCATTTGGGAGAGACTTGGAGTGTAGGAGGCTGGGTCCTTTGCTTCTCTAGTCTCTTTTGCCGGTATGACGCGCGGCGGCGTATACGACGAGCAATTTGAGCTTCGGTCATCTCTGGCTGGGCTTTGACGATGAAGGATGTGCTCCCTCGGGCGCAGCAGCCGAGCCTGTCTTCTTTGTAGCTGGGCAAGAATAGGATGTGAACCCTGTCCTTCGCCTGTTGCAGCAAAGCTTTGAATTTTTGGAGCTCGGCCCCTGTAGAGATGAAGGGTCGAACTGCAGGTTTGTAGGCCTTAGCAGGTGCTTGTAGAGGCCTTGTGATGCATGATCTAATTTTGGGCTTGTAGGAACAAGCCGGCTCATGCTGGGATGACTTGGAACTTAGGTTGGAGATGGGTCTCTCCTCTTTCATGTAAGCAAGAGGGTAGAACTGGTTCTCCTTGAGTGGGGCCAGGAATGCTGGCTTAGTGGATGTTTGGGACCTTCTTTGTTTTGGTGAAGGTCTTGGGGACCAAGTCTTGGGATAGACCTGGTTGCTTGCAGGTCGAGGCTTCGTGGGGCTGCCACGGGCTTCAGGCCTTCTGGTGCTCGCCTTTGGTGTCACGGCAGTGACACGTTGAGAGGCGAGTTTTTGCTTCTTGGAAGGAGCAGTTTGTTCCTCAGGAAGTGGGAATGGTCCCAGCGTCCCAAAGACGATAGTCCGGGAGTCGAGGTCGACCCGGAGCTTAGAGAGTTGCCGAGGGAGTTGACGCTTCGGCAGCTGATGGGGCGCTTGTAAGTGCGCGTGGTTTGCTTCTGTTGAAGCATGAGTTGGTGCTTGTTTTCATCGAAAGTAATGGTTAATGAAGCTGCCATTGTTAGTTTTCGAAAATTTCTGAAACAAGACCACATCCATTAGTAATCACAAGAATATAATGATCATAAATGGGAGGTTCTATGGTTTCGTCTTTTCAAATTGCTAGAGGAAGAAGACCCAAGCAACATGAAGAAGGCAAAACGCCATAGAGGGTACAATTGTTCTGATCGCAGGTATGGTAAGCCCAGAATGGGCATCCCAGTGACTGCTAGAAGCAATTGTGAACTTAAATTCGACTTATCGAGAAGCAGAGCTTGCTCGAGGTAAGAAGAATATAAAGTTGGAGTTACAGATGTGCCGGTCGCAATACAGTAGACCCTGAAAGGGCGTACTAGTACCGCTAGACACAAATGTTTTGAGACCGCATCTATGAGATGAGATTCTCTGTTTTGAAAGGTCAAGATTGGATTCATCAAGAGAGCAGATGGTATTCCGATCTGAACACGGGCTCAGCGATTTCCGCGAGCGCCAGTGCTCAGAAAGGAGAAGACCAAGATTTCTCCAATCTAAACCCAAAATGACGGAAGTTTTTTTTTTTTTTGAAGATTTTTTTTTAAAAAAAATAATCTTTTTTTTAAAAAAAAATCTTTTTTTTATTTATTTATTTATTTTTTTTTAAGATTTTTTTTTTGAAATTTTTTTTTATTTTTTATTTTTTATTTTAAAATTTTTATTTTAAAAAATTTTATTTTTTGAAAAAAATTTATTTAAAAGACGAGAGAGTACACATAGGCCTCCTAACCCGGTCTTATGAAATCTTGATTGATAGAATTGCCCCCAGGTAAGGGTAGGATTACTTAATGAACCCGTTTGGAGGACCCTTGCCTAGAACAGTCAAGCTGTCTCCACACTCTGGACAAGGCTTTTCTTTGAATCAACCATGATCAAAGAACACAGTTGGTTTAACCTTAGTGGTCTATGTCTTTTTTTATTTTTTTTATATATATATATATATTTTTTATTTTTAATGAACTCATCGAAGAGAAACGATGGCCCAAAACCTTAGTCGAACAGGCTCAACATTTCTGCAAGCGCGATGAACGATAGGAACGGATCAAGGTTTCTCAATTTTGAATCCAAAATGAGAAATCTAAAATTTTTTTTATATATATTTTTTATATATTTTTTTTAGATCTTTAATGAACTCATCGAAGAGAAACGATGGCCCAAAACCTTAGTCGAACAGGCTCAACATTTTTGCAAGCGCGATGAACGATAGGAACGGATCAAGGTTTCTCAATTTTGAATCCAAAACTGAAAAATCTGATTTTTTTTGTTTTTTTGTTTTTTTTTGTTTGAAAAGAGAAAGAGTGGAAATAAATTCAAAGAATTAAAAATCTCCAAAAAATCTCATCTCATTTTTTTTAGATGCGGAATCCAACATAGGCCACCAATTATAAAGTAGCCAAGGAATCGAGAAAAGAAATATAAGCATAGAGCAAAATATATGATATGCAAATATTTCATTTCTAGCATCGTGTTCTCAAATAAACGTGTCCCACCGGGTGGAGCCAGCTTGATGGACCGCGCTCCTGCTCGGTTCTACCGAGGTCGGCGGACGTGGGAGTCCGTCGGGTCCGACCCTTTCGTAACCGGGGGGCAAGGGCGTGCATCAACATTTCTTTTTTTGTGTGGGTGTGCCAGATTTTCTATTTTACTTGGAATTGCAAGTGGTGATCCGGAGATCAACCTTCGCAAGTAAAAAAGAAATCAACTTCTTTCAAGTTTTCCATTGCACATATATTTAAGAAAAGAGACATTTTCTTGGTTTGCCGTGAAAGGCGATTTTTTTGGCATTTATAGCCGATTTTAGCGTTTATAGCCGATTTTTGGCGTTTATAGCCGATTTTGGCGTTTATAGCCGATTTACAATCCTTATCAATAATGAAAGACAAGAGTTGTGATTTTTGTCTCTTTTGAAAAAATACAAACTACAATGAAAAGCAAGAAAAGGAGGATCTAACTTCTCAGGAGATTGTGGGGGACCCGTTAGATTGACGGTCGCAAGCCATATGTGGGCTTCGCCATCATCCATGCAGATGAGAACAGAGGATGCTATTGATTCGCTTGGCTTGGCTATAACCTCAGGTTTTTAGAGAACAAAGACCAAAAGAAGGTCCTATGTCCAATGAAAAGCCGAGTAGACGGGCTTGAAAAGCCATGTCTAAGCCATTGGCGGCAAAAGGAGAAGGCAAGGACCTTTGGGGGGGGGTACCCCCAAGGGACTTTGTCACCTTGTAGCGGTGGTCGGTGTAGGATTTCCGCAGAGTTTTCTCTCTTAGATTTCTGATGCCTCTTTCTGTCTGAGTTTCCGGATTTTCTGCAGTCTATTGTCTGTGTGTCTCTGCTGTCCTTTCTTCTTGGAGAGCTCTCCTATTTATAGGCTTTTAGGTAGCCATTTAGGAGGGTTTATGAGCCTTGATTGTCATAAAGCTACATAAAGGGAGGAGTTACAAAATTGAATTCTTTATTTTGTAACTCCTTTTTCTTGGCTTCTGATTGGCCAGAGGAGATTGAGGGCATTTAATCGCCTTTAATCGCCATGATGGGAGGAGTTTCATGGGTTAAATGCCATGAATCTCTTGACTTGTGTAACTCCCGGATGCTTGCTTCTGATTGGTCCATCCAAGGAAATGGATTAATGACTGTAGTAAAGCTAGTCAATTAAACGCATTAAGTGGTCGCCGAGCAGTTGAAGAGTCGTGGGCCGTGCCGTGTCTTTTGGGATTCTTCTGGCGATGATCATCGATGGATCTTCATGTAGATCGACATCGGATGACCCTGTAATTTCAGGTGTTTGTTGCCAACAGCAGGTCGGTGCCATCTGTCCTGTTGATTTCTTGATCGGTCGGGTAGAAAGCACATTTTTTTTGGTTGACCGGGTGGCGATCAATATTGTTTTCGATACTCTTGATGTTTGACCCGTGTTTTGGACGGATGTCAGAGGATTTGGTGTCTCAAAAGTATGAATTTTGGAAAATACCAGAGGCTGGGCGCTTCGAATCGCGAAAAAAACGGCGAAAATCGGGGTTTCCGGGGCCTTCCTGGCGACCCCGGGCTCCAAGGTCGCAGGGGCCTGCGACCCTGGGGGGTTTTCCCCCTTTTTGTCCCGTATTGTGTCCGTTTTTGCTGTTTTTCGATTCTTTTTTCGTCTGTATTTTTCTTTGACATTTTGACCATTTATTGGCCTGATTTCCCTGTAGGAAACCTGATGAGAATCCTTGCATTTTATTTTGCAAATTTTCCAATTTCCTGAGAAAGCCGAAGACTTTGTCGCGCAGAGCTGCCGATTTTCCGTCAGAAGCTGAAACTGGGTCAAACGATGTCGGAATGACCTGAAATTTGGTGTGAAGCCTCCTGAGCAATAAATAAGACCAACCATAGGCTTTTGTTTAAGTTTTGAAGCCATTTGGGGTCCTATCACCAGTAGACTCGCTTTTGTCGCGATGAAGATGTCGCGGTTTGATGTGCGGTCAACCGATGTCCGATTGACTTGAAATTTGACAGGGAACCTATTGGAGTCATTTTAAGATGATCCATAGGCTCTGTCTTGGAAACCATGGTCCCGGAGAGCTTTGCCGCCGAGAGGCCTGATTTGACTTCCGAGTGTCAAACTATGGTCAAATGTTGTCGAAATGACCTGAAATTTGACGTGTAGCCCTTTATAAGCATTTTGAAGCCGTCCATGTGCTCTATCTGATGAGTAATGGCCTCGGTGGTTCTCGCCACCAAGAGGCTTGATTTAGCTGTTCGAGGGTTGATGTAGGGTCAAACATTGTCGGTTTGACTCGGAACTTGACGTGGAGCCTTTTGGAAGTATTTTGAGACCATCCATCGGCTCTGATCTAAGATTTGGTGTCTCTGATGCTTTTGCCGCCGAGAGCTCCTTTTCGGCTATCGGAGAAGCGAAGTTAGGCCAAATGATTTTGAAATGGCCCGAAACTTCTTGTGTACTCCTCTTTTGGCTGTCTTGAAGGATCTTGCAGTTTTTGTTTGATTCTGACAAGATTTGATTTTTGGAAGTAGCATTGCCTATTTATGGCAGGTCGCGACTTCATGTAGCTCTTTGGATCTTGAAGAGGCAAAGTGACATTTTTGGTGTCAACAACCATTTTCTTGAGGATTTTGCAGAGTGTCTTGTTGAAGGCTTCTGTTAATCCATTTGCTGCCGAATTATATGGAGTCGAATGACAGCTTTGGATTTTATATTTGTCGCAGAACCTGTAGAAGCGATGATCCCAGAATTGTGGTCCGTTATCATGGATGAATCTTTTGGGTATGCCGAAACGACAAATGATGTTAGTGCGTAGAAATTGAAGGACTGATGAGGTCTTCATTTCGTTAAGCGCAAATGCTTCTGACCACTTGGAGAAATAATCCGTAGCGGCGAAGATGAAGCGATGACCTTTGCTCAAAGGGGGAGAAATAGGACCTATGATGTCCATACCCCATGCTTCGAAAGGCCATGAAATCGCTGTAGGATGTAGCCATTCTAGAGGCATGTGAATGTAATCTCCATGAACTTGGCATTGTTGGCAGTGCTTAGCAAATTGCATTACGTCCGCTACCATGGTAGGCCAGTAATAACCTAACCTTTTTATCTAATCATAGAGCTTGGAACCAGCCTGATGAGCTCTACAAAGATCAGCATGAACTTCTTTGAGTGTTTCTTCAGCCTCTTGTTGTGACAAGCAGCGTAGAAGTACCCCATTGAAGGATTTCCTGTAAAGGATTTTTGAAGGAATATCCAAATGAAAGTTTGGGGTTCGCCTTTGGATGCTTACCCGTTCTTTTGGATCTTCAGGTAGGATTCCGAACATAGTGTAATCAATGAACAGATCCCTCCAGTCGCCGATTGAAGGTTGAAGGATTGAAATCCGACTTCTCACCACTTGGTGGCATTCATCAACTGCTTGGTGTGTGTTAAAAGGAGGAAGGATTCTTCTTTCGCACACTGTGATTTGCATGTTTTCTCCTTCCTGGATTGCCATAGATGCGGCAAGTCCAGCGAGGGCATCTACACGTATGTTTTCACCTCTACGAATGTGGCTGATGTGACAGATATCAAACTTTTGCAGAAGCGATTGTGCCTTGTTGTAGTAAGGCAGCAAATCAGGCTTCCTGACTTCAAATTTCTGATTCATCTGATTGACGATCAGTTGAGAGTCTCCAAAGAGTTCCAGCATGGTGATTCCGGATTCGATGGCGAGTTCCAATCCTAGGATCAAACCTTGATATTCAGCTGCATTGTTTGTACATGGTTCCAGTAGCGAGAAAGCATGTGGAATCATGTATTTGTCGGGGCTAACAAAGATGATGCCAGCTCCCGAGATCAGCTGTCTTTTTTCATTTGTCATGGTTGCACCGTCAAAGTACATGTCCCAGGAGGCATTTTGTGAGAAAGTCTCGACATTGTAGATTGGTTCGTCTGGGAGATCATCTCTGAGCGGAGAATCTTTAGGCAATGGATGCTCTGCCAAAAAGTCCGCTAGAGCTTGCCCTTTGATTGCTTTTTGTGGTACATACCTAATATCAAATTGTAACAGAAGGATGGACCATTTTGCCAGTCGGGCATTGAGAGAACCTGCTTTTGTGACAAGGACCTTCAAGAGGTTGATCCTTGAGACTAGGTAGACTGTGTTGGAAAGCAAGTAGTGACGCAACTTTTGTACGGCGAACATCACTGCAAGGCATTCCTTTTCGACTGGAGAGTAGCGATGCTCTGCACCTACTAGCATGCGGCTGAGGTAGTATAGAGCAGCTTCTTTTCTTTCATCATTTTCTTGTGCAAGCAGAGCGCCCAGAGAGTGATCAAGGGCTCTTGTGTACAAGATGAATGGTTTTCCAGTGGTAGGAGTAGCTAACACTGGAGGTTTGGTCAGGTATGACATGATATCTTGGAACGCAGCTTCACAGTCAGCATCCCAAACAAAGTTTACACCTTTTTTCATTAACCGGGAGAATGGACGGCATTTCCCCGAAAGATTGGAGATGAATCGTCTGATGTAGGCCAATCTCCCTTGAAGCCCTTTCAGTTCTCTCAAGGTTCTTGGAGAGGGCATTTCTAGAATGGCTTTGACTTTTATAGGGTTAAGCTCTATTCCAGCTTTCCGAACTAAGAATCCGAGGAACTTACCCGACGAGACGCCGAATAAGCACTTCAGAGGATTCATTCGCATTTGTGTTTGCGAAGCCAGAGGAAGACTTCTCGAAGGTCTTCGAGATAATCTTCTTTTCTTTTTCTTTTGACGGTGAGGTCATCAACGTAACATTCGACCGTCTTGTACTACATATCTTAGAATATTTTCATCATAGCCCTCTGATAAGTGGCACCAGCATTTTTCAGACCAAATGGGGTCCGAAAGGATGTATGTTTTTTATCTTCAGGATGCATCTTAATCTGATTGAAGCCAGAGAAACCATCCATGAATGTCATTCGCTCGAATCCACAGGTATTGTCAATCATTACCTCTGGTATGGGGAGCGGAAATTCATCTTTTGGGCATGCGCAATTCAGGTCTCTATAGTCAATACAGACCCTGATCTGCCTGTTTTTCTTTGTCACGGGGATAATGTTGGCCAACCATTCAGGATGTTGTTCCTCACGGATGAAGCCGACACTTTTGAGTTTTTGAACTTCTTGTTCAATTTTATCCATCACATCTAGAGGGAATCTTCTTTGGCCCTGCTTGACAGGCTTAATGTCTTCTTGAAGATTGAGTTTGTGGACTGCTATTTTGGGGTCTAAGCCAGGCATTTCAGCGTAAGACCATGCAAAGCAATCAACGAACTCACGAATAAAGGCGATATACTCGGGTAACTCATCATCCTTTATATTCTCGCTTATGAATACAAGACGTGGGTTATCTGGTGTTCCCAAGTTTATCTTTTGAACAGGATCTTCTGTTGGAAGGTTTGAAGGTGGTTCCTCCACAATATCTTCAGAGGCTTCCAGCTCTACGAAACCTTCTGGGGGTTCAAGGGCATTTCCAGACCAAGGTTTTGTTTGTTTCCACGAGTCTTCTTGATCGGCAATTTTCTCAAGGCTTGCTATGAGATGATCCCAATCGCCTGTTGAAACCGGGTCAAAGTATGGTGCTTTTTTTGGAGACGAAGGTCCTTCTGGGTCAGAAGACCACACGTCTGTGCCATCGGACAATTCCTCTTCATCATCAGAGAAATCATACCAATTGGATGAGCTTCCTGGATCTTTGTCAGGTGACTCATCGAAGAGATATCCAGGGAGATCAATGTCTTCATGGATACGAGATGTTGAGGCTTGGTCAGTAAGTCGACTTTTAAGCCTTTGTGTCAACTGTCTCAGAGGAGTGTCGGGATCATACCCTAGCCCGTGTGAAGACTTTTCTACATGGCCGTAGAGTCTCCAATCTTCCAGCTGGCTTTTGGTCAAGACAGGCCCCAATGGCGTGAGAATATCGCGTCCTTCTCCCAAACCGACTGGGCTTTGAGCATCATAGCCCATTTTCCTCATAATAGCTTGTGCCATAGGACTATATAAGGATAGTTGAGGCAAACCTTCATTTTGGAAGGGCTCAAGCATGGAGTTTGATGAAGAAGCATCTGATCTATGGAAGAAGATCGGCTTTACCTTTGCTGAAGTTGCTGGAACAACGAAGGAAGCTGACGTAGGATCTTCTATGTCAGAAGTTGTCTCCATTGGAGCAAGAGCAGACTGAACTTGCTGAGTGTCAGCTTGGCTTGACGATGTGTCGTCTTCTGGCTCTGAATCCGAACCCATGTCGTGCATGATAGACACGGAAGAGACAACAAATTTGTCCCCAGACTTTTGCTTTGCCTTCTTCACTTTAGTCGTGATGATAAAAGGCTTTGAAGGTTTGAGGGAGATGATGAAGGGAGTTTGAATGCTTTCTTCGGATTTCCCGGATGGTTTGTTTTCTTCCGGTGATTGTTGAGGAGCCTTGCCTTTATCTTTCTGGAGATTTTCGGCAAAGGGTACTGTGTGCTTCTCCTCTTCTTCTTTCTCACCTTCATACATCTGTGAGTCTGCAAAGTGGACTTCTTTACCTTTGAAGGGTTTTCTGTCCGCAAAGACTCGATGTATCATGCTGTCGTCGCCAACAAACTTGATGCATTGATGTAGAGTTGAAGGGACAATGCCATTCTCGTGGATCCAGGAGCGTCCGAGAAGGATGTTGTAGCATGAAGGGGTTTTTATTGCATAGACAGTGACCTCAGAGATAAGATCACCGTTCTGCAACTTGAACCCAATTTTGCCGATACGCCTTTGAGTACTCCTATCGTATCCAAAGATAGATACAAATGTGTGGCTCAGCTTGTTGGGTGGGATGCCCAACTCTTCGAGAACCAAAGTGGAGATGAGGTTGAGTGCAGAACCTGGGTCGATCTAAACTCTGAGCATAGGCATTTCCTTGATGTACCATGTGAAGTACAGGGGTCGGTTGTGCCTTGTTTCGCCAAGTAGGAGGTCTTCCTTTGTGAAGGCGATGGTTGCACTTGCTGCCTTTTGAACTGAGAGGCATTCAATGCATGATCCCTCAGTGTTCTTCTTTTCTCCCTTTGAGGAAGCTTTTGAGTTTTTGACCCGGTAGTCCATTTCAATTTGGAGGACTTGCGGGGCATGTTTGTCGACATCCTCATTCAGCTTTTGTAATTCTGAAATGAGATTATCACGAGTGCGCGGAGACATTCGTAATAAATTTAAGATGTGCAGACGTGCAGGTATGTGCTTGAAGTGTTCAATCAAGTCATACTTGAAAGCCTCCATGAGGCCTGCATGTTCATCATGGTTGCCACTAGGGGCGTTTACAACATCTTTTCCCGAAGGATTTACATAAGTAAATGAAGATTGGTTGTAATTCTTGTGGTAGTCCCGGCCAGAGCAGGTGCCTCTACCAACTTCGAGAGCTTCTTGAGAAGGGTCTTCGTTTGGAATATTGTATTCAGGATCAAGAGGTTGTCATTTTTCATTTGCTGAGGATGTATCTGCAGCACAGTTGCCATCCTCAATGAATGTGTTGCATGGATGATTTTCTAGGAACAAGTCCTGAACAGCATCCAGCAACCTTTCTTCTACGTTGACCAATTCATCATCCCAAGCATCAATAGTTGGGGATTCTTCAGTCAGGAAGGGTGTGAGCTTTGAAGTCACAGTCTTAGAAGAAGAAACCTGAGAGGGTGCCGTCTTAGTGAAAGTCACGTGAGATGAGGTGGCTCCAGAGGATACATTGCTAGGCGTCGTCGGAGTGTAAGTGATCTCGTCAGACAATGCTTCGGAAGAGCTATAATCCCGAATTATCACATTACAAGAAGCTCTAACAGGAGACGTTGCCTGATCGGAGTCAGACTCATCCTCGGATGTAAGAGGATTGTCTATCCCGTAATTTTCTCCATTTTCAGGAGTTAAGGGAGGATGTACCTAATGGTCTTCAGGGACTTCAGGCTCTGGATTGCGAGGAAGCTCGTTGACGAGGTCTTGCTCTTATTCTAGAGCGAGAAGTTGCAAGATGCTTGCATATTCTTCAAGATTAGGCATGGGAGCCAAATCTTCTTCGTCATCTACTCTTTGTGGCTCAACATGGTCGGGTTCCACTGGAGTAATGATGGGTGCTGGCTCAACATCATTTTCATGTACAACCTCTTGGTCTTCTTCATCATCAGACCAGGATCTTTGTGGTTGTAGGGGGTTATACCAGATTACTGGCATAAGATGAGTCTCAGGAACCTATTCTTCATCGGAGAGATATTCTCTTGTTTCAAGGGACTCCTCCCACTCATCGGTGTAGTTGGATTCGAATCCATCATCGGTGTCGCTGGACTCATATCCATCAATGGAGAATCCAACTACCGAATTGCAAGAGTATGATGCCCCCTGCGTGGCTTCTTTGAATTGAGGTGGCATGAAATCACTGAGAGTGAATTTTCTTACCCCCTTTGAAGTCTCTAGAAGGGATGTTTTTATTGCCTCTAGTGAAGCGGTAGAGGAGGCCTCTGCCTTTTCTTGGACTTCTTGTTTTGGCTGGGTCTTCACTTACCGTTTGAGCTTGAGGAGATGTTTCCTAGCCTGCCTTCGCTGTTGAGCAGTAGGCTTTTTTTTCACGACCTCCCAATTTTGATCTTCCAGGAGATCGGGATGTACCCATATTGGTTGTCCATCTGGTGTCAGGTAAGGAACCAGTTCTTCGATCGCTTGGATTGTGTTTATCACCTTGAAGGAAGTAGTGATCTTCTTCGGTGATTTTGGTGTTTGTCCACATGACACCATGTTGACGGAGGCAGACCCATAGTTTTTGTCAAAGGTGATGACTCCGTTTTTCCACATCTCGTTTATTTTCTCTCACAACGAAGCATTGATTGAGAGGATGCGAGATCATCTGGTGGTGTGGACAGTACCAAGGATCGTTGGTTTTGCCAACATCACTCGGTCTTTTGGGTTCAGGCAAAGTGAGCTTGCCGTTCGCCACAAGAGTCCGGGAGATTTCACCAACATCTTCATCGAACGGGTATTTCTTTTCTACTCGTTCTTTGAAGGCATCAGAGAGTTCGGGTCTTTTACCAGTAGCTTTGTTTTCAGCTTTCTTTGGTGGTTGAGGAGCTGACTTGGTTTGCACATTGAGGACCTCTTTTTTCTTTGTTTTTGAGGTTGTAGTGGCGGTTGGCTCTTTTCTTGATGATTTTTGACTGTTGAGGTCTTTAATCATCGTTTCAGCTTCCATGGAAGCTTCTAGGAGTTCTCCCAGGTTCTTTGATTTGCCGATGATCATGGAGCGGATTCTAGCTCTCATGTTATTTCGACAAATGTCGACTAGCGATGCTTGTGGAAATACATCAGAGCATTTGTATGCCATTGCTTTCCACTTGTGAATGAAGTCATATGTTGACTCATTCTCCCCCTATTTTAGGCTGCACAGTTGAGCCATAGTATCGGGATGATCCTCACCTCTGAAGTGAGTTAAGAAGCATGTTTCTAGCATGACCCAATTTTGGATGGAGTCCTCCGGCAAAGTGGAGTACCAATCAAAGGCCGTACCTTTTAGGGTACTTGCAAAGAGGCGGATCTTGAGTGCATCTTGATCAGTGATAGCTCCTGTCAGCATCTTGAAGTGGATGACGTGCTGTCTGGCTGATCCTTTCCCCGTATATGTTTGCAGAGTAGGATGCTTGAATTTTGTGGGGGAACAGGACCGAGTCCATCCATAAAGGATATGGTGGCTTGATCCCATGCTCCTTGAGTATATCCTTTTCTTTTGCTTTGGCGAGGATATTGTCTACTTCCTTTTTGGTAAGAGCACGTGACTCATTTTCTTCTCTATTTACCTCATCATCCTGATGATTCGGAGGAGGTTCATTGTTTGCCTGATTTTGGAAGGCGAGGAGAAGGTTTTCCATCAGAGTTTCAATCCTCTGCTGGCCTTGTTCCAACTGTTGGATGCGTGTGAGCGCATCATCTTGAGATTCGAACGAAGAAATTGTCCTGGTGATTGAGCTGGGGCTCATTCTTTTTGATGAAGAGCTTGATGAAGGATCACTCTGCCGTCCTTTGCTTGAAGGAGCAGGGGATTCTTCTGAATGTCTTCTTGTCTTGGAGATGCTGCGGGTCACCGGACGTCAGACATGAATTTTTATTGCTGACTTTTGGCGTCTTCTGGTTTTTCCAACCATATGGACAGCAGCAACTTGGTTGGGTCTTTCTTTTTCGACCCATTTGGGAGAGACTTGAAGTGTAGGAGGCTGGGTCCTTTGCTTCTCTAGTCTCTTTTGTTTATACGACGCGCGGCGGCGTATACGACGAGCAATTTGAGCTTCGGTCAGCTCTGGCTGGGCTTTGACGATGAAGGATGTGCTCCATCGGGCACAGCAGCCAAGCCTGTCTTCTTTGTAGCTAGGCAAGGACAGGATGCGAACCCGGTCCTTCGCCTGTTGCAGCGAAGCTTTGAATTTTTCGAGTTCGGCCCCTGTAGAGATGAAGGGTTGAACCGCAGGATTGTAGGCCTTGGCAGGTGCTTGCGGAAGCCTTGTGATGCATGATCTGATTTTGGGCTTGTAAGAACAAGCCGGCTCATGCTGGGTTGACTTTGGAGTCAGGTTGGAGATGAGTCTCTCCTTTTTCATGTAAGCAAGAGGGTAGAACTGGTTCTCCTTGAGTGGGGCCAGGTATGCTGGCTTGGTGGATGTTTGGGACCTTCTTTGTTTTGGTGAAGGTCTTGGGGACCAAATCTTGGGATAGACCTGGTCGTTTGCGGGTCGAGGCTTCGTGGGGGTGACATGGTTTTCGGGCCTTTTGGTGCTCGCCTTTGGTGTCACAGTAGTGACACATTGAGAGGCGAGCTTCCACTTCTTGGAATGAGCAGTTTGTTCTTCGGGAAGTGGGAATAGTCCCAGCGTCCCAAAGGTGATAGTCCGGGGAGTCGAGGTCGACCCGGAGTTCAGAGAGTTGCCGAGGGAGTTGACACTTCGGCAGCTAATGGGGCGCTTGTAGGTGCGCGTGGTTTGCTTCTGTTGAAGCATAAGCTGGTGCTTGTTCTCATCGAAAGTAATGGTTAGCGAAGCTGTCATTGTTAGTTTTCGAAAAATTTCTGAAATAAGACCACATCAATTAGTAATCACAAGAATATAATGATCATAAATGGGAAGTTATATGGCTTTGTCTTTTCAAATCACTCAAGGGATATGACCCAAGGAATATGAAGAAGGCAAAATGCCATAGAGGGTACAATTGTTCTGATCGCAAGTATGGTGAGCCCAGAATGAGCGTCCCAGTGACTGCTAGAAGCAATTGTGAGCCTAAATTCGACTTATCGAGAAGTAGAGCTTGCTCGAGGTAAGAAGAATATAAGGTTGGAGTTACAAATGTGCCGGTTGCGAAGACAGTAGACCCTGAAAGGGCGTACTAGTTCCGCTAGACACAAATGTTTGGAGACTGCATTCATGAGATGAGATTCTATGTTTTGAAAGGTCAAGATTGGATTCATCAGAGAGAGCAGATGGTATTCCGATCCAAATACGGTCTCAGAGATTTCCGCGAGCGCCAGTACCCAGAAGAGAAGGAACCATAATTTCTCGGATCTGAATCCAAAAATGATGAGTTTTTTTTTTTTTTTTTTTGAAATGTCAAGATCGGGTTCATCAACGAGAGCAAAAGGTATTCCAATCTGAACACGGGCTCAACGATTTCCACGAGCGCCAGTGCTCAGAAGGGAGGAGACCAAAATTTCTCCGATCTGAACCCAAAAGTGACGGAAGTTTTTTTTTTTGAAAAAATCCTTTTTTTATTTTTTATTGTTTTTTAAAGATTTTTTTGAAAAAACTTTTTTTATTTTTTATTTATTATTTTAAAATTTTTTATTTTTAAGATTTTTTTATTTAAAAGACGAGAGAGTACACATAGGCCTCCTAACCCGGTCTTATGAAATCTCGATTGATAGAATTGCCCCCAGGTAAGGGTAGGATTACTTAATGAACCCGTTTGGAGGACCCTTTCTTAGAACAGTCAAGTTGTCTCCACACTCTAGACAAGGCTTTTCTTGAACCAACCGTGATCAAAGAACGCAATTGGTATAACCTTAGTGGTCTATGTCTTTTTTTTTTAGATCTCAAATAAACTCATTGAAGAGAAACGATGGCCCAAATCCTTAGTCGAACAGGCTCAACATTTTTGCAAACACGATGAACGATAGGAGAGGATCAAGGTTTTTCAATTTTGAATCCAAACTGAGAAATCTGATTTTTTTTTTTATTTTTTCTTAAATCCCTAATGAACTCATCGAAGAGAAATGATGGCCCAAATCCTTAGTCGAACAGGCTCAACATTTCTGCAAGCATGATGAACGATAGGAGAGGATCAAGGTTTCTCAATTTTGAATCCAAATTGAAAAATCTGATTTTTTTTTCTAATGAACTCATCGAAGAGAAACGATGGCCCAAATTCTTAGTCGAACAGGCTCAACATTTCTACAAGCACGATGAACGATAGGAGAGGATCATGGTTTCTCAATTTTGAATCCAAACTGAGAAATCTGATTTTTTTATTTTTTTTTTGAAAGGAGAAAGAGTGGAAATAAATTCAAAGAATTAGAAATTTTCAAAAAATCTCATCTCATTTTTTTTAGATGCGGAATCCAACATAGGCCACCAATTAGAAAGTAGCCAAGGAATCCGGAAAAGAGGTATAAGCATAGAGCAAAATATATGATATGTAAATATTTCATTTCTAGCATCGTGTTCTCAAATGAACGAGTCCCACTGGGTGTGCCAGCTTAATGGACCGTGCGTTCATGCTCGGTGCTATCGAGGTTAGCGGACGTGGGAGTCCGTTGGGTATGACCCTTTAGCGCCCGGGGGGCAGAAGCGGGTATCAACATTTTTTTGTGTGGGAGTGCCAGATTTTCTATTTTACTTGGAATTACAAGTGGTGATCCAGAGATCGACCTTCGCATGTAAAAAGGAAATCAACTTCTTTCGAGTTTCCATTGCACATATATTTAAGAAAAGAGACATTTTTCTTGATTTGCCATGAAAGGAGATCTTTTTGGCATTTATAGTCGATTTTTGGCGTTTATAGCCGATTTTGGCGTTTATAGCCGATTTACAATTCTTATCAATAATGAAACACAAGAGTTGTGATTTTTGTCTCTTTAGAAAAATACAAACTACAATAAAAAGCAAGAAAAGGATGATCTAACTTCTCAGGAGATTGTGGGGGACTCGTTCAGATTAATGGTAACAAGCCATGTGTGGACTTCGCCATCATCCATGCAGATGAGAACAGAGGATGCTCTTGATTCGTTTGGCTTGGCTATAACCTCAGGTTTTTAGAGGACAAAGACCAAGTGGAGGTCCTATGTCCAATAAAAAGCTAAGTAGACGGGCTGAAAAGCCACGTCTAAGCCATTAGAGGCAGATGGAGAAGGCAAGGACCTTGGGGCGGGGTGCCCCCCAAGGGACTTTTGTCACCTTGTAGCGGTGGCCGGTGCAGAACTTTGGCAGAGTTTTATTTCTTCTTTCTCTCGGATTTTCTGTGCTTTTTTATGATCTGGGATCTCTGTTTTTCTTCCGATCTCTGTGATTTTTCCGATCTGGAATTTTTTGGAATGCTCTCCTATTTATAGGCTCTTGGTAGCCATTTAGGAGGGTTTATGGGCTTTTATTGTCATTAAGCCACATAATGGGAGGAGTTACAGGGTTTAATTCCTTTATTTTGTAACTCCTTTTTATTGGCTTCTGATTGGCCGGAGGAGATTGAGGGCATTTAATCGCCTTTAACTGCCATGATGGGAGGAGTTTCATGGGTTAAATGCCATGAATCAATTGACTTGTAACTTCCATTTGCTTGTTTCTGATTGGGCCGTCCAAAGAAATGAATTAATGACTGCAATAAAGCTAGTCAATTAATCGCATTAAGTGGTCGCCGAGCAGTTGAAGAGTCGTGGGCCGTGCCGCGTCTTTTGGGATTCTTCTGGCTATGATCATTGATGGATCTTCATGTAGATCGACATCGGATGAACATGTAACTTCAGGTATTGGTTGCCAACAGCGGGTCGGTGACATCTGTCCTGTCGATTTCTCGATCGGTCGGGTAGAAAGCACACTTTTTTGGTCGACCGGTTGGCGATCAATGTTGATTTTGATACTCTTGATGATTGACCCGTGATTTTGACAGATGTCAAAGGATTTGGCACCTCAAAAGTATGAATTTTGGAAAATCCCAGGAGTTGGAAGCTTTGAATCGCGAAAAAATGATGAAAACGGGATTTCTGGGGCGAACCCGACGATTTCGGGCTCCATGGTCACAGGCGACCATGGGCCAAGGTCGCAGGGGCTTGCCACCCTTGACAAGAATCCTAGCTTTTTGGAGTGCAAAGTTTCCAGTTTTCCGGGAAAGCCGAAGACTTTGTCGCGTAGAGCTGTCGATTTTCCGTCAGAAGCTGAAACTGGGTCAAATGATGTTGGAATGACCTGAGATTTGGGGTGAAGTCTTCTGAGCAATAAATAAGACCAACCATAGGATTTTGTGTGTGTTTTGAAGCTGTTTGGGGTCCTATCGCCAGTAGACTTATTTTTGTCGCGAGGGGGATGTCGCGCTTTGATGTGCGGTCAATCGGTATCCGATTGACTTGAATTTGACAAGGAACCTATTGGAGTCATTTTGAAATGATCCATAGGCTCTATCTTGGAAACCATGGTCCCGGGGAGTTTCGCCGCGGAGAGGCCTGATTTGGCTATCGAGCATCAAAGTCTGGTCAGATGTTGTCGAAATGACCTGAAACTTGACGTGCAGCCCTTTGTAAGCATTTTGAAGTTGTCTATGTGCTCTGTCTAATGAGTGATGGCCTCAGTGGTTATCACCGCCGAGAGGCTTGATTTAGCTATTCGAGGGTTGATGTAGGGTCAAACATTGTCGGTTTGACTTGGAACTTGACGTGGAGCCTTTTGGATGTATTTTGAGACCATCCACAGGCTCTGATCGAAGATTTGGTGTCTCCAATGCTTTTGCCGCCAAGAGCTCCTTTTTAGCTGCTGGAGAAGCGAAGTTAGGCCAAATGATTTTGAAATGGCCCAAAACTTTTTGGTACTCCTCTTTTGGCTGTCTTGAATGATCTTGCAGTTTTTGTTTGATTCTGACAAGATTTGATTTTTTGGAAGTTGCATTGCCTATTTATGGCAGGCTGCGACTTCATGTACCTTTTTGGATCTTGAAGAGGCAAAGTGACATTTTTGGTGTCAACACTCGCCTTGTTGGAATTTGAGATGACTTGAGTAGTCTTTGAAGAATTGAAGGAATTAATATCTCAAAGTGTTATTTTGAGTTGGAATTCTTGTCAACACATTGTCACAAACGTGATGTTAAAAGGCTGGAGTTGATAGAGCTGAAAAGAAGAATCAGAGTTCAAACAGTCAGGAATTCAGAATTCCTGAAGCAGAGTCTGCGGTCGACCGAGCACCCCATGCGGTCGACCGAGCAAAGAGAAACCTGCAGAAACAGATTCAGGTAGCTCCCAGTTATTTTCGTGACACAGTGTGTCTTCGGTCGACCGGGACCCCAGGATGTCGACCGAGCGCGATAATTGACTGCTTACAGACTGTGTATGATGTCGACCGAGCAAGCCAGGATGTCGACCGAGCACGGGAACCAGAGTTGCGCAGAAACAGAAGTCTTGCACGAAAATTCAGCATTCTTTTCTATTTCGTTTGGGACTCTTTCTAAACGAATTGTAGCCTGTTTTGAATACAATTAAGGGTTAACATAACCTATAAAAAGGCATGTATGGGTCGTTCTTAAGGAGACCAGTAGAGAAGAGTTTTAGAGAGAAAATTGAGAGAGTTCTTGAGAGAAAGAAGAAGCTGCTGCTGTGTGCTGTTGTGGTGCTGATGTGGTGACGTTTTCTACAGCAATTGTGGACGAGATTGTGCTCTTGAAGATGGTGATTCGTCCATGAGTTAAGTGTCTCTCTTTATGCTTTAGATTTCAATTTATAAGGGATTGAGAGAGAGAGAATTGTAGAGGGGAAGGGCTGTAGACAGAGTTTATCTTCTATTCTGTTTTTACATCAAGTTGGTGCTTGGTGTTTGGGGTTTGGTGATCCTATCTGTGGGTGCAGATAAATTGTAAGGGGAGTCGGTGCTTCCTAGATAGTTGGTGCTATCTGAAACTAATGGTTGGTGCTCTTTGTCGTTGGTGCGACTAAATATATTCAGACCTGTACCGGATCGGTGTTCGGACGGTTTTGATCCGTGGACGTAGCCTTTTGGTGAACCACGTTAAATATGGTGTCATTGTGTGGTTTGACTTGTTTTGTTGTTGAATTGGACCTGTTTTTAGAAATCACTGATTCACCCCCCCCCCTCTCAGTGATCGCGATATCCAACAATTGGTATCAGAGCGAGGCTCCCTTGATCAGTTTAATACGCTAAGGGTGATCTCTTGTCAAATCACATGGCAGCCAATACAGGGAATATGAAAGCACCTCTGTTTGATGGTTCTAATTACTCTTTTTGGAAGATTAGGATGCAAGCCTTCATCAAATCTCTTGGCTATGATGTTTGGGAGGCTGTCAGAGTCGGTTACAATGCTGCCAACGTACCGAATGATACAGCATCGAAGAAGTTGGCAGACAACGACTCCAAGGCGCAGAATGCACTCTTTAGTGGCCTTGTGGACAGCGAGCTTGTCAAAGTAATTGCATGCAAAATAGCCAAGGAAATTTGGGACAAGTTGCAAAGCATACATGAAGGTGATGAGAAGATTAAAGAATCCAAATTGCAAACTCATCGCTCTCAATTCGAGTCTCTTCGCATGGAGGAAAGCGAGAATGTTGAATCGTATATGCAACGAGTGAATGAAGTCACGAATGACATTCGTGGACTAGGGGAGGAGATTAAAGAGCCGGTAATCGTCAAAAAGGTTCTAAGATCTCTTCTTCCCCGGTTTGATTCAAAAGTCTCAGCCATTGAAGAAGCCAAAGATCTGAATGCATTTTCCATGGATGAATTACATGGTTCTCTAACTGCCTATGAGATGCGCATAGGAAAGACGTCTTCATCTGATAAAGAAGCGGCCTTCAAAGTTCAGAAAAAGGCAAAAGAGACTGCTGGTCATGATTCTGATACTGATGATGATGAGCTTGAGGCTCAATTTGTTAGAAAGTTGAAGAAAGGAAGCAATGGCAAGTACAAAGGGAAGCTACCCTTTAAATGCTTCAATTGTGGAGGTGTTGGTCACTTTGCTGTGAAGTGTCCGCTAAAAGAAGACAATGATAATGACTCTTATGCTGAAAAGAGTAAAGGAAAGAGAAATTTCAGAAAAAGGGGCAAAGCTAAAAACTTTCTATGTCAACAAGATGACAGCACGTCTGAAACTTCAGACGATGATGAATCAACCGAAGCTCTCTTCATGGTCACTGTTGAAGAAGAAGAAGAGCTAGATCCGGAAGAGGATGAGGAGGCTGAAGCCAATCTTGAAGAGGAACTCATAGCCGCACTTGAGGAGCTTAGCATGGAACGCAAATCAAGTAAGAAAAATCTGAAACTTCTCCATGAATCTGAAAGTTCTATTATTGCTTTGAAAACTCAAGTAGAAGAATATAAAAGAATGGTAGAAGTCCTTGAAAACCAAATAAGTATCAAAAAGGAAGAGGCTATGAAACTTGAAACTGAGATCGCTAGAGCAAAGGCTGAAAATTTGGAAAATAGCAAAAAACTCAAAGCGCTCCAAGCGATTGAAGGGACTATGAAACTCGATGAACTACTGAAAGTTCAAAGACCTGCCCACTTCAGATTTGGTCTAGGATTTGAGAAAGGTGAATCCTCTAAGATTGCACCTCCTGAAAAGAAAGAGTTTGTGAAGCAAGTCACTGCACCTTCTAACTCTATGAAGCCCACTCAACCTAGAAAGGAGTCCATTCCTGTTAGAAAGGTAATGAAGACTAACCAGCCACAAAGAAGATACAAATTCTATGGTTATTGCTTTCATTGTAATATGTTTGGACATAAAAGAGACGATTGCAAATTCTATGTGAAATACAGCTCACTTGTGACTAGGAACCCTTTTTCAATCCTAAACAGCCACAAAATTGAGTGCTATATATGTCATAATTATGGACACTTGGCTAGGGATTGTAGGTTGCCTATAGCTAACCAATTTCAGGTTGAAAAGAAACCCAAGTTAGTTAAGGCATGGAGGGCAAAGAAAAGTAAAGGTAATTCCAAAGAATCTCTCATTGTGCAAACGGCATTCAATGCACAAAAGAAGGCAGCACCATGGGTCCTTGATAGTGGTTGTTCAAGCCATATGACTGGTGATAAAGAGAAATTCATCAAATTACAGCACTATGAAGGCGGTTCAGTGAAGTTTGGCAACAATGATGGTGCCAAAATCTGCGGAAAAGGTGTTATTCAGCTTATGGCAAACAAGATCAGATCGGAAGAAGTCTTATATGTGTCTGGATTGAGACACAACCTGCTTAGTGTGAGCCAGATCTGTGACAAGGGTCACGAAGTTATCTTCACAAAGAATGGGTTTGCCATCAAGAAGAGTAGAAACGGCAAAACAGTGGCAACTGGATCAAGAACTACTGGAAATCTCTATACATTGTCAAATGGAGCTGAAAAGACCTGCTTGATGAGTCGGACAGAGGAAAGTTGGTTGTGGCACAAACGCCTTGGGCATCTAAGCTTTGATAACATGTCAAAGATTTGCAATTCAAAGGCTGTAAGAGGCATGTCTACAGTTGAAAAGCCTTCCAATCCCATTTGCGACTCTTGCCAAAAGGGAAAGCAAACGAGGGTTATGTTCAAGTCAAAGGAGCATCATTCCAAGAAACCTCTTGAGCTAGTGCACACTGATCTCTGTGGACCGATGCGAACTCAAAGCACCAATGGAGATAAGTATTTCATGTTATGCATTGATGATTATACTCGTATGACATGGGTATTGTTTCTTAAGCATAAGCATCAAGCACTTGATCGTTTTAAAGTGTTTAAAGCACAGGTTGAAAATCAATTGGAAAAACGTATCAAGATTTTAAGGTCTGATCGTGGAGGCGAGTTCACATCTGAAGAGTTCACTAAATATTGTGAACATCATGGCATTCAAAGACAGTACTCAGCTCCTAGAACTCCACAGCAAAATGGAGTTGTGGAACGGAAGAATCGCACCGTACAAGAGATGGCTCGTACGATGCTAAGTGAAAGCAAGATGGCTGACAAGTATTGGAAAGAGGCAATTCATACGGCTGTATACATTCAAAATTGATGCTTGATCAGGCCACGTGAAGACAAAACTCCCTATGAGCTATGGTTTGGAAGAAAAGCAACAGTCAAGCACTTCAGAGTCTTCGGCAGCAAGTGTTACATCAAGCGGCTCGAACAAAATCCGGGCAAATTTGAAGAAAGAGCTGACGAAGGTATATTTCTGGGTTACTCCTCTACTAGCAAGGCATATAGGTGTCTTAATAAAAGAACCAGAAAAATCATAGAAAGTGCTGATGTGAGAATAGATGAGAATGTTGAACCAAAGAATGCAACTCATAATGACAGTCCAGTTTATGAGGACTCGAGTGAGATTGATGATAAGATGGCTGAATCTAATGATTCTGAGAAATCAAAGGATGACTCAGAAGATACTACACCTAAGAAGCACAGCACTTGGGTAGAGCAACACCCTAAGGATCAAATCATTGGAGATCCTAAGGCAGGCGTTCAAACTAGACAAAGTGCAGTTAGCAATTACTCACTTGTGTCCACCATTGAACCCAAGACTGTTGCTGAAGCCAGTCTCGATGAAAGTTGGTTGAAAGCTATGCATGAGGAGTTGGAGCAAATTGAGAAGAACTCCACATGGGAACTTGTTCCTAGACCTACTGATAAGAATGTTATTGGTACTAAATGGGTCTTTCGGAATAAGCTGAATGAAGATGGTCAAGTCATTAGAAACAAAGCAAGGTTGGTTTGTAAAGGCTATGCTCAAGTTGAAGGCATAGATTTTGAAGAGACCTTTGCACCGGTGGCTCGTCTGGAAGCTATTCGTATGTTTCTTGCATTGGCAGCATACAAAACCTTCAAGGTATTTCAGATGGACGTAAAGTCAGCTTTCTTGAATGGTTTACTTGAAGAAGAGGTCTACATTGAGCAACCTGATGGTTTTCTCATCAGCAAACATTCAGATCTAGTGTGCAAGTTGAAAAAGGCTCTTTATGGACTGAAACAAGCGCCAAGGGCATGGTATGCAAGGCTGGATCTCTATCTCCGCAAGATCGGTTTTGGAAAAGGAATGGTTGATAGCAATCTGTATGTCAAAACTGAGTTAAGCAAACAGCTGGTTGTCATTGTTTATGTTGATGACATAATCTTTGGTGGCAATGATGAGGAGATATGCAGGAATTTTGCTGAAGAGATGAAGAAAGAATTTGAAATGTCGATGCTTGGAGAACTAAAGTTCTTTCTTGGTTTACAAGTTCAGCAGCTGAAACATGGCATCTTCATATCACAAATGAAGTACATTAAGGAAATGCTGAAACGGTTCAATATGGAAGACAGCAAGCCAGTGAGCACACCAATGTCAATGAACACGAAGCTTAGCAAAGATTATAAGGCCTCGTCCGTTGATCATACCACCTATCGCTCTATGATAGGAAGCTTGCTCTACTTGACTGCTACAAGACCAGATCTTCTATAAGCAGTATGTATGGTTGCACATTTTCAAGCAGCACCAACTGAAACGCACCTTACAGCAGTGAAAAGAATCTTTCGATATCTGAAAGGTACTATGGAGCTTGGTATCTGGTATCCCAAAGGCAAATCCTTCACTCTTGTTGCATATTCTGATGCCGATTGGGCTGGATGCGTAGATGATCGCAAGAGTACTAGCGGCGGCGCATTTTATCTTGGAGAAAGATTAGTTGCTTGGCATAGTAAGAAGCAAGACTCAGTATCCATTTCGACAGCGGAAGCGGAATATATTGCAGCGGCAACTTGTTGTACGCAAGTGTTATGGATGCGGCAAATGCTCTCTGATCTAGGAGTTCCTACAACGGATCCTACGCCGATCCTATGTGACAACACGAGTGCAATTCATATATCTAAGAATCCTGTTCAGCACTCTCGAACAAAGCATGTAGCAATTCATTATCATTTTCTTAAAGATAAAGTTGCTGATGGAGAGGTCAAGTTGGAATATGTTCCACCAACTGAGCAAGTGGCTGATATTTTCACGAAACCTCTGCCAAAGGAAGTCTACGAGTATCTCCGGAAAAAGTTAGGAGTTACTCACTCTCCTAAACCATAGGAGTTGTGCTTGAAAGGGGGAGCAATGCATTCATTGAATATCCTATTCGCTCCTCGGTTTGGTCCCTTTGGACTTGTTGTCAAAGGGGGAGAGATGTTATGCTATGATAGCAAGGAGAGATGTTATGCTATGAAAGCTAAGGGGAGATTGTTGACAGTGCATGGTTGTTATTTCAGAATTTCAGAATTGGTTCCAAGTGAGTGTTGAAAAGAACTTGGAAGAGCTGCAAGCTGGAGTTGAAAGTGTTGAAGTTCCAATAGTGTTGCCAACAATTCCAAAGGGGGAGATTGTTGGAATTTGAGATGACTTGAGTAGTCTTTGAAGAATTGAAGGAATTAATATCTCAAAGTATTGTTTTGAGTTGGAATTCTTGTCAACACATTGTCACAAACGTGATGTTAAAAGGCTGGAGTTGATAGAGCTGAAAAGAAGAATCAGAGTTCAAACAGCCAGGAATTCAGAATTCCTGAAGCAGAGTCTGCGGTCGACCGAGCACCCCATGCGGTCGACCGAGCAAAGAGAAACCTGTAGAAACAGATTCAGGTAGCTCCCAGTTATTTTCGTGACACAGTGTGTCTTCGGTCGACCGGGACCCCAGGATGTCGACCGAGCGCGATAATTGACTGCTTACAGACTGTGTATGATGTCGACCGAGCAAGCCAGGATGTCGACCGAGCACGGGAACCAGAGTTGCGCAGAAACAGAAGTCTTGCACGAAAATTCAGCATTCTTTTCTATTTCGTTTGGGACTCTTTCTAAACGAATTGTAGCCTGTTTTGAATACAATTAAGGGTTAACATAACCTATAAAAAGGCATGTATGGGTCGTTCTTAACGAGACTAGAAGAGAAGAGTGTTAGAGATAAAAATGGGAGAGTTCTTGAGAGAAAGAAGAAGCTGCTGCTGTGTGCTGTTGTGGTGCTGATGTGGTGACGTTTTCTACAGCAATTGTGGACGAGATTGTGCTCTTGAAGATGGTGATTCGTCCATGAGTTAAGTGTCTCTCTTTATGCTTTAGATTTCAATTTATAAGGGATTGAGAGAGAGAGAATTGTAGAGGGGAAGGGCTGTAGACAGAGTTTATCTTCTATTCTGTTTTTACATCAAGTTGGTGCTTGGTGTTTGGGGTTTGGTGATCCTATCTGTGGGTGCAGATAAATTGTAAGGGGAATCGGTGCTTCCTAGATAGTTGGTGCTATCTGAAACTAAGGGTTGGTGCTCTTTGTCGTTGGTGCGACTAAATATATTCAGACCTGTACCGGATCGGTGTTCGGACGGTTTTGATCCGTGGACGTAGCCTTTTGGTGAACCACGTTAAATCTGGTGTCATTGTGTGGTTTGACTTGTTTTGTTGTTGAATTGGACCTGTTTTTAGAAATCACTAATTCACCCCCCCCCCCCTCTCAGTGATCGCGATATCCAACACGCCTCTGTGCCGCTTGCATCAAAGCATCAAGCTCAGCTTCCTCCTGTTCTAGCTGCTCTAAGGCCTCATCAGGTAATTCCCGGACAGCTTCAGAATCGATGACGCCCTGGTCACCGAGAAAGCATATCTTATGCTTCTCTCTAGAAAGGAAAGCCAAAACTTTCTCTCGCCGGACGCCATCCGACTTCCCAACGCCTTTTCTGGAAGGCAGCTTTACATCAAGCTCCTTCTTGGAAAGTCCCCGATATGCCAAAAAGCTCTCCGCGAACCACTTCGTTAAGCCGACAGTCCGGAAAGTCGACAACTAAGGATAAGAAATCATGGAAGTAGTGTCTTCAGCACTATAAAAAGCCCATGCATTTATGTCGTCCTGCAAATCTCCAAAGCGCTTCACCATACTCGAAGGCTCTCCAACAACGCCTTGAGAAAAACCCAACTACAGTGCAAAGCGAGAAGGTACATATGGCTGGATGTCGACGAAAAGATGTCTACGATACACCATTGTGCCGACTCGTATGCTAAAAAAGTCACTCCTTCTCTACATTTGTTAAGGAGTAATGTCTTCCCGACCCTGCCCTGGTAGAGTCACGGGAGGCACCAAAATCAAAAGCCTTCTTCCGCAACTCCGGAGAAAGCTTCACTGAAGACTGCCCCATCTCAACGTCCCTAAATTGTCGGATCTTCATGCGGGCAAGCAAAAAAGATTCGAACACGGCTTTGCCCTTAGGCAATCGAATCATGAGAGGATCATCATCCTGTGCAGCACCCAGCCGATGAAAGCCAAGACAGTGGTATACAAACTACGAATAAAAGAGGTGGGCTGAAAATACCCTATTCATGGGAAGCCCAAGCCGAACTAAGAAAGTAGTAGCCTGCAGTTCGGTGCACAAATAGGAGTAAAGAGCTGGCACCAAAGCAAGCCGCTTTCTAAACGCCATCTGACAAGCCGAAAAAATACAATGCGGCCTGATGTGCGTTCCATCTATTCCTACAAAAATAGCCTCACCTAGCTAATAAGTGAGGTAAATAGCGAGATCTTTCCGCAGTGCAATGTCAAAGCAAATGGCGTCTGTACTCACGAAGAAACCCCTCAACTCTTCTTGCATAGCCGAAGTCTTCTTCGAACCCGGTTCCTTAGCCTTGGCTTCCCGGGTTGTGTTATCAGAAGATTCCTTACTGTCAAAGAAGTTAGGGAAAGAAGAGCCAAAACTCTTCCAACTACTGAACCTGACTTTCGAGCCCTCATTCTACTTAAAAAAATCATAGAAGGCGACAAGCTGAAAATACAGAAGCCTGAACTCCTCAGACTGCTCCTCAAGGACGCTATCGATTGGCATGAACTCTTCATAGAGTTTGCCAAGGATAGGCAACCCAGTAGTGGCGCTCAACTCCTTTAAAGAAACATCAATCTCACCATTCATGACAATGAAAGTATTGGTTTGTGGAAGGAATGACTCCAACATAGCCATGAAGGCCTCGTCGGAAAAGATCATTGTCTCCCTAAAAGCACGGACCGCATCAAAAATCCCGGCTTCTTTCAAAACGACGCCACCAATCAGCAGGACGCGATCTAGCCACGACTTCCAATCAGAGTCAACACTATAAGACCACGAAGTCGAAAAGGCTTCACCCAATTGCTACCGTCACCGCTGAAAATACCAAGGCCCACCGGTCCCAAATCGATCGACGGATAATCAGAGCCCTGGTAGCCGCTGGCCGGCATCAACATGTCCATATGGGAAGGCGACTTCTCCGCATATCCGGAAGGACCACCAACAGAAACCCCGGTCTTGATCACATTGGTCCTTTTCACCCAGCTTGGAGATCTTCCCTCTGAGAGCATGTGGGAGAAAGACTCATAACCCAAGGACAATTGCTTACCATGATCTTGTAGAATTCCTCTCCCTTGAGAGAGATTAGTTGCTGCCTCATTTCATCTCTGTTGAGAGAGACGCACTCTTCGAGGTTTCTCTCAACATACTGGACCTTCTCCCAGGCCTACTGAAGGGCCACATTGGATGATCTAACAAATCGACGAGGTACGCTTGTATTAGGCTCTTTACCCTTGTTCGTTCTCGAGAAACCACCTGCAAAGGTTGGAAAAGAAAAAGATCAATCTTCAAAATGACAGGATTTCGCTAACAAAAATCTGGCGAAATTTTGGCATGATTCCAGGGCAATTCCGATGAAAAAGGAAACACCCCGAAAGAAATAGAAAGCTTGAAAATGGGCTCAGCATCGCTGCGAGCTCCAATACTCCAAACTTTCGAAACCACTCAAATCTCCGCAAATCAGGAAGGGCTCAACATCGCTGCGAGCTCCAAATTCCAAAAATTTGCAAACCTTCAGGTATGCTATCATATCATGCGCCCAATACAAAACATCATGCTTAAAAAAAAGAAGTGCATGAACATCTAGATTTGCATAAAAACGCATTATCATGGTGAGCAAACAAAAAAAAGAAACTTTCTTAAAAAAAAGGGAAAGATTAAAAAAAAGACACAACAAAAAAAAAAGAGGAAACAAAAAAAAAATGGACTGACCCACAGGCCACGTGGCCATAGGAACCAGATCCGTACGGATCTGTTCATACGACCCACAAAAATTTAAAAAAAAAACGTGAAAAAAAGCACGAGAAAAAAAGACGTGTGTAAAAAAAAAGTGAAAAGAAAAAAAGAAAAAGAAAAGAAAAGAAACAAACAAACGAAACAAAAAAGAAAAGAACCTTTTTGAACCATCCTATCTTCTGCATGGAGTTTTCTTGAAAAAGAAGACTTACTTGAAGCCATTGATGGAGAAGAAGAAGAAAAGGCTAGAAGATCTTTGAAGTAGAAAAGTTCTTGGTCTTGAAGCCCTCTTGAGATTTTTGCAAACGAAAGAAATAAGAGCAAGAGATCCAACCTCCCTTTGCTTTTATAGAAGAGAGCAAACCAAAGAAGGAAACAAGAAAAGAGGTAAGTGTTTCTAATTAGTAACCTTACCAAAAGAAAGAAATTAGATAGATTATTTCCCAAAAGGAAGATATCTTGAGGGATTCTCTCCCAAAAGAAAGCAATGAGAGATTTTCTCCTAAAAAAAGAGGAGATTTGAGAAAATCTCTCCCAAAGAAAGATACTTTGAGATATTCTCTCTCAAAATAAAGGGAACATGAGAAATTCTCTCCAAGTAAGGATATTCTTAGATATTCTCTATCCATAGGAGATATTTTAGATATTCTTTACAAAAATGAAACCATATGAGATCTAAGCCATCTTCAAAAGCTTAAGGTCCCATGGGTTAGCCCATATGAGTCAGGTTTGACCACCTAGGTGTTGGAATTTGAGATGCCTTGAGAAGTCTTATGAAGCATTGAAGTGTTTAGTATCTTAAGTATCATTTTGTGTTGGAATTATTGTCAACACAATGTCACAAGTGTGGTGTTAATAGTGTGGTATTGATAGAGCTTCAAAGAGAAAACAGAGCTGAAACAGTTCAGGAAATCAGAATTCTTGAAGCAGTGTGGCCGGTCGACCGAGGACCCCACGCGGTCGACCTGGCAAGACAGTTAGCTCCCAGTTATTTTGTGCCACAGTGTGTCGCCGGTCGACCGGGGACCCCATGCGGTCGACCGAGCACGGGAAAACAGATTTGCGCAGAAATAGAAGTTTTGCACGAGAATTCAGGAACCTTATGTATTTCGTTTGGGACTCTTTCTAAACGAATTCTAGCCTAATTTAAACACTCTTTAGGGTTACCATAACCTATATAAAGGCTTGCTAAGTTCGTTTTCAAGAGTACAAAAGAGAAAAGAGAACAAAACAAAGGAGTTTTGGAGAGAAGAGTGATTGGAGAAGAAGGCGCTGCTGTGTGTTGCTGTGTTGCACGTTTCTACAGCAAGTGTGGACGAGAATGTGCTCATGAAGATGGTGATTCATCCATAGATAAGTGTCTCTCTTTTTATGCTTTAAATTTCAGTTAGTAAGGAATTGAGAGAGAGAGATTGTAGAGGGGAAGGGCTGTAGAAAAGTTCTCTACTTTAATTCTGTAGAACATCAAGTTGGTGCTTGGTGTTAGGGGTTTGGTGATCCTATCTGTTGGTGCAGATAAATTGTAAAAGGAGTAGGTGCTTCCTAGATAGTTGGTGCTATCTGAAACTTAAGGGTTGGTGCTCTTTGTCGTTGGTGCGACTAAATAGATTCAGACCTGTTCCGGATCGGTGTTCGGACAGTCTTTGAACCGTGGACACGTAGCCTTTTGGTGAACCACGTTAAATCTGGTGTCCTTGTGTGATTTGATTTTCTTTTGTTGTTAAATTGGACCTGTTTTTAAGGAATCACTGATTCATTTCCCCCTCTCAGTGATCGTGATATCTAACAATTGGTATCAGAGTGCCAAGGCTCCCTTGATAAGCTTAACACACTAAGGGTGATCTCTTGTCAAATCACATGGCATCCAATACAGGGAATAAGAAAGCACCTTTGTTTGATGGTTCTAATTACTCCTTCTGGAAGATCAGAATGCAGGCCTTCATCAAATCACTTGGCTATGATGTCTGGGAGACTGTCAGAGTCGGTTACAATACTGCCATCGTACCCACTGATGCTGCAACGAAGAAGTTAGCAGACAACGACTCCAAGGCGCAGAATGCACTCTTGAGTGGCCTTGTGGACAGTGAGCTGGTCAAAGTAATTGCATGCAAAATAGCCAAGGAAAGGTGGGACAAGTTGAAAAGCATTCATGAAGGAGATGAGAAGATCAAAGAAGCGAAATTGCAAACTCATCACTCTCAATTCGAGTCTCTTCGCATGGAGGAAAATGAGAATGTTGACTTGTATATGCAACGAGTGAATGAAGTCACGAATGACATTCGTGGACTAGGGGAGGAGATTAAAGAACCAGTCATCGTCAAAAAGGTTCTAAGATCTCTTCTTCCCCGGTTTGATTCAAAAGTCTCAGCCATAGAAGAAGCCAAGGATCTGAATGAATTTACCATGGATGAGTTGCATGGTTCACTCACTGCCTATGAGATGCGCATAGGTAAGACGTCTTCATCTGATAGAGAAGCGGCCTTCAAAGTTCAGAAAAAGGGAAAAGAGACTGCTGGTCATGATGCTGATACTGATGATGATGAGCTTGAGGCTCAATTAGTTAGAAAGCTGAAGAAAGGAAGCAATGGAAAGTACAAAGGGAAGCTACCCTTTAAATGCTTCAATTGTGGCGGTGTTAGTCACTTTGCTGCGAAGTGTCCGCTGAAAGAAAACAATGATGATGATTCTTATGTTGATAAGAGTAAATGGAAGAAAAGTTTCAGAAAGAGGGGGCAAAGCAAAAAGCTTCATCAGTCAATATAATGACAGCACGTCTGAAACTTCAGACGATGATGAATCAGCCGAGGCAACTGAAGCTCTCTTCATGGTTACTGTTGAAGAAGAAAAAGGAGCAAGAGCCGGAAGAGGAAGAGGAGGCTGAGGTCAATCTTGAAGAAGAACTCATTGCCGCACTTGAGGAGCTTAGCATGGAACGAAAAACAAGTAAGAAAAATCTGAAACTTCTTCATGAATCTGAAAGTTCAGTTATTGCTTTGAAAACTCAAGTTGAAGAATATAAAAGAATGGTAGAAGTCCTAGAAATACAAGTCAGTACCAAAACTGAGGAAGTGGTGAAACTTGAGAATGAAATCCTTGGAGCAAGGACTGAAAATATACAAATGAATCAAAAGCTCAAGGAATTCCAAGCAATCAATGGAACATTGAAGCTAAATGAAATACTGAAAGTTCAAAGGTCTTCTCACTTCAAATTTGGTCTAGGATTTGAGAATGGAGAATCCTCTAAGATTACACCTCCTGAAAAGACAAAACCTGTGAAGCCCACCCAGCCTAGAAAAGAGTCCATTCATGTGAGAAAGGAAATGAAGTCTAACCAGCCACAAAGAAGATTCAAATTTTATGGTTACTGTTATCATTGCAATAGATATGGACATAAAAGGGCTGAATGCAAATTCTATGTTAGAAACAGCCCATTTGTGACTAGGAACCCTTTTTCAATCCTAAACAGCCACAAAATTGAGTGCTATTAGTGTCATAATTATGGACACTTGACTAGGGATTGTAGGTTGCCTATTGCTAACCAATTTCAGGTTGAAAAGAAACCCAAGTTAGTTAAGGCATGGAGGGCAAAGAAAATGGAAGATAATTCCAAGGAATCTCTCAATGTGCAAACGGCATTCAATGCACAAAAGAAGGCAGCACCATGGGTCCTTGATAGTGGCTGTTCAAGCCATATGACAGGTGATAAGGAAAAATTCGTCAAATTACAGCACTATGAAGGCGGATCAGTGAAGTTTGGTAACAATGATGGTGCCAAAATCTGCGGAAAAGGTGTTGTTCAGCTAAAGGCAAACAAGATCAGATCAGACGAGGTCTTATATGTGTCTAGACTGAGACACAACTTGCTTAGTGTGAGCCAGATCTGTGACAAAGGCCACGAAGTTGTCTTCACTAAGAATGGGTTTGCTATCAAGAAGTGTAGCAACGGTAAAACAGTGGCTACTGGATCTAGGACTGCTGGAAATCTCTATACATTGTCAGATGGAGCTGAAAAGACTTGCTTGATGAGTCGGACAGAGGAAAGTTGGTTGTGGCACAAACGCCTTGGGCATCTAAACTTTGATAACATGTCAAAGATTTGCAATTCAAAGGCTGTCAGAGGTATGTCTACAGTTGAAAAGCCTTCCAACCCCATTTACGATTCTTGCCAAAAGGGAAAGAAAACGAGGGTAATGTTCAAGTCAAAGGAGCATCATTCAAAGAAACCTCTTGAGCTAGTGCACACTGATCTCTGTGGACCGATGCGAACTCAAAGCACCAATGGAGATAAGTATTTTATGTTATGCATTGATAATTATACTCGTATGACATGAGTATTGTTTCTTAAGCATAAACATCAAGCACTTGATCGTTTTAAAGTGTTTAAAGCACAGGTTGAAAATATGCTTGAAAAACGTATTAAGATTTTAAGGTCTGATCGAGGCGGTGAATTCACATCTGAAGAGTTCACTAACTATTGTGAGCACCATGGCATTCAAAGACAATATTCAGCCCCTAGAACTCCACAGCAAAATGGAGTTGTGGAACGGAAAAATCGCACCGTGCAAGAGATGGCTCGCACAATGCTAACTGAGAGCAAGCTAGCTGACAAATACTGGAAGGAGGCAATCCATACGGCTGTATACATTCAGAATCGATGCTTGATCAGGCCACATGAAGACAAAACTCCTTATGAGCTATGGTTTGGGAGAAAAGCAACAGTCAAGCACTTCAGAGTCTTCGGTAGCAAGTGTTACATCAAGCGTCTTGAACAAAATCCGGGCAAATTTGATGAAAGAGCTGATGAAGGTATATTTCTGGGTTACTCCTCCTCTAGTAAGGCTTACAGATGTCTTAACAAAAGGACCAGAAAAATCATAGAAAGTGCCGATGTTAGAATTGATGAAAACCGTGAATCAAAGAATGTAACTCATTATGACAGTCCAGTTTATGAGGACTCGAGTGAGATTGATGATGAATTGGCTGAACCGAATGATTCTAAGAAATCAAAGGATGACTCAGAGGGTGCTACACCTAGAAAGAAAAGCACTTGGGTAGACCAACACCCTAAGGATCAAATCATCGGAGATCCTGAGGCCGGTGTTAAAACAAGACAAAGTGTAGTTAGCCATTACTCACTTGTGTCCACCATTGAACCCAAGAATGTGGCTGAAGCCAGTCTCGATGAAAGTTGGTTGAAAGCTATGCATGAGGAGTTGGAGCAAATTGAGAAGAACTCCACATGGGAACTAGTTTCTAGACCTACCGATAAGAATGTTATTGGTACTAAATGGGTCTTTCGGAATAAGCTGAATAAAGATGGTCAGGTCATACGAAACAAAGCAAGGTTGGTTTGTAAAGGCTATGCTCAAGTTGAAGGCATAGATTTTGAAGAGACCTTTGCACCGGTGGCTCGTCTGGAAGCCATTCGTATGTTTCTTGCATTGGCTGCATACAAAACCTTCAAGGTATTTCAGATGGATGTAAAGTCAGCCTTCTTGAATGGATTACTTGAAGAAGAGGTCTACATTGAGCAACCTGATGGTTTTCTCATTACCAAAAATTCGGACCTAGTGTGCAAGTTGAAAAAGGCTCTTTATGGGCTGAAACAAGCGCCAAGGGCGTGGTATGCAAGGCTGGACCTCTATCTCCGCAAGATCGGCTTTGGAAAAGGACTGGTTGATAGCAATCTTTATGTCAAAACAGAGTTGAGCAAACAGCTGGTTGTCATTGTTTATGTCGATGACATAATCTTTGGTGGCAATGATGAGGAAATGTGCAGGAATTTTGCTGAAGAGATGAAGAAAGAATTTGAGATGTCAATGCTTGGAGAACTAAAGTTCTTCCTTGGTTTACAACTTCAGCAGCTGAAACATGGTATCTTCATATCACAAATGAAATACATCAAGGAAATGCTGAAGCGTTTTAACATGGAAGACAGCAAGCCAGTGAGCACACCAATGACAACGAACACAAAGCTAAGCAAAGATGATAAGGGTTCGTCCGTTGATCACACCACTTATCGTTCTATGATAGGAAGCTTGCTTTATTTGACTGCTACAAGACCGGATCTTCTGCAAGCAGTTGTATGGTGGCTCGATTTCAAGCATCACCAACTGAGACGCACCTTACAGCTGTAAAAAGGATATTTCGATATCTGAAAGGTACCATGGAGCTTGGCATTTGGTATCCTAAAGGCAAATCCTTCACTCTTGTTGCATACTCTGACGCCGATTGGGCTGGATGTATAGATGATCACAAGAGTACAAGCGGTGGTGCATTCTATCTCGGTGAAAGGTTGGTGGCATGGCACAGTAAGAAACAAGATTCAGTATCCCTTTCTACAGCGGAAGCGGAATATATTGCAGCAGCAACTTGTTGTACGCAAGTGTTATGGATGCGGCAAATGCTCTCTGATCTAGGAGTTCCGACAACGGATCCTACGCCGATCCTCTGTGACAACACAAGTGCAATTCACATCTCTAAGAATCCTGTTCAGCATTCTAGGACGAAGCATGTTGCAATCCGCTATCACTTTCTCAAGGAAAAGGTTGCAGATGGTGAGGTAAAGTTGGAATATGTTCCAACTACTGAGCAAGTTGCTGATATCTTCACAAAACCTCTGCCAAAGGAAGTCTTCGAGTATCTCCGGAAAAAATTAGGAGTTACTCACTCTCCTAATCCTTAGGAGTTGTACTTGCAAGGGGGAGCAATGTATTCCTTGAATATCCTATTCGCTCCTTGGTTAGTCCCTTTGGACTTGTTGTCAAAGGGGGAGAAAGCTATGCTAGGAGAAGTTATGCGAAGAAGTTATGCTATGATAGCTTGGGGGAGTTTGGTACCAAGAATGTGAAGATCTTGATTCTGTTGTTTTTTTCAAGACAGGGGGAGTCTATGGTTCTGAAGAAGCTTCCTGAAGGTCAACTGGTTCAAAGTGTTCCAAGTGTTGAAGTTCCAAGTGTTGACAACAATTCCAATGGGGGACATTGTTGGAATTTGAGATGCCTTGAGAAGTCTTATGAAGCATTGAAGTATTTAGTATCTCAAGTATCATTTTGTGTTGGAATTATTGTCAACACAATGTCACAAGTGTGGTGTTAATAGTGTGGTATTGATAGAGCTTCAAAGAGAAAACAGAGCTGAAACAGTTCAGGAAATCAGAATTCCTGAAGCAGTGTGGCCGGTCGACCGAGGACCCCACGCGGTCGACCGGGCAAGACAGTTAGCTCCCAGTTATTTTGTGCCACAGTGTGTCGCCAGTCGACCGGGGACCCCATGCGGTCGACCGAGCACGGGAATCAGATTTGCGCAGAAATAGAAGTTTTGCACGAAAATTCAGGAAACTTATGTATTTCGTTTGGGACTCTTTCTAAACGAATTCTGGCCTAATTTAAACACTCTTTAGGGTTACCATAACCTATATAAAGGCTTAGTTCGTTTTCAAGAGTACAGAAGAGAAGAGAGAACAAAATAGAGGAGTTTTGGAGAGAAGAGTGATTGGAGAAGAAGGCGCTGCTGTGTGTTGCTGTGTTGCACGTTTCTACAGCAAGTGTGGACGAGAATGTGCTCATGAAGATGGTGATTCGTCCATAGATAAGTGTCTCTCTTTTTATGCTTTAAATCTCAGTTAGTAAGGGATTGAGAGAGAGAGATTGTAGAGGGGAAGGGCTGTAGAAAAGTTCTCTACTTTAATTCTGTAGAACATCAAGTTGGTGCTTGGTGTTAGGGGTTTGGTGATCCTATCTGTTGGTGCAGATAAATTGTAAAGGGAGTAGGTGCTTCCTAGATAGTTGGTGCTATCTGAAACTTAAGGGTTGGTGCTCTTTGTCGTTGGTGCGACTAAATAGATTCAGACCTGTTCCGGATCGGTGTTCGGACAGTCTTTGAACCGTGGACGTAGCCTTTTGGTGAACCACGTTAAATCTGGTGTCCTTGTGTGATTTGATTTGCTTTTGTTGTTAAATTGGACCTGTTTTTAAGGAATCACTGATTCACCCCCCCCCCCTCTCAGTGATCGCGATATCTAACACTAGGCACTAAAAATAAAATTTGGGCTTTTAGTCAAAGAGAAATCCCTCTTACCAAGAGCATACAAAAATGGTTCCATGCCTCTTTTGAGTTGATTAGACCATACGAAAAAGAATTCCATGCCCCATGAGCTTCCGAAATTCAAACCATCTAGCCTCATATACCAAATTGAGCCAAAATCTTGAAATTGACATTTCACAGAAACCCAAGCCACTCCAATGGACCCAAACAGTCCTAAAGAGTGACGAGAAACCAAATCCTGATCCCCTAACTTACCACATATAGCTTGTAAGGTCACAAGATCAAAACCAAAATTGACCCCCAACTTGCCACATACAGCTTGTTGGGTCACACGGTCAAAACCAAACATGACCCCCTAACCTACCACATACAGCTTGTTAGGTCACAAGGTCAAAAACAAAACTCAAATCCGCATCCCTGATGCCATCTTCAAAACTTTGCCTTTAGATGGTATGTGATTCCTTTCACTACCATATAATTCCCCTGGAAACTCAAAAGCTACAATACCAAAAGAAAGACTGCTCAAAGACTCTTGGTCAAGTCACAAGCTCTCCTTCAAAAATCTCTTCGAGGCACATCGACTATAAAAGTTAAGCAACTCGTCGCTATACCTCGAGGTGGAATTTGTTGACACCAAAAATGTTACTTTGCCTCTTTAACATCAAAAAAGCTACATGAAGTCACAGCCTACCACAAATGGGCGATGCTACTTCTAAAAAAATCAAATCTTATCAGAATCAAACAAAAACTGTAAGATCTTTCAAGAAAGCCAAGAGAGGAGTACACAACATGTTTCGGGCCATTTCAAAATCATTTGGCCTAATTTCACTCCTCCGGCAGCTGAACAGGAGCTTCCGGCAGCGACAGCATCGAAGACACCAAATCTTCGATCAGGGCCTGTGGATGGTCCCAAAATACATCCAAAAGGCTCCACGTCAAGTTACAAGTCAAATCGATAACGTCTGACCCTACATCAACCCTCGAACAACTAAATCAAGCCTCTCGGTGGCGAAAACTACCAAGACCATCACTCATCAAACAGAGCACATGGGCGGTTTCAAGATGCTTACAAAGGGCTACATGTCAAGTTTCAGGTCATTTCGACAATATTTGACCAGACTTTGACTCTCGGAAGCCAAATCAGTCCTCTCGGTGACGAAGCTCCCCGGGATCATGGTTGCCAAGACAAAGCCTGTGGATCATCTTAAAATGACTACAATAGGTTCCCTGTCAAATTTTAGGTCAATTGGACATTGGTTGACCGCGCATCAAAGCACGACATCTTCCTAGCGATAGAATCAAGTCTACTGGCGACATGACCCCATACGGCTTCAAAACTCAATTAAAAGCCTATGGTTGGTCTTTTTTATTGCTCAGGAGGCTTCACCTCAAATCTTAGGTCATCCCGACATCGTTTGGTCCGTTTTCGACTTCTGACGGAAAATCGGCAGCACTACGCGACAAAGTCTTCGGCTTTCTCGAAAAATTGGAAACTTTGCACTCCAAAATGTAAGGATTCTCTTCAAGTTTTCTACAGGGAAATGAAGCCAACAAATGTGCAAAAATGCCAAGAAAAATACAGAAGAGAAAAGAATCAGAAAAAAATATCGAAACAGCCGAAAAACGACAACCGAAGGGGAAATATCCCCCCAGGGTCGCAGCCCTCGACCCTGGCCTAGGGTCGCAGCCTGCGACCCTGGTCCATGGTCGCCGGCGACCCTGCACATGGTCGTCGGCGACCATGGAGATCCAGGTCGCCAGATTTGCCCAGGATGGGCCGTTTTCCGTCCCTTTTCGCATTTCAAAACTTCCGACCCCTGTGGTTTTTCCAAAATTCAGACTTTTGAGGCACCAAATTCGTCGACATCCGTCAAAATCATAGGTCCGTCTTCAAGAGTATCAAGATCATCATTGATCGCCAATCGGTCGACCAAAAAGTGCAACTTCTACCCGAAAGATCGAGAAATTGATAGGACAGATGTCATCGGCCCGCTGTTGGCAATCAATGTCTGAAGTTATATGGTCATCCGATGTCGATCAGCATGAATATCCATCGATGATCATCGCCAGAAGAACTCCAAAAGATGCGGCGCGGCCCGCGACTCTTCAACTGCTCGGTGACCACTTAATGCAGTTAATTGACTAGCTTTATTACAGTCATTAATTCATTACTTTGGATGGCCCAATCAGAAGCAAGCATTTGGGAGTTACAAATCAAGAGATTCATGGCATTTAAACCATGAAACTCCTCCCATCATGGTGCTTAAAGGCGATTAAATGCCTTAAATCTCCACCGGCCAATCAGAAGCCAAGAAAAAGGAGTTACAAAGTAAATGAGTTAAAACTTGTAACTCCTCCCATTATGCTGCTTAATGACAATTAAAGCCCTTATACGCTCCTAAATGGCTACCAAAGGCCTATAAATAGGAGAACATTCCAAAGAAATCCAGATCAGAAAAGATCAGAAATATCCGAAAAAAAACTAGAGATCAGATCAGAAAAAGAGATAAAACTTTGCTGAAGTTCTGCACTGACCACTGCTACAAGGTGACAAAAATCCCTTGAGGGGTACCCCCCCAAGGTCCTTGCCTTCTCATTTTGGCTCCAATGGCTTAGCTTAGACGTGGCTTTTCAACCCGTCTATTTGGTCTTTGTCCTCTAAAAATCCGAGGTCATAGCCAAGGCAAGCGAATCAAAAGCATCCTCTGTTCTCATCTGCATGGATGATGGCGAAGTCCACATTTGGCTTGCGACTGTCAATTTGAACGAGTCCCCCACAATCTCCTGAGAAGTTAGATCCTCATTTTCTTGCTTTTCATTATAGTTTGTATTTTTTTAAAAGAGACAAAATCACAACTCTTGTCTTTCATTATTGATAAGAATTGTAAATCAGCTATAATCGCCAAAATCGCCTATAAATGCCAAAAATCGCCTTTCACGGCAAAACAAATGAAATCATCTATTACGGCATTTCAAAAACTTGTCTCTTTTCTTAAATATATGTGCAATGGAAACCTGAAAGAAGTTGATTTCCTTTTTACTTGCGAAGGTCAATCTCTGGATCACCACTTACAATTCCAAGTAAAATAAAAAAATCTGGCACACCCACTCAAAAAAATGTTGATACCCGCTTTGCCCTTCAGGCGCAAAAGGGTCGCACCCAACGGACTCCCACGTTCGCCGACCTCGGTAGCGCCGTGAGCAAAATGCGCGGTCTATTAAAGAGCAAGAGATCCAATCTCCCCTTGCTTTTATAGAAGAGAGCAAATCAAAGAAGGAAACAAGGAGAAAAGAAAGGTGGTAAGTGCTACAAATTAACAACCTTACCAAAAAAGAAAGAAATTAGAAATATTCTTTCCCAAAAGAAAGCAATTAGAGAGATTTTCTCCCAAAAGAGAGGAGATTTGAGATATTCTCTCCCAAAGAAAGATACTTTGAGATATTCTCTCCCAAAATAAAGGGAACATGAGAGATTCTCTCCAAGTAAAGATATTTTTAGATATTCTCCATCCAAATGAGATATTTTTAGATATTCTTTACAAAAATGACACTGAGGGAGATCTAAGTCATTTCAAATGCTTAGGGTCTCATGGGTTAGCCCATATGAGCCAGGTTTGACCACCTAGGCACCAAAAGAGGCTTTTAGTCAAAGAAAAATCCCTCTTACCAAGAGCATACAAAAATGATTCCATGCCTCTTTTGAGTTGATTGGACGATACAAAAAAAGAATTCCTAGCCCCATGAGCTTCCAAAAAATCAAACTATCCAGCCTCATATACCAAATTGAGCCAAAATCTTGAAATTGACATTTCACAAAAAAAAAAAATCCAGGTCCCCTAACCTGCCACATACAGCTTGTTAGGTCACAAGGCCAAAAAATCAAAAACCAAATCCTAGTCCCCTAACTTGCCAGATATTGCTTGTTAGGTCACAAGATCAAAACCAAAACCGATCCCCTAATTTGCCACATACAGCTTGTTAGGTCACAAGATCAAAACCAAAACTGACCCCCCAACTTGCCACTTACAGCTTGTTGGGACACAAGGTCAAAACCAACCTGACCCCCTAACCTGCCACATACAGCTTGTTAGGTCACAAGGTCAAAAAACAAAAACCAAAATCCACACCCCTGATGTCATTTTCAAAACTTTGCCTTGAGATGGTACGTGATCCCTTTCACTACCATAAAAATCCCCTGGAAACTCAAAAGGCTACTCTACAAAAAAAAATACATAAGACTCTTGGTCAAGTCAGAAGTTCACCTTCAAAACTCTCTTCGAGGAACATTGGCTACAAAAGTTAATCAACTCATCGTTGTACCTTGAGGGGGCATTTGTTGACACAAAAAAATGTCACTTTGCCTCTTCAACCTCAAGAAAGCTACATGAAGCTGCAGCCTACCATAAATAGGCAATGCTACTTCAAAAAAAATCAAACTTGTCAAAATCAAATAAAAACTGCAAGATCCTTCAAGACAGCCAAGAAAGGAGTACACGTGAAGTTTCGGCCCATTTCAAAATCATTTGGCCTAACTTCACTTATCCAGCAGCTAAACAGGAGCTCCCGGCGGCGATAGCGTCGAACACACCAAATCTTCGATCAGAGCCTGTGGATGGTGTCGCAACCCTGGACTGGGTCAGGGGACCTAATCCGGGATCAAGAGTGCGACTAATGATGCCGTGCCACGTGCATCTCTTTGGTTGGCTAATCCGTACACGGTTTATCAAAAATATTTCATCCGTGCACGTGATTTCCCGCAGGGTTCCGCGGTGAGGATTATCCATACATAACATCTCACATATAAGTATATACATTTTCAAGATGCGGAAGCGTGTAGTCAATCATATTCATACCATTCCATTCTATAGACAAGACTAATTTATAAATGATATGACAAAATATCAGAATGAGCAATGATCATTAGCATATTTCCCAAAAGTAAAGTTAAATGCTTATGCAAAAGATCAGTTAATTAGTTGCCCCAAAAATAATGGCCAACAAAGGCCAGTACAACCAATAATAAACCCAAAAGATGTTAATCACGAGTTCCCAAAGGTATCGAATCTCTAAGCATGAGTGGATGTCTACATGACATCATCAGCTTGCCACTCAATCACTCGCCGCAGTTCATCAACTGCCTCCTTAGGCTCCTCCTCAATGGCAATGAGTTCTGGACCTGAGTACCAAAATAAATGGATCAGACACGACGGTCTGGCAGGTGGGTGAAAAGATATGACAATAAAATAAAATAATGATACCTTGCAAGAGTGTAGAAAACCTGTGGATAAATAATGAATTTCATAAAATACAATGCATCATTTATTAAGTAAAGACATGGGCAATATAAAGCAATAAAGGTACCAAGAATAGGAAACTATCAAGATGGCAACCACATGAAGCTAAATCCTCTCTTACTAAAATGAAGAGAGTTATCAGGGCATTGCTCTTAGTCACACAAGGTGAGGAGATTCAACGATTATATATATAAATACATATAGTTAGACAAGAACACGGTAGCGAACCGGATAGTAGGACAAGACAACATCCAGGCTGCAGCTGGCAGGACAAGAGGGGGATCTCCAAGCCGGGGGATCAAACCGACAAGATACATCCAAGCTTAGTGGTGTCGACTCATAGGTCATGTACAAAAAAAAAAAAAACAAGTGCATGTGCAACTGGACAAGATGCTCATAGGCACAAGACATGTCATATCAAGTCAAGTATGAACAAGATAGCAAAATGCTAAAACAATATACGGGGCAAGACTAGTTACAAGACATGAAATATATAAATAAAGTCCGGTAAAATCAAGTACAAATGAACTCTATAAATCTTCGGGCCAAGTGTTGTAGTCCAATATTTGAATCAATGTGAATAGGGTCCCGTACATCGAATTATTACTTATTTGGTACTCCATGAGAGTTAGGGACATTCCGGGTCCTTACTTACATTGACAAGTCTTAAAAGACCTCAACGAGATTAGGATGAGGAGGTTTCTTCCTCAGTATAGTTCCCAAAGGTTCCTCAAAAGAAACCATAAAATTTAGGAGTTCGATCAGTTAGTCGATTGTTTGTCGGTCAACCGAGATGGAGGTGTCGGCTGGCCGACAGATGGCTGTCGGTCGACCGACATTGGGATGTCGGTCAGCCGACAGCTGACCCACAGAAAATCTGGCAGATTGCAGCTCTCTGGAAATGGAGCCGAGAGACCTGTCGGTTGGCTGTCGGTCGACCGACCTTGGGATGTCGGTCAGCCGACAGCTGACTCACAGAATTTCTAACAAATTGCAACTCTCTAGAAATGGAGCCGACGGGTTGTCGGTTGGCTGTCGGTCGACCGACCTTGGGATGGCTGACCGACAGCGAACCGAGGCTGCACGATCAGTTCCGTTTCAAGTTAGATTTTGCATTTCTCCTTCCCTTCTTCCATCCACATCTTTCTATACATTTGAGCACACTCTTACACAACTTTGGAGGTCTCAAAACCTCATTGAAATTTCATGAAATCCATCATCCAGACCTCCAAAACATCCATCCAACATCATCCATAAAATGAATCCAACCTCTTCATCCCAATCACATTTAACCAAAGGAAATCCATCACATGTAATAAATCAAAATTTAAACAATCAAGATGTCATTTTCAAGAGAGTAATACACTAATGAGTGCATTTCAAAGCCCAATAAAGAGCATGACATGAAACCAAGCTTAAGTAATGAAAATCATTAATAAAAGCTAATCATTTTCATAAAAACATGATAAATGAAAATAGATCATTTCGTCCACTTGCCTTGGGTCCAAGCTAATGCAAATCAAGCTCTAATCACCAATCAAGCCAAGATACACAACCTAAACAAAAAACCCCAAATATAAGCCTAAAATATCAAAATCAAGAAATACTAAGAGAAAGCTTCCAATAATAGAAATGGAGCTTCCCTAGGGCTATACAAACACAAATCTATAATTTTTAGGAAGATTACATACATGGTAGTTCTTCAAAAAGCAAGAGGTTGCTCAAAGGAAATCTTGCAGTGGGCGGTTTTCTTCAAAAATGGCGTCAAGATGAAGCCCTTGAGATGGGGAAGAAGATTGTAAAGTCCATTCTTGGTTTAACAAAGCTTTGTGGTGATTTGTGAAGAAGAAAACAAGAAGAAAAGGGGAGGCACGGTGGCTGCTGCTGGGATCCTCTCTTGGAACAGTTTTTAGGTCAAGAAATGGGATGGAGAAGATGGGTTCCCTTTTATACAAAGAGGAGAGTGGGTCCCACAACTTAAAATACCTCTCGGGCTCAAAACATCGATTTCGGGACCTCAAATGATTTCGACGAATAAGACAAAGTTGCTCGAAGAAATATCTAGTTTTTGAAAAGTATATGTTTTGCAAGTTTTGGTGACATTGAAAATCGTGTCCAGATTTTGGGTAAAATACTGTTTTGCCCTCAAATTGAGAAAAGTTGAGTTTAGGAGTTTCAAATTAACGAGGACAGGTTCAACATAAAAGTTGAAAAGCTAAACAAGACAAGTTAAACGGGATTAAAAACATGATTTAAGGAAATCAAGAATAACCCCCAAGCTCACGCAAATCCTTAACAAGAACCCCCAAAGGGTCCCACAAACCAAGAAGGCTTTCAAAATTCCCCAAAGCTATTTAAAATGCTATTCTAGACCAAAATTAAACCAAAATCCACTAAACACACTTAAAGATAAAACATGACTTAATTAACACTAGTCGAGGTCTCTCGGGTCGGGGTCTTACAGATGGTCTCAAAATACCTCCAAAGAGCTCCAAGTCAAACCGACAACATTTGACCCTACATCAACCCCCGAATAGCTAAATCAAGCCTCTCGGCGGGGAGAACCACTAAGCCCATTACTCATCAAACAGAGCACATGGACGGCTTCAAGATCCCTACAAAGGGCTACACGTCAAGTTTCAGGTCATTCAACAACATTTGACCAGACTTTGACTCTCGGAAGCCAAAGCAGGCCTCTCGACGGCAAAACTCCCTGGGACCATGGTTTCCAAAAAAAATCTAATGGATCGTCTCAAAATGACTCTGATAGGCTCCTTGTTAAATTTCAGGTCAATCAGACATCGGTTGACCGCACATCAAAGCACGACATCTTCCTCGCGACAGAATCAAGTCTACTGGCGACAGGACCCCACATAGCCTCAAAACCCAAACAAAAGCCTATGGTTTGTCCTATTTATTTCTCAGGAGGCTTTACCTCAAATTTCAGGTCATTCTGATATCGTTTGACTCAGTTTTTGCTTCTGACGGAAAATCGGCAGCTCTAGGCGACAAAGTCTTCGGCTTTCCTTGAAAATTGGAAACTTTGCACTCCAAATTGCAAGGATTCTCATCAAGTTTTCTACAAGGAAATCAGGCCAATAAATATGCAAAAATGTTAGGAAAAATACCGAAGAAGAAAGAAGCAGAAAGAACTGCAAAACGGCCGGGAAACGGCGACCGAAGGAGAAAAATCCTCCCAGGGACGCAGCCCGCGACCCTAGAAATCCGGGTAGCCGGATTTCCGCCGAAGGGCCATTTTTCGGTCCCTTTTCATGTTTCGAGACTTCCGGCCCCTGTGGTTTTTCAAAATTTTGACTTTTGAGGCACTAAATCCATCGATCTTCGTTAACATCACGGGTCCATCTTCGAGAGTATCAAATCAACATTGACCGCCAACCGGTCGACGAAAAAAGTGTGCTTTCTACCCGATCGATCAAAAAATCGATAGAACAGATGGCACCGACCCGCTGCTAGCAATCAATGTCTAAGATTGCATGGTCATTCGATGTCGATCAACATGAAGATCTATCAATGATCATCGCCAAAAGAATTCCAAAAGACGCGGTGCGGCCCGCGACTCTTTAACTGCTCGGCGACCACTTAATGCAGTTAATTGACTAGCTTTATTGCTATCATTAACTCGTTATTTTGAATGGGCCAATCAGAAGCAAGCAAAAAGAGTTACAAACCAAAGGTTTCATGAATTTAAACCTTGAAACTCCTCCCATCATGGCGATTAAAGGCGATTAAATGTCCTTAATTCTCCTCCGGCGAATCAGAAGCCAAGAAAAAGGAGTTACAAAATAAAGAAATAAATCTTGTAACTCCTCCCATTATGTGACCTTAAAGCCCATAAACTCTCCTAAATGACTACCAAAGGCCTATAAATAGGAGAGCATTCCAAAGAAATCCAAATCCAGAAAAATCCAAGCATAGATCAGAAAAAAGCATTGAAAATCCGAGAGAAAGAAAACAGAAAACTCTGCTGCAATTCAACACCGACCACCACTACAACGTGACAAAAGTCCTAGGGGGCACTCCCCCAAGGTCCTTGCCTTCTCCTTCTGCTTCCAATGTCTTAGACATGGCTTTTTAGCCCGTCTCTACTTAGCCTTTTATTAGACATAGGACCTCCTCTTGGTCTTTATCCTCTAAAAATCTGAGGTTATAGTCAAGCCAAGCGAATCAAGAGCATCATCTGTTCTCATCTGCATGGTAATGGCAAAGTCCACACATGGCTTGCGACCGTCAATCTGAATGAGTCTCCCACAATCTCCTGAGTACGTTTCATTGCAGTTTGTATTTTTCTAAAGAGACAAAAAATCACAACTCTTGTTGTCAGACCCTGACCCAGGTTCGGTATATTTAATTATGTTTTTAACTGTGATTAGGTGATAAGTGGGGCTAGTGGACGATTAGCTTAACTTCTAAGCTAGATTAGAATATTTGAATAGCTTTGGGAATTTTCGAGAGTCGTTGATTTAGGCTTGACGCGGGCCGGGGCGCCCGTGTGTTATGTGTGAACCTTGTGGGTTTAACCTTGATTTTTGTAAAATCTTAATTTTTATTTATTTTGACTCATTTCATTAAGTTTATCAACTTTCATGTTTTGACCGTTTTGATTTAATGATCAAAAATCACGTTTTTCGAGAAGAAGGGCAAAATTGACCTTTCACACAAAATCTATACCCAAATTTCAAAAATTCCAGAAATTGGCAAAAGTATACTTTTTGGAAAGTAAATATTTCATTGAGTAATTTTGTCTTCTTCGTCGTTTTTGTCCGGGACCTGCAAATACCATTTTCAGCTCTATGAAGATTGGGACCCACAAACCCATCTTATAAAAGGAATAGTTCCCTTCTCCCTTTCATTCTATCTTTGTCCTGCATCAACTGGAGCCTAGGGTTCCTTCTCCCAGCAACTTCCTCTCTCTTCTTGTGTGCTTCCCTCTTGAGTGCTAAAGGAAGGTTTGATCTCCAAATCATCTTCCTCATCCTTCAAGCTTTCCAAAGATATACTTTTCAAAGGATTTGAGCTAGGGCAAAGCTCTCTTTCAAGCTTCTCTTCTTTGTTGGAGCTCTTCAAGATCCAATCTTGGAATCTTTGTTTTCCCCATCATTTAGAGTGTTTTCATCACACATGCAAGAGTTTTTCCTTGAGATTTACAAATGATTGATTTTAGGGTTCTTTTTGGGAAATTTTTGGGGGTTTTTGTAGATTTGGAACTTGAGGCCCTAGAGAGTTGTTAGAAGAGTGGTTTATCTCTCCTCTTGACTTGAGGCAAGTAAATTTCTAGATAATATGATGGATTGATTGTCTTTATTACAAGTTTGAATTTCCTATGCATCTTTCCTCCATTTCTACTTCCTCTCTTTGACTAATAGATGGATTACCTTGATATGTTCATTTAATGGCCCTTATTTATCTATTGAGTTGTTGTTTTTCAACAATGTAAGGATTTTCGTTTAGTTATGTTTAACTTAAAATTTTTAATGTTTATGGAATGGAAGGATTTGTTTAAATCTAATTTGTTTTGAGGATTTGAATGAATTAATGTGATGGTTCAATGGAGTTTGAATGAGGCTTTAAGAGGTCCAAGTTGTATGGAAGATTCATATGGAAGAATGGAGGGAAAGAAACTCAGAAAAAGGAGAAAGGATAGTGCATTTCTGCACTTCGCGTGCTGGGACAGAGCCCAATCCGCTCGAGAGAGCCCATGGGCCGCTCAAGCGGACCAGGCTCTACCCGTTCTGGGTGAGCCAGAAGCTGGCCAGCTCGAGCGACCCATTGGGTCCACTCGAGCGGACTAGGTTCTAGATGGGCCTCACTGAGTGGACCCTGGGTCGATTGAGCGAGCCCAGCCCATAAATCTGGGTCTGTTTTTGTAAGACCCCGACCCCCAGTTCTTTTGTTAAGTATTGTTTTAATCGTGGTTAAACTTTTTAAGCAAGATTTGAGTTGGTTTGATTTTGTCTTTGAGTTTGACTAGGTTTTTCATAGCCTTGGAGATTTTGAAGACCGTTGACTTTGGTTTGACCCGGTCTATATGATTTGTATTTTTATGAGAAATTACTCTTGATTTATAAACATTCAAAATTTGGTTTATTTAGACTCATTTCATTAAGTTTAACAACTTTTATTTTTTGATCATTTTGATTTGATGATCAGAAAATACGTTTCTCGAGAAAAAGGGCAAAATTGACTTTTCACACTAAATCTGTACTTGAATTTCAAAAATTTCAGAATTTGGGGAAAACATACTTTTTGGAAAGTAAATATTTCGTTGATCGATTTTGTCTTCTTCGTCGATCTCATTCGGGACCCGCTAGTACCATTTTCAGCCTTGTGAAGGTTGGGACCCACTTGCCCATCTTATAAAAGGAATAGTTCCTTCTTCTTCCTTCTCATTTGTTCTTCTTGCAACCCTAGGCTCAAGAGAAAACCTCTCCCAGCACTTTCTCGCTCTTCTTTGAAATGTCTCTTCTTGAGTGCTAAATGGATGATTGATCTCCTAATCCTCTTCTACTCTCTCTTGGCTTTCCAAGGATGCCATTTTCATAGGATTTGAGCTGGGACAACTTCTCTTTTCAAGCTTTTCTTCTTGTTTGAAGCTTCAAAAAGGTTAGCAATGGATTTCTTTCTTCCAATCTTGGTTTTTCAAACCATTTGGAACATTTTTATCATTTATGTAAAGAGTTTTCATGGAGATTTGAAAATGATTGATTTTAGGGTTTTCTTGGACTATTTTTGGGGCGTTTGTAGATGGAAAACCTTGGACCCCACAGAGTTGCGTTTGGAGTGATTTTGTGGATCTTTGGACCAAGGCAAGTAAATACTACAGCTAATATGATGTTTGTTGATTAATGTGAATGATTTTATGGATCTCTACCCTATGTTGTTCTCTCTTTACAATTTATGGAAATGCTTGAGTAATGTTTTATACATATTCTCCTTTAAGTTGTTGTTTTGCAACAATCCGGAATCTTTGTTCTTCAAATGATTATCTTTGGATTAGTTCTTTATATTTTAGAAATTTTTGTCTTTGATGAATGGAGAATACCTTGTTCATGTTAGAAATTTTGGAAATGATGGAATGATTTAGTGTGTGGATGACTTAATGGATTTGGTGTGGCAAGGAGAAGCCCAAATTATGTTAGATTTGATGTAGAAGAAGTGGGAAAGAAAGAAAACCAAATGGAGTGAAAGAAGTGCAGAAAACAAGGGAGAAAAACTCCCCTCTACGGGCTGGACAGCAGGCCGGCTCGCTATACTGGTGAGTTCCAGGCAGAAGCCCAGCTCGCTATAGCGAGCCAGGCTTTTGTGAGGGCCTATTTCAGCCCTCTTTCGGCCTCTCTTTTCTTCTTATTTGAAGCCCATTGGATCTGTAATGATGCATAGAAGCCCGGAGTTGATTGTAAAGTATTGTAATACTTCGAATAGTGTAAATTGAATGGGGAAAATGAGAGAAAGACTTAATGTGGAATTTGCCGGGAATCTTTTTAATCTCAATGCACACTTTATCATTTTAAATGTTGTAGATTTTCATTGGCATCAAACATGTTCTTTTATAAATCAATGTTTAAAAGTTAAGTGTGTATTGAGATAGTCCCTTGGTAAGTCATTAAGTCATTCTACATTATTCTACTCCATTCCATTCCAAGTCAGAAAATATATGTCTCCTTCGGCAAATTATTTTGAAAGGATCTAAGTGATTTATCATGTTTGAAAGCATTGGTGATTTGAGATAGAACCGGGTGGTTTACCACATAAATTTGTATGTTTTTCTATGAACTGATTTGAGATAGATTTGAGTGGTTCGCCATGTTCGGAAATATATCGGTAAGACTATTATTTTGAAAATAAAACCTCGAGGCAAGATGGGGCCAAAGCTTTGTAGTGTGAGCCCATGAGCCAAATGGGTTATTATTTTGATTTGTATTGGTTCAGGTTTTGAAAACTAAAGGCACCACTAGGCTTAGGTCACCTTGTCGGGCTGATCACCCGGCTTGGGATCTTTAATCTGTCTACCAGCTGCAGCTTGGATTCTGTCTGTACCGACCATGGCAATGGTTTTGTCCGGTCCCACGTGAAGTGGCTACGGTTCTGTTTGATAACGACTTTGTTCGTTCCGGTCCCACGAGTAGTGGCTACGGTTCTGTCTGCTCTTGTTACTTCGGTAATAAGAGAATATAGCTATATGTGGTTTGCCAATGTTTTATCCATTTGATATTTTGTTTTATGATTCTTGTTGTTTATGCTCATTATAGTCTTTGAATTTATTAATGTTTAAGAAATCAATCTTTTATCGTATTGTCCCTATTATTCAGGAGTTTAAATGTATTTCCAAATTATTAAATGTTTTACGTAGGCTGTTATCTCTTTAAGATATTTATGTTTCAAAGACTGTTCATTTATTTGCTTTGATATTTATGTTCGGTCTTTCAATCGTTTTATCATGATTTATTACCATTATTGTTTAGACTCTTTAAATGGATTTACAATGATTCCATAAGGTTTTATCAATGTCCTTTTTTCATATTACCTATTTATTTGCTTGCCAGACCATCGTGTCTGACCCTGTTTGTTTGGTGCCAGATTTCTCTCCTACTGCTTTTAGGTTTTTTGATCGGAGGAGGCAGTTGAGCCGCCGGTCTGACGTGAGAGGCTGCCCATTGATATCATCTAGATGTCAAGTCTGGCACCGGAGTCCGTATCTAAATATTGGGGGTAGTATTTCTATTTAGTTGGATATTATTTTTGTATGGTTTGGTTAGCCTTTTTACGGGAGTTGTAATTAAGACACTTGTGTTTTGTAACTTTAATATATGTGGGAAATAAGATGACCTGTTACTGCCAGCTCAGTATTCTATGATTTATGATTTGTAGCGGTTTGCTCATTTGATGGCTTTATGATATAGGTTGAGTACGACACGGAATCCGATGGCCACGGGCTCCGGGTCGCAAAGACATGAATAGCTTCCGCGAAAATATATTCAGGACATGATGGAATTGTATTATCCTCATTCACGCGGATCTTGGAAAATATAGCAAAAATTTTAATTAATCCCGAAATTTCGCATCCCGAGATCGGATCACTGCAGGGCCCGGTTTCGGGGTGTGACAGGTTTGGTATCAGAGCTGGTTAGTTTCTAGGAAATAAAATACTCTAGAGACATTAAGACGTGTGGTGAGGATTCGTTAGATTTTGTCGATTTGTTTTCTCTTATCTTTGTTTCTTTGAATTTGAGTCCGCTTTTCTTTTAGTTCGGGAGACTTTTCTTGTCTTTTCTGTTGTTCTTGTTGTTAGGGAATTTGGACAACCAAATTTCCTTTTTCGTGGGGGAGAATTTAAAATCTCGATGCCCACATTTAGTGTCTTTTGCTCGTGTTCGCGTCGGAGATTGGAAACATTGTGGATTTAGTATGTTGTTTTCGGAGAACATTGGCAAACTTTCAGCCTTTCAACATCACTGATATGGTTAATGAGAGAAGACAAGTGCATTTGCCCACCAAAGTAGAATTTGAGCAGTATTTGAAGGTCCCCTCTCAGTTAATCGAAGATCATCATGTAGCGTACCAAGATAAGTAAATGTGGATTTTGGGTGAACTCAGACCATCTTTCCAAGACGAAGAACTGCAAAGGCATATTAGCTATTGATTCTATGAAGGGTGAGGTGATTTATCAGTTAGTAAGGTTAGAAATTGGTGCTAGAAATTTAGGAATTTTTCTAATTCAAGGAGCTTCTGCCATAGTTTTGGTTGAGAATTCCCGTGACTTACAGCTTAGCCAGTGTAGTTGATTCGGCGGAGTGGATGGGTTAGTTGTAGTCAAGATAATTTTCGGCAGCAGAGGAAACCTTTTGGATTTTATCGACTTACAGGGTATTGGATTGGACAACGTGCAGATGCAAGTGAATACCTCAGTTATTGTGAAGTCCATTTCTTGATGAGAATGATTTTCATGACATTTTCATCTTTTGTTATGTTTTTTCTTAATGTCTATGATTTATCCTTGTAGTGTTTAAGCTATGGATTATGTTTAATCTTCTTAAGATATTGTTTTACAATGATCTTGGAATTTTGCTCTTGTTTTAATTTTCTTAAATGTTGACATCTACATTTCAAAATCTTAATGATTTCAAAATTTTGTATATGTTTGGTTGGAAATGGATGGATGTTTTTAATGATGGATTGTAGAGGCTAGTGAATAAACTGATCTTTAAAAGCAAATAACTAAAATTGTGTTTCTTTTTCAAAAGCATAGTGTGAAATTTCTATTTCATTGATTTGTTTCCTTTGGTGGCTATGCAAGATGAATTTCTTAAGGGTTTTTGTGTTCAAATTATATACAGATTCCTACATTTGTTTTAACGTTCAGCTGTGTTTAGATTTCTGCAAGATTTTTATGAACAAATGAGATCAGATTTCAACAAGGTTTAGTGTTTAATTAACACTTCGATTTTTGCAAAGTTTAAGGTATAGTCATACTATATGAATTTGATTTATTTTTAAAATCCTGATTTGAAATTGTTGAGTGTTTCAATGATTTGTTTGGTTATAAAAATGTGAATTTCAAAATGAATAATGTTATTTCATACTCAAACTTTGATAATCTTTATTTATTTAAGCCTTATTTGATAATTTGGAGGTTTAGTTTCTACTATGTTTTAAAATGATGAAATTCAGCTAAGTAATTGTTTTAGTCATTATGTTTAAAATTTTAAGATTTGTTTTGCATTAAATGGAATGAGTTGTTCTAGCTTATGGTTGGTGTTTGGAGGTGTGTGAATTGAAGGGTTGATGGATGTTAGGAGGTGTACTGGTTCAGTTGGAGACAAAGTTGGATTTATGAGAGAGTAGACATCATTCGAGACGTGACCCTCAGAAGTTGATGAGACAATTGTTCTTACAGGAAAGGTAGGGTATAAGGCAGAGGCAGAAGATTGAGCAAACTCCAGATTGTGAAATTTTCAATCAAGCACCATTCATGAAGCAAATGTTTAGTTATTTTGTGAACTTTGGAGAACAATCAAAAAGTGGTGGAGTTATTTAGAGATTAGGATTAATAAAGTTTCAGTTCTTCAGGGATTGAGATCATGTTGGCAGATATGTTTTTGTTGATAACATAGTATTAGGCAAGAGATTAAGAACAACAAGTAGATAGAATCAGATGTGGGTAGGAATTCTGAGTACAGCACAGAAAGATTGGAATATGGAGTTGTGAACACAGATTGGATTTCTAAGGTCGGCTTTACATGTCAAGGGTAGAAGACTTGAAGAGTGAAATATGGAGAGGCAAGCCATGTGAAGTTTTGACACAGAACAACTCAGCAGGTTATGGCAGTTTAACATCTGGCTTATAGCAATGTGACATCTGGGTGGTAGCAGACCAAGTCAGAGATAGGGTACCTATAGAATTTTGGAGTTTATAAGTCAGAATCGGGAAGGATTTATAATGTGTCAGGAGAACCATGCAGCCAGTTAACTCAATCAGTTTATTGCTCACGAGAGAAGACAGATGAATGCGAGGAACCAACGAGTTTCTAAGTCACTCGCTTCGAAGTTAACATGCTGACATGAGATGCTTGCGTTGTTAGCTTTGATGGAGATGATGGATTGTTTCAGGATTCCGAATCACAGTGGACGAAGAGACTAGCACTTGGTAGGATTTCAATTTCACTAATTCCTCGAAGACAAGACCAGATAGAAGAGTTTCAAGCCAGAATCTGAATGGTACAATATAAGTAGGAATTCTAGAAATTTTCGAAGTAGAGATTATTTCAGAGAAAGCATGTCTACGATCACATTTTCGTACAAGCGTCAGGAGCACCGTGTATAGTTTTGTAGGACTTAAGGCACAGAATTCCAAGGTAATAGAAAGAGACAGAACTTGCAGTTTCTTGGACCGACAGTGACTGACGAGGTAAGTAAAAAAAATGATCTAGTGCAAGAATGACAGATGACACCAGGGATGATTAGAAGAATTGTTGAACACTAGTTTGGTCAAAGAAGTATGTTGTCGAGCAGATATGTGGAACAGTGTGAAGCCTTCAACCGAATCAGAGTGTTGTTGCCGGTGAATCTCAACATCAGGTTTAATCAGGGGACATCACAGTTGCCGAGGTTCAGCGAGGGTGTCAGTGTTTTCTTTAGTCTTTTTGGGTTTTTTATTTTTGTTTGGTTTAGACCATTTGGAGGACCAAATGGGTTCTAAGGGGGGGGAGGATGTAAGACCCCGACCCCCAATTCTTTTGTTTAGTATTGTTTTAATCGTGATTTAGCTTTTTAAGCGAGATTTGAGTTGGTTTGACTTTGTCTTTGAGTTTGACTAGGTCTTTCATAGCCTTGGTGATTTTGAAGACCGTTGACTTTGGTTTGACCCGGTCCATATGATTTGTATTTTTATGAGAAATTACTCTTAATTTCTAAAAATTCCAAATTTGGTTTATTTAGACTCATTTCATTAAGTTTAACAACTTTTATGTTTTGACCATTTTGATTTGATGATCAGAAAATACGTTTCTCGAGAAAAAGGGCAAAATTGACTTTTCACACTAAATCTGTACTTGAATTTCAAAAATTTCAGAATTTGGGAAAAATATACTTTTTGGAAAGTAAATATTTCGTTGATCGATTTTGTTTTCTTCGTCGATCTCATTCGGGACCCGCTAATACCATTTTCAGCCTTGTGAAGGTTGGGACCCACTTGCCCATCTTATAAAAGGAATAGTTCATTCTTCTTCCTTCTCATTTGTTCTTCTTGCAACCCTAGGCTCAAGAGAAAACCTCTCTCCCAGCACTTTCTCTCTCTTCTTTGAAATCTCTCTTCTTGAGTGCTAAATGGAGGATTGATCTCCTAATCCTCTTCTCCTCTCTCTTGGCTTTCCAAGGATGCCATTTTCATAGCTACTACAAGAAATTTGGGGTTTAAGGACGACACAAATTTGTCCCAAAATGTATACATTTCGTCACCGAAACTAATTAAGACGAAAATTTTTCGTCACCCGTTTTGTTGCCAAAGCCTTGTCTCTAAAAGGTATTGGAGACGAAAAAAAAAATCGTCATTGAAAAAGATAAATTTGTGACGATTTTTTTTCTCCAATACACTCTGTTAGGAACATACTTGTAAGTAATTAGTGACAATATTTTGTCATTAAAGGAAGAAATTAGAGACAAAATTTTTTGTCATAAATATAAGAAATATAAATGAAATAATTTTGTCGCGTTTAATATAAAGGAAGATGAAAAAAATTTGTCAAAAAAGCTATCAGTGGATGACGATTTTTTTTGTCTCCAATCGACTATGTGGGAACATACTTGTAAGTAATTAATGACAAAATATTTTGTCATTAGAGGAAGAAATTAGAGACAAAAATATTTTGTCATAAATATAAGAAATAGAGACGAAATAATTTTATCGCGTTTATTATAAATGAAGACGAAAACAATTTGTCTAAGAAAGTACCAGTAGATGACGAATTTTTTTTTGTCTCCAATCGACTCTGTGGGAACATACTTGGAAGTAATTAACGACAAAATATTTTGTCATTAAAGGAAGAAATTAGAATAAAAAATATTTTGTCATAAATATAAAAAATAGAGACAATAATTTTGCCGCGTTTAATATAAAGGAAGACGAAAAAAATTTGTCAAAGAAGCTACCAATAGAGACAACACTAACATTAATATCACACAATATCAGTTAGTTTATTTTAAAAAAATCGATATACTAGCTTGAATTTAAATGTACAATTTACAATATTTAGAAATACATAAAAACATAACACAAAATCAACCCACAACTTTTTGAGAAGGTTCATCCACTTCATTTCTAAAAGAAATAAAAACCATAGAGTTGCCAAATTTTGTCTTTTTTGGTGGAAGAAGCCCTCCAATAAATCAATCTTAGCCCTTTCTCTATCTTTACTTCCATGACCCTTTCCCTCTCTTCTTTCCTTCTTCCTATCCTTGCCTCAGTCCGATCCTGTAACTGTGAATCTCCCATTGTAGTATGCTGATGCCTTCATTTGCTTCAACAATTTCCACTTCAGGGTGCCCAATATGAGATGACTGGGGTGACTGCACAAGCAAGTCTTGATCTGAACTCCTTGGATTATATGGGTAGGCTGAGGAGTATCCTGCCTCTCTTTTGACTTGAATGACTGCTTGTTGTCCTTACTAAAAGCTGCATTCACATGAATAATTTGAGAGCAAATATTTTATCAGCTCTCTTACTCTTGTTATGGTGTGTTAAGTTGAAGAGGCAACACACATGCTATCAACTTTAATTTCAATTCTATAACTAACATCAGAGAGAGAGAGAGATCACTTCATACTTTCCCATGTTTAAGTGAAGCTAGCAGCACATAGTATACCATTTTTACATCCTAGCTTTATATGTTATAAGTCTCATAATATAAATTTTACCCACTCAGGAACGGTTGATCTAATTGGCAACTACAACACTTTGACGCAATAAAATAAGATCTTCCAACCTGCAAAGAAGATATATATTATCAGATGGATAAACCGACATTGATTTCCACCATCATATGAGAAGATATATTGCACAACAAACAGAGGCCATAGATATAACAGGAAATGAAAATGCCTGAGAGAACTTACATGGTTGCTTGATGATGCATAAGTTACCACAAATGACATGCCTACCTTTGTTGCCACCTATAGAAAAAACAACACTGCTTGAAACCACTACCCCACATCCATTTCTACCCATCCAAATACTCCAAACATCAAACAATGAGAAAGAACAAAACCCATTTCATTAAACTCCTCAAGAACACATGTTCTCGTTCCCATCTCAGAAGCCAACAAAACACCCATAAGAAAAAAAAAAAAAACTACATCCTCATACTACCATGTTACATGGAAAAAGCTCTATATAGATCATATCTAAAAATCAGTAAGCCACATCCAAAATCAGTTTTAGGATATATACATATACACACATCCAAATAGTGTCTTTTACAAGAAAAATGCTCTACACAGATCCCATGTCAAGAAAAGACATTAAACCAGATGAACTAACTCAAAGACAGTATTTGAAACAATACCTTAACTTCATTGGGTTCCAATCAATTCAAGAGCAGTTCCTAGAAAGACCAATCACTGAACTAAAGTTTTTTGGAACATATTCAAAAGAAAAGAGAAAGGAAAACACTTACATGAACTTAGTCCCAATAGATTTATGCAGTTTCTCAAGGGTTTCCATGAAAAGCTCTGGACTGGCAGCAACTTCCTCATATATAGCAAGTGCAGAAGGATAGATGTTGGTGTCAGCTTCCATCTCTGCTGGGGCAGATGGTGGTGTTGTGGAAATACCTGTTGCAGAAGATATGGAAAAAAGATGGCTCTTAGTTGGAAAAGTAGAGGTGAAAAATGTAAGCATTCTTTGAAATTTTAGAACTTATAAATAGCTAAACATGAAGCTAAGATGAAACTTATAACACTTGTTTTTACATAGAACAGCTCACTGGTACACTCAATTCTATGAGCTTATGTAATACTTGTGAGTATCCACAGGAAAAGCAAACTAACTAACTAACAACAATAACTTCAGGAAAGTGAAAAATAATAAGATTTATGCATTATTCTAAGTAGGACTACACTAGGGCTTGTCAATACCTTCCTTTACGTCTTGACTTGTTCGAATGACTATAAGTAGCATGTGAATTGTCAAAATTAATGAGTAGACAATAATGACCAAAAATCTTATTAAAAAAAAAACTGTTATGTGATGTATTCTAATCTAGAACTAAACTATTCAGACCATAGCAACTTAACAAAATTCTACGCCTAGAATCTATCAGAAAACTTCACTGAAAAGTTTGCAGCTGATAAAGAAATATCACATAGTAAAGAACCTGAGTCCTACGAGAGGAACCATAAAAAAAATGATGTGCAGAAGACGTTAGAACCCATGCTTTTGGACTTTGCAAACTATAATCATTTATCATTAATGGAATACACACATCTAATGAAAGCATTTTCTAGTAAGAAAGCTCACCTTTTTTTCAACAGATTCTTTGAAATGGGCAAGCATTTGAACCATCTCTTCAATGGTTGACTACCCAAACAATATTTCATGGAAGTAATGGTTAACTGCCTAGACAATATTTCATTCTACTTATAATAACACAGTATAAGTCACTTTACAAGAAAGAAACACCACCACAAACAGGGGATGAAGTGAGCATGAAAACGTCTTGCAGTAGAAGAAGAGACAGAGCAAGGGCTGAAATTTAAACCATTAAGCATGCCATATTGATTCTAGAGTCAACAGAATGTGTTTATTGCCAATCAATATCATATAATTTTGGCCATGATTACTAAGATTTAATGGCTTGTATGTACTAGATGTATAAATAGTAAACTATAGAAAATGAATGCATGAGGATTATAGACGGAACAGGAAAAAAAATAAAAATCATCCCATAAAATTAACATATGCAGTAGTGAGAGCATATGCTCATAAAGATCCAAACCTCTGAAAAGAGTGATGGCCACAAAAGAATGCTTCATTGCTTGTGCCATCCATTGGACCATCCCTATTAACTCACAAGTAGGCACAGGAGAACAAAATGAATGCACAGATCAGATTTGTACAATATAAAAATAAATATAGATACATTAACCCAGATACCTGTTTCTTGAGATAAACAATGTGCAAATGAAGAGAGACAGAGATCTGACATGGGTTGATCACATCAGCCAACAATATGATCTCTAAAATGCCACTGTAAAGGGCTGAGAAAGGCTTTTTTTTTCAAAGCATATAAAGATCCAAATAATTCAAACCGTGTGTGCCATCTTCAAAACAAAAAAGGGATCTCCAATTCAGAAAGATTCATATGTTCTGTAATGCAACTGTAAAATATTAAGATGTTAATTTGTGTGCTTGAAGAATTCATCATAGTTTTCACTTTAAGCATCCATCCCCTTCATGATTCATATTTATGTTTTCACTTTAAACACCAAGTTCACTGAGTATATAATTTAAAATAAAATGGGACAAAGAAAGCCAACGGATCTATGTAGTGCAGTTAGAGATTTCGACTGAATAAGTAGTACTAATCATATATAATTAGTTCATTGTTAGAAAATGTAAATCACAATATAGAAAAAGTTACCTAAATCACAATATATTCCCATGAGACTTACATTAATTTATACAAATGGCTTTTAGTTACCTCATTCTGCAGCCATGTTTCAAACACAAAAAAAAAAAAAAAAAAAAAAAATGCATTTGAATTTAGATGTAACACAAATATGAGTATAATCAAGAGATCATATGATACTTTAGATGCTTCCTGGGTTGATTAGGAGAGAACCTTCCATATGGGTTTGTTTGCATATATGTGAGTTTTTGTTGAATGAGTTTTAATGGAATTCAATTATGGTGGGGGTGATAAAATAGAGTATGTGTACTAATACTCATCTTCAAATAGGGTCTGTTTATTATGATACACTGGTCTTAGGGATAGAACTGAATGAAACATTATCCGGCAAGAAATTCAGTTGGCTGGTTTTTTATGGTGAGTTTAGATTGTGATAGAAATCAAATTAAACTGAGTACACGTACTTGATTTGGGTAAGGCCTAAGAGTAATGGATTTGGGATACTTTATAAAGGTTGATTAGGACCCGTCAGCCTTTGACTGACCTGCTCTCTTTTCCATATTTTTATTGTATTTTATCTATACATGAATATAAAAGGATAGAGCCCCACACTACTACATTTCCTTCCCCTCCACGGCACAAATGATTGCAAGGGTTTTGAATCCAGAATGGGTGGGCCACAGAAGAAAAAGTGCACCCACTTAGCAGTTGAAACTGTTTGATCTGTGGCATATATGGATTAGGCAAAAGGTTAGACATGGAAGATGGGTCTCAAATTGAAAATAAGATATTTTTCTACTATCTAAGAATGGCTACACCATCAACTAGCAATCAGCCCAACTTGAAACGCATTTGGGTTTTATAACCCATTCTATTGATCCGGCAAAAACTTCAAAAGCAATTCCTTCATCTAATGATTTAAAGGTTGTCAAGGATAGAAGTTATCAGATGGCCTCCACTGTTTGAACACATTTTGGTCATATGTAGACTTTCAATTTCATATTCCAATCAATGGCTTATTCAGGATTTTCGTTTAGATGGTGCAATATATAGTCAAGTGAAGACGTTAAATAATAAAATTCTAAATTTTAAAATAATAGCTAAAGGATTTCTCGAATCACGCGGGTGCAGACACTTGGATCCGCCCCTGATTCCGAGGACTCTATATTGATCCTAGAGGCCAAATGATAATTTTCTTCAGCATTTTCTCATATGTTTTGAATACACTTTTGAGTTCTAGTTACCACTTGAATATGGATATAATTCTTTTATTTCTCATTTTATATAAAATGATCATTAGTTGTTTCTGTGGCAGGGTGGTGTCTTTACCTCATAACATCAATTTAGACTAATCATAGTAAGAAGACATTAACTCTAGATCAAACCTAATAAACATTCAACATAATCATGGTAGGCATCAAATGCAGAGGGAAACTCAAACTTGCAACAGTATGGTTTAAATTTTTTATAGGAAGTTTACAAAGGTGGAAAACAAACAAGGTAGAGGTTAATTTGCACCAACATTTCCTATTAATTTTATAGCCAGAATTCAAACCATATCATGGTGAGAGACACTAATATAATGCATATGCATCGATAAACAATATTTATTCCCTTGATTCCTCAATATACAAAGAGCAAAATAAAATAAGAACACTAACCATTCCAACCACTAGGTCTTGCATAGTCATCAAACACTTCATTCATATCAGCTCTAGATACCATGCTGTAAAATCAAAATCACATTATGAGAAGATGCATATGGTTTTATGACTAATTGAAGAACTTAGGCAGGGACTCTACTCATCCTTGCCTTTTCCAATCATCAGTTATGTCACCTGTAGTTCTCCAACTGTTTCCAACATGAGCACCCCATGTAGCTGGGTGCATGTCTCCCCTAATAAATCAGAAAGAAAATGATAAATGCATCCATAACAAAACAATTAAGATAAAAATCATCTTTACAGGAACAAAAACGTTACAACTTACCACTCGCATAGAGAGAAAAAGATTGGGCGTCCTGCCTTCATTATAGCTCGGGTCATTACAGGATATCTATGAAAGAAAGAGTGCATATTTCAAGTTAAAAATTAGTTCGCATCAACTTACAAATGAAATAGTAGAGATGGTTGGAAAAATATTATTTAGACAAGAAGATTACCTAACCATTGGTTTAGATCCATCATTGTAACAGTTGTCATACTTCAAATAGTCAATACCCTGCAATTCCCATAGACCATGAAATTGTTTGATAATCAACAATTAGATATACATGAAGAATAGATAAATTCAAAAGTAGATATTGCAATAGTTTTTTAACTACATAGAAAAAATGATAATGAACCATGGATAAATAAAGCAGCTAATATTCATACCCATTCAGCAAATGTCTTGGCATCTATTTCTCATGATGAAGTGATCCAGGCATTCTTTTGCTGCATGTATAAAACCTGGCATTTTCAAACCACCAACAAAAGCAACATCCATATTAGTAAACATTCGTCACTTTATTATGTACTGACATCAAAATAGAAGAATTGATGAACGTACTTGAATTAAGGTAATGGTTATACTAAACAAAATAGATACAAGTCACTCAGTTCCTTATCCGGCGTCCGAGTAGATTCCTAGCTTAAGCCCCTTGCTGTGGACATAATCTGCAAGAGCTTTTATTCCTAATGGAAAAGTCACCTTGTTACCAATTAATGAACAAGTAAAATTTAATATGAAATGATAGATGCCCCATTATATAAAATGTAACAAAAGATCTAAAACATCAAGAAATATTCAAATATGCAGGACAAAGGTACATAAGCCACATCCATAGATGATAAGTATCAAAATACAGTCAACTTGATAAACACAAACATGGGATATTCATAAACAAAAAAAAAATCTCAGCTCATTACCCAAATCTCAGCTCTGAAACCTTTTGCCAAAAAGGAGTTAAAATAAGCATAGAAATACCTGCCAATAATTTACAAAGATCCACAATAAGCATAGAAATACCTGCCAATAATTTACAAAGATCCATCTTAGCATATTCCTACAACTAAGGTATAGCAATAGTATCATTTCTATAGAAACTTAATTTATACACAAGCTTGCATATATATAAATAAAAAAGATAGATACGGAAATCCATCTCTCCGGAATCAGAAACCATAACTAGAAAAAACACATAACCAACAAAAAAAAAATGCAAATGCAAATTCCATCAATAAAAACCCAATAACCAGGAGGGAAATGAGTGACTTCGCCAAAAACCAGGTTGAAAATTTTACATTCTCAAAGCATCAACCACTACCGTGACAGGAAATTGACAAAGGAAATTATGAGCAACAAAGACAAAATGAATGCAAACCCCTGTTTCACTGACCACTTACTTCCACTCAATATCAAAGGGATTCACAGTCACCTGCTTACAATATATATATATATATAATATATAACCCGATTACCTAATTCACCTGATTATGATCCACTCATTAAATCCATCCAAAGGACTGCATGGGAAATCATATCTTAAAGCATAAAATAAAAACACCCCAACAAGCAATTTAGCAATGCAAGGCATGAAAAGAACCAAACCATAAAGAACCCAGATCCCACTTGTACAATTTCTAACTCCTCTTTCCAAAGCATAAACAATTCCCCCAAGCATCCAAATCACTAATCCTGCTCGATTACATTCCCACAATCAAATCCATCATAGAAACCCCAGAAAAAAAAAAACTCACAACTAAAACCACCAAAATTTTACATTGCTTTTGATATCTCGATCTTCGAATGAGGAAATATTCCAATGCTGAGATGCGGATTTTGGGAGTGATAGTGATCAGATCAGTGAAGAAGAAAATGTTAGAAAGAGAGAGGAAGAAGCACCGAAATGAAAAGAAAATAGAAAACGAGGGTCTGTAGATCAGCAAATCGCACAAAAAATTCAATCGAAGCACGCCAGTTTCATGCATGCATCTCACTCCGATTTGGCATAAAAAAGATGTACGCCATCCACTGATGCTCATTTTACAAAAAACATGTAATCTGAGAAGTGGGAAATACCTGAGTTGTCAACGCAGCAAGTTTTTCTTCCTCTTTTCCTCCTCTTCTTCATTCCCTTCCTTCGTTTTATGTTGCCTGGAAACCGAGAGAGAGTCTTCCAGACTTTTGATTTGGGGGTTTTGGAATGGAGAGGCTTTTCGATGATGGGATGGATGATGGATCCAGAGAGACGAGGGTAAGGGTTGGAGATTTGGGGGCTTTCGAATGGAGAGGAATTTCAGTCGGATCGGCTGAAAGAGTGGGAGTGATGTGCCAGCGCAAGGGTTGCAGGGGATGGAAAGAACGGCGAGATCATGGAGAGGGCCAGAGAGATGAAGGGTTGCAGGAGATAGACGGTGAGAGAGAAGAGATGGGGAAGGCTGCGCAGGAAGTGAGAGAAGAGATGGGGAGGGCCAGAGAGATAAAGGGTTGCAAGGTAGAGACGGTGAGAGAGTGAGAGAAGAGCTAGGGAGGGCTGCGCAGGGGAGAGAGAAGAGATGGGGAGGACCAGAGAGATGAAGGTTTGCAGGGGAGAGATGTTGAGAGGGTGAGAGAGAAGAGGGGGGAGGGCTGTGCGCAGGGGAGAGATGGGAGATAGAATCAGAGAGCGAGAGAGGGCTGTGAGGCCTTGGTAAGGGTGAGGTGAATACTAGAGTGAGAGGCGCGCGCGCGAAATTTTAGTGAGACTTTTAGATGTTTCAGATTGTCACCCAAATTTGTCTTTGGGTGACAAAAAAAAAATTTTGTCATCGAATCTCCTCTTTATTTAGTATTTTGGTTAAAGCTTTTCGTGACAAGTAAAAAGAATTTTTATCACCTTGGTGTGCATTCTGTGTCAAACATTGATTTTTTTTCACCAATGGTGTTTTTTTTGTAGTGCTCTCCTTCCTCCCTCCTTCCGGTCTAAGCCCACTCGGCCTATACCTGAAACCATGGCAGAAAGTAAAAGAAAAGGAGAAAATAAAAGAGAAAATAGAAAATGGAGAGGAGAAGATGATGGGAGGGTCGAGATGGGTCTGGTGATGGAGCCGAGAGACTTGCGTTGCCTGAGAAAGAGATTCCGGGAAGAGGTATTTGAACCTGCGCAGGGGGAGAGGAAGAGAGGGATGGAGATGAAAATGGGAGAGAGCAAGAGAGGGACGGGGATGGCGTGCACAAGGAGACGAGGGCAAGAGAGGGATGAACGAGGAAAAGAGGAAGGCGCGATTGTGAGAGGCAGAGACAGTGATAGGGAAAAAAATTCCCAATTTCCTAAATGAAGGTGCGAATGGAAAAGAGGACTTACCGGGTGAAATTTATTTAACTTTTGCCGGCGAAAATAAAAACACGCCGGGAAAAATGGGACTTTTGCTAGGGAAAGCAAAAAAATGCAGGGAAAAATGTGACCTTCGCCGGCGAAAACAAAAAAATGCCGGAAAAAATGGGACCTTTGTTTGCGAAATCAAAAAAACGCCAGGAAAAATTTGCATTTGCCGGCGAAGAAATGTCGAGGGAAAAGTATAGTTTTCCCGGCGAAATAAGGTTTTTGCGCCGGCAAAAGCTATACCTTTTCCTGCGTTTTTTTATTGCGCCGGGAAAAAAATACCGAGAAAAGTGCAATTTCTTGTAGTGAAACTTGTACTGTTCGACAGTGTCTCAAATTACATGCTTAAGTTCATAAAGTCTTCCTTTTAGAATCCTAATCAGCTTACTTCATGTCAGTTTAGTCTCATTCTCCCCTCCCTCACCACCCTTCGTTTGGAATATTAATTTGGCGGGTTTCTTCTTTTAGGGCATGTGAAATGTGGGTTGTGAAAGCTGATTAATCTTACAGCTTCTCAAAGCAGGCCGTGAACTTAATTTGAATGACTTGGCCTTTTACAGCATGCAACATATGGGCTGTGATGGCCTAATATTTTTACGGCTTGCGAATGTGGGCCGCAAATGCTCAATAATTTATGGCGTCCTAAATGCATGCCGTAATTGATAAGATCTCACGGCACACAAAATGCACGCCGTAATAAAGAGAAGAAAAAGCCCTTTTGCAGCTCGCATTCCATGCGTGCCGTACTATTATATCATTTACGGCTTGCATTTAATGCACGCAGTAAATGATAAGCTGTAAAAGCCCTGAAATGGTGTAGTGTCTACCGACGTTTTTCCAGTAAAACGTCGCTAAAGGTCAGGGTGTACGGCCAGCGCATCAATGGACGGCTGGTAGTGGTGGGGCGGGCAGGGCGGCCTGGGGTTTGGGCGACCAGCAGAGTGCAGATCTAACTGGTATGAAGAAGAGAATGAGGGAGTAGAGATAGGAGAAGATTAAACTAGAATGAGTACGGAACGGGTAACGGCCCCCGGAAAAAATCGGAAACCGGCATGAGCACTGTGCTCGAGGGTGGAGTAACTTGTAGGAACTGATGGTACGCAAATAGGACTCCCGGTTATAGAATCAGAAGCGAAAACATAGGATTTTCCAACACTTAGGCTCGAAAATGGCCCGCGCGGGGGTCCGGAATGGGTAACGGCCCCCAAAAAATCAGAAACCGGCACGAGCACTTCGCTCAAGGGTAGAGTAACTTGTAGGAAATGATGATTCGCAAATAGGAGTACTCCCGATTAGAAAATTAGAAGCGAAACATAGAATTTTCTAACACTTAGGCTCAAAAACGGCCCGGCGGGGGCCCGAAATGGGAATGGGCCCCGGAAAAATTGGTAACATAAAGAGTTGGAATGAAAGGGAAAAAAGGATAGGCTCTTTATGCCTATTCTTATTCAGATTCTCTTTGAATACAAGGAGGTTGATTCCTCCATAGAAAGAACAAAATTAATCTAACACTAAAGGGGACTTATGAAATATTTTTTGTACAAATCTTATGAGGGAAAGTTGGAATCTAAAATATAATTTATCCAATTGACGCAGACACATTAGCAGGGACATGAATTTGTAAAAATGTCGCTAAAGAACGTCGCTAAAAGTGCAACTTGTTGCAGTGCTTCTTGGATAACAGCTTCAATGCTGGCATGCACGAAGGGCTTAAGTGTGAGACAGAAGAGAGGGCCTTTAGTGCGAAATAGAAGAAATGGTTTACAGAGTGTCTTCTTGAGTCACGACTTCAATACTTGTGAGAGAAGAATAGGCTCAAGTGCGAGAGAGAAATGAGGGTTTGTAGACAGTGTCTTCTTGGGTCACGACTTCAATACTTGTGAGAGAGGAATAGGCTCAAGTGCGAGAGAGAAATGAGGTTTTGTAGAGATTGCCTTCTTGGGTCATGACTTCAGTGTCCGTGTACGTGAAAATGAGTGATAAGGGTTAGAGTGTGTCTCTTGGGGGCACGGTTTCAGTGCTCCGAAATACAAAACCACGACATTTTAATAAAGAAAATAATTAGTGATAAAATATTTTTGTCTCCTTAAATTAAATACAAGAACAGAGAATTTATTATCGGTGACGAAATATTTTTGTCTTCTACAACTTAACCTTATGAGACGAAAAATATATTTGTCGCGCAATCAATCACAATCAGCATTACGCAAGTAGAATTTATTAGTGACGAAATATTTTCATCTCCCATAACTTATTCTTCCGAGACAAAAATATATTTGTCGCCCATTTAACAGGAAGATGAAATGGCATGGAGTGTTTATTGGTGATGAAATATTTTCGTCTTCCACAACTTATCCTTATTGGCGATGAATTACCCTCGTCGCAAAAACAAATTATATTTTGTGACAAAAATGTTCGTCTCCAATGAGCTAAAATAATTCACCCCACAACTTATTCTTCCGAGATAAAAATATATTTGTCGCCCATTTAACAGGAAGACGAAACAGCATGATGGAGTGTTTATTGGTGACGAAATATTTTTGTCTTCCATAACTTATCATTCTCGGTGACAAATTACGTTCGTCACAAAAATAAATTATATTTTGTGACAAAAATATTCGTCTCAAATGAGCTCAAATAATTCGTGCCACCGCAAATGAAATTGGTGCCTTATTTTGGTGACGAAATATTTTCGTCTTCCATAACTTATCTGTATTAGTGACGAATTACGTTCGTCGTAAAAACAAATTATATTTTGTGACAAAAATGTTCGTCTCCAATGAGCTAAAATAATTCGCCCCACAACTTATTTTTCCGAGACAAAAATATATTTGTTGCCCATTTAACAGAATGATGAAACGGCATGATGGAGTGTTTATTGGTGACGAAATATTTTTGTCTTCTATAACTTATCCTTCTCGGTGACGAATTACGTTCGTCGCAAAAACAAATTATATTTTGTGACAAAAATATTCGTCTCCAATGAGCTTAAATAATTCGCGCTACTGCAAATGAAATTGGCGCCTTATTTTGGTGACGAAATATTTTCGTCTTCCATAACTTATCCTTATTAGTGATGAATTACATTCGTCGTAAAAATAAATTATATTTTGTGATAAAAATATTCGTCTCCAATGAGCTAAAATAATTCGCGCCAACGCAAATGAAATTGGCGCCTTATTTTGGTGACGAAATATGTTCGTCTTCCATAACTTATCCTTATTGGTGACGAATACCTTTCATCGCAAAAAAAAATATATTTTTTGTGACAAAAATGTTCGTCTCCAGTGAGCTAAAATAATTGGCGCCAATGCAAATGAAGTTGGCGCCTTATTTTTGGAGACGAAATTTTTTTTTCGTCTCCTATACTTTTGAAAAAAAACTAAAACAAATGACAAAATTTATATTTCGTCTTCTTTGGGTGTTCTTTTAAGACAAAAAAGAATTTCGTCATCAAATCTCGTCACAACAGCCTAGATTTCTTGTAGTAGGATTTGAGCTGGGACAACTTCTCTTTTCAAGCTTTTCTTCTTGTTTGAAGCTTTAAAAAGGTTAGCAATGGATTTCTTTCTTCCAATCTTGGTTTTTCAAACCATTTTGAACATTTTTATCATTTATGCAAAGAGTTTTCATGGAGATTTGAGAATGATTGATTTTAGGGTTTTCTTGGACTATTTTTGGGGCTTTTGTAGATGGAAGACCTTGGACACTAGAGAATTGTGTTTGGAGTGATTTTGTGGATCTTTGGACCAAGGCAAGTAAATACTACAGCTAATATGATGTTTGTTGATTAATGTGAATGATTTTATGGATCTCTACCCTATGTTGTTTTCTCTTTACAATTTATGGATTTATCTTTGAAATGCTTGAGTAATGTTTTATACATATTCTCCTTTAAGTTGTTGTTTTGCAACAATCCGGAATATTTGTTCTTCAAATGATTATCTTTGGATTAGTTCTTTATATTTCAGAAATTTTTGTCTTCGATGAATGGAGAATACCTTGTTCATGTTAGAAATTTTGGAAATGATGGAATGATTTAGTGTGTGGATGACTTAATGGATTTGGTGTGGCAAGGAGAAGCCCAAATTATGTTAGATTTGATGTAGAAGAAGTGGGAAAGAAAGAAAACCAAATGAAGTGAAAGAAGTGCAGAAAACAAGGGAGAAAAACTCCCCTCCACGGGCTGGACAGCAGGCCAGCTCGCTATAGCGAGCTAGCCTACTGCCTGGTGAGTTCCAGGCAGAAGCCCAGCTCGCTATAGTGAGCCAGGCTTATGTGAGGGCATGTTTCAGCCCTCTTTCAGCCTCTCTTTTCTTCTTATTTGAAGCCCATTGGATCTGTAATGATGCATAGAAGCCTGGAGTTGATTGTAAAGTATTGTAATACTTCGAATAGTGTAAATTGAATGGGGAAAATGAGAGAAAGACTTATTGTGGAATTTGCCGGGAATCTTTTTAATCTCAATGCACACTTTATCATTTTAAATGTTGTAGATTTTCGTTGGCATCAAACATGTTCTTTTATAAATCAATGTTTAAAAGTTAAGTGTGTATTGAGATAGTCCCTTGGTAAGTCATTAAGTCATTCTACACTATTCTACTCCATTCCATTCCAAGTCAGAAAATATATATGTGTCCTTCGGCAAATTATTTTGAAAGGATTTAAGTGATTTATCACGTTTGAAAGTATCGGTGATTTGAGATAGAACCGGGTGATTTACCACATAAATTTGTATGTTTTTCTATGAACTGATTTGAGATAGATTTGAGTGGTTCGCCATGTTTGGAAATATATCGGTAAGACTATTATTTTGAAAATAAAACCTCGAGGCAAGATGGGGCCAGAGCTTTGTAGTGTGAGCCCATGAGTCAAAGGGGTTATTATTTTGATTTGTATTGGTTTAGGTTTTGAAAACTAAAGGCACCACTAGGCTTAGTCACCTTGTCGGGCTGATCACCTGGCTTGGGATCTTTAATCTGTCTGCCAGCTGCAGCTTGGATTCTGTCTGTACCGACCATGGCAACGGTTTTGTCCGGTCCCACGTGTAGTGGCTACGGTTCTGTTTGATAACGACTTTGTTCGTTCCGGTCCCACGAGTAGTGGCTACGGTTCTGTCTGCTCTTGTTACTTCGGTAATAGGAGAATATAGCTATATGTGGTTTACCAATGTTTTATCCGTTTGATATTTTGTTTTATGATTCTTGTTTGTTTATGCTCATTATAGTCTTTGAATTTATTAATGTTTAAGAAATCGATCTTTTATCGTATTGTCCCTATTATTCAGGATTTTAAATGTATTTCCAAATTATTAAATGTTTTACGTAGGCTGTTATCTCTTTAAGATATTTATGTTTTAGAGACTGTTCATTTATTTGCTTTGATATTTATGTTTGGTCTTTCAATCATTTTATCATGATTTATTACTATTATTGTTTAGACTCTTTAAATGGATTTACAATGATTCCATAAGGTTTTATAATTGCCCTTTTTCCATATTACCTGTTTATTTGCTTGCCAGACCGTCGTGTCTGACCCTGTTTGTTTGGTGCCAGATTTCTCTCCTACTGCTTTTAGGTTTTTGATCGGAGGAGGCAGTTGAGCCGCCGGTCTGACGTGAGAGGTTGCCCATTGATATCATCTAGATGTCAAGTCTGGCACCGGAGTCCGTATCTAAATATTGGGGGTAGTATTTCTATTTAGTTGGATATTATTTTTGTATGGTTTGGTTAGCCTTTTTACGAGAGTTGTAATTAAGACACTTGTGTTTTGTAACTTTAACATATGTGGGAAATAAGATGTCCTGTTACTGCCAGCTCATTATTCTATGATTTATGATTTGTAGCGGTTTGCTTATTTGATGGCTTTATGATATGGGTTGAGTGCGATACAGAATCCGATGGCCACGGGCTCCGGGTCGCAAAGATATGAATAGCTTCCGCGAAAATATATTCAGGACATGATGGAATGTATTATCCTCATTCACGCGGATCTTGAAAAATATAGCAAAAAATTTAATTAATCCCAAAATTTCGCATCCCGAGATCAGATCACTGCAGGGCCCGATTTCGAGGTGTGACAGCTTTGGGCCATTTTCTGGGCATGTTTATGGGCTCTTTTCTGGGCATTTTTAGGCCTCTTTTCAGGCTTGTGTCAGGCCAATTCCAGCCCATTTACCTCCATTAATTGAAGCCCATTCAGCCCTCTATTGACGCATGGAAGCCCGGAATGAATGCTTGAATAGAACAATCATGATAATGAAAATTAGATGGGGATGTAATGAAATCTTTTGGTATTTTAAATTACTCGGGAGACCTTTCAAGCCTTAATACACATTTTATCTCTTTAATTGTCAAAGATCTTCAGTGGCAACAAATCTCTTATTTATTATCGACATTAGGGGACTAAGTGTGTATTAAGACGACCCACAGTAAGCCATTGAACCATTATACACTAAATTCATTCCAAGTTAGAAGGTTTTGTTCGAGTCCGTTTATAAATCAATTTGAAATGTTTTGAGTGGCTTACCACATTTATGAACATTGATAAGACTACTCATCTTATCTGCTCGGATTTGTCAGTATGTTGGATACGTATTCGTTCGGAGTAGTTTTCTTATCGATTTTGAAAATATATCTTTATGAATTGAACCACTAAGATTCTGATTTTTTTTATTCTAATGGCACCACTAAGCTTCGATTACCTTGTCGGGTTGATCACCTAGCTTGGGATCTTTAATATTTTGCAAGCTGCAGCTTGGATTTTATTTGTACCGACCATGGCAACGGTTTTGTTCCGGTCCCACATATAGTGGCTACGGTTCTGTTTGATAACGACCTTGTTCGTTCCTGTCCCACGAGTAGTGGCTACGGTCTCTGTCTGCTCTTGTTACTTCGGTAAGAGGAGAATATAGCTATATGTGGGTTACCAGCGTTTTATCCGTTTGATGTTCTGTTTTATGATCTTTGTATGTCTCAGTTTATTATAATCTTTGAAATTGTTAATGTTCAAGAAATTGATCTTTTATCTTGTTGTTTTGGTTATTCAAGATTTTAAATGTATTTCCCATTTATTCAATATTTTACTCTTTCTATCATCCTATTATTTGTTATATTGGCTTGCCAGACCGTTGTGTTTGACCCTCTTGTTTGGTGCCAGGTTCTGACCTCTTTGCCTTTTTTAGATGTTTGAGCGGAGGTGGTGGTTGAGCCACCCGTTGGACGCGAGAGTCTGCCCATTGATGTCATATAGATGTCAAGGTTGGCGTCAGAGTTCGTAACATTGGTTGGGATTAATATTTGTTTAATTGTTTATTTTTGGATGGCAATTATTAGCCTTTTCCTTTGGGATTGTAATCAATATACCTGTTAATTTGTAACTTTAATATTTATGGGAAATGCAATGCCCTGTTACTGCCAGCCTAATAATTTATGATTCATGATTTGTACCGGTCTGCTTATTGATGGATTTATATTATTGGTTAGTGTGATACGGAATTCGATTGCCACGGGCTCCGAGTCGCAACGCCATGAAAGCTTCCCCGAAATATTCAAATTGTGTAGAAATGTGTGATCCTCATCCACGCAGATCTTGGGAAATACAAAAAAGTTTTAATAAATTCCAAAATTTCAAATCCCGAGGTCGGATTACTCCAGGGTCCGGTTTCGGGGTGTGACACTTGTCTTTCATTATCGATAAGAATTGTAAATCGGCTATAAAGGCCAAAAATCGGCTATAAATACCAAACATCGCCTTTCATGGCAAAAATCGGCTATAAACACCAAAAATCGCCTTTCACGGCAAATCAAATGAAATCGCCTCTTACAGCATTTCAAAAACATGTCTCTTTTCTTAAAAATATGTGCAATGAAAACTCGAAAGAAGTTGATTTCCTTTTTACTTGCGAAGGTCGATATCTGGATCACCACTTGCAATTCCAAGTAAAATAGAAAATCTGGTACACCCACCCAAAAGAAAAATGTTGATGCTCGCTTCCGCCCCCGGGCGCGAAGGGGTTGCACCCAACGGACTCTCACGTCCGCCGACCTCGGTAGCGCCGAAAGCGCAATGCGCGGTCCATCACACCTGTGGATGAGACATTCAGGTCTTTGAGTGTGAAATCGATAGGCTAAAAGTAGATCTGAATGAAATCCGGATCTTTGCAATAGATTGAGTCGAAACCCAACTAGAAAAAGGATCCAGATATTGGGATTGTATCCATTTTCTCATTTTAAGGATTCAAGCATTCGGGTATTGAGGGTTGTGCTCAGATCCTCATGGAGGTGTAAATGTGTCTTGCTGGGATTTTTTCCCATTGGAAATATGCTCATTGACTCTGGTCAATATTTTTTATAACCTTTTTGCCCTAGATCTCGTGATATCATGTGAATAGTTATGTCACAAAAACTGATAAATCTCATGGTATCATGGCATTGTCCCATAATGTCATGCCTTTTATGTAGCATCTTAGGGGAAATTTTTTTCGAATGATAGAAACTTATAAATGGTGGTCAGATGTGTATTTACTTTTCACATAATGTCATTTTTTATTTTTTGTTAAAACCAAATTCGCTTAACGGTTGCATAAAGTGTATGATATCAAGACTAATAAATCCCATGATATCATGGGACTATCCCATGATATCATAGGATACGACATAAACGAAATTGAAAAAAATTTGGTAATGAAATTGAAAAAACCAAGTTTAAGGAGGACTAATATGTCAAAACCCCTTTATTTATTGGTCATCAGAAAGAATTTCGTTCATGAAGGAGATACATGAGATATAACAACCCCTAGAAAAATTTATTTATTTTTCTAAAGTTTTGAGCTACTAATAGATATTTACTTTATAAAGTAAAGTTATTCATTAGTTATGAGCAATAAATCTTGAACAACTTTATGATTAACTTAGAACAAATCTAGAGGATTTGACCGAAAAAATCTTCTTAGACTTAGTAGAGATGAAAAAGGACCTAAAACATATTTATCCTCTATAGTGGTCGTAGGGGCCCTTTTTAGTTACTTTTTTAAAAGAAATTCGTGAGCAAGGATATCCCTGCTCATGTGTTCTTTAAAAACCACCAAAAGCCCTTTTCCCTCTTTCCTTATTCTTCCTCCTCTCTTCTCCTTCAAAACCTTCCTTCCTTTCTTTTTGCTCCTCCTCTTTTATCTTCCACGAGCTTCCTTTTCTTCTTCTTCCTCCTCTCCTCTTAATTGTAAATTTTTTCTCTTCTTTTTTTTTAAAACATGTGATGGACATGGATATTCCCACCAAACACAATTAACACACTCAGTTAGGCCGGGATATCATCAACTAACTGGTTGTTTTAACAGTGATGAGTGGGGATATGCCCGACCACTCGTACACAGATGACAGGGGATATCGCCGCTCAGCGAAAAAGAAAAAAGGACAAGAAAAGTGGGGGGCGGTCCTATTTGGTCGATATTACGATTTGAAGGCCTTTTTCGTCTTTAACGAGTTTAAGAAGTAAAATCATCAAATGTCTAAAAAATGTAATGGCTCCTTTAATCGAGATATTATTGCATGTGATCTTCTTCTCTTTAGACTCTTTGTTATTGGGTCTCTTGATACCTATCCACATAGATCTCTCGCGGGCATGCTTACTAAATCAATATAACCTCTAACAAACCCCAACAGATCATAACTCAAACAACTATTACAAATTTGGAAGCCAACAAATCCATCAAGGAAAATCTAGGAATTATAAGAAAATATGACGAGCGCATTGGGAAATTTTCATGATTTAAAAGAATTTCAAAAGTAAAATTTCCATTTGACTTTAAACAATTTTCATTCTTTTTCTACATCAACTTTAGGGCTCACATTTTTACTTTTGGAAAACTTTTAAATCAATCTGCAGCAGTTAGAAGACTTGCTAGAGATCCTCAATCAGTTGATGGGCGTTTCTCTTTCCCTTTGTACAGTAGGGGAAAAAGAAAAAAAATCTCACAGCTCATTAATGGGCATATAGGTAGGGGTGTCTATTGGGCTCTCTGACCTTACTTGCAAAATGAAGATCATCTTTCCCAAAATTGGGTTTCGGGAGTAGCAAAAATATTTTTTGCAGCCCTCCAGGCTAAGGCAACACAAGGCAAGGCCCGGCCCGGCCTGACCTTCTCATATTTCTTATTCATCAAAATCTACATGGGAACCTCATCGTTATCGAGAAAGCCTTATCCCATCTTGAACTATAATTATGCAAGTATACGAGGAAAAAAAAAGCAGCAAAATTCAGATGGCCTGCATCCAAACCTTTCCCAGAGTGGCGTCCTGTTGCCTAGCGCCATGCTGCCAACTTTCATCCATCTTTCCTAACCTATTTGTTTAGTAGGAAAAGAAAGGAATAAAAGAGTAAGGGGGCTTCGGTCGGAGGTCCCTCAAAGCATAACTTTGTTGCAAACAGTCCACAAAAAAAAGTCATGCAGCCAAAGGTCCATCTCACACTTTCTCATACCTAAAATGTCTAATTTACCCTTTCTTTAGATCATATCCATGATTGGTGGGATATCCCATTAATAATGGTCAACTACCATTTAATTGGCCATGATTAATGGAATCCCATTAATGAGATTTTCAAATAAATTCTAAAAACAAAAAAATAAATTTCAAAATAACGCAAATAAATTTAAAAAAATGTAATAATTTCAAAAAAATACAATAAATTAAAAATAATAATAAATTTCAAAAGAACGCTGATAAATTTTAAAAAAATGCAAATAAGTTTCAAAAGATCCAAGTTTTTTTTCAGAAAACTATAAATAAATTTCAAAATACTCAAATAAATCTCAAAATATCTAAAGAAAATTCAAAAAATGCAAATAAATTTCAAAAGACGCAAATAGATCTAAGAAAATACAATTAAATTCAAAAGACGTAAATAAAATTAAAAAATACAAATAAATTTAAAAAAATGAAAATAGATTTCAAAAACACAAATTAGACTAAGAAAATACAAATAAATTTGCCAAAAACTCAGTTAAAATTTTCAAAATGGAGGTAAATTTGTCAAAAACTCGGCTATATTTTTCAAAAATTCAAATAAACTTGACAAAAACTAAGATAGATTTGTTCAGAACTCAGATAAATTTATTCCAGAATTCAAATAAATAGCCAAAAACTCAGATTGATTTGTCCAGAACTCAGATAAATTTGACAAAAACTCAACTAAATTTGATAAAAACTTAGATAAATTTGATAGAAACTCAGCTAAATTTTACAAAAACTCACCTAAAGACCTTTTCTTTTCCCTGTATAATGACATAAAAGAAAAAGGAGCCTTCTTTGAATGAAACAACGGGCTTGGCTTCAAAAACCTTCTCTCCAGCACGCAAATCGTGAAACAAAAAAAAGGATTGATGTCCTTTTTACTTTGTTTGCTTCTGTTTGACCTTTTCCTCAAGTAAGACAAAAAGGTGAGAGAAGAGTAAACACAAATTATCTCCTCCTTCGATTTCTACTTGCAGAAGACAAGATCGACACCTTGGAGTTCAACGCAAAAATCCAGACCATGGCTGACCTTGCTAATGAGCTTCTGGAACGGGTCAGGTCAAAACCCAACCCGGAGGGAACCAACCTGGCCTGGGCGAAAGGCCCAGGTCGTCTTCTTCTTCGAGTTCTGGTTTCTACAACCAGAAATCGAGGACCAGCAACTCTGTTGCTTCCTCGTTCCTCGAGTCCGGCGATGGCACGGCAGCAGCGGGCGGCGACGGAAGACTCCGGCTAAACACAGTCAATGGCAGCGGCAGGCACTGCAAGTCAAGAACCCAGGCGGCGATGGCGTTGCTGCAGGCTCCTTCTTAGGCGATGACAACTGCTGCAACGGTTCGGTGACGATGGCAACCCTCGTGCTTCAATTCCAGTATGCAATCCAGAATCAAGAACCCCTCTCCGTTCTCTGCTTCGGAATTTCTTTGAGAAAATCCAATCTGCGTGACCCATATCCGTTCTCTGCTTCGGAATTCCTTTGAGAATCCGATATGCGTGACCCAGCAGAAGGGGTTTTGTTGGTTAGTAGAGATCGAGAGAAGTTAAGAACGAGGGAGAATACAAGATTTAAAATTTTAAATTTCAAATTTTTTTGCCTAAAACGGTTGGAAAGGCAAATTAGTCCTGAAAAATGTGATCATGTGAACGCAGGGACCTATGGCTGCAAATAGTCTAGCTGAGTGGACCAAAGGCCTTAACAAGTTTTTGCTTGAACTGGAGGCTGGATACAATCCACTATAGGGACCTTTCGCTAATTTTCTCAAAAAAGAACATGATTTGACATAAAGTGTTGCTTATGCTGTGGATGGAAGCAATAAAATGAGAGTAAAATCGGCAATGCGAATTACCTTATTGTTGTTCGGAGAAATGACGGGAAAAAGAGGGGAAAGTAAACTTTGGTGTGATATAAAGTTTGCCTTTTACCTCCCTTTCTTTACTTTTTTTTTACTCTCCTTTCTTGTTTGTTTGCATTACAATAGTAAAGAGAAATAAATTGTCAATTCAAGAGTGAAGAAAAAAGAAGGAGGTGAATAGTAAAAGGTATTCAATGAGAAAAAGGTAATCCTCCCTACTTTATTGGACTTAGGGGATTAACATAGGGTAGAAAGAAACTCATTTTATTGCACTTAGGAGAGTAATAAGGTAGAGAGAAACTTTTATATCACATCCATGGTTTTACTCTAATCCCTTTTTATCATCCAAATAATATTAAGTAATTTACAAATAAATATTAAGTCTTTTTATCAACGACCAATCCTTACTCGGTGAATCAATTCAATTTGAAGGGGGATTTACAATCATTGGAAAAAAATCAGTTCTAGCTCCTGGTGCATCTAATGTGGGGACACGATCAACTGAACAATTTTGAATTTTGATCAAAGGATTCCACTCATACAACAATATCATGTCATTAACTACATATTTATCAATAAAATACATTTCTATTTATGGAAGATAGCTTTGTTGAGTGGGGCTTTATGGAAATGACCCTGTAAACGGTGAGATGACTTTTATATTGCCCACCTGAATAGGTGCCAATTATGAGCATGGGAGATTTGAGTAAGATTCTAATGAGAGATGGGTATGTGGTAAAAAATTAAAAAAATGAACCTCAAATTTACTTATATTTTTGCTATCGGAGGGTTCTCAACCCTTTAGGCTGGACTAATCCCTTCGGGCCCAGAAGGAAGCCGGGTAAACTCTCCTGTAGCCCCTAGTGTGGTAGTGCAATTTTGAACCTATAACTTTCGAGTGCCAACCGTGGTCCTAAGCCAAATAAGCTACCCCTTGGGGTTAACCTCATTCAATGTCTTCTTTTTTTTAAACAAATGATTCCCAGCCCTTTGGGCCAGAATAATCCTTACGGTCCCAGGAGCGAAAGCCGGGTAAAATTTTCCTGTGGCCCCAGTGTGGTAATGCAGTTTCGAACCGACAACCTCCGGGTGCAAACCGTTGTCCTGGGCCAACTGAGTTACCCCTCGGGGTTTCATTCAATGTAGTTTGATACGTGAAATTGGGTATTTTTATATCAATTATTGCAAATATTTCCATATGTAAACTATTAAGATGGAGGGGTTAGGATGATTGGATGTGGTTGGTTTTTACCTCGGCCTCATCAAGGTTCCTCAATCCCTCAAGCATGAATGACAATGGTACGGCTTTGGGATTGCATCATACTAATTTCACACACACCCTACCTAACAAACAACCCATCCCAAACCCCGCTCCTCCCCGTGATGGACAGATGGGTTTCATGTCATTAATTTTAAGCCCGTTCTACGACCTTCCATTGAACTCCATAACAAACATAAAACACCTCCCCCCCCCCCCCTCCAAAACCAAAAAAAAAAAAAAACTCCATAGCTCCATAAACGCCATTGAAATTTCTTTATTTCAATTTCAATTCCATCAACCATATAGAACTTCATCAATTTAGCTCAAATCCATATATAAGTTGAGAAAAAAAAAAAACAGCCTAAGATAACCCTTTGTCTATGAAATCCAAATCAATCAACTACATAAAATTCTCAATTCATCACAAATCCCAATTCAATTAACCCATTCACCTCAGTCATTATAGGGAATTTTACCAAATAAATGGTGCTAAACATGTATTAGACAGATTTAGCCTAAAATACACCAAAATGACAAATTTGTTGTTCGTACACGGGTTTTGGACCACTTTATCCCTGAAGCTGCCGAACGACATCGTCACAAAACTCACCCCCAAATCCTTGATGAAAGATTCTTCTTTCTTCCCTATTTTTCCTCTCCCTCCTTTTTTCTCTCTTTCTCCCTCTCCCTATCCTCTCCCTCTGCATGCGCTCCTTGCTCTTTCCCTCTCCCTCTCCCTTAGAGAAGTGCATATTGGAAGGTGGAGGTTCAGGTTTCTATTTCCATTGCCGGAGCGCAGATTCACCCACCGTCGCCGGAGAAGACTGACAAAGGGTGCAGGGTCTGCGATTCCCACACCTTCAACTAACTCGTTGAAGACGGCTTCAGTAATCCTCTCTCTCTCTCTCTCATTCTCCTTTGATTTCTTCATTTTCTCTTATTTTTTGGGGATCTGTTTTGCTAGTGAATCTAGGTTTGGTTGATTTGCAATTTTCTTGTGGTAGATGTCTATTTTAATAGTGAATCTAGGTTTTGACTGATTTGCATAATCTTTTTTAGCCATCTGTGGGTCTATTTTCTTCTTACTTTTGATTTTTTTTCTTCCTTTGATGATAAAAATTTAGACAAGCAATTCAATCAACAACCTATTATTGGGAATGGATATGCTGTTATTGGTTTTTATGATATGCTGTCATAGTTTAACTGATTATGACAACAGATGGTTTTGACACACTCCTAACCCAACAATCTCCGTTTTTATCTGTAGTTTCATCTCCATTAATCTAATTGCTTGATGGATAGTTTCAGTTTTTCTGAATTTGTAATGGTTTGGGGTTTCATTTGATTATAGGACTTAAAAAGTAAAGCCCCTTCTATATTTGAATGTATAGCTTAACTGTAATTGCTTTCCTATGCTTGATTATAGGATAAGTTGTCATTATTTTGTCATGAGACTCCTAATACTTTTATTCCTTTTTCTTATTCATTCACCCTGCAGGTACTTCATGCTTGTTACTTGGAAGATGATTAGAGTCAGTTGCTGAGTTGCTCGATTTGGGTCCAAAAGGTTAGTGTATCTGAACCCTATGTAGCTTTAGGCTAGCTCCCTTTTTTATGTCTATCAACTCTTATGCTTTCAATGCATAGTTTTATGGATCATATGGTAATTGACCTTTACTTTGTTGTTCCATTTACTTGGGATCATTCTTAATCATATTTTTGTTGATACTACTTTTATCAGGGGCATTTTTATTTATGTTTATTGAGTACAACTTCATTTTCAAGTATTTAAACTTGGCAGGTAAAGTTTACTCAACATCTCTTTCTCTCTTAAGAAATTTGCATGTTAGTATATTATTAAAATATAAGACAATGTTGGAACTGAATTCATTTGTATATATGTACAAAGTATATCACTTGTAAACTAGTATCTCTTAGATCATATATGTAACAACCTTTTTCATCTTTGAGAAAATGCTTGTCTGAAGTATCTCATTATCGCATACGGATTTTATGTTGTTCTTGTGCGAGAATGGAAGAACAGAAGAGCTGCTCTGTTTGCAAATTTCTAGGCTACCGGAATCCGAAGGGAGAAAAAAAAATTAAACATGAGATTGAGATGAGATAAGTGTTGGGGTATCCATCCAAATTTGAGGTCTTGCATTCAAATGATCTCCATTGTATGCATATCATTCTTAATTTTTGCTGGCAAAAGTCATGTCCTAGATTGAATATAGGTCCCCCAAAAGTCTTTGCCAATTTTAAACAACTCTGACCATGTTTATAGTGTTGCCTATACTCTGTTTACAAAGGAAACCATACCATATATGTAGGTTTAGTTGTTCTTGGAAGGACTGATGTTGTGACAGTGTGAGTTGCAATTTGATGAGTGGAACCCCTTCCTGAAGGAAGAATTTGTGTATCCATTCGCATTGTGATGTTAGGATAATGGCAAACTTGTATGATGCTCAAATCATAAACAATTCGAACTTTAGATATTTTATTTGAATTGATGCTTAACCATTGGTGCATCTGGATCTCACGGTAATTGAAAGCTACTGTCTATTTTAGGCTTTCCAACCCCAAGTGTCCAATGTAATTCTACTATGGTGTTCTCTTGGATTATGTAGTCAAGGAAGTTATAAAGGAAACACTGTGATTTTCACTTTTTCCGTCCAACATACTGAGATGGCATAAACACTGTGAAACCATGGGTCCCTTTTCAAAAACATTGGTACTTCGAAACATTAAAAGCTGTTTGAAAACTTGTTTTGTAGGCCACAACTGCTAATCCAACGGAAGTAGGATATTTACCATGGGACTACTATTTACAATTCATCATGATGGGCAGATTATATTTGGAAGTTCATATGGGCATTTATAACACGTGATGGGAGATGGTGGAAACCTGAGCAATGGAGCCAATATCAATGCCTTTTGATTTGAAGGGTTTGGTTTATAATTCTTGTGGCAGGAGTTGTGTACATATAAGAATCCCTATAGATATGAGCTGTGCAATATTTTTTTTTAAATTTGAGTGATGCTGCCTACACTCATTTTTTAAGTGTCTGAATGTAATTTGAATGGATTTTATTCTATCAATATATAATGATGTATGTCGAGCTGTTGTATAGCTTATTTATCAAACATTCACATGCTATTTGTATTATTCATAAAAGACAGAAGCATGATTTTTTATGGCATAACTTCTTGAATACAAAAGCAATGCATATGAAGTGCAAGAAGGTTAGGAGAAAGGAAGCACTTACACAATTACTAAGACAACATGCAAGATGTGTTCCATGTTTCATGTTCAAGAGCCAAATTACAGTGTGAATATAATCGGATGCATAAACAATGATTCTACATGTCCATGGCGCATCCATGCTTCTATGGTGGAGGCTGGTCCCCAATTTCAAGTCAGCCTGTGCCCATTGTTTAAAGCTCTGACATATCAAACTGAGCAGCATCCATGAGTGTTTCCCATTGTTTAAAGATCACATTTTAAAATCGAGGCCATCAACTTGCTGGATAACAAATTTGAGACTGAAATATCTAAAGGACGGTAACGATTTCGTTGTTGGAATATTTCATATAGAAGTTTTACATCTACTCATCAGTTCATCAAATAAATAATAACCAGTCTCTCTACTCCACAAAGCAGACCCCCCAACAACCAAATTCCCAATTCAAGACCTTCTTTACCTCTTGGAGAAAAGCGAAGGAAATTGTTCTTTGATAATGATATCGTAACCATAATTTTTATCTTCTTCATCCAATTTTGGTGTCCAGCAACAAAATAATGGTGACTTTATATTAAGATGCATAAAGAATGAGAAGGACACACGATTTAAGTCAATTTTGATTTTTGAGAATTTTTTGATAACGATATCGTTTTAGTAATTTATAGGTTCTTCGCCAATTTTTTGCACCCTACAAGAAAACGATAATGACTATATAATGAGTTGCATAAATAATGGGAAAGACTTATGGACTTCATCCAGATGTTGATTTCTACATCATTCATAGGATAATAGGATCATCGATCATTATTTATAGGTAAGTTATAAATTTTGTTTGATCTTGCACTCTTAATGTCTTTTTGTATCTCGTATGTTACTCCAAAACCTTGGAATCTCATATTATCAACTAGGCAAAAAGTGCCATTAGTAATTCTTTGACCAAACCCGAAAAATGGATGAAACATGAGTAGTTCATTTTCTCTGTTGTTCTACACATGATAATGTACTAGAAAATAAATTGCTAGATTCTGTGTAAATGACCATCGAGATTGTAGGTGCAGGAAAATTATGACCCACAATACTTAGGGTGCCTTAAGGACTTATCCAAATGGAAGAAGATGATATGCTGCCTCCTAGCCTAAAAGGGAAGAGCAAACGGTCAGAGGACCCTAGCCTGGGCGGCACAAGGCTCTCTGATGCCTAAGTCAGTGAGTGAACTGGAACAAAGGAAGAAGAGGAAGAAGAGAGGCCGAGTAACAGCTCTCTGGTTTTAGATGTGCATACCTGTAATGGAGATCGCTCCTCCTCTTATAGAGGAAGAGGCCTACGTTGCATGGGGGAGGCTCATGATGACGTCCTGGCATGCCTAGGGGCGTCATCATGTCAGCCCACCATTCATTTAATGAGGGGCCGATCAGCCCACAAAGTAATAAATATGTCCATTTCATCCCACATTGCATTTAATGCCAGTCGGATCAGCCCATACTGCATTTAATGCGTGTCATGTTGGGCCAGATCTTGTTGGGCGCCTTTGGCGGTAGAAGTCCCATCGGGTACATCCTCGGGCCTTGTCCTGATTTGGGCTCAGCCGCTGGATGCCGCCTGATCAGGGATTTGGCAAAGATTGTGGACGGCTGGATGTCGCATTTGTCCCACTGGCACGCGCCCCTACTATGCCATGTGTCTAATGGCGTGGCGGGCGTGGGGCGCGAGTGGGGACTCTTCCTTGCTTCGGCTTCCGTCCCGGCTCCTTTGGCCGGGGTCAAGCTCTTTAGCCGAGGTGGGCGCCTAGTAGCCGACCTCGGCGCTAGCTGCCAGAGTCTGGCTGATCTCGGCAGGGGCCCCTGTCCCGGCAACCGAGGTGAGTCCGATGCCACATGGATGGCACGCGGGATGGATGGCACGCGGGAGGCACATGAGAACGCTTAATCCCATCTTACAGCCGTGATTAGCATAATCCTGGAGTTTTGGAAATCTCCCCACACAATTGCCCCCTAGCTTCTGACCTTGCGAAGTTCGCCAGCAAAGTGAGATCGGGAGCTATATGACAGGGAACTCTTATGGGATAGAGTCCCTCTTGGTCTTGACAGTTGGCGCTGGGCCTTTATTCAAAGTCGCTTTGGATGATCGAGGCAATAAATGGCATCTGTCAATCAATGCCGAAGACATATCGACGGCTCTGCGTGTCATCTTCTGATTAGTTGTCCGGTCGCCTCGAGGTCGTACGCGCCGTTTTTCCAGGGATGTATTCAATTTTTGAAATGATGTACGCGGAGCCCTAGGGAGCGTTGTTTGGCGCGCGCCATTAGGGTTTCTGAGGAGGGGGTCCCTCCCCCTATATATAGGGCAATCGAGGTTCTCTTCTTCCCTATTTGTCATTCTGAATCAGAGAGGAGGAAACTGCTGCGAGGGAACTCCGTCTGAGAAGTGGAACGCTGCCGGAGCTGAGTTTCTTTGCTGCCCAGCATCTTCGTCTCGCCTTCGTAAGTCCCCTTTCCCCTGTTTCCTTCCTGCGGGTCTCTAGGTCGAGGATTCCTCTGTTTCTAGATTAGGATAGGAATGGGGATTTACAGTCACTGGTTAGAGGGCGAGGCAGCGATTGAGGGTTTCAGGTCGACCTTTAGGATTCCCGCCGATGTCCAAGTCAGGGGGCGTTGAACCCCATGGTATCAACCTCCGTGACTTCTCGGGAGGCTGGATGCCTTTTCCCTTAGTGGCCGTGATAGAAGGTGGGGTCCGATTCCCCCTTCACCCCATTCTTAGGAGGTGCCTCAGTCAGTGGTGTCTCTGCCCTTGCCAGTTACTGCCCAATGTTTTCAAGATTGTGATGGGCACAGCCAAATTGAACGAGGTTCTGGGCATCAACGTCGGCGTCTTCGATATTGAGGACGTCTATGACATATGCAAGTCCGGAGATGCCTACTATCTCCGGGCTAAGCCAGGTCGGGAAGGCTTCGTCCGCTACTTGGAAGATTCAAGTAAATATGCCGGACAATCTTCTATACGTCTCGGGTAGCTGGAAGTTCGGGATAGCTGACACCGATCGAGGCTACCAGGTTCCTCGCCATTTCGGGAATGTTCCAAGTAAATACCATTTTCTTTGTTCGTTTCCTACATGCTTTTCTTTCCCGTTCCGCCGGTACTAATGCCTTTGATCACTGTGTAGCTTTGAAGGAGAGGAAGCAGGCTGCTCGGTACATCTGGACGAGGAATGAAGCCTGGCTCCGCCTAGTGAAGCGATACAACGGCCATGAGGGCAGGGTGGCTTGGTCACTGCTAGGGTACCAGCCGAAGTATCGTGGATACATAAGGGGCACAATCGAGCCGCCCCGAGGCGAAGGTTCGGGCGAAGCCGACCCCGAGGCCGAGCGAGAATAGGCTGGTCCTAGAGTGAGGGTCGAAGAGAGGCCTTCGCGGGCGACGTCCGACGTCAGAGTTGCGTCCGGCGCCCAAGCTTCCACGTCGGGGTCGAGACCATACGAGGCATCAGGAGGGAAGTCGAGTCAAATTGCCTGATCTCCCTCACCGAGTTCAGAGATGAGGCGCGCCAGACGTCTGTCCTTTGAGGACCTCGAAGCCCTGGCGCTTAGAGTCGAGGGTGCCCGAGCTCCCCAGTTGCCTGCGAATCCGGGTCCCCTTGTGGTTCTCTCTCCGGGGGTTCAGGAAGCTTCTCCCTCGGCTGCGGTAGAGGTTCCTACTCCTCCCAGTCCTGCCGAGCTGGAGGAACGTTCGCCCCCAGCTGAGGTCGGGCAAGAGGGAGTCCAGCCGCAGAAGAGGCCGAGAACAGAGGCAGGTCCTAGTTCGGCCGCGGCTTCGCCATCTCTGGGCCCACATCCGTGGGAGCCGAGCTTCGTGCTTGAATCGGGGAGGCCGATGACGATGGACGATCGCATTCTCCACAAGATCGATCCCCTGGTCCACGAGGCACTTGCGCGGGCCTGCGCCCTTCCTCGAGACATGGCGCAACTAGACAGGTACAGCGATCAGAAGCTGATACTGTCGATGCTGCAGTCGAACTTCACGGTAAATCCATCTGAACCCCTACATATTTTATCCAGCTGTTCAATATCGGTGAATGATTTGACTTTTCGTCCTGAACGCCTTGTTTCTCCAACAGGCGGTGCAGAAGTCCATGGTCGCGGCTGACAGATTGTGCAAGTACAGCATCGATATTGCCGAGCTGACCGCGGAGAAGAATGGCCTGCAGGAATCCCTAGACGCCGTTACTCAGAAAATAATGAGGGCTGAATAAGAGTACGCGGCGGGGCTCGAGCAAGCGAAGAGAGAGGCCGAGGCGGAGAGGACTAGGGTGGCCAAACTCGAGGTCTCCATCTCGAAGATGGAAGATGACTACGCGGCCCTGCTTCAAGCCGAATCGAAAAGGGCAGACGAGGCCGAGGCTAGACTCGAATCAGAGTGTGATGCCGCTTTTGAGGATGCCAGGGCGCAGGGCGCCTACTACATGGACAGAGTCCTCGTTGTGAGGGACAAGGCCTGGGCGAAAGGATGGCGTGGCGGCCTGAAGGAGGCCGGGGTCTCGGAGGATCATCCGTCCTTCCGGGAACCTCCTCCGTTTCCGCTTCCAACGCCGAGCTCTGCCCCTCCTGCCGATGTTCCTGCCGGCGAGGCTTCTGATGCTGCACCTCACGCCTCTAGTCCAGCGTGACTTCAGGCCGGCCTTCGTCAATTCTGCTTGTGGAGAGGACTTTTTGTTTTTATCTTTGATGTACTTTCCCATTTTTCAATTGCATCTGCTGCGCCATGTAATGAACAAGGATTTAATGCAATTGAAAGTTTCTCTAGCTACTGTCTTCTCTTCACCAATCGCGTGTTTTTTGCCGGCTGAATGTTTCGCATGTGTATGGACTCAGTAGGGATAGATGCCAAACTGCCCCCAGATTGGTCCTGGGTTAAGCCAGCAGGGGTGCCGAAGTCACCGCAGACCCCCTATGCCTACTGCTTTTGCTCTTGTAATTTCTGTCTCACTATCCTTTTGAGCTCGGCTCTTCTATGTTTGAGTTCGGCTGAGCGCTGTTTATTGACAAGACATGTGAGTTTTGAGTTGGGGAGAGTACTGAACGGTCTTCTTAGATATCTGTGCTGATACTCCGTATTCTGAAGACCATAAATAGCAGTAAGTGTGGTGGTACGGTCGAGGCGGAAGATGAGCGGATGGCTCCACGTGTCACCATCGGAGCCGGTAGTCAACATATAGGAAGACGTGCGCTTCTCGCGGGGTGTGGGAGACCTCTCCTCATAAATTTCCTGAGTGTTGGGCTCTCCATCCTCCTATAAATATGGGGGTATGCTCGCCATAAGAGAGAGAACTTAGACCAGAGGCCCTTCTTCTCTTTTACTCTTCACTGTAATGAGGACCCTTCTGCCTCTGCCAGGCATTCTGGCAGCTAGGTACTGTAGAGGTTTAGGAGCCTTTGACCCGGGCGGAACCCCTGTGCCAGAAGACAGCTTCCTCCGGGATGGACTGTCTGTCGTGGTCTGCGCGCCCTCTGAATCTGGACTCCGTGGACCACACGCTCTCTGAACGCAGGTCCACGACCAACTCCCCCCGATGCGGCTGAGAGGAGGTTGGCTCTTCGCAGCCGGGGGTTGGTGGCAGACTTTGCTCTGTCGAGATCCAAGCATCGATCATCAGTGGACCAGGAGCTTGAGCCTGTTTGCGGACCTTGGCCCAACCAGCCAAAGGGGATTGTGGAGCTCCTGGCACTGAGGACCTGTTTGGGGGCCTTGTTTTCATCCCAAAGGATCCTGTGTGGAATCAGGCGATATCAATGCCTCCGATCAACGGGTCAGGAGTTCGAGCTTTGCTCCCAAACCAGAGGGTGTTGAAGAGCTCAGGACGCTGGAGGCCGGACTGAAGAGTCAGTGAAGATCAGTCTCCTAGCAGTGAATCAGCGAAGAGAGATCTCGGAGCCTCCTCTCTTTTTCTGTTTTTAGAGGACTGCGGGCCTCCTTTCTATATTTTGTTCTTTTATGTACTCCTTGTAATGAAGTAACTACAATGAATAAAAAATAGAGTTTCTGATTATTTGATCTATGCACAATCTTTTGCATTCTTTTTTGCTTTTCTGTATTGTTCTGCTTTTCTCTGTACCTCTATACTTATATATTTTGTGCTGCTTTTCTGCACTTCAGTGCTTGCACTGCTTTTTTCAAAGACCTGCCACTGGCCTAAATGGATTGGCCAAGACGAGCTGTTATGTGCCGAGATGAACCCAGAGTTGAGGGTTTCGGCTGCGCGAGCCTGAGTTCGGGAACCATCTCGGGAGGTGTATGAACCCTGGTTTTTAGGGAAGACTGGATGTGTTAATCCGAAGTCAGTCCAAGGGTATATGAACCCAGAATTTAGGAAGCGACCTGGATGTTATGAACCCGGTGCCGGTCCAAGGGTGTTATGAACCCAGAGTTTAGGAAGCGACCCGGGTGTTATGAACCCGGTGCCGGTCCAAGGGTGTTATGAACCCAGAGTTTAGGAAGCGACTCGGGTGTTATGAACCCGGTGTCGGTCCATGGGTGTTATGAACCCAGAGTTTAGGAAGCGACCCGGGTGTTATGAACCCGGTGTCGGTCCAAGGGTGTTATGAACCCAGAGTTTAGGAAGCGACCCGGGTGTTATGAACCCGGTGTCGGTCCAAGGGTGTTATGAACCCAGAGTTTAGGAAGCGACCCGGGTGTTATGAACCCGGTGTCGGTCCAAGGGTGTTATGAACCCGAAGCTGCCGAACTCAAACGAGACGAGGTGACACAGATTTGATGACAAGGCAAACGTTGCTTTCATTGATTCTGAGACTTGCTACATCTTTTAGAAATAGAATTTCCTCAAGTGAGACGCATTCCACGGTCTCGGCAACTGCCTGCCTTCTAAATCTTCAAGTTTGTAAGAGGATCATCCTGCCAGTGAGACCACTCTGAATGGGCCATGCTAGTTCGGGCCAATTTTCCTTCATTCGGATCTTTGTCAGCTGGCAGGGTCTTCTTCAGAACCAGTTCTCCTACTGAAAAGCTCCGTTCTCTGGCCTTTTCATTGTATCCTCTCGCTAGCCGCTGCTGATAGTCAGTCAGTCGAAGAGCTGCCGCTTCTCGACGCTCGTCTGCTAGATCCAGCTCCATCGCCAAGTTCATTTCGTTTCGGCCTTGGCCGACCAGCTCTGTCCTCAGGGTGGGGAGGCCAATTTTCAAGGGAATGACCGCCTCCATCCCATAGGCCAGAGAAAAGGGTGTGGCCGAGGTGGAACGTCTTAGCGTCGTTCTGTATGCCCATAATACGCTGGGAAGATCCTCTACCCATCTCCCTTTTGCCTTGTCCAGTTGCTTCTTCAGGCCGTACTCCAGAAGTACCTTGTTAGAAATTTCGGCCTGGCCATTGCTCTGCGGGTACGCCGGAGTGGAATAATTGTTGCTGATGCCGTGCCCTTGGCAGAAGTCTCTGAAGGATTTGGAGTCGAATTGAGTCCTGTTGTCAGAAATCAGGGTCATGGGGATGCCGAACCTCGTTATGATGTTCTTCCATACGAAGTTCCTGGAGTCCCTGTCAGTGATGGAGGACAACGGTTCAGCTTCTATCCACTTCGTGAAGTAGTCCGTAGCAACTATCAGCCATCTCTTGTTCCCCGGAGCTCGGTGGAGAGGTCCCACAATGTCCAGCCCCCATTGAACAAAGGGCCATGGACTGGAGAGGGGACTCAGGTCTTGCGCTGCTGATGAAGCGAGTGGGAGAACTTCTAACATTTCTCGCATTTCCTGGCGTATACTTGCGCGTCCTTCTGCATGTACGGCCACCAGTATCCTTGGCTTATAGCTCTGTAGGCCAGTGAGCGACCTCCGATGTGACTGCCGCAGATTCCTTCATGGATCTCATACAGAAAGTTGTCCACCTTGCTTGGATGGACGCATTAGAGGTAGGGACCCGTGAAGGATTTTCTGTAGAGTTTGCCTTCGGGAGATAGCCAGAATCGGGCTGCCTTGAGTCTGATTCGGTGGGCTTCATTCTTGTCTTCGGGGAGCTGGTCGTCCTTTAGGTAGGAGATGATTGGATCCATCCAGCTCGGGCCGAGATCAACACACAGGACCTGCCGAGGTGAGTGGAGCTCTAGCTTGATCTCGGTATCGATCCGACCTCAACGATCCTTTTCTTTCCCGCTTCGACAGCGGAGGCCAGGTTTGCAAGCGCATCAGCATGCGTGTTGTTATCTCTGGAGATTTGCCTGACCTCGGCTGTCTGGAAGTGCGAAAGCAGTTTCTTTGCGAAGGCTAAGTAGGCCGCCATCCTGTCGTCCCTGGCTTGGTAGTCTCCAGCAAGCTGGCTAGTTACTAGTTGCGAATCGCTGAAGATCACCAATTACTGGGCTCCGAGGATTCGGGCGCTATTCAGCCCTGCTATCAGAGCTTCATACTCAGCTTCATTGTTCGTCGCTTTGAAGTCCAAGGTGAGGGCTTGCTCTAAGACCAGTCCCTCTTGCGATTGGAGGACTATGCCGGCGCCAGCTCTCTTGAAGGTGGATGAGCCATCGACAAAGACCTTCCATGCTGAGATAGGATCTTGGCTCTGAGAGGATTGTCTGACCTCGGTGACCTCACACTCATGCCCTATGCCCCCCAGTTCGGTGCCGGGCTGGGTCGAAGCCGAGCTCGGTGAGACGAACTCTACGATGAAGTCTGCCAGGATTTGGGCTTTGATCGCAGTCCTGGGACGGTACTGGATGTCATATTGCCCCAGTTTGACTGCCCACTTTGATATACGCCCTGAAAAGTCAGCTTTCTTGAAAATACACCGGAGTGGGTGCTCCGTGATGACCACAATGGTGTGGGATTGGAAATAATGGGAGAGCTTGCGGGAGGCGCTGACGAGCGCCAACGCAAGCTTCTCCAGCAAAAGGTATCGGGTCTCGGCATCAAGCAGGATCTTGCTCGTATAGTAAATTGGTTTTTGGACTCCTTGGTCTTCTCTAATGAGGACGGAGCTCACCGCATGATCCGAGACTGCAAGATACAAATACAAAATCTCCCCCGGAGTTGGGGTAGAGAGTAAGGGTGGTGAAGACAAATAGGTTTTGAGTGCTCCCAATGCTTGGTCGCACTCAAGGGTCCATTGGAACTTTAAATTCTTTTTTAGAAGCTGAAAGAAAGGCCGACACTTATCTGATGATCTGCTGATGAAGCAATTGAGTGTTGTAGCCATGCCTGTAAGCTTCTGGACCTCCTTTGCGGTAGATGGGCTCTGGATGCCCAGGATTGCAGTAATCTAGTCCGGGTTGGCTTCTATTCCCCTCCGCGTTACCAGGCTCCCGAGGAACTTGCCAGAAGCTACGCCGAAGCCGCACTTGGAAGCATTCAGTTTGAGTTTGAATCTGTGGAGGACGCTGAAGACTTGGGCCAGATCCACCAGATGGTCGCTGGAGTGCTTGGACTTGACGACCATGTCGTCAATGTAGACTTTGATTGTCTTGTCGAGCTGAGCCTGGAACATCTTGGTGACGAGGCGCTGATAGGTTGCCCCAACATTCTTCAGCCCGAAGGGCATCACCTTGTAGCAATAAGTGCCGCGGGGGGTTATGAATGTGGTTTTCTCCTCGTATGGCTCGTACATCAGAATCTGATGGTAACCTCTGTAGGCGTCGAGGAAGCTCATTCTGTCATGGCCAGCTGGTGGCGTCGATCATCTGATCAATATTGGGAAGAAGGAAACTGTCCTTTGGGCATGCTCTGTTGAGATCTGTGAAGTCCACGCACACCCTCCATTTGTCAGTCTTCTTCTTGACCACCACCGTATTGGCCAGCCAGACCGGGTACTGGACCTCTCTGATTGCGCCTGCCTCTAGCAACTTGTCGACCTCTTCGACTACTGCGTCTGTCTGCAGTAACCCCGTCCTGCGGGCTCTTTGTACCACTGGCTTGTGGTTGGGATCCACGTTCAGCTTGTGGCACATGACCTCGGGGTTGACCCCAGGCATTTCGCTTGGGGTCCAAGCGAAAACGTCCACATTTTGCATCAAAAATCTTGAGAGCTCGGCTCTCTCTGGTTCGGGCAACTGGGTGCCGATCAGAAAAAATCTGTCTGGGTCTGCTGGGTCGAGCCTGACTTCGGCTAGGTCCTCAATGCTCTTCTTGTCAGGATCTCGGCCGATCTCATCTAGTCCCTTCTTGAACTCTGCCAAATTGACCCGCTCTGGCTCCTTCTCCCCAGGGACCATGGCCAGCATGCACTGCCTGGCCAACTATTGATCTCCTTCGACCGTGACCACCTCCATCTTACCTTCCTGGTTTTCGAGCACGAACTTCAGCTTCTCGTGGAGGGAGGAAGGGACTGCCTCCATCTTGTGGAGCCATGTCCTGCCCAAGATAACATTGTAGGGAGAAGGAGAGTCCACTACCAGGAAATCGTTCATCACAGAAGCTCCACCCATTCTGGTTTCCAGAGTGATTCTCCCCTTGGGGTAGACTGGTTTGGCGCTGAACCCTATCAGGAGCGCACGGACCTCCGTCAGATCAGCTTCTGAGAGTTTCATCTTCTTGAAGCACTCATAGTAGAGGACCTCGGAAGAGCTGCCGGAGTCGACGAGGATCCTTTTCACAGTGAAGTCTTTCAGCTTCATGGTCAGGAGCAGAGGGTCGTTGTGGGGGAGCTGAATTCCCTCTAGATCTTTGTCTGAAAATGAGATGGCTGGGCGGTCTTGGCGTGCTCTCTTGGGTGCCGGGCCGAGCTCGGCTTTCATCACCTCTTTCCCGTGCGAGGCCCGTCTAGCTTCGGCACGAGCCTAGGGGCTGCCTCTAGCTGAGGGCGCCAGATGGATCACATTGATGATCTTCTCAGAGTCCTCGCTGTCTGGAGCCTGATCAGCGCTTTGACAAGCTCGGCTGCCTCCGCCGCTGTCGACGTCTCCTACCTTCACGAACTCCGCAAGGTGGCCTTCCTTGGCGAGTCTCTCCAGGTGATACTTCAAAGTCCTGCAAACCTCAGTCTTGTGCCCGCTATCTTTGTGATAGGCACAGAACTTGGTCTGGTCACGGGTGGAAGGATCACTCCGCATGGTCTGGGGCCACCTGAAGAATGGCTTGGTCTTGATCTTGTTCATGATCTGGTGGATCGGTTCCTTGAAGACGATGTTCACACCCTGGTGGGTGTCAGAGGAAGGTCTGGTCCTCTGCTGCCCCCAGACCCGGACGCTCTCGCCGAACTGGAGACCCATGTCTGCTTCGGTTCTTCCTTCTTAAAGGGCTTCTTGCCCCTCTGCTGGGGCTGGTTGCTTCTTTCCTTGGGTCCCGGGCCTTCGTCCTCCCGAGCCCGGATCTCGTCCTCCTCCTGGGCGACATAGCGCTTTATCCGGGACATCAAGGCCGGCATGGAGGTAGCGGGATCTCCAACCAAATCTTTCCCCAGCTCGTGCCCCGACAACAGGGCGTTCTGGAAGGCGAAGAACGCCACCTCTTCTCTGGTATCCTCGATCTGGCTGTAAATCGCCCAGAACCGCCGGGCGAATTGGGTGAGGCTCTCGCCCTGCTTCATCTTTAGGGCAAGAATATCAACGTCGGTCTTGAGGACGACGCTGTAGGCCTGGAACTTCTTCAGGAAGGAGAGCAGGAGCTCTTTCCAACTCGAAATAGACTTTTCCGGGAGGGCGCAGAACCACTTCAGAGGGAGGTCGCTCAGACTGGAGGAGAAGATCTTGCAGTTGAGGTGGCCCTCGTTCCCCCAGATGGACATCTTATGAGAGAAATGCCGGAGGTGAGCGGATGGGTCAGACAATCCATCGTAGGGGACGAACCGCGGGACGGAGAACTTCTTGGGCAAGGGAGTTCTTTCGATGTCCCTTGTGAAGGGAGAGGCCCCCACATCGGTAGGGCCACAAATATCTTGCTGGTCCCCCATCTCCAAGTTATGCTGAAGGGCCAGCTTGATGCGCTTATCGAGCCGCTCCTGCTCATCATCCCTCTCTGGTGTCGGTGCTCTTGGCTTCCGCATCGAATGGCCTCGGCTATGATGGCTATGAGCTCATCCATCGCGGCCACGATGGCTATGGCTGTTGCTCGAGCCTTGGTCGTGGGCCTGGCTGCGCTTCTGATCTAAAAAGGCTCTCAGATCCTCGCGGGAGGGCTGGACTACCTTGCTCTGGACAGCTCTCTTCTCGTCTTGAGGCTCTGAGGGCTGCCTTAATGAGGAATTTTGCACCGCTCTCAGTTGCTGCTGGAGCTGGCGGATTATTTGCTCCTTCTTCTGGAGGAGAGCGTTTTGAGCTGCGATGTCTCCTCCATCATCAGGGGGTTGCACACGGCGTGGCCCCTCCACTGCCACAGCCTTGTCTTTGCGAGGCCGCTCGCGTCGACGCTCATCCCATCGAGGAGGCGTGACTTCTTCGTCAGAGATCGAGGTCTCAAGCCCCTCTTAGAAGGGAACTTCGATGAAGGGCTGCGAGCCTACGAGCTCCTCGCCTGTAGACGCGCCATGCACCGTCCTGGACCGTCCTTGAGGGGGGACGTCCGTCGACGGGCCTGGTCGTTCGAGCAATGCTCTTTGGGACTCTCCGCCTTTCTTAGCTTTTGGAGGCATGGTTTCTAGGAAGATTGAGTAGGTTAGAAGAGATGGGATAGTGCTTTCCCACAGACGGCGCCAATTGTAGGTGCAGGAAAATTATGACCCACAATACTTAGGGTGCCTTACAGGACTTATCCAAACGGAAGAAGATGATCTGCTGCCTCCTAACCTGAAAGGGAAGAGCAAACGGTCAGAGGACCCTAGCCTGGGCGGCACAAGGCTCTCAATTGCCTAAGTCAGTAAGTGAACTGGAACAAAGGAAGGAGAGGAAGAAGAGAGGCCGAGTAACAGCTCTCTGGTTTTAGATGTGCATACCTGTAATGGAGATCGCTCCTCCTCTTATAGAGGAAGAGGCCTACGTTGCATGGGGGAGGCTCATGATGACGTCCTGGCATGCCTAGGGGCGTCATCATGTCAGCCCACCATTCATTAAATGAGGGTCTGATCAGCCCACAAAGTAATAAATATGGTCCATTCTAGCCCACGTTGCATTTAATGCATCAGCCCATACTGCATTTAATGAGTGTCATGTTGGGCCAGATCTTGTTGGGTGCCTTTGGCGGTAGAAGTCCCATCGGGTACATCCTCGGGCCTTGTCCTGATTTGGGCTCAGCCGCTGGATGCCGCCTGATCAGGGATTTGGCAAAGATTGTGGATGGCTGGATGTCGCATCTGTCCCACTAGCATGCGCCCCTACTGTGCCACGTGTCTGATGGCGTGGCGGGCGTGGGGCGCGAGTGGGGACTCTTCCTTACTTCGGCTTCCGTCCCGGCTCCTTTGGCCGGAGTCAAGCTCTTTAGCCGAGGTGGGCGCCTAGTAGCCGACCTCGGCGCTAGCTGCCAGAGTCCTATCTCGGCAGGGGCCCCTGTCCCGGCAGCCGAGGTGAGTCCGGTGCCACATGGATGGCACGCGGGAGGCACGTGAGAACGCTTAATCCCATCTTACAGCCGTGATTAGCATAATCCTGGAGTTTTGGAAATCTCCCCACACAGAGATTACTTGTAGATGACCAAAGTGATTACTTTGAGGGAAAAATGGCCTTGATGGTGAAGAAGGTGGGCAAAAGGAAATAGCTGGATTGGGCAAGGAAACAAGAAGGGATAAAAAAATGATGGGGGGGGGGGGGGGCCTTAAAGACTATTGATTCAGCTATCAAAAAATTTTTAAAGCTTTATCGATCCATAAAACTGTCAGCTTCTTTCCCCTTTCCCATTCATTGAAGATAGGAATCTACACCTTCGAAGTCTTCCTCTCCAAACTTAAATGATATACAAATCTCCAAGTATTGGATTTTGTTCGAGTATCTAGATCTTACTTAACCTTATCGACAGAGCTTATAGAGTAAACTACAAGGCAAAAATCCATAACCCATTTGAATGCAGTTTCTTATGGTTGTTGCTGCCTATGTCAAGTAAGTAATGAAGAAATCACTCAATCTCATAGAGACTGTAGGAATTCACTATCATTTTAACAGCTAAAAAAAATTCATACTATACACATCTATCTTAAACATTCCATCAAATCATAAATACTCATTCTCATACATAATTTCATTCCAAGAAAGAGCATAACCAAAAAGAAAACAATTATAGAAATTGGTTTCAAAAAACAACCATATCTTTATCAGTTTCAAAATAATGAACAGCAATGCAATCCAAAATTACTATCACGCAACAGTGCAAAAAAAGTTACTATATATCTTAGAAAAAAATTACTATCACATAGAAAGGCAGGGATGCATTCCGAACCCGATACAATCATATTAAAGAAACAGAACATGGGAATTGATACTACCAAAAAACTGTTAAGATGATGAAATCGAGGCCGATATCCAAATAAGTAAATCAAACAAGAAATATGTTAGTGGGATGTCCAGTTTCATGGATGAATATGTTTAGTCGATATTATTAGTGGGAGCCATTCCACGTACATTTCGGGCTCACCTATTGTGGGACATGTGCTAGACCAAGGTTAACCAAAGTTACTTAATGCTTGTAATGGCGTAATGAGCCTATAGTTGAACCGAAGCCAAAAGTGACCTAAAGTCAACTAATTTGGTTTCAGGTTTTAGCATCTTAACCACCGATGTATTGAAAAGACCCAACGTATAAGAGCCTACAATTGGGATGTCAATAACATGGAAACGAGACATCAAAAAATAGGGAACAACATGCTTTCTAATGGGTATTTCGAATTCCAGGAAAGCCCATGACAGAAAAGAACCAAAACCACCCAAACAATTACTATGCAAGGCAAAAACCCAAGCAACCAATTCCCAAGCAAAAACCATAGAAGCAAAACATAAACCAAGGAAAAGTTAGAAAATAATCAAAAACGAAAAAAAATAAAAGGAAAGGGAAATAAAACCCAGAAGAGACAATCAAATTCCACTAAAAACCCCACCATAAGAAAATCTAATGAAAGACTGAATGAAGCAGCAAAACAAATAGCAAGAACACTACAACCCCAGTTGGAGGAAAACAGGAAAAGAGACAGCATGATCGAGTCTATGCTAAGGCATACCAGCTCATTTCCAAGTTCAATAGCAACATCTTGGTAGCTGCTCTTCTTCCCCAGAGTACTGCCAGAGTAGTCCCATCTCCAAGGCTATCCATGACCACGAGGCATGCTATTGCTAAGCCTTCCTCATATGTGTAATATCAAATTCTTAGTTACTTTGTTTCTTATCCCTATCTCTAGATGTACTGCAAACGTTGTCACATGCATCTTTCATCCTTTAGTAAGCATCTAACAAAAGCCCACATGATCAAATATCATTTTTGCAGACCCTACTCATCAGTTCATCAAATAAACAATAATATTAGCAAGATGGAGACACAAAGATTAGGGTTTTTTCCAATGACTGCAACTTCCAGATAACTAATTGTCTGCAAACACCCCAAACCAAATCCCCTCTCCAGAACCCCACAATTCCAACAGTTATAGAAATTGAAAATGAAAAGAAAACAAGAAAATATAGAATGTAGAAGAGAGAAGAACCGAAAAAATCACCTTCACTAAAATCTCAAATGGAAGATGACGTTAGAGCAGTTGTCAGGAGTTCCACAGAGGATCTGGCTGGAATTGCTTAGAGAGAAGGGAGCGGAGAGGGACAATAGGAGCTAGGACGTCAGAGAAAGGGAAAGAGAGAGTAGGGAGCGGAGAGGGAGAGGGAGAGGGACAAAGAAAGCAGGAGCCGCAACGTCAGGGAGAGGGAAAGAGAGAGCAGCGAGCGGATATGGAAAAGGGAAAGAGAGAGCAGGGAAAGGAGAGGGAGAGGGAAAGAGAGAGCAGCAGCCGCAATGCATGGAGAGGGAAAGAGAGAGCAGGGAGCGGAGGAGAAAGAGAGAAAATAGCGGGAGAGGAAAAAGTTAGGGAAGAAAGGAGAATGAACGGTATGGGTGAATGAAATGACGATGTCATTCGGTACACTTGAGGGTAAAGTCGTCCAAAACCCTCGTATGAACACTAAATTAGGTATTTTTGTGTATTTCTAATTAAAACCGGCTAATACATATTCAGGAACACTTATTTGGCAAAATTCCCATCATTTTAATGAGTAGTGATCTGTGGGATTAAAAAGGCATAAAAAAGTCTACCGGGCCCGAAAATCGGGCCTGAATTTCGGGCCCTGTAGCAGGGCTCAAAAGGCTAGATGACTCACCCGAACGCATCCGTACTAGAAGCCCGAACTCACCCCTAATAAAAGCAAGTTGGGTTGGGTTCGGATTAAGACCCGACTCAACACCAAAGTCCTACTACCCCATGCCCTTCTTGGTTGGAGTTCATCCAGGTGGATTTATTTCAGAATTCAGACAAAAGGAGCAGTGTTGTGTACTGCGTGCGTGGTTGGCTCCTCTTTAGATTGAGAGAGAGAGAGTGAGAGAGAGACGGGAGAGAGCGAGAGATGTCGTCAGACCTGGACAGGCAGATTGAGCAACTGAAACGATGCGAGCCCCTCAAAGAATCCGAAGTAAAGGCTCTCTGCCTCAAAGCCATGGAAATTCTTGTCGAAGAGAGCAACGTTCAAAGGGTCGACGCTCCAGTCACGGTCCGTATATTCTCTCTCTCTATCTCTCTTGTGTGTAAAACATATGCTAGATCAAGAATAAGAAAAGACCCATTGCATTACAGTCATTTCTTCAGCTGAATCTTCATGATTTTTGTGTTTTTATTTCTTGGCTTCGACTATTCTCAAATGGGTTCTTCTTCATCTCTTCGTTTTTTGTCTTCTTCTTTTTTTTTTTCTATGCTTCGACTTCCCACACCCCCACCATTTGATTTTTATTTTTATTGCGCTTTTGTTGTATGGTATCGAGTCGCGTCTGATTTTTTTGATGGATAGCTTAAAGAGGATGGACGTTCTTGGATTTTGGAGTTGTGGGGACTTTTATTAAGAGGCGTTTGGATGTAACCCAACTACAAATGGTTGGACTTTTGACAGGATGAATGGGTGCACAGAAATTGGTGAACACATTAGGTGGAATGCTGCTTTTCTTGTTCTCAGCTTTGATTCACTGTAATTTTTAGGGAGCCAACCGAGAATATTTGATTTGGGGTTGGGAAATTGGTGAAACGGTGTTTGTATCCCACCTAATGGGATTTCTTTTTCTTTTTCTTCTTTTTCACATCTTATGAAAGAGGTTCCAAGATGCACCTTTAAATTTTAGCTCATGATTTTTTCGACTGTTTGAGAAATGTCACAATGACTTCGATCCCTTAATGCAAAATCTTCTATTTGTGGGGGAAAATAGAAATCCTTACTGCTATTTTTGCTATATTCCATTCCTGCTGAAATGGGGTTGAAAACTGAAATCTATGGCCTCTGGTTGGAATCTTTCCGGTGCCTGATAATCAGTTGTAATTTTCTTTCTATCTAAATGATAATGATGGTTGGAGTTCCTGAACCCCCTTTCTCATTTCGATCACTGTCTTCCCTCTCTAGTCTCTTTTTTTCTATGAAGATGGGGTTTTTGGGAGGGCATGGAATTGGTTTGCATTTTTACTAAAAGCTTTAAAGTTAAACCTTATGGAAAATGTTATTGTGTTCAATTGCTTGGGAATATGGAAAGGAAGGAATTAGAGAACCTTTAATGGAAAATGATGTTCGATAAGATAGGCTGGGGAAAAATAGTCATGGATCTTTTAGTGGAGTTTAAAAGCCAAGAAGTTCACTGCTTATCATACTTAGAACTGGATCAAGAGTGGGATGTAATCATTAGAGGCCAGACATTGGTTTGAACTTTGAAGAGAGATGTATATTTGGTGGAATGCTTAAACTGGCCCGATGTAAGCTTAATACTGATTGAAGTGCTTTTTGGAAGCTGGGACCATCTCATGTGTTGTGAAATAGAAGGATGAGAGTGAACTTATACTATCTTCTTCCGTACTTGTAGGAATTGGAGATTCCAATTGTGTAAGGATATTGGACACGAAAGATGGTATCAAATTGTTCCCCAGCTCTTGCTTTAGCCCTTTGTTAATTGGTGGTGATTCAACAAATCCTTTGGACGGTTTAAAGGAACATCTACAGTTCCATTTATTTATTTATTTATTTTTTCTTTTTGTGTATGCACGCATATGTGTGGGTATATTGGGAGATGGGGGAATGAATAAAATGTCACAAGCAAGCATGTACAGTGATGCACCTCATTAAAGAAATGTGGCTATTACATAGTAATTAGTCCATTGGTAACTATACTCTCCTTATCAATACCTGCCTTTGCTGGCATAACTGCCATTGAATTACTTTACTCTGGGATATGAAGAAAATTTTCATTTGCAGGTTTTGCTAACCCTTTACTTTTGTTTATGGTATGGAACAGCAAGGTTCCTTAGCCACTTCCTTCGCCCAAGTTATATCATTTTTGCACTTACATTGAACCAGCATCGGTGGATGAGGATGGTCTGAAATAGTATTGAGACGCTTTTTAACCGCCATAATCTCCATCCTATTTGAGTCACCTGATACTAGCTGGCCTCAAAAGATGAGAAAGTATCTCCAATTTTAACTCTTGATAACTCCAACCATATTGAACAAACCAGGATTACTTTAAGGACTCTCACCTGGAAAATTGTGGTCAGCAAATGAGAAATGTGCTATTTTTTGTCGCTGTTTCTTTTCACATGTTTCAAGGCAGTCGATGCTTTAGGAACTGTGGGAGTGTTGGACCTGATATTGTTATTTGGGAACGGCTTACCCATGTAATTATGTACATATATGTTTTCTTTAGATTTCCATTTTCTTAATAGAATACTAGCTTTGTACAGTTCAATATCACTTCATTTTAATAGTTATTTTATCTAATGAAAAAGGAATTTGGAAAGGATGGTATGACATTAGACTAAGGGACATGATAATCAAGCTAGGTTTCTTCTAATACATCCCTTCTTTCTCTTGCTCTAGGCTCCATCTTTAGAAGATAGTGTGGCTTAGGCCCACTTAGGCCCAGCCCATCAAGGCCTGTACATAGTTGTATGTAAAATCCCACGTGTGGGATGCAATGTTAGATTATGTTGCTGATTTCTCTCATATTACTTCCTTGTATAGATTAGGAGATTGATTTATTCATTATTCTGGTTGTATTGATTAGCATGTTTAGAGCCCTTGATTACCCCGTCGCGATCACCCTCCCAGTTTGTCGTCCCTATATAACACAACAAGAGGAAGAAAAGTGAACAAGATAGCCATCATCAATAAGTTGTCCTACAGAAAGTAAATTGACTGATAATTTAGGAACAAAGTAAACATTGGGAAGGGTGATGGGCTGGCCAGAGACAATAGATAAAGTAATGGTACCAACTCCAGAAATGAGTAGTTGATCACCATTAGCAGTGGTTATTTTCTTTTTTCCAAGGTAAGGGTGGGAATCTGAAAAACTAATTTCTAAAGATGTCATGTGGTTTGAGGCTCCTGAATCTAAAAACCATGTGGATGAGGTGATAGGAGAAGAAAGAGATGCAGAGGAATGAAAGGCAAGAAAAGCTGTAGAGGAATGAGTTTGATACCGACCACCAGAAAAGCCCATAGACGCATATGCGGAGGTGACTGTGCTTTGAATCAGTTCTTGAATCTGAGTAGAGTCATAGATATAGCCCTGGAGGAAGTGCTTCCTGTATCAGATAAGGGTGCTTGAGCCTGAAAAGCAGCTGGAATATTTTGTCTTGGCATATTGGAGGGAGGCTTCTTCGGCTGTCTCATTCCATCGTTGCAGGCTGCGACAGTCATCAATAAGATGACCGGACCGTTTGAAATATCTACAAATCAATTTTTTGCGGCAATTTTTGGCAATATGACCAAAGCCTTTACATTCATAACATTGAGTCAGCTTTGGATTTGGGGTTGCTAGAAGAGCCGAGTCAGCCGGAAGAGGCGCAAGGAAGGCTTTTGTTTCTTCCAAAATAGTACGCTGAGAGGTAAGAGATGAAGTTCTTCGTGAAGGACTTCTTGAAAGCAGGTATCAAGATTCACAGAATTTTCTCTATTCATGAGGGCAGATCGGACAGATTCAAATTCTGGTCGTAGATTCATAAGAAACTGGCTAATGTGAGTTTCTTCTTGTAACTGGAGAGCCTTAGATAGAAATCCCGAAGAGATGTTTGGATCAACATGGAATCCCTTTCAGTCCATACGGTGAGGAAACCATTAAAGTATTCCTGCACCGATTTATCCCCTTGATTATATTTAGCAATTTCACCATCCAAGTGAAACATCCGGGCCTTATTGGCTTGGTGATAGATGAGCCCACATATCAACTGCGGTAGTGTAAGCTTGAAGAGCCACATCAAGAGATGGATCAATGGAGTTAAGGATCCAAGTGACCACTTTAGCATTTTCTTTGGACCAGGTGGCTAAGCTTTTTGAATCAGTGGTACTTGTCGTCTGAGGCTTAGTGATCGATCCACCAACATAACCAAAAAGCCCTTGTTCTTTAACAAAGTTCCTTATATGAAAGGACCAGGACATATAATTATGCCCATTAAATTTAATTGGGATCACACCATACTTGTCCATTGCAGAAGGGAGTAGAAAAGAAACAACTTAGTACGCAAATCATTAGTGTAAAGAGGAGATCAGCCCTCAGATCTGAAACAGACAGCCAATATGCAACAAAACAGAAAGTAGAATTGATATTGATCTGCTATAAATCTGCTAATACAGCAAGAAGATTGCACTTTATTTATCGGATGAAGAATCCAGCAGCAAACAACATGAAACAGTGCAGAAAAATCACAGACAGAGCCAGGCGACCATGAATTCTAGTACAGGATCTGTGCGTGGGCCCCACAGAGTGATCTAATCATAGATCAAGTATGAAACTCTTGAAGGAGTTCAATGTACTTCCTCTAGTCCAAATCTGATGAGTATTGGATAAGGATCCACAAATCTGGACGGTGGTGATGAAATCTTTCTAATAATAATTTGTCAAAAAAGACAGAGGAAGTGGATGGAACCTACCTCAAATGGTGATGAAAAATTCCAAAATAATCCTTATAATAACCCTGAAGGACTGGCGAACACAACTGTGGAGGTTGCTTGGTGATAGGAAGTTGATCAGTGGTGGGCCACAGTTTGATCAAAGGCACGTCAGTAATGATAGCAGCAATGGAGAGAGGATTCATGCCAGTAAGAAGGATTTGATCAGTGAGAGAAGATGGATTGATCACAACCTAGTCTCTGATACCATGTTATAATCTGTAATGAGAGAAGGATGAATGAGACGAGAGTTGGAGAGAAACTGATCCCTCAATGGGAGGATCGTCTGTCTATTTATAATCTCATTATACCCTAATCAAGGGCTCTAAACATGCTAATCAATACAATCAGAATAATGAACAAATCAATCTCCTAATCTATACAAGGAAGTAATATGAGATAAATCAGCAACATAATCTAACACTGAATCTCACACGTGGGATTTTATATACAATTGTGTACAGGCCTTGATGGGCTGGGCCTAAGCCACACTGTCTTCTACACCATCTTCTTTTTGATGATGTTTTCGGCCATGATGGATATTGCTAATTAATGGATAGAAAGATTTGGGATAATTTTGTTGGAATCTCTTGGGGCAATTTTTCTTTTTTCATTGTTTGGGTTTTCCTTCTGAATGAATAGAATTGACGGCAGGTTGGCCAATTATTGGTACTAGCATTGCAGCTCTGGTGGAGGATGTAGAAACACAAACAAAGAAGCATGCCCATCTCTCAAGGCCCATGACTAAGAGGCCCAAAGCTTCAAACCCATGTGTGGGTTCTCTTAGATTTGGTCAACATTGTATAGTTGTATGATATCAATCATTTTTATATTCTTTCCTTTCTTACTTATATACACATGTAATTAGGATCAATCATAGGCTGTAATGAGCAATACTTTGTGTATAAAGAGCAACAGTCAATTCCCCCTTTGGGATACGACAGATTCCACAATCTCTCTTCTCTTTCTCTCTTATTCTTCTTCTCCTTCTTCAATACAAGGATCTGTTGATCCTTACATGGTATCATAGCTATCTTTTTGTCGTATGGCAATCAACAGAGAAGGATAGACAAATCCTCTCTGTTTCTTTAATCTTTGCATCATATAGCAAAGAAGGATTTCTCAGCAGCAGTATCCATGCATCATTGAAAGCAGCAGATCAGATTTTCTGTTCTCAGCAGCAGATCAATTTTTTTGCAACTCTTATCTATTGTCGACAATCATCCAACCATCAGATCTCAAAGTGGGCCCCACCTTCAGATTACAGAATCTACAGAAATCAACATCAAACTGGTCGACCATTATTCCTGGGAATATTAAGCATTTTTCTGAGATTTTTATCATCTCAAACAGGTCAGTCTTACCTGCTTCTCTAGTTTGCCAGTTTATAGGAATTGTTTCTGTCTTAAGGCTTGATATTCAGATCCAACCATTGGAATCCAATCATTCTTGGATCAAAAGTTACAGAAATAGGCTACCAGTATAACCTGGAAGGCTGATTGAAGAAAAGATATTGCTACAGGAAGCAGACATCTTTCCTACTTCAAATTTCTTGGATGTCCAGAGGTCCATTTTTATGTTTTTTTTTCTAAAAACAGTGCTGCTGCCCATCTCCCTTCTTAGAAATCATCTTCTTAAATTAAATGGAAGAGGTTGATGTTGTTTCTGTTAAATTTAATGGTACCAATTATATGTCTTGGGCATTTCACCTTAAGAACTTTATTGAAGGACAAGAGATGTTGGGGTATTTAGATGGGACAACTATCAAACCAGCTGCTGATCCTAATGGCACAGAAGATAAAACAATTGCCACTTGGAATCAACGGAATGCTAAGGTTGTGACCTGGATTCTCAACTTCGTTGATCCCTCCTTCACAATTGCACTATAAGCTTTTACGAAAGCTTCTGATATGTGGACACACATGAAGAAAATATATCATCAGCAAAATAAAGCCCGAAGATTCCATCTTGACACAGAATTGGCCAAATACTGCCATAATGACAAGAATGTTCAGGAATACTACAATGGGTTTCTAACCCTATGGACTGAAAGGGACCAGATGCTCATGCAGTCTGTCTCCTCGGCATTCCTTCCTCAGGCTCTCAAACTTCAGGAAGAACTTTATGTCAGTCAATTCCTGATGAATCTCCATGCAGAATTTGAACCAGTACGAGCAGCCCTCATGAATCGAGAAAACTCTCCTGATTTGGATACATGTGTTCAAGAGGTCCTTCGCGAAGAAACTCGTCTTTCTTCCCATTGTTCCCTTCCTGAAGAATCAAAGGTCTTTCTTGCACAATCAGGACCATCTTAGACAGATGAGATAGCCTTTCTAACCGCTCGTGGTCAGAAACCACAGTGTTTTGAATGTAAAAGGTATGGACATGTTGCACGGGACTGTCGACACCTTCAACAATGTTACTTTGGAGAAATTAGAGTGCTTAGAGCAAACATCAGATCTCTTTTAAATGGATGACGATTGTCCGTCTTTGAAGGCCTCTTTTTTGATGGTCTCTTACCAATGCCAGTGGTCCCTTTTTGGTGGCACTCTCATCACGGTTTATGGTACTGTCAAGGGGGCATCTCATTCGAAAGCCCCTTATAGATAGATGTTCTGTTTTCCAAGGCATTGTGATGGTTCCGTTTTGTTAACCCTCTTAGTTTTCCTGATCTCATTCTTTGGTATGTGCCTATGGTTAGGATGAGTGACGTGGCTTGTTAAAATAAGTGATATGATTTTTAAGGGTAAGTGATATGATTTCTTTAGAATAAGTGGTGATATCAAGTTAGATTGTGATAAGATCATAGAAGTTTAAATCCTGATTGATAACCCTGCGAACTTTATTAGATGAACTTAGTCCATAATTTTTGTGGAATTCTGTGTTGCATGGTATCAGAGCCAATCTACTGGACCCATTAGCCCCATTGGGGTGAGTCGCTTATATCTTCTGCATTCTCAAAATTACCCTGCAACCTGTGATCTTCTCATATACTGCTGTAGCACTGATAGATCAAGTCCACTCTCTAGCCAGGATTCCTCGAAGTAGTCTTGATTGCATCTGAACCATGCCCAGGCTTAAGAGGTTAATGCGTTAGATTTGATCTATCTCCTTCCTCAACAACCTGCAGGCCGACCTAAATCATTTTGCCTGAATTGCAATTCTATCCGAGGGAATTGGAATGGTGAAACAAAACTCATGTAGCCAACCCCAACATGGTTGGGACAAGGCTGATGATGGCGATGATGACCACTTAAACTGGAATCTGCATCATTGTCGCCACTTTCCCACCTTTTGCATCTCTTTGTTGCTACTGTCTGTTCAGGTCATCATCTTCATCATTGATTGTACTGCATGCAAGATCTGATAATTCATCATTGGATTGGATCTTTTCTTTCTGAACCTGATTGTGTTTATCTTTGGCATCTACCAATCTGTTCTTCTGTTTCCAAACTTGATATCCTGCAGTTTTGGATTAGATCTTCATATCATCTTTCTTTGGATTAGATTTTTTTAATCTGGTCAGTATTTTTTACTTAGATTAGAGATTGAATTTGATTTTTCATATCTGCATTTGTTCGGCTATGGTTATCAATCACATGGCTTTTTTATCTGAATCTGTTGTATTTGTGTTTAGATTGGATTTATGAATCATTTTTTCATTGGATTCATGTCATATTTGATAAGTTTCATTTGGATTATATCTAACATGTGATTGTCAGTTTGTCACCATTCAAAAAGAAAGAAAAAAAAGAATCTTCTGACATTCTGTCCATGGATGAGATACAAATCTGATCATCTACCCACTTGACCATGGATCTTTGATCGAATGGCTTTTGAATTTGGATCTACTATATTTTGTCTTTGGATTGTATCTTTAACTCTGATCATCTGATGCTGCATGGAATTTTCGAATTCAATTGTGTCTTCGAATCAAATCTTTGGATATAATAGTTGTCTGCATCTGTCTACAGCTCCTGCACTGTCAATCTTATACCACCTTATCATGCAAGAAATAATTTTAATCAGCAGCCATCAGATCTGAATCTAATCAGTTGTCCGGGTTGGCTTGCATCCTTTTTTTTTTTTTTTTTGCTAGTTGGCCCAGTGGCCAAGAGAGGTGGAATAAACCCGCCCACCCAGGGATCGATCCCTTGTGAGCCGTTTGTAAGGAAATTGTTGATATGCATCACAAGAACCATCAGATTCGTATAATTAAAAAAAAAAAAAACATCTTGAGATTCGTCTATTCACTATGGTATGCACCAAACAACCTAGAAATAAGTTACTGGTATGCACACAATTAAAAACTCGCAAGCGCACGAGATCACTATGTAGTGTAGTGAATTGTAAGTACGAGGTCAATCCCATGAAGACTTGTGATAAAACAATGTCAGAACTAACTAAAAATTAACTAAAAATCAGAATATTAAATGGAATAATTGAATGATGAAAAGTGGAATTAAACTCTTAAAAACAGTAATTTAAAGTATCAAAAGCTAATTGGAAAGTAACCTAAAACATTAGTATGAGAATTGAAAAACAGTAATAATGAATGAATAAACTAGGGTTTCATTTACTCCCCTAACCAATCCTATGCATGTCCCTTATTATCTTTTAATCAAAAATCAGATTTTATTAGTGACATCTATCAACCTAGACCATGACATATGCGTCTAGATTATTATTCCCCTAAATCTAATTCATGAGTGGCATACTACATGAATTGCTCATTATGATGCAAAAACTAAGCATGGTATATGTCCTAGTCAAAACAAATATAATGCATAAAACAATGGGAAAGATAAATGCATGAGTCTGAGCATGGCATATACTTAGATTATTCACGGTTCTAAACCCTAGATGCCTAACATCAAGATCAATCAAAATTAAGTTAGCTACTCTTAAAATTAATTGAACATCACATGGTTGGCATGCATATATACAACTCATCAAGTAAAAACATGGTTTAGAATCTCATCTAATAAACTGAAACAAGAATTAAAAGACGCCAAAAGAGACTACATAGAACTAGGCTAGAGTTTTCATTACACCCTAGCCCTAAAAAGTTAGCTACTCATGTCTTTAATGAAAACTAACATAGAAAAGAGGTTCATGATAAAAACTCTAAAAGAGGATGAAGATGAAGTGATCGGCCAGCAGCTTGTTCCCCCTTTTCCTCCTCCAAAAGCTCTCCAAAGATGGCTTCAAAGATGCTCCAATTAGGGCTGTACGGCTGCTTATAGGCGATTAATATCTAATTAATTAGATATTAATGTACAGCTGCTGTGTTTTGTGGTTTATGGGTGGCTGGAATTATGGTGGTTTATGGCTGGAATTATGCTTGACGTGGCTGGGTTGTGGCTGGAATTACTGTTCGCGTCCACTCCCTTCATGCTATTTATAAATCTTGCAACAACCCCTTTTAGCAAGTAGTTCTCTTGTAGAAATAGATCTTCAACCTTCCTTACAATTTGGTTTCCTAATTAGAATGCATTAGGAGTCTTCTTTCTTGTTCTAGCAAGCTTTCTAAATCTGGTCCCACTAATTTGAGATTTAATTGTAAGAGATAAATATGAACTTTTAACATAAAAGTGGGCCCTACATGGTGCGTGCAACATGAGTGTGGGACCCCTCTTTTGGGACTTCTATCTTGGCTTGAGTAAGACTGGCTTTAATTCTCCTTGTTTTTCTCCATTCTTGAACTCCGCTTATAACTTGAATACGACTTCTAATTTCTGAAATTCTTCTATTTGTAATAGATGTGGACCCCCCTTGGGCGTGTAACCCTAGATTGGGTTTCTTCCTTTTTCTTCTTTCTTTCTTTTGCTTTTCTTCTTTGATTAGAATTTCTTTCTCTAATTCTTTCCTTCTTTGATTTGAATTGTAAGTTGTTAATGAGAAATTAATCTTGAAATCTGGAATAGCTTGGATGGGACCCACCATGGTCTTTCTTTGGGATTCACGCCCATCATCCTCTTCATTAATTCCTCTCTTTTTGCTCTTTTTGACCTTAGCATAAAAATTAACAAAACTATGTAAAATCAAATAAAATAACTATGACTAGCACAAGATGAATCAAATATTAGGGCTTAGATTGCAAACAATTAAGCACTTATCAAATTTCCCCAAACTTACCTTTTGCTAGTCCTCGAGCAAAACAATAAAATAAACAAGTAAGAAAATTAGAACACTAAAAATATGAAACCTATCCTTCCACCATTTGTATCAGAGATGTCTGATCAATACATGAATCAAAGAAGCAAGAGTCTCAACCAGTTCACAATCCACATGCTCAAAGGGTCGTGTGTAAAATTTTTTTAGGCTTTCACACAACCAAACAATCATTTTTTTTTTTTTTTTTGCAATTCAGTTTAACTTCAATCCTCACCATGCATACACTCACAATATAAAACACTCAATAATTGGCTAAGAGTGAACAAATAATAATGATCTCATGAAAAATACCACATGCTTGAAGTGAAATCACACACCATAGGCTCCCATTCCATCTCATCTCCACATTGGGCCTACACTTTACCTAGAATTAAGTAGGACTTTTACACATAGGTTATCATGGGGCTAGGGTGAAGGGTTAAGAATGAAAGGAAATAGATAATAAGATCTAAGGAATTTACATAGAATCACACTTCAGGTTCCTTTATACACTTTTGATTTTGGCGGCTAAGGCTTGCAGTTTGAATTTCCATATTTGTTGAGTCACACGTGTACCCTCCTTTATTCTTTTTTTTTCTTTTTCGTTTTCTATTTCTCTATCTCTCTCTCTCTCTCTCTATTTTTTTTTCAAGAATCTCATCTCACTGAAACTATGGAGTGGCAGGGTAACGATAACCTGTCTTTTATTTATGTTTTTTTTTTCAAGCCTTGCACACATTTTGTAGTGAACCTTGAATTCATCTTTATACTTCCTTAGATAAGGTAAGGCTATACATAAATGGTAAGGTAATTCCCTCAAACTTAGGGTTTGGTATGGGTGCAAGAAATGGCTTAATTAAGGCTCAACATGGATAACTAGCGGTAAACATCAAAGGGGATGGATAGAAAAGCACAAACTAGTCAAACATGGCCTAAAATCATCTCCTATGGTTCATGTAGTCGAAATTTGCCTCAATTGGATAAAAATGAGAGTTCTAGCATGTTTTTCTATATAAAATTCAGAACATGTGATCAAAGAATGATAATGAAATCAACTGCATCATATAGATCAAGAAATGAAAGTTCATATCACTCATCATATAACCCTCTCAAGAATAAGCATTTAGGCTCAAATCTCACTAGGTTGCACAAGTTTTCACCAAAAGCATCTAATCATTCAATGATGCACGAGCTTTCAACCTCAGACTATATCAGAATTGTAATCCACACAGTGATAGCTCGACATGCTTAAGCAAGATTTACTGCAATTGAATAATATAAAGAACTAACATAATTAAGTTCAATGAACCATGCAAGACAAATCATCATTTCTCATCATTGTGGTAGGAAGGAACTATGACTCAAAGAAAAACAAATATTTTTGTGATTTTCGAAGATTTTTTAAATTTTTATGTATTTTGGGACTATAATGACTTATCTTAACTAAGACTCTCCCCCAAAACGAAAATTAAACATTGTCCCCAATGTTGTAAAATAAAGTAAGAATGAAACACTAAAAACATAATAGAAAAGTAAGTAGAAACACAAGGAAAATGGTAAAAGAACTCAGCTGGATATGGACTATGGAGTAGATTGCCAGCTCTGAATTACCATCCTCAACTTTTCCTTGCAAAGATCCGGGCTACCTCCCAGTAGTGCTTGCTTTAGAGTCTTTAGCCAGACTATGCTTCTCTATCAAGCTGAAGGGGACTCTGTGAATGTAATCACATCCATATCCTTGTCGAAGACTTTGAACTTGTTACCATTCTTTGGATTATAGATCTCAATAGCCCCATGCTCAAATACCTGAGTGACCTCGAAGGGGCCAATGAATGGCAGTGGGAAGTGAAACTTGAGATGTTTAGGTAATGGCTTCAATTCTAACTCTGGTGCTTTTATAACAGAAGGAACGGGTTGCTTTGTGGAAGAACCAAGAATCTCATAAGAGTTAGAATATTTGCTTGGAATGGAGGGGAGTACTTCTAGTTGATTTACAATCTCCATAAGTGCTGCCTCAAGCTCATCACAATCATGCTCGATTTCAGATTTGATGAGGCCTTGCTGAATGCATGTGTCCAACTCCTCCTTGCACCCATGTGCTCTTGGAAACACCTCTATTATAGCCTGCTCAATTACCTCAATCTGAAAGCAATCTTTATCTCTTGGCATTTTTATAGCTTTGAACACTTCAAACTCAATCTTCTGCACATTGACCTTCATTTCAATTGTGCCTTTCTGTACATCTATCTTTGAACCGGCAGTGGCCATGAAACGTCGGCTGAGTATAATAGAAAGGTGGTGAGGCAGTGATACACTCTCCATGTCCAGTACCACAAAGTCAGCAGGTAATATGAATTCTCCTACCTTCACCAAAATGTCCTCCAGAATGCCCCTTGGGTACGTCACACTTCTATCTGCCAATTGCAATGTAATTGAAGTTGGTTTGAGTTCTCTCAAACCCAAATACTCATAGACTGAGAATGGCAACAAATTGATACTAGAACCTAAGTCTAGTAATGTCACGACCCAAATTCCGGGGCCCTGTCAGATCTCTGAATCGTGATAACTTGGTAATGTTTATCATATATTCATCAAATAATCCTCATAAGCATTTGGCATTTAAATCAAATAATAAAATTAATTAATCAATGAGTTATAAATACTCATACTTTAATATGTTCTGTCTGCATCAATAATATACTAAAACATTAAATAACTTTCCTAAGCAAGGGCTAATCCCCTTATCTACTAAATTATTTTTCTCTCGTTCTCTCTTGTCAGCCACGCATGTTGAAATCTACGTGCTGAACATCGTTCCGCTTTGTCCCACCCGCAGCATGATTACCTGAAGGGGGTAACACAACATCAGTACTACTGGTGAATGAATATTCCTAATTACACAAATCACATAAAATATAACATCACATAATTCAGCAGGTATAAATCAGTAATCAAATATTATTAAGATTCTTTCACATACAAATCCGTGCCCATGCATATCACCACGCCTCAAAGGCCTTATCGTATACATGTATACCGGTCACAATGACCCTGTCTCATTAGACACGTCCACTAAGGACCAGCCATCACAATGGCCCCTCACGTCCATTAAGGACCAGCTGCTATAACGGCCACCATGGCCCGAAGCCATCTATCATCCGGACACAAGTCCAACATATGAAACCCAATGCATCATATCTCATAATCATATAGTAATTAAATTTCATTATTAATAATTTACACAACATTAGTGTGGACCCGTTGCCCCACTTCTTATCAAAATTGGTATAAGGTGATATAGTGGGCCCACACTATATGTAATACAATTTTACATCATAATAATCAGTCGTAGTATATTTAGTTAATCATAGTTAACTAAATATAATCACAAAACTTAAATTCACTTAATTAAGAAAAATTAAATTTATATTTCTACACGGTTTCCAAGTCTATATCCATAAATAGACTTCTTTTTATTTCCTGCACAGAACACAGAGAGGAGAAATTCAAGTCTAAATCCCTTGACAAAATCCAGTGGGTCCCACTTGGCTAAACCAAGATCAGACATCTAGGTTGTGGTCGCCCAAGGTGCATTCCTCTATTCAATGGTTCTGATCCATCATCAAACCACATCTTGGGGTCCACAAATCAAAACCGGCAATCTACTATTTCTTTCTCAATTCACGCCTGATAATCTTATGGCTGCTAGATAAACTAAGTAGATGGGACCCGCTTCCCATCAGTCCATCATCACTAGGGTCGACTGTGGGTCCCCCACAAGATGTAGGGTCTTGATCTTAGATCAAATCCTCGGATGGGTCCCACAACAGATTGTCGACTCTTTGTTCTGATATTTACCTCAATAAGCCTCCCAGACTCAATTGCGCAAAGATAGTGGTCAGATGGGTCCCAGTCCATCTTAGTCCTGCACTACCATGGTCGACCAGTAATCCTCCATCATGCTACCATATCTGATTTGAGATCAGATGGCCCATGGGGCCCCACAATCCACAATCGTTACTTACTCCAATGACGACTTGATTCTGGTAGCCAACGTATTGAGGAATTCATGAATTAACAACTCCATTAGAGTTGTATACTGCTACCAATCAGAACTTACATGATTTTCCATGACTTAAATAGAGTTTATGCCAAATCCATGATTACAGGATAATCTCTAAATACAGAAGCATTGAAAACAGTTGAGGCATACCAAATCATCAATCATCCATGATTAAATTATCCAAGGTATTTAGGAAGATCCACTCACCTTTGATACACGATCGTCGCCTTTGAATGCGAACTTGACATCAGCAGCCTTCCTCTCCTTCTCCTAAATTGCAATCCTCAATGCTCTCAGACTTTTCTCCAATGAATAGAATATATTATTAAGGGGTCGTTGGTTCTCATATATAAAAGGGAAGATGGATTCTCAATCCTCTCATACTTTCTATGTAGAGTTGTCATACAACTCTACTCCTTCCAAATCCATTCACGTGGAATGACTTACCAGTTACAAAAAGTATGGACTCTACTACCATTATAATATGGACTCTACTACCATTATAACTTGGGCCAAGCTATAACTAAAATACTACCTGGGCCAGACCAATCCTAGGCCCAAGTACTCAGGATATTACATACTCCCCTCCTTGGGAAATTTGGTCCATTTAAATTAATAACATACCTGTGACAAAAAGATGTGGATACTTGCTCCGAACGTCGTCCTCGAGCTCCCAGGTAGCCTCCTTTGGATCATGATGTGTCCATAGCACCTTAACTAGTTTGACTGTTCTTCGCCGTAACACCATGTCCTTGGTGTCTAAGATTGCAACAGGTCTCTCCTCATATGATAAGTTGGGTTGTAGATCCATGGACACAAGATCTAGTACATGAGATGGGTCTGGTTCATATTTCTTCAGCATTGACACATGAAACACTTTGTGAACTCCAGCTAGCTGTGATGGTAGGTCCAATTCGTAAGCATTCCCATCGCTCACACGTCCTGTAATCTTGAATGGTCCAATGTATCTCGGGCTGAGCTTTCCCTTCTTGCCAAATCGCATCACTCCCTTCGTTGGAGAGACTTTTAGGAATACGGAGTCACCCACCATAAATTCCAATTCTCTTCGGCGTTTGTCAGCATAACTCTTCTGGCGACTCTGAGCAGTCTTTAATCTGTCCCGGATTTTCTTAATATTCTCTGTAGAAGTTTGCACCCATTCAGGGCCTAAAATTCGTCGATCGCCCACTTCCTCCCAACAAATCGGAGAACGACAACTCCTGCCATACAAGGCCTCAAAAGGAGCCGTCTGAATACTCGAATGATAGCTATTGTTATAAGCAAACTTTGCCAGTGGTAACTGATCATCCCAACTGTCTTTGAAATCTATGGCACAAGCTCGAAGCATGTCTTCCAGCGTTTGATTTGTTCTTTCCGTCTGTCCGTCCGTCTGCCTGCGGGTGATATGCAGTGCTAAAATGCAGTTTTGTACCCATAGCCTTTTGCAAGCTTTTCCAAAATTGTGAAACGAACCTGGTGTCTCTGTCCAATACGATTGATGTTGGAACTCCATGTAACCTTACAATTTCCCGAATATAGGTTTTGGCCAGTTGTTCCATTGTAGTTTTTCATTTCAGTGGTAAAAAGTGTGCCGATTTGGTCAGCCGATCCACGATTACCCAAATTATTTCATTATGCCCTGAGGTTCTAGGAAATCCGGAAATAAAATCCATAGTGATATGTTCCCATTTCCATTCGGGTATTGGCAACGGCTGCAGTAATCCTTCCGGCTTCCTATGATCAGCCTTCACCTGTTGACAAGTAAAAAAACGGCCGACAAATTCAGTGACATCATTTTTCATGCCGACCCACCAAAATCTAATTTTCAAATTCTGATACATCTTAGTACTCCCTGGATGGATAGTATATCTTGTATGATGTGCTGCTTTTAAAATTTCATCTTTGATTTCTCGAACATTTGGTACACAGAGTCTGCCTCGGAAATATAATACACCACTAACAATAGAGAAATCTGGTTTATTGTCCATCTTGTCGAAGATATCTGCTAATGCTTTATCGTCCCGCTGGTGGTCCTTTATTCTTTGTATTAATTCAGGTTGAACCTTGAAGCTTCCCAATAATACTTTGTTGTCAATAGACCATAAGTTAACATCCAAGTCTTTGATCTCTTCAAGCAATCTCCACTCAGATGTCAAACAGGCCATCTGTGCTGATTTTCTACTTAAGGCATCGGCTACAACATTCACGTTTCCTGGATGATAAAAGATAGAGAAATCATAGTCCTTGAGAAATTCCATCCATCTTCGTTGTCTCAAGTTCAACTCCTTTTGAGAAAACATGTACTTGAGGCTCTTATGATCTGTATAGACTTCAAATTCTTCACCGTAAAGATAGTGCCTCCAAATTTTTAATGCAAAAACCACAGCTGCTAACTCAAGGTCGTGCGTAGCATAATTTTGTTCATGGACCTTTAGCTGTCTGGAAGCATACGCAATCACTTTTCCATGCTGCATGAGAACACACCCTAATCCTTGCAATGACGCATCACAGTAAATAACAAATCCTCCACTCCCAGCGGGGAGGGTGAGTATTGGTGCCGAGGTTAGTTTACCTTTCAGTGTTCGGAAACTATTTTCACAGTGCTCGTTCCAAGTAAACGGGACATCCTTCCTTGTGAGTCTGGTAAGTGGCCCAGCAATTGTAGAAAATCCTTGCACAAACCTTCGATAATAGCCTGCCAAGCCTAAGAAACTTCGAACTTCGGACACATTTGCAGGTCGTTTCCAATTCATCACTGCTTCGATTTTTGTAGGATCTACTGATAATCCTTCTCCTGAAATAATGTGGCCCAAAAAGGTGACTTGTTTTAGCCAAAAGTCACACTTGCTTAGCTTGGCATAAAGCTTGTTCCTCAACAGCTGTAAGGAGATATGCAGATGTTCTCCATGTTCGTGCCATTCCTTAGAGTAAATCAAGATATCATCAATAAATACCACCACAAATTTATCCAAATAGGGTTGGAAAACTTGGTTCATCAGTGCCATGAATGCGCGGGGGCATTGGTCAAACCGAAAGGCATGACTAAAAACTCGTAGTGACCATACCGCGTCCGAAATGCCGTCTTGGGAATGTCTTCCTCCCTCACTCTTAGCTGATGGTAGCCGGATCTGAGATCAATCTTGGAAAAATATTTCGCACCTTGTAGTTGGTCAAACAATTCATCGATGCGGGGTAGAGGGTACTTGTTCTTGATAGTCACCTGATTTAACTGCCTATAATCAATGCACATTCTCAGGGTTCCATCCTTTTTCTTCACAAACAACACCGGTGCTCCCCATGGAGACACGCTAGGTCGGATAAAACCCTTGTCTAATAACTCCTCCAATTGATCCTTGAGTTCCTTCAGTTCCGCAGGAGCCATTCGATAAGGTGCCTTAGAAATTGGGGCTGTTCCCGGCATTAGTTCAATAGTAAAATCGACCTCTCGAATTGGGGGTAACCCAGGTAAATCATCCAAAAATACATCGGGAAATTCCCTAACAATAGGGATATCTTCTAATCTTGGTTTCTGTTTATCTTCTGTGATGAAAGCTATAAAGCCTTTGCACCGACTTCTCAATAGCTCAACGGCTTTGATGGCTGAGATGACTATTGATCTAACAGGTCTCCTTTTTCCCACCAAACTAACATGAGCAAAACCCTCCCGGTTAAACCGAACTACTTTGTTAAAGCAATCTAAAATAGCTCGATACCTAGCAAGCCAATCCATTCCCAAGATAACATCAAAGTCATCCATATGTAACATTACCAGGTCCGCCGGCATCTGAACTTGTTCAATTTCTAGCATACAATTATAAAATATGGTGCTAGTACGAATGTGTTCACCCGTGGGTGTTGACACTACCAATGCATGAGTCAAAGTTGAGGGGGTGTTTCCTATCTTAGCAGCAAAAGTATGAGAAACAAAAGAGTGCGTTGAACCATAATCGAATAAAGTACTAGCTTCATGATTGGAAATTAAAACCATACCCTCAACCACATTATTGGCTGCTTCCGCATCTTGATGGGTCAGAGCAAAGACTCTCCCATTCTGTTGTTGCCCAGCTTGGTTCCCCCCTTGATTGTTCCTGCCTTGATTGTAATATTGACCCTGAGGTGGGTTCTGCTGATTTCCTCGGTGCTGGTATGTCTGATTTTGTTGGTAGGGACGCTGGTTCTGTGGACGCTCCTGTCGACGATCCTGCTGATTTTGCCTAAATGGTTGTCCTTGTATCTGGTTCTGATTCCTTCCTTGCCTTCTAGGACAGTCCTTTACCTGGTGTCCTTCCTGCCCACAACCGTAACATCCGCCCTTTCGTTTGGTCTGATTTCTCTCCCTAGCCTCCGGACAATCCTTTACTTTATGACCTCCTTTTCCACAACCGAAGCACACACCAGATTTCTTTCGACATTGACTTGTTTCATGGGATCCCTCACAGTGATTGCAGACTGGTTTAGCTCCAGTTTTCTGTTTCTTGTTGGGAAACTGGTGTTTATAATTATCTGATTTGCCTTCTGTTGTCACCAATTGGGTTTCTCTCTTTATATCATCAATTGCTTCTTCAGAAACGAAAGCTTTCTTTAGAGCCTCTGCATAAGTCTTCGGCTCGTGCAGCTTCACATCTTTCTTAATGTCTGGTCTAAGGCCATTAACGAATCGCTCCATCTTTTCTTCTTTTGTAGCCACTAATGTCTCCGCAAAGTGTGACAGTTCAGTGAACTTGATAGCATACTTGGCTACAGTAAGGTTGCCTTGCACCAATGTTTTGAACTCTCTCTTCTTCTGCGCCCGAATATGATCCGGTATAAACTTTTTTATAAATTCGCGCTTGAAGAAGGTCCAGGTGATTTCTGCTTCTTGCCCATTAAAGGACCTCTTGGCTGCTTTCCACCACTCCTTCGCATCGCCTTCTAGTTTGAACGCTGCTAATATAGCCTTCTGTTGTTCAGTACATCCCATGACCTCGAAGATGCCTTCCATATGTTCTGCCCACTTGTTTGCATCCCACGGGTTAGTGGTTTCTTCAAAACACTTTGGGCGAAATTCGTTGAATCTCTTGTATAGAGTATCCCTCTCACGATTTCTGCCTCCATTATTGCTGCCTTCGCCCGACCCACCTTTGTTATTGCTGTTTCCCTCGCCATTCTCACTTTGAAGGTGATGAATAGCTGAAATCTGTTCTTGAACCTGCGTATATGCTTTCATAAAACTTTCAAACATTTGCCGGGCGTACTCCGGCATTTCCATACTCCCATTGTTCTGCTGAATATTGTTGTTCTCATTCTCGTTTCCCACAGCGTTAGCCATTGTCTTAGTTCCTCTACAAAAAGAAAAATTGTGAGCCAAAAGATCAATAACAACATATCTTACTTTAGTTTCTACCGTTGACACCCCAACGTCCTCACCACGTTGCCTATGGGTTGCTAATTCTTTTAATTGCCCAAAACCTTATGCTCTGATACCACTTTGTCACGACCCAAATTCCGGGGCCCTGTCAGATCTCTGAATCGTGATAACTTGGTAATGTTTATCATATATTCATCAAATAATCCTCATAAGCATTTGACATTTAAATCAAATAATAAAATTAATTAATCAATGAGTTATAAATACTCATACTTTAATATGTTCTGTCTGCATCAATAATATACTAAAACATTTAATAACTTTCCTAAGCAAGGGCTAATCCCCTTATCTACTAAATTATCTTTCTCTCGTTCTCTCTTGTCAGCCACGCATGTTGAAATCTACGTGCTGAACATCGTTCCGCTCTGTCCCACCCGCAGCATGATTACCTGAAGGGGGTAACACAACATCAGTACTACTGGTGAATGAATATTCCTAATTACACAAATCACATAAAATATAACATCACATAATTCAGCAGGTCTAAATCAATAATCAAATATTATTAAGATTCTTTCACATACAAATCCGTGCCCATGCATATCACCACGCCTCAAAGGCCTTATCGTATACATGTATACCGGTCACAATGACCCTGTCTCATCAGACACGTCCACTAAGGACCAGCCATCACAATGGCCCCTCACGTCCATTAAGGACCAGCTGCTATAACGGCCACCATGGCCCGAAGCCATCTATCATCCGGACATAAGTCCAACATATGAAACCCAATGCATCATATCTCATAATCATATAGTAATTAAATTTCATTATTAATAATTTACACAACATTAGTGTGGACCCAACCCATACACACTTCACTGGTTGTTGCCCCACTTCTTATCAAAATTGGTATAGGGTGATATAGTGGGCCCACACTATATGTAATACAATTTTACATCATAATAATCAGTCGTAGTATATTTAGTTAATCATAGTTAACTAAATATAATCACAAAACTTAAATTCACTTAATTAAGAAAAATTAAATTTATATTTCTACACGGTTTCCAAGTCTATATCCATAAATAGACTTCTTTTTATTTCCTGCACAGAACACAGAGAGGAGAAATTCAAGTCTAAATCCCTTGACAAAATCCAGTGGGTCCCACTTGGCTAAACCAAGATCAGACATCTAGGTTGTGGTCGCCCAAGGTGCATTCCTCTATTCAATCGATCTGATCCATCATCAAACCACATCTTGGGGTCCACAAATCAAAACCGGCAATCTACTATTTCTTTCTCAATTCACGCCTGATAATCTTATGGCTGCTAGATAAACTAAGTAGATGGGACCCACTTCCCATCAGTCCATCATCACTAGGGTCGACTGTGGGTCTCCCACAAGATATAGGGTCTTGATCTTAGATCAAATCCTCGGATGGGTCCCACAACAGATTGTCGACTCTGTTCTGATATTTACTTCAATAAGCCTCCCAGACTCAATTGCGCAAAGATAGTGGTCAGATGGGTCCCAGTCCATCTTAGTCCTGCACTACCATGGTCGACCAGTAATCCTCCATCATGCTACCATATCTGATTTGAGATCAGATGGCCCATGGGGCCCCACAATCCACAATCGTTACTTACTCCAATGACGACTTGATTCTGGTAGCCAACGTATTGAGGAATTCATGAATTAACAACTCCATTAGAGTTGTATACTGCTACCAATCAGAACTTACATGATTTTCCATGACTTAAATAGAGCTTATGCCAAATCCATGATTACAGGATAATCTCTAAATAAAGAAGCATTGAAAACAGTTGAGGCATACCAAATCATCAATCATCCATGATTAAATTATCCAAGGTATTTAGGAAGATCCACTCACCTTTGATACACGATCGTCGCCTTTGAATGCGAACTTGACATCAGCAGCCTTCCTCTCCTTCTCCTAAATTGCAATCTACAATGCTCTCAGACTTTTCTCCAATGAATAGAATATATTATTAAGGGGTCGTTGGTTCTCATATATATAAAAGGGAAGATGGATTCTCAATCCTCTCATACTTTCTATGTGGAGTTGTCATACAACTCTACTCGTTCGAAATCCATTCACGTGGAATGACTTACCAGTTACAAAAAGTATGGACTCTACTACCATTATAATATGGACTCTACTACCATTATAACTTGGGCCAAGCTATAACTAAAATACTACCTGGGCTAGACCAATCCTAGGCCCAAGTGCTCAGGATATTACAAGTAAGGCTCTCTCAAATGTATGATCTCCTATCTTGCAAGGTATAGTAAAGCTCCCAGGGTCCTTCAGTTTTGGAGGAAGCTTTCTTGAAAGAACTGCATTGACTTCCTCAGTTAACTTAATCGCTTCATGATCTCTGAATCTCCTCTTATTTGTACATAACTCGTTGATAAACTTTGCATAAGAGGGTATCTTCTTGATAGCATCAATCAGCGGAATGTTAATCTCTACCTTCCTTAGAGTCTCGAAGATGTCCTGCGTGAACTGACTTTTCTTCTCCTGTCGCAGCCTTTGAGGGTAAGGTGGAACTGGTTTATACACCCTCTCTGGCTTTATAGAACTTGTTTCCTGAATAGGGGTGGCTGCAGTGTCTGAGCTCTTCGGGTCACATTTTTGATTCACATCAGTCTCAGTTTGCCTTGCACTGTCCTGTGGTTCAATGTCTACAGTTGTTGGATTTTCATGTGGCCCATTCACGCTGGTGTCTATGGCTGTACCATGCTGCCTCATTCTCCTGTAGACCTTCTTTGGCTCGTTGGTGACGGTAGTTATGGCCTTCATATGCTCATGATTTTTAGGGTTGATTTCAGTCTGACTTGGAAACTTACCGTCCTCCCTCTTGCTCAAGACATTAGCTATCTGACCCACTTGTGCTTCCAGTTTAGCCAAATTCTATTGAGTATTTGTAATTGCTTGGCTATGTTATGGAAATTAACGTGAGAGGACTGAATAAACTGGATCCCCAAACTTTTGAACTCATCTTCTTGTGGCTTTTGTGAATTGTTATGAGAAAAGTTGTTATTCTGGGGGTATTGGTAGCTTCTCTGCTGTCCTTGATACTGGTTCTGATTCCCTTGATTTCCTTGATTGTTCTGATTCCCTCCCCACGAAAAGTTTGGATGATTCCTCCATCCAGAATTGTAGGTATTTTTGTAGGGATTGTTTTGCTTAGGAAAAGTGTTACCAACATAGTTGGTATGTTCCTAGTATGTAAAAGATGACATGGGGCAACATTCAGTAGCATGGTTTGTGTGAGAACATATAGCATAAACTTCCTTTGGTGTCTGTCCTTGCATGTTGTTGGAAGCCATTGCTTTGATGAGCATGTCCATTTTTTTATACATTGCCGCCATCTGTGCAGCTATATTTCCTTGAGACTGGAATCATATATTCCTTGCTTCTTACCTATCTGTTTGTTTCGATAAGAAAATTGTTGTGAGTTTTCACTAAGAGTTTCAAAAAGATCATAAGCTTCCTCACTATTTTTCTCCATCAGGGCCCCTCCACACGCAGAGTCAACTATTCCCTTATTCAGCTCGTTTAGTCCTTCATAGAAAGCTTGAACCTGATCATCTTTGGTGAGGTTGTGATGTGGACACTTCAATAATATATCTTTAAAATGCTCCCACGCTTCCTAGAACCGATCTCCATCTTTCTGTTGATATGTTTGGATCTCTCTTCTTAACTGCCTTGTCTGTTGAGCCGGAAAAAATTTCTTCAGAAACTTACTGGCTAGCTGCTGCCAAGAGTTGATAGAACCAGCATCCAAGGAGTTTAACCATATTTTAGCTTTATCCTTAAGAGAGAAAGGAACCCATGTAGCCTGATGCCCTCTGCAGTAATCGATAAAAAGGACTCATTTTCTAAAGAAAAAGAGGGTAATCGATTTATAAGGTGGGCAGCAGTGCTAAGAGCTTCTGTCCAAAAACGAGTAGGAACAGAGGATTCAATGAGAAGAGATCGAGTAATATCAAGCAGATGTCTATTTTTCCTTTCAGCGACCCCATTTTGCTGAGGGGTATAAGGACAAGATTTTTGAGAAATTATTCCTTTTTGTTGTAAAAAAGTTTGAAACTCTGTAGACACATATTATCCTCTCGAATCAGAACGCAAAATTTTAATGCAAGTGGAAAATTGATTCTCAACATATGCTAAAAACATCTTAAAAACATTAAAGACATCAGTTTTAGAATGCAGAAAATAGACCCATGTAAATCTACTGTAATCATCAATAAATGTCACAAAATATTTATAATGAGCATGAGACAAATGAGGAGCGATACCCCAAACATCACTATGAACTAAATCAAAACACTGAATGCTATTGGAGGTAGAGACAAAAAAAGGAAGAGTCTTACTTTTTCCCATATTACATGTAGCACAATCAAAAGAAGCAAACTTAGAAAAGCCTATTGAGTTTAACAATCCAGAATTAACCATGTGAAACATGGTTTTAAAATTAGGATGTCCAAGCCTACTATGCCATAATTGACAATTATTTTGAGCAGAAAAACAAAAATCAGTTGCTGAATTATTCCTAATTGGAGTATTTAGATCAAGAGAAAATAAGCGTCCATGTTTAGGCCCCCTCGCGATCTCCCTCCCTGACATCTGGTCCTGCACAACACAACCAGAGGAGGAAAAGGAAACATTACAGTTGTTTTTAATGAGTTGTCCAACTGAGAGAAGGTTTGAAATTAAATTGGACAGTGATAAACATTCTTTAAGGGCAGGATACTGGAAATATCTCCAATGGCAGTGATAGGAAGATGTCCGCCATCGGCGGTTTGAACATGAGTATTGCCAGTATATTTTTTCAAGCTAGATAGTTGTGCACTAGAGTGAGTCAGGTGATTTGATGCTCCGGAATCAAGATACCAAATGGAAGAAGAGGTTTTAGATTTACCTGTGATGCCAAGTGCAGAAAATGCATTGACGATCATTTGTTGAACTAATTCGGGAGTGAGAGCAGGGGAAGAAGAACCAGGCTGTGAAGGCACAGATGTGGATGCAGCATCAGCAGTAGAATAGTCCATCTTGGCAGCATAGGCATTGGGAGTCCGAGTTTGTGGACGGCGGCGACATTCAGTAATGATGTGTCCCTTCTTCTTGCAGTAATTACAGAATTTCTGGTTGCATTGTGTCGCAAGGTGTCCATATTTTTTGCAAGAGTAGCATTGGACTTTGCTCATATCCCGAGTCTGAGGAGTTTGAGAAGACTGTGAGACCTGAAGAGATTGAGTGTTCCCTTTAGCAGAGTATGCAACAGGATAAGTCGCAGTGTGCTGTTGTCCAGATGGGCTTTTGTGCGAATACGTTGTTTTTCTCGCAGAAGCTCATTCAAACAAACATCCAAAGAAGGTAATGGGCTCCGGCTCAGCAGAGACGATGTTACAGTCTCATATTCAGGATGCAATTTCATCAAAAACTGGTCCCTGTGACTTGAGGCTTGAAGGTCTTGTATAGTTTTAAGAACATTGTTCGGAATAGAGGCATATTTAATCCCATCGTATTCACTCCACAAATTGCGGAAACCAGAATAGTAGTCCTGAATGGACAAGGTGCCTTGACTGTATTCTGCAATTTCACACTCAAGCTGAAATTGTCGTGCAGAATTGTCTTGATGATAAACTGTCAGCAAGTAACCCCACATCTCCTTGGAGGTCGTATAGGGTTTGAGGTTCAGAATCAGATGAGGTTCCACAGCCCCAAGAATCCATGTTTTTATTTTTGCATCTTTTGTATTCCAAGTAGAAATCTTTTTATCATCCTCTATAGGCTTTGGATTAGAACCAGAAACAAATCCCCATAATTCCTTGGCCTCAAGATATAATTGAAATTGAAAAGCCCATGCTGGATAGTTTTTACCATCAAATCGAATCAATTTAACCTCAGACTTCTCCATTTAGAACCAAATAAAGAGACGTAGAAAATAAGAGGTAAAACCAACAGTGCAGAACAGCAGGCAACAATTTGTGAACAAAAAGCACAAAAAAATGGTTCAGGTGACCTTAAAATTGATTGAAGATTCCTGGTGTGGGGTCCACTCTGATCCCGAAAAAATGTTGAAAAAATCACCAAAAATATCAGCAGAGATGGTCAACCATGGCTGTAGAATTTCCTGAAGATGTCATGATGATCGTAGGTGGGCCACTGTTGATCATATCGTGACAGAAGACTTTCTGTTTCCAATAACCACAGATCATTGATCTGGTTGATGCCAAGATTACAGATCTTTGATCTGTGTGTCTCCCAAGAGCAGTATAATTAATCAACAGCAGCAGCAGTACTGTAAAGAAGCAGCAGTACCAATCTGATATGAATCAGATGTTCACAGAGACAAAAAAAAAAAAACAACCAAGACGACCTTCAGGTTTGTGTCTAGATGAGCACGTGGGGCCCACAAAGGGATTGAAATGCTGATCAGGTGTAAGATCTGATTGCCAGACTTAATTGTCTTCCTTGAGATGAAATCTGGTGTGCAGATTCCAAGGATCCAAACTTTTGGACGGTGGAGATGAAAACTACTGCCAGAAATGGGAAAATCACGAGTTTGAGCAAATGGCCTACCTCTGATTGGCAAAAAATTGTGGAAAAATCACCAAAATTCCCTCCTGCAGTGGGCGACCAAGACTGTCGAGGTTTCCAGTTGTGTCTGGATGATCACAAGTGGGCCACTGTTGAATGGCTATGATCAGTAGTGGATGATTTGGCTGAATAGACTCTGAGATGTCTGAAACAGATCCTAGATCTGTTCTTTACTCCGGGAGAGGTTGATTCCTCTCAGATTACTTAGAAGATTGCAAATCCTTTATCTGATACCATATAAGAAACCATATACCAACTTAAAAGCTTAAGCTTATAAGTGGAAGGCCCAAACAGGTATATAAAGCCCTGTCCAACTTAGGACTTGGGCGATGTGGGATGTGGAACTTCCCAACACTCCCCCTCACGTGCAGGCCCAACAGATTTCATGGACGGGCCTGCTACGTGGGCGCGACAAGAGCGACAAGAGCCACGTGGGCTACACAAGAATGACGGGATCAAAACCCGCTCTGATACCATAACAATCATAGCATGTAAAAAGAGATTTTTGAATTCTCAATTCTTTTTGTTCCTTTACATTGGAGATTCTCTCCCATTAAATAGAATACAGATGCCTTAACAAAGGCTACAAATCAGCTAATCTAATCTAATTACAATCTACTATTAATGAAAGAGATAAATTAGCTAATCTAAATTCAATCTATAGAAGGAAGAAAACTGTGCAAGGATTTGACCAAATCCAACGAGATTGGATACCACCATATTGGGCCCAAGTGGGCCTGAGCCATCGTGTATTTGACATATGCAAACTCAAGAGCTTTGGACGGTTGGGGGTGTGGTGTTTGGACAAGTGATATGATTTCTTTAGGATTAGGATAAATGATATTATCTAGTTAAATTGTTATAGGATTGGAGAAGTTCAAATATTATTGTTTACCCTTGCATATTGTAATTTATTTATAGCGGATTTGTCAATGAAATGAATAAGATCTGTTTTGTAGAATTCTCTGTTAACACCCGTTCTGACTCTTGATAAAGGAGGGCTTGCATAGACTGGCTGTCAACTATAAAAATTGCCAAACCATATATGTACTTTGTGAAAAAGTAACACATAGCTAACCCTATTTACATTAGATAAGGTCTTGATGGTATGATATAGTAATGATATCCTTGTGGTCTTAGTATCAGCTACATTCTTTTATGTCCATTGTTTGTTAAAAAGAAAAACAAAAAGCCTTCTGCTTGCTTTTTTTTTTTTGTTTTAGCAGCGCAGGGACCCATGCTATTCGCAATTTTTTTGAATCTTTCCAAACTAATAAAAACATGGTTGCTAATGAACTTGGAAATAATTTGTGATCCCATTTTTTATTTTATTTTTTGAAAAATATCAAACTAAAAAAATTATGGTTGCTAAATGACCTTGGAAAGTGTTAAATCTGGTTTCTCGATGGTTGACTTCTACTTAGCATATAATGTTTCATTTTGTTGTTTGAATATCAGTGCTAATTGCACATGTCCTGAAAATACCAACACATGCAGACACGCATAAACACACAATGCTAAATGCATCATAACAACATGGAATCTTCTACTTAACTATTGTTGTCAATGGTTCCTTTCAGATATGCGGGGACATCCATGGACAGTTTTATGACATGAAAGAGCTGTTTCAAGTTGGAGGTGATTGTCCAAAGACGAATTACTTGTTTCTAGGAGATTTTGTCGACAGGGGTTTCTACTCAGTCGAAACTTTTTTGCTGCTTCTGGCACTAAAGGTAATATGCCCATTCTGTCCTCTTGAAAAATATTATTGTTTTTCTTTTTGGTAAATGGTAATTCAGATTTTATTGCGAACTAGGTGAAAAGAAATCAAGCATAAAACAGCAATCCTAATTAAACTTCTACAACATGGATATTTTATTGAAAAGCTTATTTTTCTTGGATTACATGGATTACATGTGGGCTTCTTTTTTTTTTTTTAATTTATTTTGTGCATGCTTTTAAAGTATTAGCAGTTTTATCTAATTTTGCAATCCTGAACGTTTTGGCATAAATGCAATCGAAATGCCTCATTAGAATGAGCCCCCGTCATTGTAGAATTTCCAAATCACATCTCCTTGAAAGTGGATTTTGTGAGTGCAGTTAATATTTATTTGTATCATTTTGGTTATTTTGTTTTGACTACGATACAGATGGAAGCTGTTTTGATGTTGGATGTTCAGAAAAGGGGCTTGGTGCTGCATTTTTTTCAGTTATGCTAGTATTCAACTACTTTTTTTTTTTTTTTTGAATGGTCGTATTCAACTACTTTAAAAATAAGAAAACAGTAATAGTGCATTCTTAACTATGATGCACAGTCTTTGTGGATGTGATACATGATATGTACAAATTGTTATACAATGTTTTCTTGTTTCACATAGTTTTCAGGTGGCTGCATCTGCTTTGCTGGCATTTGTGTGCCAAAATCGAGACTGCCTCAAGTTTGGCCCCACATTTAGATGCACTGGCTGAAAATGAGCCCAGACAACTCATCACTTGGGATTGTATAAAGCAAGCACATTAGGGATATTTATTGGCCAAAATGGCCACTTTACATATATATTTGTTATTGGTAGTAAGCATTTAGTAGGAAAAATTGAATTTCGATGGAAGTTCTACTATGAATCCAGGTGTGGTAGGAATTGGAAGGTTTCTATTAGGATTCTGCATCTTGTACTATTCTTACCTTTTTGGGAACTCTTGGTTCATGTGGGGTAGTGAAACTGAATTTCTGTTGACTGGTCTTTTGGAAGCAGTTAAAAGGAATCTGCTACCCCTCATTATTGATGCAATCAAAGAAGAGCTGCAACACTGATGGACACTTTGCAGTTTCTGCAGGAAAAGCTGACAGCTTCATGTCTCTTTGAACACCACACAATCACAAGAGAAGAGGGAAACATCCATTGAATCACCAAAGACCAGTATATAAATGAATTGTGGAAGAAAACTCATGAAATTTCCCTTGTTCAAGCCTCTCAAAGGGAATTTTATTCTACCATAGAAAATTCATCCACTTCATAAATTATATATAGCAGTCTCTTTTCGAATAAAATCCTAAACTACATTACATGCACATCTAACTCAATATAAAAGACTCCTAATGCAACTGATATTATTAGAAAGTTTTGAAGGAAAGAAGTACTAAAGAGGATTTGCAACAGTTTGTTTGTTCACAGAGCAGATCATAGGTACAGATGGTATAAATTGTAGCTGTAGGTGTTACAACCCAAAACCGGGGTTTCTAAAAAAGTCCATCTTTCTTGTCGTTGTATTTTTTCTGCGTTTATGAGATTAGGTCAAATCAAATTGCATCAGAATTTTTCTCAAATTATTAAACATCAGTCATTCTTAGCAGAGCATGAGTAATAATAAGTCCTAATTAATTTGCTCAACGTCAAAATTGTTTAACCGAGTAATAAACAAAATCAAAACTATAGAAAATCTTGACCAATTCTAGGGCCTCATTACAACTGTTCAACTTAAACTAAAATTAACTTTTCTCATTGAGTGTTCTCTGACAACTCTATTCTATGTCATCTGCACTCCACTCTTTATATTCCTGAAGCTCCATTTCGCTTGCGTCTTCCTCGTCAGGTTTGTTGACCATCTCCTCACCTATAAAGTGCCATGGAATGGGTTAGGTTTATGAAAACCTAGCAAGCAAGCATTTAAAATATTCCATACAATCACAAATAGAATTAAAGACAGGTAATGATCACATGAAGTCAATGACAAGGATATACAAATGCTAGATTGTGCAAGAATAGAATTACATCATAAACAAGAATCATCATATTGTGCTAGAAGAATAACAAATTACTAAGCAAAATGGAAATCCACATGAGCTAAATGAGTGGTGTTTTTAGCCCACTACCAAGCCGACAAAGTTGCTATGAATATTATACGGCCCTCCATTTATTTTGGCAGGAACAAGAACAAAACTGGTACCCAAGACTCATCGTAGGAATTTTTTTATGGCCATCAAATGAGGTTTGGTACCAAGTGATAATGATCACTTCTAGTAAGAATAAACTATAGCTAGTTATAAATAAATTGCAAGAACCTCCATGCAGCTGCGTCTCAGCCATGCTAGATTGTTAACAACTTTGTGGTGCTGACTCATCAACAGTCAAGGGTTTCTGCCAAGACATAATTATAGACAAGTACATGAAAAATAAGGAAACTACTCCAAGCATAAGCTGGTGTCCATAATTGACATAGTTCATTTGAGTAGCCCTACTAGTACCAAATAACAAATAATCTCACCAAACTTTTAAACAAGCTAGATTGGTGTCTAGATTCCGTCCATTGTGACTCCATTATCACATTGAAAATAATTGGAAACATTAGGTTACATGTGCAAACTAAAACTACATCAAATCAGCCAATTTACATGTCTGGCAAAGGGTTAGGGACCAAATATAAAAGTTACAGCAATAGACAGTTTTTATTGGTAAGGTAACCTTGCATCACTTATAATTGTTTCGTATGATGTCCGATTTTGATGATCTATTTATGGATCTCATACTATTGACGAGACGAATCCATTGGACCATAGATTGCCAAATTCCGAAATCAGTTGGCCCTCGAAAAGTGGCCCACACGCTAGCTATCTTTTTCTGGAATTTCGTATTTTACCCCTTTCAAATATCCAATTATCCCTAAAATACACATGGAATCACAATCCAACCAAAAAGTAGGGTTTACTAGATAGATACTAGGGTTTAGACAAAATCTCCACTCAAGGATGAAATAATTTTTAGATTTAAGATCAAAACCCAATTTACAACATGCAGGACAACGGATCCTAAGCAACCGTACTAGAGAAAGATCAAATAGAAATACGAATCACATACAGGGTGCAAACATTCAAAATCCTAGGTTTTAGACTTATCATTCACAGGCAAGGACCAACACAAATACAAACCTATGATACCATAAAGCTCTAGACACAACATGATTTCCTAATACCATGTTGGACGACCACAAGGATCTCGAAATTAGATCTTGGCCAATCTACTTGCTACTTTTTGAAGTTATTGGGTGTCTAGAAGCATTATGATGTCATACCCTTTAGTTCCACATCATCCTACGCATGTGAATCAATAATTCATAGGTGAACATCAAGCCAATACGATCTCCTACTGCTGGACCCAGATTTACACATCCCTAATCAAGTCCAAACTCACATATACACTGTTAAATTCCCCAAATTAACCAACCTTAATGTCTACATGTGAGAATCATCTAAAATCCAACATCCTATGATGCCCTAGGGTCATAAGTGACAATCTTACGATCGAAAAGAGTTTTGAATACTCTTGAGAATATATTATTCTGTGTGTTTCTCTTGGAGAACCAGCACATGTATATAGGATTACAAGCCTTTAATCAAGGCAATTTACAAAGTAAATTTAGCTAATCACTAAGCTAAGTTAGGAAAGCAATCAATCTAATATTTACAGCATAATCAATCAATGACTCAATCAAATCTAAACAAATCATCGTGATATATGCAAGCTTGATGGACTGATGGGCCTTGGGCCCCTTCATGGGTCGAGGGCCATCTTAACACCCCCCCTCAAATTGATGCGGGAGAATCAACGAGCAGCAATCTGCCAACCAAGAATTGATGGCGAGGTCTGGGAAGACCTTTAGTAAGAATATCAGCAATTTGAAACTCAGTGGAGACATGAGGAAGGCTGATGACATCACGTTTAAATTCATCCCGTATGAAGTGACAATCAACCTCGATGTGTTTAGTACGTTCATGAAAAATAGGATTCTCAGTAATCCGAATGGCACTTGTATTGTCTGCATAGAGGGGAGTAGCTCCTTCTGCAGGAAATCCAATGTCAGAGAGCAGACCACGGAGCCAAAGTATTTCTGAGCAGGCAGCGGACATAGCTCGGTACTCAGCCTCAGTAGAGGATTTAGAAACCTTTTCATGTTTCTTGCATTTCCAGGAAATGAGACTATCACCCAAGAACATGCACCATCCTGTGGTTGATCTGCGAGTATCCGGACAACCCGCCCAATCAGCATCGGAATAAGCTTTGAGAAAAAGAGGATTCTCTGATGGAAAAAACAACCCGTGAGTTGGTGTGCGAATAAGGTACCGAATGATGCGACGAACAGCAGCCAGATGAAGATGACGAGGAGTAGTCATGAACTGACTCATGAGATTGACCGCAAATGAGATATCAGGACGCGTGATCGTGAGGTAGATCAAGCTACCCACTAACTGGCGATATGCGGTAGGATCCGGAAGAAGGTCACCCTCATCTTTACTGAGTTTAACATTTAGTTCGATCGGCGTATCGACTGGAGCGGAAGAAGTAAGTCCAGCCAATTCAATAAGATCAACCGTATATTTGTGCTGACTGAGAACTATACCTTTAGGCGATTGATGAACTTCAAGGCCAAGGAAATAGTGTAAGGGGCCTAGATCCTTCATTTGAAATGTCTGATGAAGAGAAGCTTGGAGTGCCTGAATCATTTGTGCATTAGGACCAGTAATGACAATATCATCAACATAGAGCAGAAGGACAGTAATGCCGGACGGATCATGATGTAAGAACATGGAAGGATCATACTGGCTGGGATGAAAATCCAAGTGCAGAAGGGCATCCTGAAATTTCTCAAACCATGCACGAGGAGCTTGCTTCAGACCATAGAGGGAGCGACGGAGCTTAGCAACCATACCCTTCCCAGAAGAGGACCCCGGAGGCAGACGCATATAAACGTCTTCTTTGAGATCACCATGAAGAAACGCATTTTTGACATCCATTTGATAGAGAGGCCAAGACTGAGATGCAGCAACAGCAAGAATTATGCGAACGGTGGTCATCTTGGCAACCGGAGCAAAAGTCTCATCATAATCAATGCCATATTCCTGCCGATTCCCGAGAGCGACAAGACGCGCCTTATATCGATCTAAAGATCCATCAGATTTTAACTTGAGAGAAAATACCCACTTACAGCCAATAGGTTTGACACCCACAGGAGATGGGACAATATCCCACGTATGATTTTGCGCTAACGCCTCCAATTCTTCTTGCATAGCCTTGTTCCAACATGGGTCCTGCACAGCCTGAGAATAGGATTGGGGAATGGAAGAGGAAGATAAAGTGGCCATTAAGGAAGTATGGGAGAACCCATAACGGGATGGTGGTACTGAAATCCGAGTGGAGCGACGCAATGAAGGATGGCCAGATGGAGCAACGGCTGGTCTTGGATCAGATGCCGGAGGAAGAGCAGGAGGGGGATCCCTGGTAGGCGCTGTGCTGTTCCGTCTCTGATACACAAAATTGGGATTAAAACGAACAACTGACGTGTCGTCAGAAAAACCAGGTAAGGACACAAAAGAGAAGTCAGGAGGATCAATGTGTTTTTGAAAAAAATACTGATGTTAAAAAAAAACGACATTCCTAGAGGTACGGACACGACGAATGTGAGGATCATAACAAAGGAACCCTTTCTGGAAGGGTGCATAACCTAAAAACACACACTGAGCTGATTGTGCTGTGAGTTTTGTCCTCTCAGAAGGAGGCAAGTGCACAAAACAAGTGGAGCCAAAAACATGAAGATCCGCATAGGATGGATCAGTTTGGTACAAACGGTAATATGGGCTTTGATTCTCAATGGAGGGTGATGGCATGCGATTGATAAGATGAGCGGCTGTAGCCAGTGCCTCAACCCAAAAACGAGTAGGAACGGAGGACTCCAGAAGAAGGGAACGCGTGACATCAAGGAGATGTCGATTTTTCCTTTCAGCGACCCCATTTTGCTGGGGAGTATAAGGACGAGATTTTTGAGAAATAATCCCTTTTTGTTGCAAAAACTGTTGAAAATCAGAGGACATGTATTCCCCGCCAGAATCAGATCGTAAGATTTTAATGCAGGTGGAAAATTGATTTTCAACATAAGCCAAGAAAATTTTAAAAACAAAGAAAACATCAGATTTTGAATGGAGAAAGTAGACCCATGTAAACCGACTGAAGTCATCAATGAAAGTCACAAAATATTTGTAGTGGGCATGGGAAAGAGCTGGAGCAATCCCCCATACATCACTATGAACTAAATCAAAGCACTTAGAGGTGTGTGAAGTGGAATGAGGAAACGGAAGAGTTTTGCTCTTCCCTATTTTACAAGTAGCTGTAGAAGATAACAGGCCTTTTTAAAATAGGCCCTGGTCCATCCAGGCCCATGTATAATCTTTCTTTGTTTAGATTGTATCAATTAGATCAATTAGCTTTATTCTCTCCCTGTATAGCTGATTTCTTTCCTCTTCTTTCTTTGTATAGATTAGGAGATATTCTTTGATTATTCTAATTTGTATACTTAGCTTGTTTAGAGCCTTAATTGAGGCACAATCTAATTATAAATACAAACAGTCGATCCTCCATTGAGGTATGACCTTCTCCCACATTGTTCTGTGCTCCTTCTTCTTCTCTTCCACATAATCTCACATGGTATCAGAGCCTTAATTGCCTTCTCTCTTTGATTCAGTCACTTGGATCTTCTTCCTGGAGTGTCTGATCATCCCTAATAGTGTCTGATCATCCCTGATCAAGACGTGGCCCACTTCGGATCATTTTCAACATCTCTCACGATCACCTCCATCTTGGTCGACCAGCATCACTGGTATTTATGAGCATTTTTTTGGATTTTTTCTCCCATCAGAGGTAAGGTTTCCAGCAACATTTGTGATATTACTATTTCTTGCCTCTGTTTTCATCAAAACCGTCCAAATTTGTGGATTTTGATCCGATTTGAGTGAAACTTTGGCCTGGAGTTGCGAAAATAACTCATCCTTCCATTCCATACCCCTGATCGGGCCGCGATCAACTAGTCAGATCTCACAAGGAGATCGACTGACTGTCGAACCATGTCGACATGACGTATTCACGTCAGTTTGCCGCTGTTCTTCTCTTTTATCACTATGGCCCACCTGTGATGATCACAAAATTAACAACGATCATTCCCAACTTGGTCGACTGATTATTCTGGGAATTGTAGTGATTTTTTCTGGATTTTTGGCATCATCTTTGTGGTAGTTTTCACCTCTTCTTCATCCGACTATTTTCTCAGAAGGTTTTCATCAGATCCGTCCAGTATTGCGGATTTTCATTAGATTTGTATGAAACTTGATCTGAAAGTCACTCAGAAGTATCAATCAGAGGTCTGTGTTCCTTGATCAAAGATTTGATCACTTTGTGGGCCCCACGTGTTCACTCCAGTAGCCAAAAAGGGGTCGTCAGCCTATTTTATACCATTTTTTTTTCCTGTTTTGGGTTCTTCTGCTCCAGCAACAGATCTGAACCATATTTCAGATTTATTTGGCTGTTTCTTTTCATCTGATTGCTGTCCCATCCTCCCTTTTCTCTTTCTGGGCGTGGCTAAGTGCAGATCAGTTTCTTTCTGCGTGGTTGAGTGAAGAACAGCAGTACTGCTTACTGTTTTCTGGCTTATCTTTTCCTGGTTGAGTACAGAACACCACTACTGCTTGCTGACTTTCTGGTTTATCTTTTCTTGTGACTCTTTCTCCTGTTTTGTGATCATGGAAAAATATGATGTTATCCCTGTTAAGTTTAATGGGCAAAATTATATGGCCTGGTCCTTCCATTTGAAAAACTTTGTCGAAGGACAAGGGCTCTTTGCTTATCTTGATGGAACAGTAACTAAGCCTCCTACTTCAAGTACATCGGATTCCAAAGCCTTAGCCACCTGGTCCAAGGAAAATGCTAAAGTAATTACTTGGATACTCAACTCTATTGATTCCTCCTTGGCCGTGGCTCTTCAAGCCTATACTACAGCAGCAGATATGTGGGCTCATCTTAAGAAGATCTACCATCAAACCAACAAAGCCCGGAAATTTCACTTGGATAGTGAAATTGCAAAATTTACTCAAGGGGATAGATCGGTGCAAGAATACTTTAATGGCTTCCTCACCTTATGGACTGAACGAGACTCCATGTTGATTTAGACAGTCTCTACTGGTTTTCTCTCCGAGGCTCTTAAACTTCAAGAGGAAACTCACATTAGCCAATTCCTTATGAATCTACGGCCAGAATTTGAATCAGTTCGGTCTGCCCTCATGAACCGAGAACAGTCTGCTAATCTTGATACCTGCTTTCAAGAAGTACTACGCGAAGAACTTCGTCTCATCTCCCAGCGGACTATTCTTGAAGAACCGAAGGCTCTCCTTGCACCCCTTCCAGCTGACTCTGCTCTTCTGGCAACCCCCAATCTGAAGCTCACTCAATGCTATGAATGCAAAGGATTTGGTCATATTGCCAAGAATTGCCGCAAGAAGTTGGTTTGCCGCTACTGCAAGAGGTCTGGTCATCTTATTGATGACTGCCGGAGCCTCCAGCGACGGAATGAGGGGCAGCCTAAGAAGCCTCCCGTCAATCTGCCAAGACAGAATATTCCTTCAGCATTCCAGGCTCAAGCACCATCATCTGATGCAGGCAGCACTTCATCTGGGGCCATATCCATGACTCCTACTCAAATTCAAGAACTGATTCGGAGCACGGTTACTTCTGCATATGCATCTATGGGCATATCTGGTGGTCGGTATCAAACTCACTTTCATATAGCATCTCCTGCTGTTCATTCATCTGCTTATCTTTCTTCCCCTATTACCTCTTCCACATGGTTTTTAGATTCAGGAGCCTCCAATCACATGACATCTGTAGAACATAGCTTTACAGATTCCCACCCTTATCTTGGAAATGAGAAAATAACCACTGCTAATGGTGATCAACTTCTCATTTTAGGAGTTGGTACCATTACTTTATCTAGTGTTTCTGGCCAGTCCATCACTCTTCCCAAAGTTTACTTTGTTCCCAACTTATCAGTCAATCTTCTTTCTGTAGGACAACTTATAGATGATGGCTATCTTGTTCACTTTTCTTCCTCTGGTTGTGTTATACAGGTGCGACAAACTGGGAAGGTGATCGCGACGGGGAGTAAACATGGGCGCCTATTCTTGCTAGATACTGGACATCAATCTTTCTTTACTTCTTCTCCTAATTTCAATAAATTGTGGACTGTTTGGCATAAACGTCTTGGTCATGTGAACAATGCAAATTTGCTTTCCCTGTTTAAATTTGGTTATTTGGATTCTACTATGGATAATAAAATGCTGTCTTCTTTATCTCAATCTAAGTGTGAAACTTGTTGCTTAAGTAAAAGTCATATTTTGCCTTTTCCTATTCATAATGCTCGTGCCTTGGCATCATTTGACATCATTCATTCAGACGTTTGGGGAATTGCTCCTACCTTGAGTAGGACTGGATTTAAATACTATGTGACTTTTATTGATGACCATTCTCGTCATACTTGGATTTACTTTATGCGCATGAAATCTGAAGTCTTCTCCATCTTTCAAACATTTTATAACATGGTCCAAACCCAATTTCAGAAAGCAATAAAAATTCTTAGATCAGATTCTGGTGGAGAATACATGTCTCATGAATTCTCTGCCTTCCTTTCTGATAAAGGAATTATACACCAAAAATCTTGTCCACATACTCCTCAGCAGAATGGGGTTGCGGAAAGAAAGAACAGACATATTCTTGAAACTGTTCGTACTTTGTTGATTGCATCCTTAGTTCCTCCTAAGTTTTGGTGTGATGCTGCACAGACTGCTGTGTATCTTATCAACCGACTTCCTAGCTCTGTTCTAGGCAAGACTACTCCTTACGGAGTTCTCTTTGGTCAAACTCCTTCATACTCTCACTTACGTGTTTTTGGTTGCCTGTGTTTTGTTCATCTTCCTCCCACTGAGCACACAAAGTTATCTCCACAAGCTGCTAAATGCATTTTTTTAGGTTACAGTAATGAACACAAAGGTTTTTTGTGTTATGATCAATTGGAAAAACGCATGCGCATCTCTCGTAATGTTATCTTCTTGGAAAATATTCCCTTCTTTTCTTTACATTTGGATAGTCATCCTATTGCTGTCTCCTATCTGCCACAATTCTCAGAGTCTACTTCTCCATCACCTCCTCTCAAAGTCTATGTACGGCGGAACAAGGTCTCTCCTCTGGCGACTCCCTCTCCTGATCCTCTCCCAGCGCCGCATACTGAGTCTTCAGGTAATGATAATTCTTCTAGCACCATTTCTCTGCGACGATCTAGTCGTCTTTCTGTTGCCCCTAACCGCTATGGATTTCCTGCTCTTCTTACTTCCTTGGATAGTACGCCTATACCCACCTCATATTCACAGGCCTCAAAGATTGCTTACTGGCAGGATGCTATGACTGAGGAATTAGTTGCTCTTGAAGCAAACCAAACATGGGAATTGGTACCGGCCCCGGATGGAGCCTCTGTGATTGGCAGCAAATGGATATACTCCATCAAAGTTCATGCTGATGGGACTCTTGATCGCTACAAAGCCAGATTGGTTGCACAGGGTTATAAGCAGGAATATGGAATTGACTATGAGGAAACATTTGCTCCAGTGGCGAAAATGACCACAGTTCGTACTCTTCTTTGTGTCGCGGCAGCCCGCAATTGGCCTCTATGGCAAATGGACGTCAAGAATGCTTTTTTACATGGGGACTTGCGAGAGACTGTTTATTTAAAACCTCCTCCAGGTTATGCTTGTCCTCCAAAGCATGTGTGCAAATTGAAGAAAGCTCTTTATGGACTTAAACAAGCTCCCAGGGCTTGGTTCGATAAGTTCCGGGCAGCAATCCTTCAGGCCGGATTTCGTCAAAGTCACTCTGATAGTTCCCTCTTTCTGCGATGGACATCGGAGGGCTACACATTCCTCTTAGTCTATGTTGATGATATGATTATCAGTGGTAATGATAATGCAGGCATTACTGATCTCAAACACCACCTTACTCGCCACTTCAGAATGAAGGATCTTGGTCCTCTCACCTACTTTCTGGGGCTTGAGTTTATGCGTAACAAATCAGGCATTAGGGTTCTTCAGCGCAAATATGCGACAGATTTGATCACATCGGCCAGGCTTGATGATGCTCTCCCTTTTGATACGCCTCTGGAATTGAACAGCAAAATCAGTTCTGCTGATGGCACTCCCCTGGATGATCCATCTGTTTTCCGGCGGATCGTTGGTAGTTTGGCACACAAGAAGAAAGACCAGGAGATTTATTTAATAAACCAGAATTTAACATAAGAGAGAAAGTCTTTGAATTTGGATGTCCTAGATTTGAATTTGGATGTCCTAGACGATTATGCCACAATTGGCAATTATCTCTAAGAGAAAAACAAAATACATTATTGTCAAAAAGATTCCTAGAATTGTGAAAAAGATCCAGTGGAAACAAGCGCCCGCACTTAGGTCCCCTCGCGATCTCCTTCCCGGACATCTGGTCCTGCACAACACAACCAGAAGAAGAGAAAGAGACATTGCAATTATTTTCAACAAGTTGTCCTACGGACAATAAGTTGGAAGTTAAATTAGGGCAAAGGTAAACATTTCTCAATGGAATGGGACCAGGGATATCACCAACAGCAGTAATGGGAACATGTTCACCGGCAGCAGTTTGAATTTGAAGAGGACCATTGTAACTTGTCATAGTGGAGAAGGGGGTGGTGGAATTTGTCATATGATTAGATGCCCCAGAATCAATGAACCAAGTAGAAGATGAAGGTGACTTACCTGAGAGACTAAAAGCAGATAGGGCATTGATAATCATTTGTTGAACTATTTCAGGAGTGAGAGATGAGGAGGGCCCAGGCTGTGAGACAGATGAAGGAGCAGGCATAACTGAGGAAGCCACATATGCGTGTGGAGTCGGAGACTGTGAAGTCTGATACTGCTGAGGCGGATACTGTGGAGTCTGAGACTGTGTTGACGGACGTGGTGGACGACGGCGACATTCAGAGATGATATGTCCCGACCGTTTACAGTAACTGCAGACTTTCTGTTTACACTGAGAGGCAAGGTGCCCAAATTTCTGACAGCTGTAGCATTGGGTTTTGCTCAAGTCTCGAGGCGGAGGCTGAGAAGTTTTATTGGCCGAGAACGCGACTGAATAGGTATCAGTCTTTTGTTGAGCAATATGAGCCGAGGTCATAAGACGCTGTTCTTCGCGTAAGAGCTCATTCAAGCAGACATCTAATGAAGGTAGTGGCGTCCGATTCATCAGAGCAGACCGGACACTTTCAAATTCATTCCGTAGTTTCATCAAAAACTGATCTCGCTGACTAGAGGCCTGAAGGTCTTGAATAACAGTCAATACATTGTCATCCACATCCGCATACTTAATACTATCGTATTCCGACCAGAGTGTACGGAAACCGGAATAGTAGTCTTGTATGGACAAATTTCCTTGTGTATATTCAGCAATTGCATATTCAAGATGGAATTGTCTGGCAGAGTTATCTTGATGGTATATTTTCTTCAAATACCCCCACATAGCTTTCGAAGTGGGGTAAGGCTTGAGATTCATTATCAGATGAGGCTCAACGGATCCCAGAATCCAGGATTTGATTTTGGCATCTTTAGTATACCAAGAGGAGATTTTCTTCTCATCCTCAGTTGGTTTAGGGTCCGTGCCAGAAACAAAACCCATAATTCCTTTGCTTCGAGATATGTTTGAAATTGGAAAGACCAGGCAGGATAATTCTTTCCAGTAAATTTGATCAAAGTGATCTCAGATTTGTCCATCCCAACTGTATATTGTGAAACAGTGAAACAACAAGTGATAAACTCAGCAAAGTAGCTGAACTTTAGTATTGTGAGTGCTGGAGAAGGTACTGGACAGAGCCAAACACCAAAAAAAAAAAACACTCAGGCCAAACAGAGAACAAAACAGAATAAAAAAGCCCCTGACGTCCTTGATTTTCACTAAAAAAACCTTACGTGGGACCCACAGATGATCCTAGACACTGATCAGGATCTTGATCTGTGTAGACACACAATTTTCGCTCAGATTGGAAGAAGTTTGAACTCAATCTGCTGAAGATCAAAAAATCTGTACGGTCTTGATCAAAACTTGTGCCAGTTTTGAGAAATCACAAGAATGATCAAAAAAATACCTTACAGTGTCGAAAAAATTCTGAAAAAATCACCAAAACACTGAGAAGAGTTGGGCGATCTTGACTGGAAGGATCCTTGATGATGCTGTGATGATCGCAGGTGCGCCACAGTTGATCTGAGCCTATCGCAGGAACAGGATGGATGCCGATCTCTTGAAAACAGATCCTCTATCTGTTTTTTTTTTCAAGAGAGAAAGATTTCTCTCTATTGATTCCTTGAATGAATTTTAATGCTGAAGATTAGAACCACGCTCTGATACCATGACAATCTTACGATCGAAAAGAGTTTTGAATACTCTTGAGAATATATTATTCTGTGTGTTTCTCTTGGAGAACCAGCACATGTATATAGGATTACAAGCCTTTAATCAAGGCAATTTACAAAGTAAATTTAGCTAATCACTAAGCTAAGTTAGGAAAGCAATCAATCTAATATTTACAGCATAATCAATCAATGACTCAATCAAATCTAAACAAATCATCGTGATATATGCAAGCTTGATGGACTGATGGGCCTTGGGCCCCTTCATGGGTCGAGGGCCATCTTAACAATAAGATCCCCAAAATCAGTCGCTTTAGGTTCAGCCAGCGTGGATCCCTTCATGGAGGTCCATGGCTAGGTCTCTCAAATCCAATCTTAGCATATTTTTAGTATTTTACGCTTCCTAATCATGAGTTGTTGAATTTCAAACATATCTCACATGAACAGATACATACAATGATGAATCAAACCAAAAAAAAGTATTAACTGCTGTAACAAATTTGAAACCCTAATTAATCAGCGACAAAGAACACCGAGACAACATATAAAATCGAAAAACACCGAAACCCTAAGTGCGCATGTCAAAAGGATCCCAAATCATGAAATCCCAAGAGATCCAGACCTCACAACCCCAATTCATGGTCAAATCATGTTCGGCCAAGGCCAAACATGTTTCGATCATGATGGATTCCCCCATAATTGCTCACGGCCAAGTGGAGAACACTCCCCCTTGCATACTTGTGGTCATGGTGCATCATCTCTTAGACTCTACGGTTTTGGGTTCTTTCACATGGCCACATTAGATCAATTCCTTGTTTAGGCTTTGGTTATGGTTTTCTATATTAGAATCAATTTAGAATTATAGGGGAAATCACGCATGTTCAATTAATTGGGTTTGTTTGCTTGCCTATTTTGTTAGATGTGTGTGTGTGTGTGTGTGAGAGAGAGAGAGAGAGAGAGAGAGAGAGAGAGAGAGAGAGAGAGAGAGAGAGAGAGAGAGAGAGAGAGAGAGAGAGAATGGGCGCACAAGCTTCTTTATTGAGTTGGGGCTCCGTCTTTGTGTTTGACTGGACTAGGAGTTCTAGTTTAAGTTGAGGTCTCTCTCCTATCATCATCATCACAGCCTTGTCCCAACTATGTTGGGGTCGGCTATACGAATTCTGTTTCTCCATTTCGATGTATCATGAGCCAAATCCTCAAATAAGTTACACTTCTTCATATCTATCTTTACCACCTCCATCCACGTCCTCTTTGGCCTACCTCTTCCCCTTGGTGGGCCATCCTTCATGGACAAACTTTTCCTTACCGGCGCTGTTACCGGCCTACGTTGGACATGCCCAAACCATTTCAGACGAGTTTCTCTAATTTTATCCCCTATTGCTGCTACCCCTAAATGCTCTCAAAAGCGTTCATTTCTAATTCTATCATTCCTAGTTTTACCACACATCCACCTCAACATTCTTAAGAGAATCTCATCTCTGCTACATCCATTTTGTGCATATGTTGCTTCTTGATTGGCCAACATTCTGCTCCATAGATGTTTGCACCAACCCAAGAAAAAATTCTGCTCTATGAGGGATGGTTTTTGGGCATCGATATCAAGTATGTTATGTCAATGGCCTACGCCTTGGTGTATTGGTGGGGATTTTAAGGTTACAAGGTTTCCTCATGAGAAGAAAGGGGGAAGACGAATCACTCATAACATGGAAAAGTTTTCAGAATTTATCAATAACAGTAAACTAGTTGATATGCCCATGATGGGAAGAAAATACATATGGTCTAACAACCAAGAGAGGGCAACAATGAGCATACTGGACCGCTTTCTCGTTTCAAAGGAATGGGATGAGCATTTTACGGGCACTATTCAGTCGGCTTTACCAAGGTATATTTCTTACCATTACCCAATTAAGATTTCAACTAATGAAACTAATTGGGGGCCTAGACCATTTTGCTTTGAAAATTGTTGGCTAAGAAATAAAGTTAAGTTTCAAGGGTACGCAGGTTTCTCCTTGATGAAGAGATTGCAGGGGCTCAAAGCTAAAATCAAGGTATGGAGTCAAATTGAATTTGGTCACCATGAGGATAGGAGGAATGGCCTGGATAGGTTGTTGGAAGAGTGCGATAAGTTTGTAGAGGAGAGACCTCTTGATCCTCATGAGTTAAAAGCAAGGAGGGATATGAAGAGGAAATTGTGGGAGATTAATCGAATGGAGGGAGTTTCATGGAGGCAGAAGTCAAGAGTTCTATGGTAAAGGAAGGTGACAAGAATACCATGTTTTTCCACCGGGTGGCAAATGCTAGAAGAAGGATAAATTTCATTGGTAAGATTAAAAGGGGTAATGTTACAAGATCCATGTGAAATGAAGGAGGAAGTTGCTCGGTATTTTTGAAGAGTTGCATTCACAGGAAGACATGGTCAGACCAAAGTTGGATAGTATTAACTTTCTTGTGATTTAGGAGGACATTTGCGTGTTTGGATGTACGGTGAATTGAAGTAAAGTGAGGTGAAGCATCAAATCAAGAGAAAAAAATATAGGGGGTTATGATGGTCTTTTTTTTTTAGTTGTTTGATAGGGAATCTTTTTGACTTTTTGTGTAAAAAGAAGATATTTTTTTTTGTCATTTAGGGGAGAAAGGAAGTTGCTTTTTGACTTTTTTTTTTTGAAAAAGGAGGGAATTTTGAATGTGTGTGCTTTTGATATGACCCCCTGTCTTTTCTTGTCTAGATAATGGAGGCTTTACTTCACTTTAACTTTACTAGTTAATTGCTAAACACGCCCAAGGTTTGGTTGGTTGGAAAGGGATTTCGAAGAACAAGAAGTTAGCAAATCTTTATCAGATTGTGCGGGTGATAACTGATAAGGCACCGGGACATGATGGTTTCAACTTTGCTTTTATAAAAGCTTCTTGGGACACCCTCAAAGAAGGACTTTTGCCATATGTTATCAGAACTTCATCAAATGGGCAAGCTGAATAGGGAGATCAAAGCCACTTTCTCGCGTCTCGTTCCTAAAGTTCCAAATATGGTGCCTTTGAATGATTTTAGACCCATTAGTCTAGTGGGATGCATATACAAAACGTTGTCAAAAATCTTGGCCAATAGGGTTGAGAGAAGTATTAACTCTTATTATAAGTCCATACCAAGGAGCCTTTGTTCATAATAGGCAAATCCTGGATGGAGTCTTAATCGCTAATGAACTCATGAATTCAAGGAAGAGAGTTAAAAAGGAGGGAGCTATTTTTCAAGATCGATTTGGAAAAGGCCTATGATCACGTGGATTGGGATTTTGTAGATTACATATTTGGTGGATTTGGTTTTGGTGATAGGTGGAGAGGATGGATTAAAGAGTGCATTTCTCAGTTTTGGTGAATGGTTCGCCAACAAGGCTCTTTCGGGCTTCAAGAGGTCTGAGACATGGGGATCATCTATCTCCTTTTTTATTCACAAAAGCGGCAAAAGCTTTGGGAGCTCTTTTGAAGAAGGCAAAAGACTTGGGATTGATTATAGAATTTAAAGCTTGCTTGGGGGAGAAGAAGTTACACATCTTCAGTTTGCATATGACACAATCTTATTCGCTTCTACATATTGGGACGAGATTGTGACCTTGAAACGAATTTCGATATGTTTTCAGATAGTTTTGGGATTCAAGGTTAACTCATCAAAAAGCTCCTTGGTGGGGGTGGGTTGTTCAGAGGAGAACTTACAATTATTGGCAGACAAATTGCATTGTAAAAGGGGCATTCTTCCTTTTCGATATCTCGACTTGCCTGTTGTGGCGAATCCTCGGTTGGTTTCATTGTGGGATCTGGTGTTAGGAAAGTTTGAAAAGAAGTTATCTTCTTGGAAGAGGCAATATCTTTCCTTTGGAGGGAGAATCACTTTTTATCAAATCCTCTTTATCCAGCTTACTAGTTTATTACATGTCTCTTCATAGGATACCTATGGCGGTAATTAAGAAGTTGGGAAGTTGGATCAGATTTAGAGAAATTTTCTATGGGATGGCAATTGTGTAAGAAGGAAGACGCACTTTGTGAAGTGGTGTGACGTGATACAGTTGAAAGCAGCGGGGGGTTTGGGTTAGGGGAGTTTGGAGTTAAAAAATTGGTCTTTACTGGCTAAATGGTGGTGGAGGTATGGGGAGGAAAAAGAGGCTTTGTGGAGGAGAATAATAGTGTCAAAACATGGGGAGGATATTTGGGGGTGGGTTCCGAAAAGAGTACCTAGGTATACGTTGTCTGGTTTTTGGGATGTAATTTCTAATTTTGGGGATGAGTCTAAAGTGTCGTGGGGAGTGGGGGTGGGGATCTTTGTCATAGGTCTGGGCTTCTTAGTGGGGGACGGGAATAGTGTCCGTTTTTGGTTTGATGATTGGGTGAGAGTGGGTCCTTTACACCTTTTGTTTCGTAGAGTATTTAGACTTGTGTCTAATAAAGAGTCTTCGGTTAAAGAATGTTATGTTTGGGTCGGTAATGTGGTGTCTTGGGATATAAGTGTTAGAAGGGCCCTTCGTTAGTTAGAGTTGGTGGAGTTTGAGTCCTTGTCGAGTCTTCTTGCTAACGTTGTTTTATGCAGGGATTCTACTTGTGAATAAACTGATCAAAGGAAAATGACTGAGTGGAAAAACGTGTAGATCCTTATGATCCCACTGTCTTTAAATATACTTCTTCTTGTCTAGATTCAGAATGTTTGACCCATTGATTTGGGTGAATTACAATCTAAAAAGGGAAACGACAACTAATATACAATGAAGATTTTGACTGTACAGATTTGTTTCTTGACTGGGTCAAGTGAGCCTGTTTGGACTTTGGACTGGCCCGGTAGGTTAGGTTGACCCAATGTGCTGAGTCGACCCATTGAGGTTACCACTATCTTTACACTCCTGACCGTGGCATTTGGAAGTCGCATTCTGCAGTATCTTTCTCCTCTTTCTACAAGGAGAAAGAATATCAACAGTATACGTGGGGATTGTACGAGTATATCAACACAAGTGTTGTTTTTGGTCTGATATGGATATGTGGGGATTGTACAAGTATCCGGGTATCATAGCAGCCAGCTCAATCGGTCTGTATTCTTTGTCTGGGCTGACATTGCATTTTTGTGGCTATATGTTGGGGGCTATTAGACTAAAAGTCATCTGTATTGGTATTGATATTGTCATGGTATGGTGGTATCCTAACTAGCATGTGTTAGTATTATTTATTTGTTTATTAATTTCTCTGTCTTATGTTTTACTATGTGGTCACCACAGTATTACATGTCAACTGTTTTCTCTTTCTGTCTTGCTCCTAGTTTCATCTTGGGTGAACCTATATTGCAGGTGAGATACCCAGATCGTATAACGCTCATACGAGGGAATCACGAGAGCCGTCAGATCACACAGGTTTGGACTATCAAATTTCCAAGCAGCTTGTCATAGCATTTTTTCTAACTTTTTCTTTTTTTGCTCAAGGCCCATTCTATCCTTTCTATCAGGTATATGGATTTTATGATGAGTGCCTTCGGAAATATGGCTCTGTCAACGTTTGGAGATATTGCACAGACATATTTGATTACTTAAGGTATACCTTCCTCTTCCATAATCATGTACATTCTGTCTCTAGACCCCATGGTAGTCCCCATGTTGTATGGAGTCATGATGGTCATCTTTTGAATGATGATGGAATAAATGATCCCTATCTAATGATTAAGTGGTGTTCGGTCCTGAATTTGTATTGGTAAGGTGTGTGGCTTGGTGATTCTGAGTTGAGGTGTCTCATTGGATCACTGTTTACCTAACTGCCTGGAGGACCTATTGCTAAAAAGTCTTTATGGACCATTAATTTGGGCCGGTCGATCAGGTCTAGATTTGGGTCTTTGGTTATATAACCATGGGTCTTTACTTGGTTTTGGGTCCATTCATATCCACATAATTACCCATATACCTGATGGCATTATGATAAATATCTATAGACATTACTATATAGTTCGTCAACCTTCATTGACCGATGAGAAATTTGAGCAACCTTCATTGACCGATGAGAATTTTGAGGAATAGGAACTTGGATCTCATCCAATGGCCGTTTTGAACTTATCTCCATTGGGATCAAGCAAGTTTAAGATTTGTGATGTTATCATTTAAAAGATTTGTTAGACGGAAATGATACCTATTCCTCTTCGAACTAAAGAGATGGCCCCATGGTTTAAAAATATAGATTGATGCATTATGTATAGGCCGACCTGTATTGATTTGACTCGCTGAATTATCATCAAAATATCAGTCATAGTGGCTGATATTTTTAAAATATTGAATGTAACGACCCGTACTCATTCCCCAGGGAGGGGAGGGAGGGGTGGGGGGTGACTCATGGATGTGTCGCATTGCTACCTGCTACTGGGCGTGGTGCTCCTGCTCTTGATGCTGCATCATCTTTTTCTTCTTCCTCTTCGGCTTGGACGAACGTGTCACTCTGCTACCTGCTGCTGGGCATGGTCTTCTTCTTCCTCCTCTTCCTCTTTGGAGTGAATTTTACTGAAGGGCATTTAAGAGGGAACATGCATTTTGAGCAATTTAGATTTTTCATAACTGGGCCTTATTAATGATTTTCTAAGCCTTTCCTTATAAATCCATTAGTGGATACTCGTATCGTCAATCCAAATTATTCATAGTATCTATTCACCCTACCAAGTTCATAAGGTTGGAACCAAGCAATGCTCCTGGGGTGCTTTTGGCGGATTACTGGCAACCAGGATATCGGCGGCACCATATCTGGTCATCCATATGAGTCTAGGTTGACTGAGGCAATCTTGTATATCATTGTAAGATTAGATAAGATGCACTGCAAGATATTGTGAACAAAGGAAATACATCATTATAAAAGGGAGGTTCAACCACAAGGGACAATTGATTCCTCTTGGCAAGAAGTCCTTTCTCTACCATGTTGTTGTGATATAGTAGTGTCTGTATGTGCCAGGTTTGGGTACTGGTCCAGCAGTAGATTTCTGCTATGGGCTTAACATATTTTCCTACGAGCTACAACATATGCAGCCCAGCTCTGTAGGGCCCACTTGGGCCCACCTTTGATCTTACAGGCCCTTTCACACTCTCTTCCCCATGATCTGGCAGTAGGCCCAATATTTCACTCTCATCAAGCCTTTATCCACCGTTTGATTGAATCTCAAAAATATCTATGGTTAAAAGACATCTAAACATTAAGGCTATTAAATCGAGGGCTAGAATGATCTGACGGGGAAGATTTTTTTGTTGACCCTTATGGATAAGGAGACCTTTCCATGTACCGCACTCCCACTGATATGAAGGCATCTAAGTGGGCCCACGAGGTGGACTGCATATAAGCAATATGCAGTCCGCTTGTAGGAGAACATTGCCCACCAGTTTACAGCCTTGTCCAAGATATATTGTTTTATGGGCTCTATCATGGACAGTCTGTACACTAATGATCTCAATGATGAAACATTCTTAACTTTTTAATCCATAGCTTGCCTTATGATGAGTAAGATGCGATTCAAAGGCCCCTTTTTATTGTAGAAAAGCTAAAGTATTCGATGACTAGGATCTCACCTTGGTCTATGTGGGGCCCATCATTTTGATGGCCCTGTACTGTGGGACGCACATACAAACTCAAGCCTTAGGCGAAATATGCACATTATCAAGTCTATACCACATGCACAAACTCATATTGACTTCTTGCCATTTTGAAAATTTTTCCATTTTGTTTGGACCTTGTGCATTTCCATAAGTTGCGCATTTGTTACTGATAGTTACTATAGTCGGCCAACCTTTTGTGAACCTGCCGTTTCTTGGTAACTTGTGTGTGATCTCATTTACTTATGCATTTGGTACTATGCTTTTTACAGTTTGTCAGCACTTATAGAAAACCGTATCTTCAGTGTCCATGGTGGTCTCTCTCCTGCCATAACTACATTAGACCAGGTTAGATAGACTACTATTATTTGAAACTTGTTTCCTCTTTCTTGTGTTATGGGTATTAAAAGAGGATCTCTTCAACAGATTAGAACAATCGATAGGAAGCAAGAAGTCCCTCATGATGGGGCCATGTGTGACCTTCTATGGTCAGATCCTGAAGATGTGGTCGAGGCTTGGGGTCTAAGTCCTCGGGGTGCAGGCTTTCTTTTTGGTGGCAATGTAGTCACTTCCTTCAACCATTCCAATAATATTGATTACATATGCCGTGCACATCAGTTGGTGATGGAAGGATATAAATGGATGTTCAACAATCAGATTGTAACAGTCTGGTCAGCTCCAAATTACTGTTACAGGTACTTCTTTTGCCTTTTGAACTTCTCTTGCCTATGGAATTATCGGTAGCCTTCGCCTAATTACATGAGTTCAGGATAATGGAATGGAGACCGATACGAGGTGTCTGTTCAGCAAATCTTGAAAGATAACATTCGTGGATTCAGATTAATATTCAAATACATTTAAATGCATATTGTTTAGATTCAGTTTTGGGGGATTTTGTGGTTCTGTATATGGACGTGTTCTGTAATTTCCATAATTTGCAGTTTTTTTTTTTTTTTTTGTTATTTCTGTAACACCCCGGAAACCTGGAGCTCTTCAGGTTTCGGAACATTACTTAAATCATGTTAAATCACCACATAAATCAAATATGCCAAAGAATTGAGCAATGCTTCTAATTATTTGATAGATCAATTAAATATTTCAACTCAACAAAATTCCCATTTCCTAAAGAAAGAAATAAGTTCCACATTATTGAAAATAATGTAATCCATCCCTAAAGTTCAAATTTCCAAATCCAATATTCCTGACGCTCTCTTATCAGCCACGCAAGTTGAAATCCAATGGCTGATCCCCCTCCTTGCCAAGTTTTCCCAAATGATCCATACCTGAAGTGGGGCAAACCACTTATCAGAAAACTGGTGAGCAATAATTACAATGCACAAGTCACTTACTAACATAATTCAGTACGAAACTAATAAGAGGAAGAAATGAAATATTAACAATTATCCTAAAGCATTTCTTATGATTCAATGAGATTTCACATCCATCTCTTTCCCCTTAGTATATTCAATCTTCCCATATTTGGGTCCTTATAATTCAAAAGAACTCTATTTTAAGAGTTTCAGAGTTTCAATCCCTTCCCATAAGGAAGTCATTTCCATATATTATTCAAAACTATCTCCTACGAGCTTGGTTCAATAGTCATTTATTCAATCCCTATCCACCTTATCACTCCATACCCAAAGAGGGTTCACTGTCTCATATAACAAAAAAAGAACCTTTAGGAAATATTCAATAGTTCATTTGTGTTCACCAAATCATGCAATACAACTATCATAAACCATATACCAATTAATTTCATAAGAATTAGTCCCACGTAATCGGGCTTATTTATGTGCCCCACTTAAATTCAAAAATTCAAGTACCCGCTTATGTGGCACTAATGATAAATTTCTGTACAATAGGTGGGTCTATAATTTCCATGAACCCCACATCACCATATTAAGTATACAACACAGCATATATAAAAGAGAAGTTAACACTATACTAGTCATTAATATCAAGAAGATTTCCACGCTTAACATTATGGAGTAAAGAAAAATGGTGGGTCCCAAGTGATCAATTTCACATGGGACCTGGTTCATCTTAGTTGCCCATCAGGGACCAATCAAATGGCTGGTCCTGATTATTTCTCAGATGAATCAGTGGATCCCACTAATTTGTTAATCTGGTATCATACAGTCAGTGCCATATGATATTCCTCTTTCTTCTTTCTTTTTATTCCACTATCTATCAATCTGTTACAAGTGATAAAGTTCACAACAACATTCTAAAAGAGGTTCCAGACTTCCAGCACCTCAATTATTCATAACAGTTCCAATACATCACTCCAGAACAGTCACGCCTCCTAGGATTTTGTTGATCAGATGGTGGGCCCACCATGGTCAGATCATCATAGGACCTGGTCCACCTTGGTCGACCAACAGGGGCCCAACAACTGGCTGGCCTTGATGTCTGATCAGGTGGCCCAGTGGGTTCCACAACTCCATCAACGAAAAAGTCCCAAACACACAGAAATGACGCCACAGATTGTTATCATCTAATGATTAACGGTCAGATGGGATCCAATTCTAAAAAGGCCAACTACACCCTGGTCGACCAACATGGACCCAACCTATGTTTGGCCTTGATCTCTGATCAAGTGCCCCAGTGGGTCCCACAACCCCATCAACGAAAATCACGTTTTCAACCCAAATTGACGCCCCAGACATCTCAGGCTTTAGATCAAGAGTCAGATGGGACCCATTTCTAAAAAGGGCCACCTACACCATGGTCGACCAAGTACTGGCTTCTAGATCCATGGCTGTGATACTTGATCACATGGATCAGTGGGTCCTACTACCTGATCTACGAAATTCACAGTCTTCTGCACTGCCGATCTGAAATTTCCAGGATGAAGATGAAGGCTGCTAAGACCCAGTCCAAATAGATCCTCCATTACTGACATCACCCATATGTCTACCCTCAGATCTCTGAGTCAAATTTAGGATCAAGTGGGGCCCATGATCATTCTACCCAAATCGTCAGATCCTGTGTCTGACGATTTGGTTTGTAATCAAGCCCCTGCTTTGGGGTTTCATTACTGCCTTCCCTAATTTAAATCTTTTATCCATTTGATATAGAGATTACATAGCAATATCTGATCAATGAAATACACATTCAATCCTATGAATTTATTTCTCAGTGCACTTGAAAATATTACTCACCTCCTTGTATAGAAGACTGTGGCTCGATCAATGTGAGACTTCGAATATTGCATCCACTAGATCCTCTGGTTTCTGCTTCTCTGAGTTCCTTCTTGGTTGCTTCCCAAGATCAGTTTTTCTGCATCCTCCTCTCTTCCTTTTTCTATAACCCAAGAATGGGAAATCAAACTATTCGTAAGATGGGAGATAAAGCATTCCAGAGTTATGGGATAGGGTGAAATCTCTAACTTTCGGAGATTTCCCTGGGTACCAAACCAATTCTCCTCACAAGGAGATATGGTTTCTGTCACGACCCAAATCCTGGGGCCCTGTCAGATCTCTGGAGCGTGATAACTTTGGTAATATTTACCAAACATTAGTCAAATAATTCACATAAGCATTTGGCATTTAAAATCAAATAATAATTTTATTTAATCAAATAGTTACTCAAAAACTTTACTATGTTCGGTCTGCATCAGTAATGTACTAAAACATCAAATAATATCCCTAAACCAGGCTAATCCCTTTATCTACTAAATTATCTTTTCTCGTGCACTCTTGTCAGCCACGCATATTGAAATTCACGTGCTGATCATCGTTCCGCTCTGTCCCGCCCGCAGCTTGATTACCTGAAGGGGGTAATACAACATCAGTACTACTGGTGAATGAATATTCCTAATTACACAAATCACATAAAATATAACATCACATGATTTAACAAGTCTAAATCAATAATTAAATATTATTTAGATTCTTTCACGCACAATCCGTGCCCATGCACATCACCACGCCTCAAAGGCTTTATCGTATACATATATATCGGTCACCATGACCCTGTCTCATCAGACACGTCCACCAAGGACCAGCCATCAAAATGGCTCATCACGTCCATTAAGGACCCGCCGCTATAAACGGCCATCATGGCCCGAAGCCATCCATCATCCGGACACCAGTCCAACATATGAAACCCAAATACATTGTATCTCATAATTATATTTCAACCGAAAACATAAACAGCAATTAATATAAATAAGTGCACATGCATGGCAGCGTGGACCCAACCCTAACACCATTCAGATTGATCATTGCCCCCATCTAGGCATATTTAGCATTGATTGGTATAGGGGTGTCCCATATTCAACATTAATTACTCACTGTCCGTATAATTAATCACAATCTACATAATTAATTATAATCATGTAATTAATCATGATCTACATAATTAATCATAATCATGTAATTAATCATGATCTACAAAATTAATCATAACTATGTAATTAATCATGATCTACATAATTAATCATAATCATGTAATTAATCATGATCTACATAATTAATCATAATCATTTAATTGATCACAGTCCATACAAATCTTGAACCATCTAGGTAGTAAGGTTAAACTTGTAATTACATATATGGTTCAGGGTTATTTTCCCCAACAGTTTCATCCCAGAACATCTAAGGATACTACATCACGCCTGAACCTAGTGGCATAAAAATCCAGTGGGCCCCACTAGATGAAATCAAGATCAGACATCTAGGTATGGGTCGCCCAAGACTAGTGTACACTGCCAATGGTTCTGATCCACTATTTGATCAATTACTGGGGTCCACAAACCCAAAACGACATTCCACCTGAATGACGCCTGGATTTTCTTGTATTCCCTGGATAATGGGTCCCACTGGTCCAACCTCCAGATGCCCAACTCTACCATGGTCGACCAGTAGTCCTCAACAAGATGTGAGGTTCTGATCCATCATCCAATCATAATGTGGGGTCCACAAATCAAAATCGGTAATCTACTGATTTGTCCCCAATTCACGCCTGACATCTTTTGAACACACTGATCAGTGGGTCCCACTGATTCAATTCTTAGATGTCCATCTACACCATGGTCGACCACAACTCCTCTCACAGATGTGGGGTCTTGATCCTTGATCAGATCATGTAATGGGTCCCACTACCATCAACGACCATATTGACTCTTTCTCTGATTCGTGTATCAGACTATTACAGAGAAGTTTCAGGGCCATATGAAATTCATTCAACATAAATTCACTATACTTAAGGTCGTCCATCACCTCTGAACAATCTCCTTGGACCAGGTTCATCATACAGTGGGCCATGGGGTCTCACAGGGCTGTTAGGTGCAGAATATGCACAGAAACTATCATCCGATGATTCTCAATTATCTATCTCATCAACTAAAGCATGCATTGGATAATTAAGGAAGATTCACTCACCTTTGATACACAATTGTCTCCTTTGACATCAACAGCTTTCTCCTTCTTCTCCTAATTTGCAATCCACAAGATTCTCAGACTCTTCCTCAATGAATAGAATTATATTACAAAGGGTCGTTGGTTCTCATATATAAAGGGAGAGATGGGAATTCCAATCACTTTCAAACTTTCCTTTTAGAGTTGTTTTACAACTCTCTTCTTTCCCAATTCTCTCTCACGTGGGATACTTGCTAAGTTTCACTAGAAGTCTGGACTTCTATTTCCATTATACCTTGGGCTCAATTATCATTACAACTTGGGCCAAGCTATAATTAAAATACTACCTGGGCCAGACCAATCCTAGGCCCAAGTACTCAGGATATTACATACTCCCCTCCTTGGGAAATTTGGTCCTCCAAATTAAAACATACCTGGGACAAAAAGATGCGGATACTTGCTCCGAACGTCGTCCTCGAGCTCCCAGGTGGCCTCCTTTGGATCATGATGTGTCGATAACACCTTAACAAGTCGGACTGTTCGTCGCCGTAACACCATGTCCTTGGTGTCTAAGATTGCAACAGGTCTCTCCTCAGGATAAATTAGGTTGTACATCCATTGTCACAAGATCAAGTACATGAGATGGGTCCGGTTCATATTTCTTCAACATTGACACATGAAACACTTTGTGAACACCAGCTAACTGTGATGGAAGGTCCAATTCGTAAGCATTCCCATCGCTTACATGTCCTGTAATCTTGAATGGTCCGATGTATCGCGGGCTGAGCTTTCCCTTCTTGCCAAATCGCATCACTCCCTTAGTTGGAGAGACTTTGAGGAATACTGAGTCACCAACCATAAATTCCAATTCTCGTCGGCGTTTGTCAGCATAACTCTTCTGGCGACTCTGAGCAGTCTTTAACCGATCCCGAATTTTCTTAATGTTCTCAGTAGAAGTTTGCACCCATTCAAAGCCTAAAATTCGTCGATCGCCCACTTCTTCCCAACAAATCGGAGAACGACAACTCCTACCATACAAAGCCTCAAAAGGAGCCATCTGAATACTCGAATGATAACTATTGTTATAAGCAAACTCTGCCAGTGGTAACTGCTCATCCCAACTTTCTGTGAAATCTATGGCACAGGCTCGAAGCATATCCTCCAACGTTTGATTTGTTCTTTCCGTCTGCCCGTCTGTCTGGGGGTGATATGCAGTGCTAAAATGCAATTTAGTACCCATAGCCTTTTGCAAGCTTTTCCAAAATTGTGAAACAAACCTAGTATCTCTGTCGGAGACGATTGATGCTGGAACGCCATGTAATCGCACAATTTCCCGAACATAAGTTTTGGCCAGTTGTTCCATCGTGGTTTTTCCTTTTAGTGGTAAAAAGTGTGCCGATTTAGTCAATCGATCCACGATTACCCAAATTATTTCATTATGCCTTGAAGTTCTAGGAAATCCGGAAATAAAATCCATAGTGATATGCTCCCATTTCCATTCGGGTATTGGCAACGGCTGCAGTAATCCCCCCGGCTTTCTATGATCAGCCTTCACCTGTTGACAAGTGAAACAACGGCCGACAAATTCAGTGACATCATTTTTCATTCCAACCCACCAAAATCTGATTTTTAAATTTTGATACATCTTAGTACTCCCTGGATGGATAGTATATCTTGTATGATGTGCTTCTTTCAAAATTTCATCTTTGATTTCTCGGACATGTGGTACACAGAGTCTGCCTTGGAAATACAACACACCATTAACAATAGAGAAATCTGGTTTATTGTCCATCTTGTCGAAGATATCTGTCAATGCTTTATCGTCCCGCTGGTGGTCCTTTATTCTTTGTATTAATTCAGGTTGGACCTTGAAGCTTCCCAGTAATACTTTGTTGTCAATAGACCATAAGTTAACATCCAAGTCCTTGATCTCTTCAAGCAATCTCCATTCCGATGTCAAACAAGCCATCTGTGCTGATTTTCTGCTCAAGGCATCAGCTATAACATTCGCCTTTCCTGGATGATAAAAGATTGAGAAATCATAGTCCTTGAGAAATTCCATCCATCTCCGTTGTCTCAAGTTCAACTCCTTTTGAGAAAACATGTACTTGAGGCTCTTATGATCGGTATACACTTCAAATTCTTCTCCGTAAAGATAGTGCCTCCAAATTTTTAATGCAAATACCACAGCTGCTAACTCAAGGTCATGCGTAGCATAATTTTGTTCATGGACTTTTAGCTGTCTGGAAGCATATGCAATCACCTTTCCATGCTGCATGAGAACACACCCTAGTCCTTGCAACGACGCATCACAGTATATCACAAATCCTCCACTCCCAGCGGGGAGGGTAAGTATTGGTGCCGATGTGAGCTTACCTTTCAAAGTTCGGAAGCTATCTTCACAGTTCTCATTCCAAATAAACGGGACATCTTTCCTTGTGAGTCTGGTAAGTGGCCCAGCAATTGTAGAAAATCCTTGCACGAACCGTCGATAATAGCCTGCCAAGCCTAAGAAACTTCGAACTTCGGACACATTTGCAGGTCGCTTCCAATTCGTAACTGCTTCAATTTTAGTAGGATCTACTGATAGTCCTTCTCCTGAAATAATGTGGCCCAAAAAGGTGACTTGTGTAAGCCAAAAATCACACTTAGCTTGGCGTACAGCTGGTTGTTCCTCAACAGCTGTAAGGAGGTACGCAAATGTTCTTCATGCTCGTGCCATTCCTTAGAGTAAATCAAAATATCATCAATATATACCACCACAAATTTATCCAAAAAGGGTTGGAAAACTTGGTTCATCATTGCCATGAATGCGGCTGGGGCATTGGTTAAACCGAAAGGCATGACTAAAAATTCATAGTGACCATATCGCGTCCGAAATGCCGTCTTGGAAATATCTTCCTCCCTCACTCTTAGCTGATGGTAGCCGGATCGGAGATCAATCTTGGAAAAGTATTTCGCACCTTGTAGTTGGTCAAACAATTCATCAATGCGAGGTAGAGGGTACTTGTTCTTGATAGTCACCTGATTTAACTGTCTATAATCAATACACATTCTCAAAGTGCCATCCTTTTTCTTCACAAACAACACCGGTGCTCCCCATGGAGATACGCTAGGTCGGATGAATCCTTTTCCTAACAACTCCTCCAATTGATCATTGAGTTCCTTCAGTTCCGCAGGAGCCATTCGATAAGGTGCCTTAGAAATCGGGGCTGTTCCCGGCATTAACTCAATAGTAAAATCGACCTCTCGAATTGGGGGTAATCCAGGCAAATCATCCAAAAATACATCGGGAAATTCCCTAACAACAGGGATATCTTCTAATCTGGGCTTTTGTTTATCCTCTGTGATAAAAGCTATAAAGCCCTTGCACCCGCTCCTCAATAGCTCAACGGCTTTGATGGCTGAGATGACTATCGACCTAACAGGTCTCCTCTTTCCCACCAAACTGACCTGAGTAAATCCCCCCAGGTTAAACCGAACTACTTTATTAAAACAATCTAAAATAGCTCGATACCTAGCAAGCCAATCCATTCCCAAAATGACATCAAAGTCATTCATATGTAATACTACCAGGTCTGCCGGCATCTGCACTTGTGCAATTTCTAGCATACAATCATAAAATATGGTGCTAGTACGAATGTGTTCACCCGTGGGTGTTGACACTACCAGTGCATGAATCAATGTTGAGGGGGAGTTTCCTATCTTAGCAGTAAAAGCATGAGAAACAAAAGAGTGCGTAGAACCAGAATCGAATAAAGTACTAGCTTCATGACTGGAAATTAAAAACCATACCCTCAACAACATTATTGGCCGCTTCCGCATCCTGATGGGTCAGAGCAAAGACTCTCCCATTCTGCTGTTGCCCAGCTTGGTTCCCCCCCTGATTGTTCCTGCCTTGATTGTAATATTGTCCTTGAGGTGGGTTCTGCTGGTTTCCTCGGTGCTGGTAGGTCTGATTCTGTTGGTAGGGGCGTTGGTTCTGTCGACGCTCCTGTTGACGATCCTGCTGATTCTGCCTAAAGGGTTGTCCTTGTGTCTGGTTCTGATTCCTTCCTTGCCTCCTAGGACAGTCCTTTACCTGGTGTCCTTCCTGCCCACAGCCGAAACGTCCGCCCTTTCTTTTATTTTGATTTCTTTCCCTAGCCTCCGGACAATCCTTTACTTTGTGACCTCCCTTTCCACAGCCGAAACACACTCCAGATTTCTTTCGACATTGACTTGTTTCATGGAATCCTTCACAATGATTGCATACTGGTTTAGTCCCCGTTTTCTGTTTCTTGTTGGGAAACTGGTGTTTAGAATTATCTGATTTGTCCTCTGTTGTCACCAGTTGGGTTTCCCTCTTTATATCCTCGATTGCTTCTTCAGACACGAAGGCTTTCTTTAGAGCCTCCGCATAAGTCTTCGGCTCGTGCAGCTTCACATCTTTCTTAATGTCCGGTCGCAGGCCATTAACAAATCGCTCCATCTTTTCCTCTTCTGTAGCCACTAATGTCTTTGCGAAGTGAGACAGTTCGGTGAATTTGATAGCGTACTTGGCTACAGTAAGGTTGCCTTGCACCAATGTTTCAAACTCCATCTTCTTCTGCGCCCGAATGTGATCCGGTATAACTTCTTTATAAATTCGCACTTGAAGAAGGTCCAGGTGATCTCTGCTTCTTGCCCATTAAAGGACCTCTTGGCTGCTTTCCACCATTCCTTCGCATCGCCTTCTAGTTTGAAAGCGGCTAATATAGCCTTCTGTTGTTCAGTACACCCCATGACCTCGAAGATGCCTTCCATATGTTCTGCCCATTTATTCGCATCCCATGGGTTAGTGGTCTCCTCAAAACACTTTAGGCGAAATTCGTTGAATCTCTTGTATAGAGTATCCCTCTCACGATTTCTGCCTCCGTTATTGCTACCTTCACCTGATCCACCCTTATTATTGCTGTTTCCCTCGCCATTCTCACTTTGGAGTTGGTGGATAGCTGAAATCTGTTCTTGAACCTGCGTATATGCTTTCAAAAAGCTTTCAAACATCTGCCGGGCGTACTCCGGCATTTCCATACTTCCATTGTTCTGCTGAATATTGTTATTTTCATTCTCGTTTCCTCAACGTTAGCCATCTTCTTATTTTTTCTGCAAAGGAAATAAATTGTAAGCTAAAGGATTAATAGCAACATATCTTTCTTAAGTTTCTACTGCTGACACCCCATCGTCCTCACCACGTGGCCTATGGGTTACTAATTCTTTTAATTTCCCAAAACCTTATGCTCTGATACCACTTTGTCACGACCCAAATCTTGGGGCCCTGTCAGATCTCTGGATCGTGATAACTTTGGTAATATTTACCAGATATTAGTCAAATAATTCACATAAGCATTTGGCATTTAAAATCAAATAATAATTTTATTTAATCAAATAGTTACTCAAACTTTACTATGTTCGGTCTGCATCAGTAATGTACTAAAACATCAAATAATATCCCTAAACCAGGCTAATCCCTTTATCTACTAAATTATCTTTTCTCGTGCACTCTTGTCAGCCACGCATATTGAAATTCACGTGCTGATCATCGTTCCGCTCTGTCCCGCCCGCAGCTTGATTACCTGAAGGGGGTAATACAACATCAGTACTACTGGTGAATGAATATTCCTAATTACACAAATCACATAAAATATAACATCACATGATTTAACAAGTCTAAATCAATAATTAAATATTATTTAGATTCTTTCACGCACAATCCGTGCCCATGCACATCACCACGCCTCAAAGGCTTTATCGTATACATGTATACCGGTCACCATGACCCTGTCTCATCAGACACGTCCACCAAGGACCAGCCATCAAAGTGGCTCATCACGTCCATTAAGGACCCGCCGCTATAACGGCCATCATGGCCCGAAGCCATCCATCATCCGGACACCAGTCCAACATATGAAACCCAAATACATTGTATCTCATAATTATATTTCAACCGAAAACATAAACAACAATTAATATAAATAAGTGCACATGCATGGCAGCGTGGACCCAACCCTAACACCATTCAGATTGATCATTGCCCCCATCTAGGCATATTTAGCATTGATTGGTATAGGGGTGTCCCATATTCAACATTAATTACTCACTGTCCGTATAATTAATCACAATCTACATAATTAATTATAACCATGTAATTAATCATGATCTACATAATTAATCATAATCATGTAATTAATCATGATCTACAAAATTAATCATAACTATGTAATTAATCATGATCTACATAATTAATCATAATCATGTAATTAATCATGATCTACATAATTAATCATAATCATGTAATTGATCACAGTCCATACAAATCTTGAACCATCTAGGTAGTAAGGTTAAACTTGTAATTACATATATAGTTCAGGGTTATTTTCCCCAACAGTTTCATCCCAGAACATCTAAGGATACTACATCACGCCTGAACCTAGTGGCATAAAAATCCAGTGGGCCCCACTAGATGAAATCAAGATCAGACATCTAGGTATGGGTCGCCCAAGACTAGTGTACACTGCCAATGGTTCTGATCCACTATTTGATCAATTACTGGGGTCCACAAACCCAAAACGACATTCCACCTGAATGACGCCTGGATTTTCTTGTATTCCCTGGATAATGGGTCCCACTGGTCCAACCTCCAGATGCCCAACTCTACCATGGTCGACCAGTAGTCCTCAACAAGATGTGAGGTTCTGATCCATCATCCAATCACAATGTGGGGTCCACAAATCAAAATCGGTAATCTACTGATTTGTCCCCAATTCACGCCTGACATCTTTTGAACACACTGATCAGTGGGTCCCACTGATTCAATTCTTAGATGTCCATCTACACCATGGTCGACCACAACTCCTCTCACAGATGTGGGGTCTTGATCCTTGATCAGATCATGTAATGGGTCCCACTACCATCAACGACCATATTGACTCTTTCTCTGATTCGTGTATCAGACTATTACAGAGAAGTTTCAGGGCCATATGAAATTCATTCAACATAAATTCACTATACTTAAGGTCGTCCATCACCTCTGAACAATCTCCTTGGACCAGGTTCATCATACAGTGGGCCATGGGGTCTCACAGGGCTGTTAGGTGCAGAATATGCACAGAAACTATCATTCGATGATTCTCAATTATCTATCTCATCAACTAAAGCATGCATTGGATAATTAAGGAAGATTCACTCACCTTTGATACACAATTGTCTCCTTTGACATCAACAGCTTTCTCCTTCTTCTCCTAATTTGCAATCCACAAGATTCTCAGACTCTTCCTCAATGAATAGAATTATATTACAAAGGGTCGTTGGTTCTCATATATAAAAGGAGAGATGGGAATTCCAATCACTTTCAAACTTTCCTTTTAGAGTTGTTTTACAACTCTCTTCTTTCCCAATTCTCTCTCACGTGGGATACTTACTAAGTTTCACTAGAAGTCTGGACTTCTATTTCCATTATACCTTGGGCTCAATTATCATTACTACTTGGGCCAAGCTATAATTAAAATACTACCTGGGCCAGACCAATCCTAGGCCCAAGTACTCAGGATATTACAGTTTCAACTACTTAACAACAACTAGGACTAATGGGCTGAGACTAGGTACAAATGTAACTAGTGAAATCCAACCCATCCCAAAACCCAATGGGTCAAACGAAACTGGGCCCAATCTGGCCCAGGTGATTACAATTTCTTTAAATGTCACTCTAAATTAATAATGTAGGAGAGATTAGTTGTGTGGTTCATCTGTATGTACAGTTTTAGTTATCTTCCTCTTCCTCCCTCAATCTCTCTTTTTCCTCCACCTCTTTCTTTTTTTCTTCTACTTGAAGTCATGTGGTTGTGTAAGGGTTCTGAGAGGCCCTAAGAACATGGCCCTTGAAGTCATGTGATCCTATATGTTACGATAAATGATAGGATTAGCTAGAGATCAGTGATGCTTGAATAATATAATCTGTGTTTGTTGGATAATGTTATAGTTTGATATCATATTTGATATGGATATGGGTTGGATTAGTATTATCTTTATCTTGATTACCTCACTGTGTATATATTAGTGCTATGTTAATGCAAAATATATCCGATAATGAAAAATCTCTTAACGTTCAGATAGAATCAGAGCCCATCATCGATCCTGAGTGTTGGTCGAGAGTCGATCTCTTAATCTCTACACCTCAATTTATTTTGATTGGGGTTTCCTCCATCCGTCCAAGTCGTCTGCCATAATCTCATCTGCAATGTCAGAACATGAACCCACTGTATGCTTATGCCATCCTTTTCATAGCCAGCCAATCTCATTAGTAACTCAGTACTATTCCTGTCAGTCATACAACATACCGTTTGCAGGAGCCCCAACCCCATTCTGACTAAACTGCAATTAGCCTTAAGCAAAATTATGCCCATCCCCTAACCTTGCTGCCAAATCTCTTCCCTTTTGGCCAAACCTGAATCTAACCTTCCTTGCTGCCAAATCTCTTCCCTGTTGGCCAAACCTGAATTTGCACATTTGCATCTCAATTCTGTTTCTGCATTCAGAAAAACCACCTCTCTGACTCATGCCTGGTCGAATCTTCTTGCTTTTTGTAAATCACCGTTACTTGCAACATCAACCTGCATCAATGTCATCAAAGGGTGTGGCCCAACCCCATCTTCTCCATATGCAAAACATGGAGGTTTTGCATTTCAGATGTCCTGTTGTCCCTTCCATTTTATATTAGACCTCAATCCTACCACCATCTCTGCCATTCGGTTGCCTCATTATTACTCAGCTGAGCCTCTCATCTGAAAGTTGCAGCCCATTCAGTCTGCCTCTGCAGTTTCCACCAATTTGTCCCCAGAGGTCCTGCAAGTTCTGGCGGGTCTTGGCCGTTTGAGAATGTTGTGTCTCATTCCCAAGCATTGATCTCCCGTTCACCGGTAATTTGTCATTTTTCAAGAAGGAAGTGTTTGTCATGTTTCCCGCTTAAAAAAAAAAAAAGGTGTTTTTCATGTTTCAAGAAGAAAATGTTAAGTCTTTGATCTGCGGTGTGAGTTCATTTGATCAACCGCCCGAATTGCCTGTTGCATTTGAATATGTTTTATGTCTTATGTTTGCTCCCCAATCTTTATTTTTTACCATCAGTTTTAGGACCAGATGTCTATGTCTGATCATGTCTTTCGGTTGGACCTTTTGGATGCCATAATTTAATTGATTTTTTTTTTCATCTTAATGTCACCTGGTCTGTCCTCTTATCTTTGCACATATTTGATTGTTGATTTCTTGGCTTCTTATCTTTTGTATTGGATTAAATCTTTTGGACATGATCACCTTGTCTTCGGATAGGTGTCTTCGGATAGGTATTGATCCTGTTCGTCTGTTTTCTGGATCCATTGATCACCTGTTGGCTGGTTATTGTCGAATCTGATAATTTTATTTTTAAATCATCTGTTTCTGAATTATTTCTCTAAACCCACTCATCTGTTTATTGAATCTGATCATTACCTTGAATTAAATTATCTGTTTGCTGACTGTCACGACCCCAAAATTAGGATATAATTAAGGGGCTGTGATTCCGGGGAATTCCATGGTGCATCACAAATGTCTTACAGGCTGTATATTACTTAATAATATATCATCAGACTGATATAAACATAAACAAGAAATAAACAGAGTTTCACAAGTAAACAGGAGGTTGCATTCCCATAATTCAAGTTAGAAATTACAAAAGATGTATTAATTACAATCCCAAGATAAAAGGCCAACAGAGGCCAGTACACCATAATACAAAACCCAAATAAGATTCCTTTGAGTGAAACGTCTCATGTGCCAGGAGGGGAGTCTACATGACAACCTCTGCACCTCAATCACTCGTCTCCTACGACACCGTAACCACCGCCTCGGGAAACCACACTAGGGCACGGGTCGGGATATCATACATACAACACCAAGCGTAGATCAGACAGATTACCTGGCAAATATCCAAAATAAAAGGCATAGTTTGCAAGTACAAGGCAGAATATAAATAACATGTTGATTAATCAGAAATCAGATAACAGTATGACTAGGCAAGTTAGTGCATCAGGAGTAAAATGATAGAATCATAAATAACAAATAAGCAAGCTACTATCTAGGTGGCAACCACGTCGCACAAATCCTCGGAAGCGGTGCATCCGCTTATCCCCTAACGAACAGACAAGTAGTACCTCAGACTCCCCCTGGAGCATACGGCCTTCAGAAATCATTGGCCTTGCCACGGGGAAACCTTACTCGAGCCCGGGCAGGGTAGGTACTTTAGTGACACCGTGTCACATTTCAGGACACCCCTGCACGGAGAAATAATATCGAAGTATTAAAAAAATAATAATAACGGCTGGGTGGTGCCGACTTGGGAATTCAATGATAATTCGGTGTTAGGTTTCAAGAGAGTTCAGGGTTCAGTACAGTACAGTCCAGTGTGCAGTTCGCTATACAATCAGGGGAACATGAGTAATTCCGGTACTCACTATGTGGATAAATACAGGTACGGGAGAAACAGATAGTTCAGACAGGTGTAAGCAATTCGGCACAGAGAACAGTGCGATTTCGGGCTAGAAAAACAGTCCATCTTTCTCTAGAAAATCCTAAGTACAAACGGGCAGCATTTCGGCTAGAAATGGTGGCCCCGATCGTGTGGTAAAAGAACAAGGTGATCCAAGTAACTCGAGGGGCAGGGCAATTAAATGTTAAATGGCCGCACACCAACCGGGTACATTCAGGGTCAAAGTAGGGCAAATTCCGGGCGCTAATTCCCAAGGAGTCCCACAAGTCAACATGCTAAGGCCGAGTAAGTCCGGGTTATGACGCTATGTTTTAGACGATGATTACCTTGGACATTCAAGTACGATGATATTCGAGTCTACCCGCTCAAAGGGTCTGAATATCATAATTATGCGTACCCTTGGTGGATTCGGAAGGTGGAGATAGCCAAAACCCTAAGTTCGGATAAAATGATAATCACCGTACTCTACATGCCTCCGGGTAATCCGTTAAGTGTAAAACAGTTAAAAATCAAGTTATGCAATGTACGGGTGCAAGGTACATCCTAATTCTAGGTTCTTGGTCCCTTAAACGAAGAGGGACTTGTTGTAGCATGTTAGAATAAGATTAAGAACCTCAAAGGCCCTCAACAAGGTCTTCCGGTTGTCTGGGACCCATTCTCATGGTGGACCACTGAGGGTGCAGATAACCCGCAGGGTGCATCAGGGGCTGTCAACTACCGGGCCAAGGCAGGGGTTTCTGGTTGTTCAAACAGTCAGTCATGCATTAAAAAAAAACTAACTGTTGGGGAGGAAAATCAGGGTGCAGCTGGGGCTTAAAACCACTTAGGGATGCACCTAATCAGTATCTAAGTATGCAAGGGAATTTGGAACAAATTCAGGTTCAATTCGGAGTTATAATTCTTGCGCGTAGCTCTCTCGGCTCGTTCTCAACCCATTTTTTGTTGACACAACTCTTCATTGTCATCATTTTGTTCATCTTCGTATCTGTGAGATCCTACTTGCCTAGGCCTTTGCTTGTCTTGTTTGCTTACTTGTTTCCCAGGGGGCTTTGGACTACACTACGTCCCACAACGGAAACATCCAAGTCCTCACCCTTGGGCAAGGATCAAAATAGCGCCCGCCGCCAAACCGCTACGAAGCGGGCTCTACGTAGCGGTGCGATTTGAAAAAATCGCCCAAAAAATCTGAAAAAATTCCAGAAAATCTAGAAAATTGTAAAATGAAAAAAAATGTGGTTCTTTTGCAAAAGTAAGTAAGAAAAGGGGGCGTAGCGGTGCCCTCATTATGAGGTCCTATATTGCTATCGGAATATAAAATAGTAGTAATGATTTTTTTTTTCACATATTCGTGTTTGTAATCAAACAATGTCATTAGAATATTATCACCATTGTTGCTTAGAATATCACATTTCTGAGTTCTTTTTTGAAATGTATATATATATAGTTTAAAATTTTATGTTAAAGAAAATTTTTATTAGGGCCTTAGGTTGAGCCACTATTTCCTATTAGAGAGTAATTTGGTTAGGGTCCTATTTCCTATTAAAAGGAGATTATTTGGTTGAGCCCTATTTCCTATTAGAGTAAAATTTTGCTAGAGCCTTTCTTCAATTAGTGTGAAATTTGTTTGGACTTTATTTTCAATTAGTGTGAAAGTTTTTCCGGTTAGAGTAAAATTTGATCGAGCTCTATTTCTAATTAGAGTAAAATTTGGCTAAGCTCCTAATTTTTATTAATTTGGCTAAGCCATGATTTTTTCTATTTTAATACTTGAGGGGCCCATTTGATTTTTATCTATAACTTTCATAAGGTGGGCCACTATGGGGCCCATTTAATCTTTATTTATATCTTTCATAAGGTGAGCCCAATGTGGGGACCCTACTTAGTAAATATTGGAGGGACCAAAAGAGGGGCTTTTAATGCCCTAATTCTTTTCCCAAAACAACAGGCTCAAGAGTTATAGGGAAAAGAAAATACAAGAAGGGCTTTAAATGCCCTAATTCTTTTCCCAAAAGAACAGGCTCAAGAGTTATAGGTGTTGATATAATTGTTATGCCGTTTACTAACAGCTCGAGCTTTTGGTGTTACTGGTTATTGACATGGTATCAGAGCCTGAGGTCTCGAGTTCGAAACCACGCAGGGCAGAAATGCCCCATGTCGCGTTGTGTGTTTGTGCGGGCGCAAAATGCGCAGGGCAAAAAGGCCCCATGCCGCGTTATAGTCTTGTGCGGGCGTGTGCTTCGGATCCGGGCAGTGTCCTGCCCGGGGGGGGGGTGTTAAGTAGTTGTTTGTGCAGTTTCTTATCACCAATTGGTTTTGGGATTACTGGCTAGCAACTTTGACATGGTAGGCAAGATTGGGCCAAAGCTCATGGGGCCCGAGCTACATGAGCCAAAGATGACAATATCATACCGGAAGATCTGGGTCGTTACATATGGTATCAAAGCCGAGGGCAGCTTTCCTCTGAGGGAGGCTGCCCAGAGACTGGGTGGGCTAATATGGAGGACACCACGTGACTTAGTATGAGGCCTTTTGGAGCTTAATGGGCTCCAAAAACAAAACCTTGAGGCAAGATTGGGCCAAAGCTCATGGGGCCCAAGCTACATAAGCCAAAGAGGACAATATCATACCGGAAGATCTGGGTCGTTACATATGGTATCAGAGCCAAAGGTCACGAGTTCGAAACCCCTGGGAGGCATGTTACCTCCATCTGTCTATCGGGTCTGTCTGTTCCGTCTGTTTGTTGGGTTTCGAATTCGAACGGCTTCCCGTTCGAGAGGGGGTGTTGATATAATTGTTATGCTGTTCACTAACAGCTCGAGCTTTTGGTGTTACTGGTTATTAACAATAGGGAAGCGTAAAAACAAGGCTCAAGAAAGACAGAGAAGAGGGGAAGGAAAAGAGGAAGAAAGAAAAGAAGAAGAAGAAGAAGAAGAAGAAGAAGAGAAGATGCTGCTGCTGCTGGTGCGTGCTGCGTGCAGGTGCTGCTGTTACTGCTGCTTCCAGGTATATTTCTACAGCTGCTGTCCCTTTTTTTTTTCCTTATTCCTCCTTCTCTTGATCTCCCTGAGCCAACAGAGCTTTTTTTTTTTTTTTTTTTACATTTCGCTGTTTGTAGCGGCCGATAAATATACCGTAGCGTGGCGATGGCAGCGGCTGATATTTTCATCCATGCCCTTGGGCATATATGTGCAGCTTGGCCTTTACCCTACATAACGCGTTTTAAAGCCTTAAGACTTTGGTCAAAGCAGACTAGATCATGTGGATAGTGGGTTTGGGTGGTCATGAAATGGTATCAGAGACGAGGATGGCTTTGTTTCGGGGGGGGGGTCCTACTTGCCTAGGCGTCTACTTGTCTTGGTTGCTTGCTTGTTTTGCAGGAGGCTACACTAAGTGCATGTTTGAGAGGTCTAATTTTTCCCTCTATTTCTCTAAAATGGATAAAGGTTTGAAAAAATAGCCACCTTTCAGCCTCTACATATTTTAGAGAAGTAGAGGCTGTTAAACAGGCCCAAGGCCCAAAGCCCATCAGTAGTCAAATGCTATATCTCACGTGGAATTGATTTGGGTCAATATTGAGACAGCTGTAGCCTTCCTAACTTAGAATAGCAATTGTTGTAATTAGTTGTTTTCCTAACTCAGGGTAATGATTGATATAATTAGATTGTTTTCCTTTCTTAGAGCCTTGATTAAAGGCATGTAAATACCTATATATTGATGGACAATCTCCATAGAAAGACACACAAATTTAATACATTCTCAAGAGTATTCAAACTATTTTCTGTGATCGTGAGTTTGTCATGGTATCAGAGCGAGGTTTGCAGTCTTGATCTTAGACATCTTCCAAAAGCTTTAAGGGAATAGGGATAGAGAGAATAAGTCTCTCTCGTGCAACAAATAGATCCAGGATCTATTTTCAAGAAATTTCCAGCGACACAGTGCCAGCGACACCTTCCTGCGTCAACGACATCTTGTTGGTGGCCCACCCTTGATCGACCAGATCAACTTCAGAAATCACCCTTTCATGGTCGCCTCATATTTTTAAGAATATTAGTGATTTTTCCAGAATTTTTCTGAGACTCCAGGTTGGTGTTTTACTCATTCTCAAGATTTTCAGAAATTTATATTGTTTTCATCAAGACTGTCCAAAATCTTGGATATTCAGTAGAATCAGTTCAAACTTGGTTCAGTAGAAGCCATAATAGAGGGATTTCATAGATCTGTTGTGTGATCTGGGGCTAGATCCTTAAGTGGGGCCGGAAATATAGCCACTGTCCAGTTCGTCTGGGCTGTTTTTGGAACATATTATTGCTGTTTTTTGTGTTGTCTCTCTCTGCCCGGTTGGATTGTGGTTCCTACACACAGGGAAGACATCCTACATAGTTTCACTTGTCTGTGGCTAGTTCTTTTTCCATTCCAAATCGATTTGTTTCCAATTTCAGTTGCAATGGAAAAATCTGAGGTCACATTGATTAAATTTACAGGAAAGAATTACCCTGCCTGGTCCTTCCAATTTCAAATCTACCTAGAAGCTAAGGAATTGTGGGGATTTGTTTCTGGCACGGACGCTAAACCCACTGAGGATGAGAAGAAGATCTCCTCTTGGCATACTAGAGAGATGCCAAAATCAAATCATGGATTCTGGGATTCGTTGAGCCTCATCTAATAATGAATCTCAAGCCTTACTCCAATTCTAAGGCCATGTGGGGGTATTTGAAGAAAGTTTACCATCAAGATAACTTTGCGCGACAATTCCATCTTGAATGTGCAATTGCTGAATATACACAAGGGACCTTGTCTGTACAAGACTACTATTTAGGATTCCGTACACTGTGGTCAGAATACGATAGTATTAAGTATGCGGATGTGGCTGACAATGTGTTGACAATAATCCAAGACCTTCAGGCCTCTAGTCAGCGAGATCAATTTTTGATGAAACTGCGGAATGAATATGAAAGTGTCCGATCTGGCCTAATGAATCGGACACCCTTACCTTCATTGGATGTCTGCTTGAATAAACTCTTACACGAAGAACAACGCCTTATGACCTCGGCTCATATTGCTCAACAAACGATTGAAACCTATTCAGTCGCGTTCTCGGCTAATAAAACTTCTCCGCCTCCGCCTCGAGACTTGAGCAAAACCCAATGCTACAGTTGTCAGAAATTTGGGCATCTTGCTGACATTCAGAGACATGCAAAAACGAGAGAGAGAAAGTCTGTGAATTACTTTGTTTTCGATGCTAGCCATCTTAGATTTCTTCTCTTTAAATAGAGTTTACAATGCCTATGTTTAGGCTACAAATCAAGAAATTAAAGCTAATCAGATCAATTAGATCTCTAACAAAGGGAATACAACGGTGTTGCCTAGCTGTACAAAATATGACTAAGTCTCCTCTTTATAAGTGGGCTGGGCTTTATCATCATACAAGTGGACTGGGTCCATGGGCCTATTATGATACAATATTACACTTTAACACCCCCCCCCCCCCCCCTCAAATTGATGCGGGGAATCAACCAGCAACAATTTGCGAACCAGGAATTCATGCCGCGGCCGTGGAAGGCCTTTGGTGAAAATATCAGCAAGCTGGAACTCAGTGGAAATATGGGGAAGAGTAATCACCTTGCGATCATACTCGTCCCGAATGAAGTGACAGTCTACTTCAATATGTTTTGTCCGCTCATGAAACACAGGGTTTTCAGTAATTCGAATGGCACTTGTATTGTCGGTATGAAGAGGAGTCGGTTTGGTCTGCGAGAATCCAAGCCCTGAGAGCAACCCACGTAGCCATAAGATCTCAGAACAAGCAGAAGACATGGCTCGGTATTCGGATTCCGTAGAAGATTTGGAGACTTTATCTTGCTTTTTACATTTCCAGGATATCAAGGCGTCTCCCAAGTAAACACACCATCCTGTGGTAGAGCGACGTGTGTCCGGACAGCCGGCCCAATCCGCATCAGAATAAGCAGTTAGAGTAAGTGGTGTGCCAACTGGAAAAAATAAGCCGCGGGTCGAGGTACCAATGATATATCGAATAATCCGTTTGACGGCCGCCAAATGATGATGCCGTGGGGCAGTCATAAACTGACTAACCAGATTAACGGTATAAGAGATATCTGGTCGAGTAATGGTCAGGTAGACAAGGCTACCAACCAAACGACGATAGAAAGTAGGATCAGGTAGGAGATCGCCGTCTTGTTGACGAAGCTTGACATTTACTTCCAATGGTGTGTCAACTGGGCGAGAATCACCGAGATCGGCGAGATCCACTAGGTCAGTAGCATATTTGTGCTGATGAAGAAACAAGCCTTTCTTGGATTGATGGACTTCTAAACCCAAGAAATAATTCAAAGGTCCCAAATCCTTCATATGAAACTTATCTTGCAGAGATGCCTGTACCTGTTGAATCATATCACTGTGAGGGCCTGTAATAATGATATCATCAACATACACAAGAAGAATTGTTAATCCTCTGGAGGAATGAAGTGTGAACATTGAAGGATCATATGGGCTCTGTATAAAGGAAAGCTGAAGGAGAGTGGTCCGGAACTTGTCGAACCAGGCTCGGGGTGCCTGTTTGAGGCCATATAAAGATCGTCGTAACCGAGCAACATCGGTCTTGGAAGAAGAAGGAATTCCATGAGGGAGACGCATGTAGACTTCCTCTTTAAGATCCCCATGAAGAAAAGCATTCTTCACATCCATCTGATATAGGGGCCAGGATTGAGAGGCAGCTATGGCAAGAACGGTACGCACAGTTGTCATTTTGGCCACTGGAGCAAAAGTCTCCTCATAGTCGATACCGTACTCCTGCCTGTTTCCAAGTGCAACTAGACGAGCTTTATAGCGATCCAAGGATCCATCAGACTTTAATTTCACCGAGTATACCCACTTGCAACCAATTGGTTTGACAGAGGAAGGACAGGTAACAATGTCCCATGTATGATTTTCTTGAAGGGCACGTAGTTCTTCCTGCATAGCCTGTATCCAACAATCATGGTGCACTGCCTGAGAGTACGAGTTAGGGATAGAAATAGAAGACAAAGTGGTTAATAAGGAGGCATGAGTAAAACCATAGCGATCAGGGGGCTTTGTGTGGCGAATGGATCGGCGAAGAGGAGCCGGAGGTGGATTAGGTGCAGTATCAGGAACAGGAGGCGCCTGAGGTAGATCAGGTGTAGGATCAGGAGCATTCAGGGTAGGCGTAGCAAGAGACCCAGAGCCAGGATCACCTGTAACATTCCGTCGTTTATACACAAAATCCGGCTTAAACCGAGTAACAGGCGGAGGCGTTGTATCTGAAAATGATGGCAAAAAAGAGAACGAGACAGATTCATTTGAATCACCATGCCGTGGAAAGAAATATTGATTCTCAAAAAACACGACATTGCGAGACACTCGAATTCTTTTTGCATTAGAATCATAACAGAGATAGCCTTTTTGATTAAGAGCATAACCGAGAAAGGCACAGATGGAGGATTGAGCTGTGAGCTTAGTGCGCTCAGTGGGAGGAAGAAGAACAAAACAAACACACCCAAAAGGACGAAGATGATTATAGAGTGGATGCTTTTGAAAAAGTCGAAAAAAACGGTGTCTGGTTGTCTATTCTAGATGAAGGTAGGCGGTTTATGACATGCACAGCGGTGGAGAGGGCTTCGGGCCAAAACCGAGTTGGAACTGAAGATGCTAGCAAAAGTGAACGAGCAATATCCAAGAGATGTCGGTTTTTCCGCTCAGACACACCATTTTGTTGGGGGGTGTAAGGACAAAATCGTTGAGAGATGATGCCTTTGGATTGTAAAAATGCTTGAAATTCCTTAGAAACATACTCTCCCCCTGAATCAGACCGAAGAATTTTAATTGTAGTGGAAAATTGATTCTCAACATAAGACAAGAAAACTTTAAAAACCGAGAAAACATCAGACTTAGCATGCAAAAAATAAATCCAAGTAAAACGACTATAATCATCAATGAATGTAACGAAGTATTTATAATGAGAATGAGAGATAACAGGTGCAATGCCCCACACATCACTATGAACAATATCAAAGCATTTCAGTGCTAGAGAATCATGAAGGGGAAAAGGAAGGGTTTTCCCTTTCCCCATTTTGCAGCTATCACAACTAAAAGAAACATCCTTAAAAGAAACTTTATTATCATTAATTAAACCAGAATTTAATAAAAACATCAAAGTTTTGGAATTAGGATGTCCTAAACGATTATGCCACAACTGACATTTATTATGACTAAAATGGGAAAACAAAGCAGACTCCGAAGAGAACTTTTCATTTGACGAAATCTGGAGGGGAAACAGTCGGCCCAGCTTAGGGCCCTTCGCTAGCACCTTCCCCGATGTTTGATCCTGCACAACACAACCAGAGCGAGAAAACAAGATGGAGCAATTACTATCAACAAGTTGACCAACTGATAACAAATTTGTGGTTAAGCGGGGAGAGAGAAAAACATTATGCAAGGGTAATGAATGAGGAACCTTTCCGACAGCAGAAATGGGAATACTGCCACCACTAGCAGTATTGATGCAGAGGTCTCCATCATACTTTCTAATATGAGTCATATTGACAGGAGAGTGTGTCATGTGATTGGAGGCCCCTGAATCAATATACCAGGTGGAAGCTGAAGATTTTGGATTACCTGATAGGCCAAGGGCAGAGAAAGCATTAATAATCATTTGCTGGACCATTTCAGGAGTGAGGGTAGAAGAAGAAGAGGCAGCAGGTGGTGCAGGTATGACTGTTGAAGAAGCATCAGGAAGATGTGCAGAGTATGCGCTCTGTTGCTGAGATGATGCAGGTATGACTGGTGAAGTAGTCTCAGGAATATGTGCATAGTAGGCTCTCTGTTGCGGTGCCCTATTTGCCTGATTCTGAGGTCGCTTCCGGCATTCCGGAAGAACATGACCTTTGGTTTTGCAGTAGGAACAAAATTTCTGGTCACACTGAGTGGAAACATGTCCGAGTTTGTGGCAGCAAAAACATTTGACCCTGCTCATGTCCCTGGTCTGAGGCTTACCCCTAGCAACATAAGCAACATCGACAGGAGCAGTCTGAGGAGTATTCTGAGTAAGTGCCGTCTGAGTCATCAAGCGCTGTTCCTCTCTAAGGAGTTCACCCAAACATGATTCGAGTGAAGGGGATAGAACCCTGCTCAGTAAGTTGGACCGGACATTTTCAAATTGTGGTCGTAACTTCATTAGAAATTGATCCCTCTGACTTGTCTGATGAATCTCTTGAATAGAGGCTAAGGAGTCAGTAGGAAGGTCAGCATAAATAAGCTCAGCGTAATCAGTCCACAGACTGGTAAACTGAGAGTAGTAATCCTGTATCGACAAGGTCCCTTGAACAAACTGCGAGATTTCATGTTCTAAATGAAACCTACGAGCGGAATTTTCTTGCAAATATATCTTTTTTAAATAAAGCCACATTCCTTTGGCAGTCTTGTAGGGACGAAGATTCAGGATAAACTGTGCGTCGACGGACCCCAATATCCAGGTCATGATCTGGCAATCTTTAACCTCCCATTTAGATAGGAGCTTGTCATCATTAGGTTTGGGATCGGAATCATCAATATGTCCCCAGAGTTCTTTACCCTTAAGGTAAATTTGAAATTGAAAAGCCCAAGTGGTATAGTTTGTACCATTAAATTTGATCAACTTGAGATCACCTTTCTCCATTGGTAGCAATGTAGAAATAACAGAACAAGCAGCAAGTCGACAACCAGCACAATAACTTGCAACTCAAAAATATACTCACATCCACAATAAAGAGTTTTAATCCGACAGCACGAGACAGGAACCAGAATCACAGTTTCCAATTCAGAAAGCAACCAATAGCATGCAGCAGCAGAAGAAAGAAGCAAGAAAAACAGATTTGCAGCCACAGAACACAAATAGTGCAAAAAAAAATGCACTAAAAATAGCCCAGACGACCCAAATATTTGGGTTTGTATCCTTACGTGGGGCCCACAGATTGATCAAATGGATGATCAGAACCAGAGCCAGAAACTAGTGTCTAATTATCTTTCCAGCAGTACTAGTTTTATCCAGATCCAATCAGAATCAAGTAATCTGTGTGGCTGTGATGAAAACTATTTAAGAAAAGTGAATAATCACAAGATGTGACAAATCACCTACCTCTGATCCCTGAAAAATGCTGGAAAAATCTTCAAAAATACAAGAAGAAATGGGCGACCAAGGCTGCAGTAAACCGAGTGGAGTTTGAGATGATCATAAGTGGGCCACCATTGATCAGAGAAGAGTACAGCCACGATTTGCTTCCCCAAAACACAGATCTGCGATCTGTATGCAAAACAGTCCTCAGAAGCTATCCACAAACACTAGAAGGAGCAGGCGACCAGATTAGTTACAGTATCCAGACTCAATGGTGCTGATCTGTGATGGGCCACGTCTGATCACACCCTGATTTGGCGAATTCCAGTGCTTGGAAGATGAAGAAAAAATATCCAGAGAGTCTCACAGAGACTATGACAACTTCCAATGCTTGGAAGATGGAGAAGATTCACTCAGAGGCTTGAAGCTCTGATACCATGACATTCAGAGACATGCAAAAACGAGAGAGAGAAAGTCTGTGAATTAGTTTGTTTTCGATGCTAGCCATCTTCGATTCCTTCTCTTTAAATAGAGTTTACAATGCCTATGTTTAGGCTACAAATCAAGAAATTAAAGCTAATCAGATCAATTAGATCTCTAACAAAGGGAATACAACGGTGTTGCCTAGCTGTACAAAATATGACTAAGTCTCCTCTTTATAAGTGGGCTGGGCTTTATCATCATACAAGTGGACTGGGTCCATGGGCCTATTATGATACAATATTACACTTTAACACTTGCATCTCAATGCAAACAGAAAGTCTGCAGTTACTGTAAAAGGTCGGGACATATCATCTATGAATGTCGCCGCCGTCCACCACGTCCGTCGACACAGTATCCGGCTCCGCAGTATCAGAGTCCACAGTCTCAAACTCCACATGCTTATGTAGCTTCCTCGGTTATGCCTGTTTCTACATCAGCACCCCCACAGCCTGGGGCCTTCATCATCTCTCACTCCTGAATTGGTTCAACAAATGATTATCAATGCCCTCTCTGCCTTTGGTCTCTCAGGTAAGTCACCTTCATCTTCTACTTGGTTCCTTGATTCCGGGGCGTCTAATCATATGACGTATTCCCACACCCCTCTCTCCAATATGACAAGTTACAATGGCCATCTTCAAATACAAACTGCTGACGGCGGACATGTTCCCATTACTGCTATCGGAGATATCCCTGGTCCCATCCCATTGAGAAATGTTTACCTTTGTCCTAATTTAACTTCCAACCTATTGTCCGTCAGGCAACTTGTTGAAAATAATTGTAACATCTCTTTTTCTTCTTCTGGTTCTGTTGTGCAGGACTAGATGTCCGGGAAGGAGATCGCGAGGGGGCCTAAGTGTGGACGCTTGTTTCCGCTGGATTTTTCTAACTTTTCTAGGAATCAATTTGACAATAATGTGTTTTGTTTTTCTCTTAGAGATAATTGCCGGTTGTGGCATAATAGACTCTTCCAAGGCTTTGTCCCTTATGTTAAATTCTGGCTTATTAAATAAATCTATTGGTTTTTCTTCTTGTGTGCCTTTTGATTGTGCTACTTGTAAAATGGAAAAGAGCAAAACTCTTCAGTTTGATCATTCCACTTCACACCTCTCAGTGTGAGTATTCAAACTCTTTTCTGTGATCGTGAGTTTGTCAGAGGCAATGGCTCTACTTTCCACAGCCCCCCTTGATGAGGTAGTTGAGAAATAAAGGGAAAAAAGAAGAGGTGGAGCTACAATGTTTATGCATAATCACGTTCAATCCGTTTTTTCAATTTTTCTCCAAATCTGAGAGGTCCAATCAAGATCCAAACCGTTGAAAATTTTCACAAGGTCAAACACGGCCATGTAACCAAATTTCAGCCGTTGAATCATCACCAATCTCGAGATATGTGCCACAAACCGTGAGCCATTGGATATAATTTGTTATGTTCTGTGGGCCCCAAACACAAGATCAAAACCGTTGGATATGTTTGGGAGGCTGAAAACGGCTATGTGGTCAATTTTGATCACATAATACCTTGTGAATCTCGAGATATATGCAAAACAAAAATAACCATTGTTGTATTATGCTCAATATTGCATTTGTCCATGAGCAGTAAACCGTTTCAATTTTTTATTATTATTTAGAGGCGTGTAAAATAAGATCTAAACCGTTAGTAATGTTCACAATGTCAAACATGACCATGAGACCAAATTTCACACGTTGGATCATCACCAATCTCTAGATATGTGCAAAAAACGTGAGCCATTATTAGGTATAATTTTGTGGCTCAACCAATGATATAAAAATGTCTATTTAGCATATGTCAATCCAGGCCCATCCATTTTGGCCCATGTCTAGGCCCATTTATTTCTCCTATTTATTAGGATTGTAATTGATTGTGATTAGTCAACGTTACTTAATGTTAGGATCTGTAATTGATAATGTTAGGATCTGTAATTGATATGTAATTGATTGAGATTGATTACAATTAGGATTGTAATTAGGGTATTAGCCCTTATAAATAGACATCATTCGATCCTAAGAAGGGACGACATTCAGATAAAGGTCCAGTCATTCATCTCTCTCTCTCACTAAAACTGTCATGGTATCAGAGCTTATAGATCATCTGTGATTTGTGAGCTGTGATCTTCTCCTCAATCATCTTCCAAACATTGGAAGCCAGAAGTGGATCATCTGTGGTCATTCTCCTCAGCCGGATCATCCTGATCAACTCAGATCAGACGTGGCCCACCCGAGATCATCAACACCTCATCAGCGGAAGACTACCATATTGATCGACTGAAGGTTCTTGGATTTATGATGAATTTTTCATGATTTATTGATCATCAGAGGTAGGTCGTCTATCAATTTTTGTGAATATCCATTCTTTTTCAATAGTTTTCATCTCGGCCATTCAAAATCCTTGATCTGGATTTGATCTTCATGAGACCAGTGCCAGTAGTTGAAGAAAACTACTCTCATTCCATCCCCACACTCTGATCTGTACCAAGATCATCCAGTGGGGCCCACGTGTGCATCTACACACTGTCGACAGGGACGATTCTGGCTCATTTTTCTGTTTTTGCTTCGGTTGTTCTTCCAGACGACTTCTGGTGACTGGTTTGTGCTTGCTACTGTTCTTCCCTGTTAATTTTTGGTGAACAGAGTGATCAAGGTATGCTACACCCATCTGATCTTCTGATTTGATTTTTCACCACTGATTGTGATCATCCTTCTCTCTGTTCTGGGTACTGTTACTGCTAATTGATCATCCTTCTGCTGTTCTGTTAGTAATTTATCTTCTGGTTGTTTCTTGCTTCTGGATTGGGTTCCTAACCACTGATTGTGAATTGATTACTTGATCTGGGTAGTCATGGACAAATCTGAACTTACACTGATTAAGTTTGATGGAAAAAATTATTCCTCATGGGCATTCCAATTTCAAATCTACTTAGAAGGAAAGGAACTCTGGGCCCACATTGATGGATCTGAACCTCAACCCACGGAAGATGACAAGAAGATGTTAGCTTGGAAAACTAAAGATGCTAAAATAAAAACCTGGTTACTAGGTTCAGTGGACCCACATTTTATTCTCAATCTCAGACCATGCAAAACAGCCCATGAAATGTGGGAATATCTTAAGAAGATATATCATCAAGGCAATGTCGCTCGTCAATTTCAATTAGAACTTGACATTTCTCAATTTACTCAAGGAACTCAGTCTGTTCAGGAATATTACAATGGATTTCGCAGACTGTGGTCCGAGTACGATGAGATTAAGTTTGCCACAGTATCTGAAGCTCTCCTTCCCGAACTACTTCCCTTACAGCAAAGTAGTCATCGAGATCAGTTTCTTATGAAACTTCGTCTGGAGTTTGAGACAGTTAGATCTAACTTGATGAGCAGGGCTTCGCTTCCTAGCTTGGATGACTGTCTTCAGGAACTTCTAAGGGAAGAACAACGTCTGCTTACTAAAACTACTCTGGAACAACAGACATCTGTTGAGGCTCCCCTTGCATATGTTGCTACAACCAGACCTCCTCCTCGAGACATCAGTAAAGTTCAGTGCCATAACTGTAAGAAATATGGTCACTATGCAAATCAATGCAAGGCAAAAATATGCCGTTATTGTAAGGCCACTGGTCATGTTATTGAAGAATGCCGGAAGAAGACTCGCAATTCTACTTCCCGCAACTATGAGCAGTCAGCCTCTGGTACTTACAATTTGCAGTCCGCTCCTCGTGCTTACACAGTCACCACTCCATCGTATACTTCATCTGATTTCAGTGGTTCTCTGCAGTATGATTCTTCTTCCCAACCTGGTTCCTCACAATCTGCGTCAGCAACTCCTCTCACCCCTGAGATGGTCAACCAAATGATCATCAATGCCTTAGCTTCCATGAACATCGCAGGTACTGCTTCATCTCTTTCCAATACCTGGTACCTAGATTCTGGTGCAAGTAATCATATGACCACTTCCACCCTAAAATTACAAAATGTAGTTCCTTACACTGGTCATCTTACTGTCCAAGCTGCCAACGGAGATCATCTTCCCATCACCTCTGTTGGTGAAACCCCTAGCCCCTTACCATTAACCAATGTTTTAGTTTCTCCTCATCTTGCTACAAATTTGGTTTCTGTGGGTCAACTTGTTGAAAATAACTGCAATGTCTCTTTTTCTCCTTCTGGTTGTGTTGTGCAGGACCGGGAGTCGGGGGAAGTGATCGCGAGGGGGCCTAAACGTGGAAGACTTTTTTCGTTACCAGTGTCTTCATTTCTTCCAAATAACTCTTCACATCAGTTATTTTGTTTTTCCATTAAGAATAATTCTAGGTTGTGGCATAATCGACTTGGTCATCCGAATGACTCTACAATGTCTACTTTATTTCAATCTGGATTATTAAATAAACCGATTGATTCTGAGTCATTTGAATGTGATGCTTGTAAATTAGGCAAGAGTAAAACTTTACCTTTTCCACACTCTAACACACGGAGCACTGCATGTTTTGACTTAATCCACAGTGATGTTTGGGGCATTGCTCCGACTCTTTCTCATAGTCATTTTAAATACTTTGTCACATTCATTGATGACTACAGCAGATTTACTTGGCTTTATTTATTACATTCAAAGTCTGATGTTCTTCATGCTTTTAAAATTTTTTTAAGCTATGTTGAAACACAATTCTCCACCTGCATTAAAATTTTGCGATCAGACTCAGGGGGGGAATATGTGTCCAATGATTTTCAATCTTTTCTGAACAATAAAGGCATCATTTCTCAACGTACATGTCCATATACTCCACAACAAACTGGAGTTGCGGAACGGAAAAACAGACATCTCCTGGATGTAACTCGAACACTTCTCCTTCAATCTTCCGTTCCCCCTCGTTTTTGGACTGAAGCCCTCACCACCGCAGTTTTTCTCATCAATCGTCTTCCCTCACCCACCATTGATCATTTCACACCTTATTTTAAACTGTTTGGGCAACAACCTGTGTTTAATCACCTTCATACATTTGGATGTGTTTGTTTTGTTCACCTTCCTCTCCCGGAAAGAACCAAACTAACCGCGCAATCCCGCAAGTGTGCATTTTTGGGTTATACCACTAATCAAAAAGGTTTTGTTTGTTATGATCCCATTGGACGTCGTATAAGGGTTTCTCGCAATGTTATTTTCTTTGAAAATCAAAATTTCTTCCTGACTCACATAGACTGTCCTCCACCCTCTTCATCAGCTTTATTACCTGGTTTCTCAGATCAACCAACGGATCAACCAACTGTTACTAGGTTTAATCCTGATTTTGTGTATCACCGACGGGAAAAACCGACCACTGCAGATGGCCGTCCTCCTGATCCTTCACCGACCAATGGTTCTGCACCTACTCCAGCCTTGCGTCGCTCCTCCCGAGATTCTAAACCCCCTGAGAGGTATGGCTTTACCCATACTTCTTTGATGACCAGTCTATCTTCTGTCCCTATCCCTAGTTCTTATTTGCAGGCTGTACAACAAGATTGTTAGAACCAGGCCATGAAGGAGGAATTGGATGCATTGGATCAGAATCACACCTGGGATATTGTGGAGTGTCTTCAACAGTTAAACCCATTGGGTGCAAATGGATCTACTCGATCAAACTTAAATCTGATGGGTCCTTGGATAGACATAAAGCTCGACTTGTGGCACTCGGCAACCGTCAAGAGTATGGCATTGACTATGAGGAAACATTTGCACCTGTGGCCAAAATGACATCTGTTCGGTTGCTTCTTGCCATTGCTGCATCTAACTCCTGGCCTTTATATCAAATGGATGTCAAAAATGCATTTCTACATGGGAATCTGCAAGAAGAGGTCTATATGCGGATACCACAAGGTGTCCCCTCTCCCTCAAAGAGGACTGTCTGTCGCCTGCGAAAATCACTTTATGGTCTAAAGCAAGCTCCTCGGGCATGGTTTGAAACCTTCCAGCGACGTTTATGCGATAATGGCTTTACCCAGAGTCCTTATGATCCATCTCTCTTTCTCTGTCGCAGATCTACTGGCATTACTGTGCTTCTCGTATATGTTGATGATATTATTATCATTGGCACGGATGCTGATATGATCACCTCTCTCCAAGCTTCTCTCAAGGATTCCTTTCACATGAAGGATTTGGGCCCTTTACATTATTTTTTGGGCTTAGAGGTGCATCAATCTCCGAAAGGTCTATTTGTTAATCAAAACAAATACACATCCGATCTTATCGAGTTGGCTGACCTCCATGATTCTTCACCTGTTGATACACCTGTCGAGGTCAATCTAAAGTTAAGTAAAGATGATGGCGATCTTCTTCCTGATCCTCATACATACCGGCGCCTGGTGGGAAGTCTTGTCTATCTCACAATCACTAGACCTGACATCTCTTATGCTGTTAATCTTGTGAGCCAGTTCATGACAGCTCCTCGTCACCTTCATTTGGCTGCTGTGAAACGTATTATTCGCTATCTGCTGCGAACTGTCCCTCGTGGCCTCTTTTATCCAAAGGATAATTCTCTTCATCTGACCGCTTATGCGGATGCTGACTGGGCGGGCTGTCAAGACACCCGCCGTTCTACTACTGGTGGGTGCATATACCTTGGAAATTCTCTCATTTCTTGGAAATGCAAGAAACAAGAACGGGTGTCCAGATCTTCCACTGAAGCTGAATATAGGGCCATGTCTTCTGCTTGTTCTGAGATCTTATGGCTACGTGGACTCCTTTCAGAACTTGGATTCGCTCAAACCGATCCTACTCCATTACATGCTGATAATACTGGGGCTATCCACATCATTGCAAATCCAGTCTTCCATGAACGCACCAAACATATCGAAGTCGACTGCCACTTTATTCGTGATGAATATAAACGTGATGTCATTCGGCTACCTCATGTCCCTTCAGAGTTTCAGTTTGCTGATATTTTCACTAAGGGACTTCCTCGGCCTCGTCATCAATTTCTTGTCTCCAAATTGCTGCTTTATGACTCCCCAGCATCAATTTGAGGGGGGGTGTCAATCCAGGCCCATCCATTTTGGCCCATGTCTAGGCCCATTTATTTCTCCTATTTATTAGGATTGTAATTGATTGTGATTAGTCAAAGTTACTTAATGTTAGGATCTGTAATTGATATGTAATTGATTGAGATTGATTACAATTAGGATTGTAATTAGGGTATTAGCCCTTATAAATAGACATCAGTCGATCCTAAGAAGGGACGACATTCAGATAAAGGTCCTGTCATTCATCTCTCTCTCTCACTAAAACTGTCAGCATAGACCCTTGCATTACCAAACAACTCGTTTTATTTTAGCCTCTTTTTTCTATGGCTCTTTTTTGTACGGGTCTATATTGAATGGTCTTTAAGAAATAGACTAGTGGTCCCAAACATGGTCTAAGTCCCTCATCGGAAACATCCCAGTCCTGACCCATGGGCATATATGTACGGCTTGGCCTTAACCCCACATGACGCGTTTTAACATGTGAAACTTCAGTCAAAGCGGACTATATCATGTGGATAGTGGGCCTGGGTCGTCACAATATCTCCATCGAAGAAACCCATTCTCGCCTCTCTACCTCTCTATTGTGTTATGTCTTCTTCTTTTCCTTCTCCACCTTCCTAAGTAGAAAGGCTTCCATTTATTTTCTGGCTTCGATGGGACATTTGTATGGCCTTTCTCATTCCTAGACACGTTCTAAATGGTATTTATATCTATAAATCCCACCACTGAATACTGTTTTTTAGTGATTGATTGCACTTCTATTCCCGCTTTAAGCGACGCATTGCAAGAAAGGCTATGGGCCCAGATGACATTCCGATAGAGGCTTGAAAATGCTTAGGAGAAATTTGGGGGATTTGATTAACTAGGCTTTTCAATAAGATATTAACGACAAAGAAAACGTTGGATGAATGGAGAAGAAGTGTTGTACCACTTCTATATGAGAATAAAGGGAGATATACAACACTATACTAACTATCGGTGGATTAAACTTATGAGTCATACTATGAAGTTATAGGAGAGAGTAATGGAGCAAAGACTTGGAGAGAAGACAAAGATACCTGAAAATCAATTTGGTTTGATGCCAGTGAGGTCAACTATTGTAGTTATATTCTCACCTAGGCAATTAATGGGAAAATACCAAGCGAAGAGGAAAATCCTGCATATGGTCTTTGTCGATCTAGAAAATAGTATACGACAGGGTACCTAGACATTTAATTTGGTGAGTTTTAAATAAAAGGAATGTCCCAAGTGAAATAATATGTAAAGATAGGAAGAAGAATAAACCAAAGGTGGAGAGAAACCGATACCTTAATGGGAGGCTCGTATGAGATTTTATAATTACACAATACCCAAATCAAGGGTAATCTAATCAATATACAATCCCTAATTAAGGGTAATCAAATCAATTTACAACCTTCATCAAGGATAATCAAATCAATCTATAAATCTATACAAGGAAATAAATAAATAAGAGATAACTCGAGATACAGATATATACAAGCTCTGACGGGCCTTGGGATGGGCCAAGTGGGCCTAAGTCACATTATTTCTACACTCCCCCTCAAATTGATGTGGTAATGCAGAAAACAACAATTTGCTAGTAAGTTCATGATGGCGTGGCTTAGGAAGAGCTTTTGTGAAGATATCTGCCAACTGGTCATGAGTAGAAACATGAGGCAAGGTGATCTTCTCAGTGACAACATGCTGACGGATGAAGTGACAATCAATCTCAATGTGCTTCGTCCGTTCATGAAAGACTGGATTATTAGCAATTCTAGTAGCACTGGTATTATCTCCATGAAGAGGTGTAGGCATATTAACAATAATACCAAATTCACAAAGAAGACGGCGGAGCCAGATGATTTATGTACTTGCAGACGACATTGCCCGATATTCAGCCTCAGCAGAAGATTTGGATACAGTGGTTTGTTTCTTGGACTTCCATGAAATCAGAGAGTCGCCAAGAAACATGCACCAGCCAGTGGTAGAGCGCCGGGAATCAGGGCAACCAGCCCAGTCGGCATCGGCATACGCGGATAAGCGTAGAGAAGTATTAGACGGATAGAAGAGACCATGACTGGGAGTGCCTTTAACATAGCAGAGAATGCGCAAAGCAGCAGCAAGGTGAGGTTTATGAGGATTGCTCATAAATTGGCTAACCGTATGCACCGCATGAGAAATATCAGGGCGAGTCATAGTTAAGTAGAGCAAACTACCAACGATCCGACGGAAAATAGATGGATCATCCATGAGGGGACCGTCCTCTGCACTGAGTTTACTATTTAATTCCATTGGCGTATCAACAGTATGAGCATCATCAAGTCTGGCGGAGGTAATCAAATCAGAAGCATATTTACGCTGATGTATCCGAATGCCCGACTTAGTACGCGAAAACTCAAGCCCGAGAAAATATGTGAGAGGACCGAGATCCTTCATTTTAAAGTGGCAAGTGAGATGATGCTTGAGATCCGTAATACCAGAAATATCATTGCCACTGATAATCATATCATCAACATAGACTAAAAGGAATGTGTAACCCTTTGGTGTCCATCTAAGAAAGAGAGAACTATCAGAATGACTCTGACGAAACCCAGCTTGAAGAATAGCGGCTCGGAATTTATCAAACCAAGCCCTGGGAGCCTGCTTAAGTCCATAAAGAGATTTGCGCAACTTGTAAACATGCTGAGGAGGACAAGCATAGCCAGGAGGAGGTTTTAAATAGACAGTCTCTTTCAAGTCGCCATGAAGAAAAGCATTTTTGACATCCATCTGCCACAGAGGCCAATTGCGAGCTGCAGCTACACAAAGAAGAGTACGAACTGTGGTCATTTTAGCCACTGGAGCAAATGTTTCCTCATAATCAATGCCATACTCCTGCTTGTAACCCTGTGCAACCAATCGTGCTTTGTAGCGATCCAAACTCCCATCAGAGTTAACCTTGACAGAGAAGATCCACTTACTGCCAATGACAGAGGCTTTGTCAGGTGTCGGTACCAAGTCCCTGTAATTACAGAAAGAGGAAGAGACAAAGGTTGAAGATGAACCGATACCTCAATAGAGGATCGTATGTATATTTATAATATCATTACACCCTAATCAAGGGCAATCAGAATAATAAACAATCAATCTCCTAATCTATACAAGGAATTAACAATTAATCTCCTAATCTATACAAGGAAATAAATCAGCATCAAATCAGAACATTATCCAACAGGATCTGATATACAGTTGTGTACAAGCCCTTGGGCTGGGCCTAGTGGGCCTGAGCCACATTATCTTCTACACTCCCCCTCAAATTGATGTGATCGGACCCCAAGTGTAGGGTGCGATTGTAGTAATAATCTGGTGAGACCAGGTCGATCCACAGGGAGCAATGTAAATTAAGGTTCCTTCTCAACTTGTACTTACCCTAAATTAAAAATCTAAATCTAGCCTAAAAACTAAAAAAATTACAACCATCATTCTTACTTTCCAAAAATTACATTAATTACAATCCAATGAAAAGAAAACTTCCTAAATCTAAAAATCCTAAACTAAAAACTAAAATTGCTACAAAAGAACAAACAAGTTAGAACGTCAAGAATAAAAAATACCAAAATTAAAAATAAGAAACTACACTAGAAACAAAAGAAACCTAAGTTAGAAAGTTAATAATGCAATGCATGCCATGCTATCTAGTTCCAAACATAAACTTTGCAAAAATAGACATAAAATTGAATTGATCATAAAAATAAAGACAATAAATAAAAGTTCAAGAATTTAAATGTGTGGTGAAAACAAGAATTTAAATGTGTGGTTTTAACATAAATTTAAATGTGTGGAAGTGTATTCTTCTCTTTCAAAATTCTTTTCTAAGCGGGGTCATAATTTGAATCATGCTCTTAGGGCCTTTGGGTCGTCAATCCAAATACCAACAAGAAAAGAAACATAAAACAAGCACCAATCACCCAAGGACAAGAAAGAAAATTGAAAAGAGAAAGTAACACTTTTACTAATATGCAAAGTCTTACATAAGATAAAAAATAAACCAAGACAATTACATACTAAGATGAGAAGCCTCTTCTAGATGAAAAACCCAAGGGTGTAGTGTGATTTCCGGGCCAAATCTCCTTAAGGACTAAAATGGAGAGAAAGAGAGAGGAAGAAGATGGAGTGTAGTAGTAATTCTAGAGAGAGCTGGTCTATCTTCCCATAGGAGGAGATGGATGCTTATGCCTTCAATTTATAGATTTTTGCTCCCTTTCTTTCCTTCTTTGTTCCAAGCTTGTAGCATGCAATCTTGTTTGTATGGCAAGTCCTTTCCTTGGCCAACAAGTCTTCAAAGAAATAGCAAGGTGAGTGAGAGATTCTTGGTGCTTTCCAAGTGCAAAAATGCAATCCCGAGTAGAAATGACAGCACTAACTTCCAGAGGCCATATCATCCTCATTTTAGCTCCGATTGACACAATCTTGGATTCTAAAGATATCTACTCGAAAAGAGCTTTCCAACGGTGTATGAATTGCATCAATCCGACGGTTGGATTAAGAGTTATAACCATTTTAATCTTGCTGCCCCTGAAAAATCCGAGAATACTTGTGCACATATGGAATGCTAGTTGTGCAATGGGGTGTGTGGGACCCATGTGGACGTCCAAAGGGATCTTGGGATCTTTCTTTCCTTGTTTCTTGACTCTCCTTCCATCTTTAGTTTGCTTCTAAGCTTCTTTGATTGACTAGTCAACTCTTCTAGCACACTTTCCTTCTTGATTTTTGAGTTTTCAAACTTAGTAAGAATCAGATCTTACCAAATCTGAAGTTTCCTTTCTTGATCTTGAGATCACAAATCTAGCTTTCATTGTTGACTTTTCAAACTCTCCAAAAATACCAAGATATGTGGATCCACTATGAAAGATGTCCTACCCTTGATCTCTCTCAAATTTCACCAATGTGGGTCCCATTCTTGATTTCTCCTACACAAATTAAAACAAATGGATTCAAGAATAATTCTATGTAAGGAATTTAAATGGACGATGCATGGGACCCTACTTGATGCACCCAAAATAACCGACTTTCCAAAAAATAATTCTCCAAAAATGACAGGTTTCATGAATTTATGCAAAAAGTGTGATTTTTTAGCAAATTACGCATGAAAGCACTACAATGGACCCTAAATACATAAAAACATGATTTGACACTAAATAAAGCTCTTTAATATTAATAAGCCCTTAAATTGGTCCAAAATGTGTATGAAAATGTGTGCTTTTGAGGACTCATCACACCCCCCAACTAGCATTTTGCTAGTCCCTAGCAAAAAACTGCGAAAAACATGAGGCTTTCATCCTTACTTAATCTAAAACTAATTTAACAAAACTAACTAAAAACGCCACTTTCGCTGGCACTCTCAACTGCATTTAGCGTATGCAGTAAGCCGTTAAACCCCTAGGTTCCCCCTAGTGGACGAGTTGTGTCTCGTGAGGGTTTGCAGTGAATTTACCCACAAAATTCTATATATATTTTTTTTAATATCAATAAAGAATCCTAGTAGAAACCTAACAAAAACAAAGGATCTTTTTCAAAAGAAGATTTACAAACACCGGATATTCTTGATTATCGAAATTTTCAAAGCAAAGGCAAATTTGAAACTCGGTTCACAAATCCCATATTTTGGTCCGAAATTCTCGAATTCATGATAAATTGATCGTGCACGGTGAAATAGTGTGTATATGTAAAAACACATAAGCTTCAAATGATTTGCCCAGATTTCCGTGAAAACAATTTTCAATCCAAAATTCTGGGCCACCTAACCTTAGCAAAGAAAAACAATGTTCCTCTCAAGGCAACCATGACGGCTTTCGCACTACTATTTTTTTTTTTTTTAACACACACAAGTGACTGTGCAATGCCTAGGTTCCTTAAGCTTTCTAATTAACCCATGTAACGAGCTTTAGGCCAATGACTCCCAAAACAGATGTCTTTAGGGCACTAGGTATGTAAATACCCCTACGGACTTACTAGCTCGGGTTAAAAAGGCTCTGAACCCAAACTAATCACACAACTTTTTATTCTTTTCAAGACTAAACACTTTTTTTTCTCTTTTTTTTTTTTTACGGTCTCCAACAATAGGCAGCCCTTTTCATGTGTCCGCATTAATTCACTAGCTTTGTGGCAAACAAAAACCAGATGAATCAGGAAACTGTGAAACTAAGGGTCAGTTTTCCATCATATTTTCAATCCAATTGTCAAAGAAAAAACGGAAATCATGGCTTGGCATTCAAAAACTTTGAAAACATATACAGACTGTGTGAAAGTGAGGGATCAAAATTCAGCACTTTTCCAAAATCCTTTCCATAAACAAAATAGTAAACCATTGTTCGCTTTCTTTGCCCAAAGCACCAAAAATTCCAAAGTCCAAGGTATCTTTGTTCCATAAAAATCCTCTCGAAATTTTCTTTTTTTTTTTTTTCAAAACCTAAAAATCAAGAAAAAATTGTGTAATACTATTGTCTAAAGATGGACAAGTGTGCTTGTTCCCACCCCCCAACCTAGCATGAACATCGTCCTCGATGTTATGCATGCGGTGCAAAAGTAAATATAACATGAGGAAGTAAATGACAAGAGGGTAAAGGGGAAGAAGTCACCTGAAGATGCAGCTTTTTCGATTTCTGTCCATGGTGAGACAAAACAAAGAAAACAAAAGGGAAAGAAGCTACTCTACTAACAGAAAAAGAAAATCTACAATAAAAAGAAAGAAAAATCCTACACTACTTGATCCGAAACCATGAATCCACCCGGATCCCAGATGAAATTTTCCTCCACACAATTCACATGAAGCACAAAAAGAGATGTTACCATGGAAACGTGAACCACATTGAACATAAGGACTGCATAATGTGTGTTGTAATGTGTGTAAAAAGGACCACCATGAAAAATGAATCCTCCTCCCTTAAAAATGGGTTTTTGAATGGAAGGAGAGGAGGACGCAATGAACAACTGAGTGGCCCCATTTCCTCCCATGCACAAATTCTTTTGAATTAACTTCCACAATGTCCTTAGGCACGTGCTCAAATTATCTTTCAAGTCGCCATGAAGAAAAGCATTTTTGACATCCATTTGCCATAGAGGCCAGTTGCGTGCTGCAGCGACACAGAGGAGAGTACGAACAGTGGTCATTTTAGCTACTGGAGCAAATGTTTCCTCATAGTCAATGCCATACTCCTGCTTGTAACCTTGCGCAACCAATCGGGCTTTATAGCGATCAAGACTCCCATCAGAGTTAACCTTTACAGAATAGATCCATTTACTGCCAATCACAGAGGTGCGTTCAGGAGTCGGTACCAAGTCCCATGTGTTGTTTGCTTCAAGAGCAAGCAACTCCTCAGTCATAGCATCCTGCCAATATGCAATCTTCGAAGCCTGTGAATAAGAGGTGGGAATAGGAGCACTATCCAAAGAAGTGAAAAGAGCAGGGAAGCCATATCTGTCAGGAGCAACAGAAGGACGACTAGAGCGTCGCAAGGGTATAACACTATCGGTGGAGGAAGTATTAATACCTGAGGGTGTAGGAGGCAGTATTGGGAGATGATCAGGAGAAGGAGGCCCACAGGAGGAAACCTTGTTACGCCGGACATAGACCTTGGTAATAGGTGGTGGTGGAGAAGTAGTTGCAGGAAATTGTGGCAGATAAGAGACAAGCAACAGGATGTGTATCCAAACGCAAAGAGAAGAAAGGAATGTGTTCTAAGAAGATTACATTACGAGATATTCGCATGCGTTTTCTCAGATTGGTCATAGCATAGAAATCCCTTGTGTTCAGTACTGTATCCTAGAAAGAGACATTTGGCAGCTTGAGGTGACAGCTTAGTGCGTTCTGTAGGTGGAAGATGCACAAAGCATAAACAACCAAAAACACGCAAGTGAGAATATGAAGGAGTATTACCAAAGAGAGCTTCATATGGAGTAGTCTTTCCTAGAACGGAGCTAGGATGACGATTGAGGAGATATACAGCAGTCTGTGCAGCATTACAACCAAAAGGTGGGAGGAACTAAAGATGCAAGGAGGAGAGAACGAACAGTTTCAAGAATATGTCTGTTCTTCCTCTCCGCAACACCATTTTGCTGTGGAGTATGTGGGCAAGATTTTTGGTGAAGAATTCCTTTATCAGAAAGGAAGGCAGAAAATTCACGGGACATGTATTCTCCACCAGAGTCAGACCTAAGAGTTTTTATTTCTTTCTGAAATTGAATTTGAACCATTTTGTAAAACTTTTGGAAGAAAGAAAAAACTTCAGATTTGAAGCGCATGAAATAAATCCAAGTGAAACGAGAATGATCATCAATGAATGTCACATAATACTTAAAGCCTGTCCGACTCAAGGTGGGTGCAATTCCCCAAACATCAGTGTGAATAATATCAAAAGATGATAACGCACGAGAACTATGAATAGGAAAAGGCAAGATATGACTCTTACTCAAACAACACGTTTCACACTTAGATTGAAGGAAAGAGGACATCACTTTATTATTAAAAGTGGGTTCTAAAAACCATTTTTAAATAGGGAAAGTAAATACGCATTGTTCACATGACCAAGACGACTATGCCACACAGTCCACAATTTATCTAACTGAGGAGAAGAAGAAGAAAAGAGAGAATGATGTCCAATGTCCAGCAGAAATAGTCGACCGTGTTTACTCCCTGTTGCGATCACCTTCCCAGTTTGCCGCCCCTGTATGACACAACCAGTGGAAGAAAAGATAATATGGTACCCATCATCAATAAGTTGTCCTACAGAAAGTAAATTGGCTGATAATTTGGGAACAAAGTAGACATTGGGAAGGTGGAGAGACTGGCCAGAGACACCAGATAAAATAATGGTACCAATTCCAGAGATGATTAATTGGTCTCCATTGGCAGTGGTGATTTTTTCTTTTCCAAGGTAAGGGTGAGAGGCTGTAAAGCTACTTTCTACAGAAGTCATGTGGTTCGATGCTCCTGAATCTAGAAACCATGTGGATGGGGTGATGGATGAAGACAGAGATATTGAAGAATGAAAAGCTGGAAATGCTAGAGGAGAGTGAGATTGATACCGATCACCATTAGCATCATAATTGTCCATGGTAGAAAAGAGGCAGGAACAATACTAACAGCAAGGGACAGCAAATATGTAATAGCAACAATGTGGCGGCAGCAAAGAGGGCTAACAGTGGCAGCAGCAACAGTAAGCTTGCAAGCAGCAAATCGAAACAGCAGCAACTATTGAAAACACAGCCAAAAAGTAGCAGAAACAGCAGTAGCAGGTCTAAAAACTCAGTGGTAATACTTGTCAGGTGGATGCTGGTAGCCAGAGGATGAGGAAGGTGCAAACAGAAGTGCACAGTAGCAGCAACAGAGTACAGGGAAGCCTGACGTCCCTATCGTCAGCTGGTGAATCCACACGTGGGCCCCACAGAATGATCGAATCACAGATCAGGTTTGATCGCTGTAAAGTGGATCAAATGTACTTCCTTCAGGTCCAAATCTGATGAGATTTGGAAAAAGATCCACAAATCTGGACGGTGATGATGAAATCTCTCTTAGAAAACCGTCAGATGAAGAAGATGTTGGAAACTATCTCAAAGGTGATGGAAAAATTCCTGAAAAATCACCATAATTCCCAGAAAAATGAGTCGACCAACACTAGGTTGACAGTTGGTGCTGTTGCAGTGGTCGCTAGTGGTCCAATAGTGAAACAGAGAGCAACCGTGAAACAGTTTTTCGAAATCGGTAAAAACCGTTAAGTTCGGCAGTGTGTCGATTTGAACAGGAACTTCATGAGAGGATCAACAGCAAGATCAGAGGTAGGGGATGGAAGGACAAGATATTTTCGCAACTCCAGGCCAAAGTTTCACTCAAATCGGATCAAAATCCACAAATTTGGACGGTTTTGATGAAAACAGAGGCAAGAAATAGAAATATCACAAATGTTGCTGGAAATCTCACCTCTGATGGGAGAAAAAATCCAGAAAAAGGCTCATAAATACCAGCAATGCTGGTCGACCAGGATGGAGGTGGTTTTGAGAGATGTTGAAGTTGATCTGAAGTGGGCCACGTCTTGATCAGGGATGATCAGAGAAGATCTGGCTGAAGAAAATGATCCCAGATGACTACTAAGGAGATGTTCAGAGATTAACCTTGCTCTGATACCATGTAATTACAGAAAGAGGAAGAGACAAAGGTTGAAGATGAACCGATACCTCAATAGAGGATCGTATGTATATTTATAATATCATTACACCCTAATCAAGGGCAATCAGAATAATAAACAATCAATCTCCTAATCTATACAAGGAATTAACAATTAATCTCCTAATCTATACAAGGAAATAAATCAGCATCAAATCAGAACATTATCCAAGAGGATCTGATATACAGTTGTGTACAAGCCCTTGGGCTGGGCCTAGTGGGCCTGAGCCACATTATCTTCTACAGTCCCATGTATGGTTTGCCTCAAGAGCCAACAATTCCTCAGTCATAGCATCCTGCAAGTATGCAATCTTCGAAGCCTGTGAATAAGAGGTGGGTATAGGAGCACTATCCAAAGAAGTGAAAAGAGCAGGGAAGCCATATCTGTCAGGAGCAACCGAAGGACGACTAGATCGTCGTAGGGGTTGGATATTAGTAGAGGAAGTATTAATACCTGAGGGTACAGGAGGCAGCATGGGAATAGGATCGGGAGAAGGAGGCCCCACAGGAGGAGTCTTGTTTCGCCGGACATAGACATTGGTAATTGGTGGTTTGGAAGAAGTTGTCACAAGGAAGTGTGGCAAATAAGAGACAGCAACAGGATGAGTTTGGAGACGCAAAGAAAAGAAGGGAATGTGTTCTAAAAAGATCACATTACGAGATATCCGCATGCGTTTCTCAGAGGGATCATAACATAGAAATCCCTTGTGTTCAGAACTGTAACCTAGGAAGAGACATTTGGCAGCCTGGGGTGACAACTTAGTGCGCTCTGTAGGTGGAAGATGGACAAAGCATAAACAACCAAAAACACGCAAGTGAGAATATGAAGGTTTATGGCTAAAAAGAGCTTCATATGGAGTAATCTTTCCTAGAACGGAGCTAGGATGACGATTGATGAGATACACAGCGGTATGAGCAGCATCACACCAAAATGTGGGAGGAACTAAGGATTCAAGAAGGAGAGTATGAACAGTTGCAAGAATATGCCTGTTCTTTCTCTCAGCAACACCATTTTGTTGTGGAGTATGTGGGCATGATTTTTGGTGAATAATGCCTTTAGCAGAAAGGAAGGTAGAAAATTCATGGGACATGTATTCTCCGCCGGAGTCAGACCTGAGAATTTTGATATCTTTTGAAATTGTGTGTGAACCATATTATAAAACTTTTGGAAAAGAGAAAAGACCTCAGATTTGAAGCGCATGAAATAAATCCATGTGAATCGAGAATGATCATCAATAAAAGTCACATAATACTTAAAACCTGTCCTACTTAATGTGGGTGCAATGCCCCACACATCAGTGTGAATGATATCAAAAGAAGATAACGCACGGGAATGATGAATGGGAAAAGGTAAAATATGACTTTTACTTAAACAACATGTAGCACACTTAGATTGAAGAAAAGAGGACATCATATTATCAACAGTGGAATCTAAACAGCCAATTTTAAACAAAGAAAATAAATAAGCATTATTCACATGACCAAGACGACTATGCCAGATAGTCCACAAGTTATTAAAATGAGAAGAAGAAGAAGAAAAGAGGGAATGATGTCCAATGTCCAGCAGAAACAGTCGACCATGTTTACTCCCCGTCACGATCACCTTCCCAGTGTGCCGCTCCTGTATGACACAACCAGTGGAAGAAAATTTAATATGGTACCCATCATCAATCAGTTGGCCTACAGAAAGTAAATTTGCTGATAACTTGGGAACAAAGTAAACATTGGAAAGGTGGAGGGATTGGCCAGAGACACTAGATAAAGTAATGGTACCAATTCCCGAAATGAGTAATTGGTCGCCATTAGCAGTAGTTATTTTGTCTTTGCCAGTATAAGGGTGAGAAGCTGTAAAACTATGTTCCGCAGAGGTCATGTGGTTTGAGGTCCCTGAATCTAGAAACCAGGTGGATGGGGTAATGTAGGATGACCTAGAGATTGAAGAATGGAAAGCAGGAAATGCAAGAGGAGAAGGAGTTTGGTACCGACCACCAGAAAAACCCATGGATGCATATGCAGAAGTCACCGTGCTCTGAATCAGGTCTTGAATCTGGGCTGGAGTCATGGATACAGTCCCGGAAGAAGTGTTGCCTGTGTCAGGGAGAGGTGCTTGAGCTTGGAACGCAGCAGGAGTATGTTGTCTGGATGCAGTGGGAGGATGTTGCTTTTGCTGGGGTCCATTCTTCCTTTGTAAACTACGACAATCATCAATGAGATGACCAGAGCGTTTGTAATATCTGCAAATCAATTTCTTTCGACAGTTCTTGGCTAGATGACCAAAGCCTTTGCATTCATAGCATTGAGTAGGCTTCTGATTGGGGGCTGCTAGAAGAGCAGTCTCAGCCTGAAGAGGAGCCTTTGGGTCTTCAAAGATAACACGCTGAGAGTTAAGGCGAAGTTCTTCTCTAAGGACTTCTTGGAAGCATGTGTCCAGATTGGCTGTGACTTCTCTATTCATAAGAGCTGAACGGACAGATTCGAATTCTGGTCTGAGATTCATAAGAAACTGACTAATGTGAGTTTCCTCTTGTAATTTAAGCGCCTCCGTCAGAAACCCAACAGATACGGACTGGATTATCATAGCATCCCTCTCAGTCCATAATGTGAGAAATCCATTGTAGTATTCTTGCACAGTTTTATCACCTTGACTGAATTTCACAATTTCACTATCGAGTTGAAATTTGCGAGCTTTATTGGTTTGATGATAAACATTCTTTAGATGACCCCACATATCAGAGGCAGCAGCATATGCTTGAAGAGCAATGGCAAGAGAAGGATCAATGGAGTTAAGAATCCAAGTGATAACCTTAGCATTTTCTTTAGACCAGGTAGCTAAAGCTTTGGTGTCAGTAGTTGTAGTAGGTTTAGTTATCGAGCCGTCAAGATAACCAAACAATCCTTGGCCTTCAACGAAATTCTTCAGATGAAATGACCAAGCCATGTAATTATTTCCATTGAATTTAATGGGAATAACATCATACTTGTCCATATTAAAGAAGCGGCAGCAAAATGAAACAGCAGCAACCAACCAAGGATAGAAAACAACTACAGAATAACAAGATGCACACAGAAATGAAATGAGGAAATAGATAAGCAGCAGGAGAGGATAGCTGCTAATACAGCACAGAAGAGCACACACAGCCAGCTATCAGCACAAAATCCAGCACAAAAGAGCAACAGCACAGAACAATCCAGCACAGACAGCAAGCCCGCAGCATAAAATGCTCAAAATCCAGCACAGACAGCCCCAGGCGACCTAGATACTGATGGCAGATGAGGTACATGGACCCCACAATCTGATCTATGCACAGATCAGATAGAAAAGACTGGAAGAATGCCAAAAGTCCTACCTCCAGTCCAAGTTTGATGAAGATCGGACACAGATCCACAATATTGGACGGTTGTGATAAAAACAATCTTGTAGAAAAATATCAAAACCGACAGAGGAAGAAGGGATAAAAAATACCTCAAATGAAGAAGAAAAATTCCATAAAAATCACTATAATTCCCAGAATAATCAGCCGACCAACACAAGGTGGACAGTTTGTAGGTTCTTGATCATCGAATGTAAGCAGCAGTGAAACAGAGTGAAAAAACGCACGACACGTCCATGCTCGTCAGTGAGTCGATTTGTACACAGATTTGATTGGAGGATCAGTGAGCAGATCAGAGGTGGGGGATGGAAGGACAAGATTTTCGCAACTCCAGGCCAAAGTTTCACTCAAATCGGATCAAAATCCACAAATTTGGACGGTTTTGATGAAAACAGAGGCAAGAAATAGAAATATCACAAATGTTGCTGGAAACCTCACCTCTGATGGGATAAAAAATCCTGAAAAATGCTCATAAATCCCAGCAATGTTGGTCGACCAGGATGGAGGTGTTTTTGAGAGATGTTGAAGATGATCTGAAGTGGGCCACGTCTTGATCAGGGATGATCAGACACTATTAGGGATGATCAGACACAATCAGGAAGAAGATCCAAGTCAGGGAGAATGACTGAATCAATTTGAGAAGGTAACTATAGCTCTGATACCATGAAATAATATGTAAAGATAGGAAGAAGAATAAACCAAAGGTGGAGAGAAACCGATACCTCAATGGGAGGCTCGTATGAGATTTTATAATTACACAATACCCAAATCAAGGGTAATCTAATCAATATACAATCCCTAATTAAGGGTAATCAAATCAATTTACAACCTTCATCAAGGATAATCAAATCAATCTATAAATCTATACAAGGAAATAAATAAATAAGAGATAACTCAAGATACAGATATATACAAGCTCTGACGGGCCTTGGGCTGGGCCAAGTGGGCCTAAGTCACATTATTTCTACACCAAGATGTTATATTGAAATTATTAAAGACATGTATGAAGGAGCGGCAATGAGTGTGAGAACTACTTATGAAGAGACAAGTGAGTTCCCAGTGACCATAGATTTGAATAAGGGGTCAGCCCTAAGTCCTTGTCTCTTTACACTGATTATGGATGAGTTAACAAGTCATATTCATGAGGAGGTACCTTAGTGTATGTTGTTTGTAGATGATATAGTGTTGGTGGATGAATCGAGAGATGATATGAATGCAAAACTGGAGAGATGGCGGGAGGCTTTAGAATCCAAAGGTTTTAAAATAAGCCATACAAAGGTAGAATATATGGATTGTAACTTCAATGGGCATATACAAAGGGCTGAAACTACTATCAAAATTGAAGTGTATGAAATACCATAAAGTGATTCTTTCCATAACTTTGGATTGATGATTAGTAAGGATGGAGAGATAGATGAAGATGTTGACCATAGGATAAAGCGGGATGGCTGAAGTGGAGACTTGCTTCTAGAGTTCTTTGAAATCGGCACATGCCAACAAGATTAAAAGTAAAATTTTATAGGACATCAATTAGACCATTTATGACCTATGGAGCAAAATGTTGGCCAATCAAGAAGTGGCATATGCATGGATGTAGCAGGGATGAGAATGTTGATGTGGATGTGTGGTAAAACTAGGAAGGATAAAATTAGAAATGAGCGCTTTCAAGATGATTTAAGGGTAACATCAATAGGGGATAGAATTAGTGAAACTCGTATGAGATGGTTTGGGCATGTCTAACGTAGGTCGACAACGACGCTTTTAAGGTAAAATGTTTGGCTATGCAGGCTGGTGGCCCGCCAAGGGGAAGGGGTAGGCCGAAGAGAGTGTGGATGTAGGTGGTAAAAATAGATAAGAAGATGTACAACATATTTGAGGATTTGGCTCAGGATAGATCGGAATGGAGAAACAAAATTCATATATCCGACCCTAGTATAGTTGGAACAAGGCTTTGATGATGATAATGATGATAATGAGTGGTTGCACTTCTATCTATAGCGCTCCCCACTAACCATTTCTCCATGAGCCCATACAAGATCAACTTCCTTTTTCCTTCCTTTGAGCCATTGCTTACCTGCAAAATGAGAATGCTGAAATGAATATTAGAATTTAAAATCAATTATGAACACTTATAAACGAATGCTTCGTTTGAGTATATCCTGTAATATGTATATCTATATAGGAAACAATGGATTTACGCACTACAGTATTTTCGTATTATTTCTAAATCAACATCCTAAAAAAATGCAAAAATATATTTTATTTTAGAAATTAAAAAAGAATGTAGATTTAGGTGGAAAACCATAGATCTACAATCTATGTAATAACTTCATTATGTTTCTAAATTGAAATATTGAAGAAGGAAAAAGAAAGAAAACATTTTAATATATATATTTTTTAATCAGTAACAGAAATGATTGTATTAAAAGGAAGACCATTACACAAGCAATCTAGAAAAGATAGGGCGGCTGTAAGAGAATATACTCAACTAAGAACCAACAAAAAATTATACAACATGGGCCACCCATGGAGAGATTCTATCTACCCCTTGTTTAGCTAGATCATCTGCCAAAAAATTTGCTAACCTAAGAACATGACAAAACCCACATCTAAAGGGGAAGATAACTCCTTGATTTTATTAAGAAGAAACTGAAATCTCCACGGCCTAGAGTTAAAAATGAGAACACTACATCACCGCACTAGTGAGTTGTTTTCCACTACTAACTTGGCTCGAAATGAAGTTGAGAATAATCAAAGAGCTTCCAAAACCACCATCGCATTTACCTAATTATACTCCTCGACTCCCTCATTCTTGGAAAACATTTTAACATAGTTCAAAATAATAAAATGGACATGGAAATTGAGTTATGTGCCCAGATCTAGGCATAAAACTATAGATCTATCACCTAGACTCTCACTTCAAAATATAGAAAAAAATTTAGAATATGCAAAAAAAAAAAAAAAAAAGATGGTGCACTCAAAATTGGGGGGGGGGGGGGGGGGGGGGGGGGGGGGGGGGGGGGGGGGGGGGGGGGGGGGGGGGGGGGGGGGGGGGGGGGGGGGGGGGGGGGGGGGGGTTGGGGGTCCCCTTTCGCACAGGGTTATTTTGTGTGTGTATGTGTGGGTGTGGGGTGATACCATTTGAATGGGTCATAAGGTGTGCCCCACTAGGTGGTATGTTCATAAGACGGTGCATCCCTGATGAGAAATCTTCTTGTACAGACACTTCGCATGGTATTTCCGTGCCAGGTAGGATGATGGCCCCCATCAAAATAGACACTTTATATTTGATTGTTTGACAAAAAAAAATACATTTTAATGTAAGAAAATTGATTTTTGTCCCAGAAAATAGATGGTGAAAAAATTATCTCCATGGAAAACATACCTCAATACATGTAATCTAAGTTTTGTATGCAAATGAAAACATGAAAACTTGCCTTTGATCTGCCCTTTTATAGTCAGTGGAGTTGCATGGGTTTAGTGTCATGTGACTTGGACTAGGTTGAGTTGAATGACCAACAGATGAAGTTATAGTCATATATGTTTGAGTTGGATTGGTTGTGGGGGTTGGGGTTGGAGGCAACTCGACTTTGTTAGGTCTGAGTCTGACTCGACCAGGACTTACCAAGTTTTTAAAACCATGATTTCTGCTCGTTGCTGGTTGTGGAGCATCTAGGGTCATTTGCTGAATGAGATGTGAATTGTGCACAAAGAAAGACAGGTGTGTTGCTGGTTGCAAGACAGTGCAAGATCCATCATAGGTTAGTGGTATTGAGTATCAAGTTGACAAGGTTCCTCATCAAAGTAGTGAAGGAAGAAGGGATATGATGGTTATTCTCGGCTGGTCATGGTGTATCTATGCACTGGCTTGAGGGGGAGTAGTGAGAAGCGGTTAGGTGTTTCTTTGTAATTATGGCTTAATGAGTTAATTTGTAATTACAAGAATAAGTTTGTCTTGGGTTTGGATCAGATTGAATTTGTTATATTTGGCTAGGGTTATCATGCAATCACTATTTCCTAGCATTATGAGATTTGGTTCCTATTATGGATGTGATTGGGTTTTCTAGTTTGAGTTGATATCTTTGGTTTTGCTTTACTAAAAGCCATTGGCTATTTTCAGTTAAATGTTAAGATGTAGGCCCTAAATTTCAACTTGAGATATATACCCCCGCGAGGAGGTAGATACGAATTGCACATAGGTGGTAGCTCCAAAGGAAACCTAGGTCCTTTAGGTGTTGGTGGAATTATGAAAAGTAAGAATGGAGATATTTTAATATCTTTTGCAGGCCCAGCAGGTATTGGTGACCAGGGGCGGACCTACATTCATCAAGATGGGGGCTTCAGCAAAACACCCCCCCCCCCCCCCCCCCCCCCCCCCCCCCCCCCCCTCCCCCACCACCAAAAAAAAAAAAAAAAAAAACTGAAAAAGCCTATTTGGGCCGTAAGGGAAGTCTGGCCCAGCCCCCACTTAAAATAACCCATAGCCCCCACGTCCCTTTCTCAACTAAAAAAATCCCCTTTCAACTGGTGGCCCAAATTTATCTTCTTTTTTCAAATAGGGATTAAATACTATCTTCAACTGGTGGGTTTACATGGATCTCTACAAATCAACCTTAACCCTGACAAGAAAACTCCTCCCCATATTGAACTTAGCTTGAAAACCCAAATTTATTTTTTTTCTGTATTTTTCAAGTATGAAAATATGTTTGGTTTTGATAAAAAAAAAAGGTGAATTTAAAAATAAAAGGCATAGGATTCATAGAGTTATGAGACATTTTGGACTTAGTTGTGAGGGTTTTCTTAGGTTTTGGGAGCTGATATGAATGAGATTACAATCATGTATATGATCCCCTTAATGTACAATCATAGGATTAGAATCATAGAATTAGTTCAAAATCGTAATTTGGAATTAGAGATCATTGAACACTTTTTCATGCTTCTCAAATTACCAGTTTCAATTCTCACGTGTGGAAATGAATACACTCAGTGGTTTGAATGTATTTGGATTATTTGGATGCATTTCACAAATTCTCAAAATCCATTAAAATTTAAAAGATATGAAACTGAACGTATTGATGGTTATCATTAATCTGAGAATGTTAATGATTTGGATCAAAGATTTGTGACCCACGGATTATAGGTTGGATATGTTTACACACGTACATGCACAAATTGTTCAAAATCCATAATCTTTCTATCCACTTGGAATATGGGTTTTAAAGAAGGAACCTTAAAACACTAGTACAAATGTCATATAATGTGTATATTTTTGTGGCTGTCCATGTGTATGATCATTCGGTTGGAGCAGTATATAATGTGTAAAAGCTTTGTTTGATTTAAGATATTAATTTTGATGATAGAATGTTAGTTGTTGTAATTAAAGATTTTGTAAATGCAATACATTTTCTCTTTTGGCAAAGTTAATATTAAGAAGAACTACAAAATAGTGATTTGACTTTTTTAAGTGACTATCGTAAGCCCCCCAACGAAAATCTTGGGTCCGCCACTGTTGGTGACTCCAATAGAGTAGAGCTATTTTCTACAAGAGAGGGACTGAAGTAAATTCCCTACATGTTTCAATTATGGTGGGTGACTAGAAATGCTTGGTTGGGAAAAAATGATATCATTATAATGCGGAGTGGGCTACTAGATGCGGGGCGAGCAGAGTTGAAAGACTAGAGATGGAAGATGGAAGGGGATATGTCAGGCTTCGCACCTGAAATTGTCCTCACGCCAAACTCCCCATCACGGGCGAGGAAGAAGAGAACTTGAGAGATCCCAAACGCATTCGAAACTTTTCATAAATCATTAACTATAGTCAAATGAGGCATTACAGTGTTTAAATAGATAAAAGCATGGTTTAAAATCTCGGTCGCAGTATCGGCCGGGCCAAAAAACCGATATGATATCGGTATCGTCGCGGATATCAGTCTGTCACGGTCGTCGCGGAATATTAGAAAATGTTGGAAAACAATAATTTTTTCCATTAGTAACAACAATAAATCAAAATCTCGGTCACCTTAAGTTATGTGTCATGTCTGTGTCGCTGTTCGCTTTCTTCTCCAGTATTTCATATAATGCAACCATTATTGATGCTCATGATCAATTTATTAGTGTAAAATATAATAAAATAAAGATACTATATCAATGAGACTTTCAATAAATGGACCTGATCGTTCACATCCAAGACAAAATGGGCCTGATCATTCACATCCAAGACAAAGTGGACCTGATCATTCACATGATCACATCCATGTTTTAATTAAAAAAATAAATTAAAGGGAGATGGAAATTGAATATCCAACCATCACCTTAGTGAATTGGTTTTAATCTCCTCTTAATTCATTTTACATTAAAAGATAAGATTATTTTATTGTGGACTTCACATCTATGTGTGATACTTGGTGCCAATGAGTCTGGTGGATTATCATGTGTCACGTGTGAATGTATGATAGTTGAAAATGGTCTCTTTAGTGCCTAGGTTTACTTAGTGCCAATCACTGCAGTCCAAGGACAAAGGCCTAAAAAGACCAAAAAAAAACAAAAAAGAAAGAAAAAAAAAAGTGATAAAAGTCAAAACTCAAATGGGTAGAAGCTTCTAGACTCAAAACAAAAATGAGCACCTATCATATCCCCACAAAAAAGTCAAACCCCAACCCATCTTTATCCCATGTGAACCCCACCTCACTATCCCCTATCCCCACCTTAATCCACGTCTAACACCCCCATCTCATCCCGCTTTCCCCATTTCCCATTTAGGTCACATGACCCCACCCTCTTCTCATTCCAAAACACAGCAGCCTCTTCCCTCTCGTTCTCTCATCTAGTTCTCCCTCCCTCCCACTCCTCGCTGCCATCGGACTCCGAGCACACCGGCGATTACCACCACCGAGCCTCTCTCTTCTCCTCTCTAATCTTATCTCAGCTCTCTCAGTAGGCTTTAGGGTTTCTCGGGGACAAGATACAGAATGAGGGGGAAAAGTGAAAAACAGAAGGGAAAGAGAAGAGGGAGAGGAAAAGGGAGGAGAAAGAAGATGAGGCGACGGCGGCGGGTGCCAGTTCTCCGGCGTCCAGGTACATGTCCTCTCCTCAATCCTCTACCCCTGCCTATTTCTCCATTTTTTTTTCTTTTTTGCTCTGTAGCTACATCTCTTTCTTTTTCCCTTTTCTGTGACTTTACATCAACTGCATGTGCTCTCTCTCTCTCTCCGATTAAGAAAATGAAAATGTTCAGCAGAAAAATGGTTCGTCCGAAAATATCGGCCGATATATCGGTTTTGACCGATATCTTCAAGATATCGGCCTATACCGGCTGATATGAACCGATATACTTGCGATATCTTCAAGGATCGACTTCGATAACCGATAAGTATCGATGTATCGGACCGGTGTCGGCTGATACCGGTACATATCGGCCGATACGAACCGGTATCGGCCGATATTTTAAACCATGGATAAAAGACTGACCCTAAAACTAATCTGGTCCATCCAAATGCATGATGGTCAGGATTCAAACATCCACCTAAATACAACTTAAAATATAAATAAGTAAATAAAACTCTTAAGTAGACTAAGATAGGCGGGCTCGGCCCAAAGAACCGGTCGAGATAGATGGGTTGAGCTTAGTGGCGGGTTGACCCATGAGGGACCTGACAGAACAAGAGAATGAAGATGACAAAACAAGAGAATGAATAGAATCAGAGAATTCTTTGGAATTGAATGATCTCCTTGATCGTTCATTGCTTCTATTTATAATACATTATAGCCTAAATCAAGGCAATCACTATGCAATTACAATCTAATTAACAATCTAATTACCAGGAAAGAATCTAATTACAGTTCCTACTTATAGAATGAAAAGATATACATAGTGATGATAAGCAATCAATTTCCACGTGATTTATGGGCATGGGCTTATTGTACATGGGCCATTGTATATGGGCCTTGGACCAAGTGGTACTAACATCCCCCCTCAAATTGATGCTGGTCAACGAGTAGCAATTTGCGAACTAGAAACTCATGACGTGGCCTAGGCAGCCCTTTGGTGAAGATGTCTGCAAGCTGTAGTTCACTGGATACATGTGGAAGACTAATGACCTTACGATCATATTCATCCCGAATAAAGTGACAATCCACCTAAATATGCTTCGTACGTTCATGAAAAACTGGATTTTCGGTTATACGGATGGAGCTAGTATTGTCCGCATGAAGTGGGGTAGCCGAGGTCTGAGGAAAACCAAGATCTGTAAGGAAGCCACGAAGCCAAAGGATTTCAGAACAGGCAGCTGACATAGCACGATATTCCGATTCAGTGGAAGATCGGGACACGCGTTCTTGCTTTTTACATTTCCATGAAATGAGGGATTCACCCAAGTACATACACCAACCCGTGGTAGATCTGCGAGTGTCCAGGCATCCGGCCCAGTCCGCATCAGAGTAAGCTGTAAGTGTTAATGGTGTGCCAACCGGAAAAAATAATCCGCGGGTCAGGGAACCAAGAATGTACCGAATGATTCGTTTGACAGCAACCATATGATGATGCCGAGGTGTTGTCATGAATTGACTAACAACATTTACAGCATAGGAGAGGTCTGGGCGAGTGATGGTCAAGTAAATCAAACTGCCGACTAAGCGTCTGTAGAGTGTGGGATCAGATAGAAGATCACCATCATCTTTCCTAAGTTTCACATTTACTTCCAATGGAGTGTCCACGGGTGTGGCCTCTTTGAGCCCAGCCAGATCAACTAGGTCAGTAGCATACTTATGCTGATGAAGAAACAGTCCTTTCTTAGATTGGTGAACCTCAAGCCCTAAGAAATATGTTAAGGGACCCAGATCTTTCATATGAAATGCAGCTTGAAGGGAGGATTGAAGATTCTTGATCATATCACTGTGAGTGCCGGTAATGATAATGTCATCCACATAGACCAGAAGAATGGTAATAGCTTGAGTGGTTTTACTGATGAAGAGTGACGGATCATAAGGACTTTGAACAAATCCAAGTTGAAGTATAGTAGCCCGAAATTTCTCAAACCAAGCCCTGGGTGCTTGTTTAAGACCATACAAGGATCGACGGAGCTTTGCCACCTCATTTTTAGAAGTAGAGTCATAGCCTTGTGGAAGGCGCATGTAGACGTCCTCTTTGAGATCTCCATGGAGAAAAGCATTCTTGACATCCATCTGATAAAGAGGCCAAGAGCGGGATGCAGAAATAGCCAGAATGGTGCGCACAGTGGTCATCTTGGCGACCGGAGCAAATGTCTCATCATAGTCAATACCATACTCCTGGCGGTTACCAAGTGCGACTAAGCGAGCTTCATAACGAGCCAAAGAACCATCAGGATGTAACTTGATAGAATAAACCCACTTACATCCAATAGGTTTGATGGTAGGAGGACATGGAACAACATCCCAGGTATGATTAACATTCAGAGCGTCCAGTTCTTCCTGCATAGCCTGACGCCAACACTGATGTTGCACTGCTTGTGAAAAACTATTAGGTATCTGAACCGAGGACAAAGTGGCAATTAAGGATGTATGGGTGAAGCCAAATCGATCAGGGGGACGGGAAATCCTGGATGATCGACGGGGAACTAACTGAGAGGTATCTGAGGTTTGTGCAGGGTCAAGCGCCGTGGAAGATGATATATCTGGAGGCTCAGGTGCAGTAATAGGTTTCCCGTCTACGCCTTTCATACGCAAGAAGAGGTTTGATAGGGGTCACAGGTATAACCGGAGAATCAGTAAAACCAGGAACAAGTGAAAAGCTAGGAGGTGAATCATGATCAAGAGAATGAGGAAAAAAATATTGATGTTCAAAAAACACTACACTACGAGAAATCCTGATACGTTTGACCTTCGGATCATAACAGACAAATCCTTTCTGATCATTCGCATAACCTAAAAAAACACACTTAGAAGATTGTGCAGAGAGTTTTGTCCGTTCTATTGGAGGAAGAAGAACAAAACACACACATCCAAAAACATGGAGATGAGAATAAACAGGATGCTTATGAAATAAACGAAAATAAGGTGTTTCATGATTTATACGTGGTGAGGGTAGCCTATTGATGACATGAACAGCTGTGGACAAAGCTTCTGGCCAAAATCTTGGGGGAACAGAGGATTCTAAGAGTAGAGATCGAACAATGCCCAGGAGATGTCTATTTTTCCTCTCAGATACACCATTTTGTTGAGGGTGTATAAGGGCATGATTTCTGAGAGATAATTCCTTTAGTTTGTAAAAAGGTCTGAAACTCATTAGAAACATATTCACCGCCTGAATCTGTACGAAGTGTCTTAATGGAGGTGGAGAAGTGATTTTCCACATAGGCTAAGAAAATTTTAAATGTAGCAAACACCTCAGATTTTGCATGCAAAAAATAAATCCATGTAAAACGACTGTAGTCGTCAATGAATGTAACAAAATATTTAACATGAGAATGTGATGGAATAGGTGCGATACCCCATACATCACTCCTAAGGTTCAGGATGTATTGGGGATCGACTGATCCCAGAAGCCAAGTCATGATCTTTGCATCTTTGGTTTCCCTTGTGGAGATGGCCTTGACATCATCTTTAGGTTTTGGGTCAGTCCCATCTATATGGCCCCACAATTCTTTCCCTTTGAGATAAATCTGAAATTGGAATCCCCAGGATGTATAGTTGGTTCCATTGAACTTAACCAGTGCAATTTCCGTTTTGTCCATGAGTAAAAAACTCTAAGAATAGATACCAGGCAGCCAAACAAGAGAAAGAGATGACCAGTGCACACAACAGACAATAGAATGTGTTCAGTGCACACAACAAACAATAGAATGTGTTCAGTGCACACACAGGGAGCTGAAAACCAGAAACTGCTACAAAAAACCCAAAAAATGGTCCAGACGACCCAAATTTTGGCTGATTCTTCTATGCGTGGGCCCCACTGATTGATTTAATGGATCATCATATCACTATGATGTAAGTAATATCAAAATATCTTTCCAACAAACCAAGTTTCACAAAGATCTATCCACAATTCAAGAATTTGAACGGCTGTGATTAAAAAGATCTGAGAGAACTATAAAATCAGAAAATGGATCCAAAATCCTACCTCTGATTCCTGAAAAATGCTGAAAAAATCTTCAAAAATACCAGGAGATATGGTCGACCAAGGCTGGAGGAACTGTGATGATATGGTGATGATCGCAGGTGGGCCCCAGTTGAGATGCTCCAAGATCCTGACGAGAGTAGTTCCCAGAATCTAACTCAGATTATCTGATTTCAATTTCTGAGTCAAATCACCTCCACAAGCTTCTGAATCAACTCTTGATCAAGATGACTGTTACGAACTTGGACTGATCTATAGTGGGCCACGGAGATCAGACTGCACGATGTTGCAGATCTGTGTGGAATCAGGACAGATCCTTGATCTGTTTGCTACACGAGAGAGAGAATAAATTCTCTCTGATTGAATTCTTGAGATTTTCCAAGAAGCCCTTTACCAGAAAGGCTCTGATACCATGACAGAACAAGAGAATGAAGATGACAGAACAAGAGAATGAATAGAAATAGAGAATTCTTTGGAATTGAATGATCTCCTTGATCGTTCATTGCTTCTATTTATAATACATTATAGCCTTAATCAAGGCAATCACTATGCAATTACAATCTAATTAACAATCTAATTACCAGGAAAGAATCTAATTACAGTTCCTACTTATAGAATGAAAAGATATACATAGTGATGATAAGCAATCAATTCCCACGTGATTTATGGGCATGGGCTTATTGTACATGGGCCTTGGACCAAGTGGTACTAACAGGACCATGGGTTTGTCCTGCATCAACTCTCCCCGACTTGAAGAGAACTCGACCACGAGTTCTGTAGAAGTCCTCCAAGATCGAAAATCAACCGTACAAACTTTTCATGTGGTGCTTGATCTCCGTCTTTTGGGCATAGTGTGAAGGCTTCATGTGATCTGTTCTTCCAACTCGAAGTAGATTGGAGGTCTTGCTTCTTCTGATTTCTGAATTCAGCTTGGATGTGATATTGAACCATTAGATGCATCAAATTTTGAATTTTAACTGGCTGCACACAATCTTTAAGTATGAACAAGCTATCTCCAAAGATGACATCGATATGTGGAACCTCAATGGTTTGATCATCATTCAGAACTTCCTGATTAATAATCTTTTCATCTGATGGTTTAATTTGATTTTCTGGCGGTGGACTTGCGATGGGATCCATTAGAAGATAAGACTCCTTGATGTTTTCTTCATTGTTTGTTTCTTCTTGTTCCACCTGCACTGCCTGATCAACAATGTCAATTCTTCTGTTTTCCAGTTCTTGTATTTCCATGTCAACTTCAATGTTTTCTTTAGAAGATGCAATGACTTCCCTTTTTTCTTGAACTTGTATTTCAATATCAGCTTGGATACTCTCTCCAGTTAGTTCCATAACATGGACTTCTGTTGTTTGTGGAGATTTTCCTTCTTCCAACTTAGCTTTTTGCATGCAAGACCGTCTAATCTCGTACTCAACCCAGATTGCTTCTTGATTTCCTTTAAAAATGTCATTGCAATATCTCATATTTTCCAAAATGTCTGGTCGTAAACCTTTACGGAAGCGATTGAAGTCATAGTTCTTGCTCTTTAGTTTACATACACATTGTAGCCTTGAGAATTCTTCAGTATATTCATCCACACAATTTTTCTTGCATCAAGTTAAGGAATTGGACAAAGTAAACTCTATTCTTGTAAAACCACATTCCATATTTCATAGCATACTCTAGCCCTTTAAGTTGATTGTTGAGCTTACTGATTTCAAATACCATGTTAGGCTGAGATGAGAAAGGGATTGTAACACCTCACCCCACACGCATGCATGATATTGTCCGCTTTGGCCTACTAGCCTCGCGGTTTTGTTTCCAGTAGGCCTCAACCCACCGTAAGGCCTCATGCAATGTAAATGTGCAAGTTCTACATATAATCCATCACTTTCCTCTCTATAGTCGATGTTGAACTCCAGGGTGTCACAATCCACCCCTCTTAGGGCTGCATGTTCCTGTGCAATAGCCTGCTAACCCTCTTGGCCCGCCCACATGGAAACCCGCCCACTTGCACCAGACCATGGTAGGGACCCATGTTAAAGTGTAAACTTGTTTGATAATAGGCTCAGGCGCCCAACCCACTTGTAAATATGAGATCTAGTCATAATGTGTACAGCAAGATAAATATGTGTATGCTAGGATGTCTTTCCCTTTTTTAGAGATCTAATTAGGTTTTGATTCCATGATTTGTAGCCTAAACTTAGGCAATGTAAAGTCTATATAAAGAAGAGAAATCCAAGACGACACGATGTCAAATGGGAGTATTTTCACATAACTCTTTCTCTATCATTCTAGCGTTCTTTTGAATATGCTTCCGAATGTCATGGTATCAGAGCTTTGGTTCTAAGAGATCTCCTTCATTCTGAGAGACTTCCTTCTTTAGTCTAAAGAATTATCTCTTCGTTTCTTCTCTTCTCTCTGCCTGGAGTATCTCTGATCAAGGTGGCCCACCTCTGATCAATCACCTGTAGCCAGCAACCTACATGGTGATGATCGACTACTCTTCAAAGTTATTTTGAAGATTTTTCTGGATTTTTTTCTCATCGGATAAGGTGTTGTTCACCCTCTTCTTCATCTGGCAATTTTGGCGTTTTTTTCTCATAAGGATTTCATCTCAGCCATACAATTGTGGATATTTATCCAAATCCCATCAAACTTGGACTAACAGACACACTTTTGATCTCCTCCAGGATGATGTCCTCTGATCTGTGATTGGACCACGTTGTGGGGCCCACACATCTCTCCTGCACAGAAACTCAAGGTCATCTGGCAGTTCATTTTTTCTGTTCTGGGGCAAAATTTGCTAAATGCATATCTCAGCCACTGCAACTGCCTTCTTCATGCTGGGTTAGTAAAATCATCTAAGATTACATCACAGATTCTGATCTTTTGTGAAATTTTGGCTCTACACTGCTTTTTTTGAATACTTTGGTTATTTATTGCAATCTCTGGTGGCTGTTAGTGTGTCTTCGAGTTGCAATTTATTCTGTTGGTAGTAGGATTGTTGCTTGTTGCTGTTTTTTTTGCTAAGCATATCTCTGCATTGATATTATGGAGAAAGGTGATATCACTTTGATCAAGTTTAACGGTACAAACTATACCACTTGGGCTTTTCAATTTCAAATTTACCTTAAGGGTAAAGAACTCTGGGGACATCTTGATGATTCAGATCCCAAACCTACTGATGATAAGCTTCTAGCTAAATGGGAGGTTAAAGATTGGCAGATCATGACCTGGATATTGGGGTCCGTCAATGCACAGTTTATCCTAAACCCTTCGCCCATACAAGACTGCTAAAGAAATGTGGCTCTATTTAAAGAAGATATATTTGCAAGAAAATTATGCTCAAATGTTTCATTTAGAACATGAAATCTCGCAATTTGTTCAAGGGACCCTATCGATACAGGATTACTACTCTCAGTTTACAAGTCTGTAGACTGATTACACTGAGATTATTTATGCTAACATTCTCGCTGCCTCCCTATCCTCTATTCAAGAGATCCACCAAACAAGTCAGCGGGATCAGTTTCTGATGAAGTTACGGCCACAATTTGAAACCGTCCGCTCCAATTTAATGAACAGGGTGCCACCCCCTTCACTCGAATCATGTTTGGGAGAACTCCTTAGAGAGGAACAACGCTTGGTGACTTAGATATCACTTACACATAATGCTTCTCAGGCTGCTCCTATCGATGTTGCTTATATAACCTGGGGTAAGCCTCAAGCCCGGGATATGAGCAAGGTCAAATGTTTTTGCTGCCACAAACTCGGACATGTTTCCACTCAGTGCGACCAGAAGTTTTGTTCCTACTGCAAAACCAAAGGTCATGTTCTTCCGGAATGCCGGACGCGGCCTCAGAATAGGGCACAGCAACAAAGAGCCTACTCTGCACATCTTCCTGAAGCTTCTTCACCAGTCATGCCTGCACCACCTGCTGCCACTTCTTCTACCCTTACTCTCGAAATGGTTCAGCAAATGATCATAAATGCTTTTTCTGCACTTGGCCTGTCAGGTAAACCAACATCTTCAGTATCCACCTGGTATATTGATTCAGGGGCCTCCAATCATATGACACACTCTCCTGCCAATATGAGTCGTATTAGGGAGTATGATGGAGACCTCTGCATCAATACTGCTGATGGTGGCAATGTTCCCATTTTTGCTGTTGGCCAGGTTCCTCACTCCTTGCCCTTGCATAATGCTTTTCTTTCCCCTCGCTAAACCACAAATTGTTGGATACAGGCTATGCAGGAAGAACTTAATGCTCTTCAAACAAATCATACACATTGGATGCAAGTGGGTATCCTCGGTGAAATCGAAGTCTGATGGATCCTTGGATTGCTACAAAGCCCGTCTAGTTGCACTTGGAAACAGGCAGGAGTATGGTATCGACTATGAAGAGACTTTTGCTCCGGTGGCCAAAATGACAACTGTACGTACAGTTCTTGCAATAGCTGCCTCTCAGTCATGGCCCCTATATCAGATGGATGTGAAGAATGCATTTCTTCATGGGGATCTTAAAGAGGAAGTCTACATGCGTCTCCCTTATGGAATTCCTTCTTCTTCCAAGACCTATGTCGCTCGTTTACGACGCTCCTTATATGGCCTTAAACAGGCACCCCGAGCCTAGTTCGACAAGTTCCAAACCACTCTCCTTCAGCTTTCTTTTATACAGAGCCCGTATGATCCTTCGATGTTCACACTTCATTCATCCAGAGGATCCACAATTCTCCTTGTGTATGTCAATGATATCAGTATTACTGGCCCTCACAGTGATATGATTCGACAGATACAGACCTCTCTGCAAGATAAGTTTCATATGAAGGATTTGGGACCTTTGAATTATTTCTTGGGTTTAGAAGTTCATCAATCAAAGAAAGGCTTGTTTCTTCATCTGCACAAATATGCTACTGACCTAGTGGATCTCAGTGATTCTATCCCAGTCGACACCCCGTTGGAAGTAAATGCCAAGCTTCGTCAACAAGACGGCGATCTCCTTCGTGATCCTACATTCTATCATCGTTTGGTTGGTAGCCTTGTCTACCTAACCATTACTCGACCAGATCTCTCTTATGCTGTTAATCTGGTCAGTCAGTTTATGACAGTCCCGCGGCATCATCATTTTGCGGCAGTCAAACGGATTATTCGATATATCCTTGGTACCTCTACCTGTGGCTTATTTTTTCCAATTGGCACACCACTTACACTCACTGCTTATTCTGATGCGGATTGGGCCGGGCCGCTCTACCACAGGATGGTGTGTTTACTTGGGAGACGCCTTGATATCCTGGAAATGTAAAAACAAGATAAAGTCTCCAAATCTTCCACGGAATCCGAATACCGAGCCATGTCTTCCGCTTGTTCCGAGATCCTATGGCGATGCGGGTTGCTCTCAGAGCTTGGATTCTCACAGACTCAACCGACTCCTCTTCATGCTGACAACACGAGTGCCATTCGAATCACTGAAAATCCTGTGTTTCATGAGCGGACCAAGCATATTGAAGTGGACTGTCACTTCATTCGGGACGAGTATGATCGCAAAGTCATTACTCTTCCCCATATTTCCACTGAGTTCCATCTTGCTGCTCTTCACCAAGGGCCTTCCACGGCCGCGACATGAATTCCTGGTTAGCAAATTGTTGCTGGTTGATTCTCAGCATCAATTTGGGGGGGGGGGGTTTAAAGTGCAAACTTGTATGATAATAGGCCCACGCGCCCAACCCACTTGTATGATAATAGGCCCAGCCCACTTGTAAATATGAGATCTAGTCATAATGTGTACAGCAAGATAAATACGTGTATGCTAGGATGTCTTTCCCTTTTTTAGAGATCTAATTAGGTTTTGATTCCATGATTTGTAGCCTAAACTTAGGCAATGTAAAGTCTATATAAAGAAGAGAAATCCAAGAAGACACGAGGTCGAATGGGAGTATTTTCACATAACTCTTTCTCTATCATTCTAGCATTCTTTTGAATATGCCTCTGAATGTCAACCCACACTCGAACTAGTTGAGAGTCGGCTCTGATACCGTTACTAATGCCCCACCCCACACGCATGCATGATATTGTCCGCTTTGGCCCACGGGCCTCACATTTTTTTTTTTTTCTAGTAGGCCGCAACCCACCAAAATGCCTCATGCATGGTAAGGGTGCAAGCTCTGCATATAATCCCAGTCACTTTCCTCTCTATAGTCGATGTAGGACTCCAGGGCGTCACAGATGTAAAACTTAATGCTCTTCAAAATGAAATCAATCTAACCTGATGTGAAGATCTGAATGTCTGGAGTGTGAAGACGAAATCAGATCATTCAGTGGACTCTGGATGACCAAGATATCACCGTCCGAAGATCGACGGATGAGAATCAATGCTAAAATAACCAAACTGTTTGTTACAATTGATTATCATGTCGGACCTGTGGGTAATGGACCTACTTATTGGTGCCTGCTGAATTTTTTTTACTCACTTTTTTTTTTAAATTTGGGCCAAACTCAAGCTCAAGCCCACAAATTGTGCTTAGTTGAAGTGCTGAAGGGTCAAGTGCTGGCCTCGGGTCCCACTTATTTCTGCTAATTGCTTGTGGGTTAGACCTAACCAGATGTTTAGCCAGGCCCAATCGCTGTCAAATGCAGAGGTGGGACAACCTTCACACGAGGCAAACTTTTTTTTTTTTTGTTTTACTGTCGGGTCGGAGCTGACACAAACTCAAATCCAGAACTTGTCTCTCTTCTCTATCTTAAAATGGAAGTCTACCTTTAGTCAAGGATAGAAATGCATCATTCTGCCATATAACAAGGGAGGACAGTGAGGATGTGAATAATTGGCAAAAGTAAGAGGAGAGAGGATTTGGTTATTATTTCTGTTGGAATGATGGATTGAACCCGTTCTATATTTCGCCTGGGAATAAAATTGGATGCCATTAGGTTCCCATCTTCTAATTGGAAGCCACCCTGGAAATAAAATTTGTTATTTGAGAAAATAAACAAAAGGATGCAATGGCCATCACCATTATTCCAGGGTTGGTAATGAAGCAATTCTTGGCACCGTGATTACAAGGTGTAACAAATTAGGAACTAGGAAGTATATGATATTTTCCTTAGATTTCATGTTGAGAGAATTACATGGTCCAAAAGCGTGGAATCCTCAGACCTTGGTTGTATTATGGACCAGCCCTTTTGTTCCTGCATATGCTGTTTATGTTATTTTCAGTCAGTTGCATTTCTTTGATGATTGTCCCATGGGTAGAACGCATTGAATCTACAGTTATACTCACACTTGGTTTAACAGTGGATAATGCATGTCGTATTAATCTGTTACCCATGGGTCAACCCTAAACCTTTGTTCTTGGTAACAAATGGCATGGAAAGATGCACCAGTCAATCCATATACAACATAACAATGTCGTCAATGTCTTGACCATTCAATAACGTGTGTATATTATATATATGTGGGCAATATTCCTACAAATCTAGACCATGCACACCGGCTGTCAGCCCCACCCGAGGCCCCACAAATCATGGGACATAGGATCCACTTATGTTGGACCCATATAAAAAAATGGGTCAAGTCAAACTCATGCCTAAAAAAACCCCTTGATCCATGGCCCATAAATTTAATGACTATATTAAAGTAAAAAAAATAACTCTTGCTCCAACGCTTCGTCCATTCTGTTGGTGCAAACTCGGGCCCTGATGACTATCAAGGAGGGTCTCGTGTGTGAACAGTTCAGATGAATCATAAGGTGGCCTGGCTGGAAGTCCCCACTGTTAGGATGCATTGGAACATTTTCCATATATATATATATATATATATATGGGAGATGCTCCTATGAGAGATATCTCTCACTTTATATGAGAGATAGGGGAGGGGGGCCTCACATCCAAGGATGAAAATAGCGGGAGCGGCGGGCGTAGCGGTCCACCGCCAAAATGCTACGAAGTGGGCGCTACGCAGCGGCATAGTAGTGCATTTTGAAAAAATCGTCAAAAAATTCTGAAAAAAATCCAGAAAAATCCAGAATATTGAAAAATGATAAAAAAAAAATGTGCTTTTTTTTTTTGCAAAAGTAACTAAGATAAAGGGGTGTAGCGGTCCCCACATTGTATGAGGTCCTGTATTGCTGTATGAATATAAAATAGAGCAAGGCTCTCCTAAGCTCGAGCTTAGGAGAGAATTTCGTAAGCTCATGCTTGTGGGGCCCACATTTGATCCATCAAAATGGACCAAACACATGACCCCCCCTAAATTGCACACTGGACCGTTGGATCGACTATGTAGCGATCCGAATAGACCGTTGACCATTAAACTTTTGGTCTCATATGGAGATGATAGAAATCATGGTTGGGGCTGATTTTTTGCCGAGAGGAGGATCACAGGGAGTCCTTGAATCCCCCCCCCCCCCCCCCCCCCATCCCATCCCCAGGTGGGCCCCACCACACACTGGAGCTTACCTTATCCTAAGCTTGAGCTTAGGAGAGTTGGCCCCTATAAAATAATAGTAATGATCATTTTTTTCACATGTATTCATGTTGCTTAGTTATGCTAACTTAGAAACTAATGAGAGGCTCATAAAGATTTTTCTATTAAAAATTAAATTTGATTAGAGCTTATTTCCTATTAAATGAAAATGGCTCATTTTCTATTGAAGTGTACCTTGGTCAAGGCCTTATTTCAATATTTCCTATTAGATTGAAATTTGGCTAAAACTTATTTCCAATTAATGTGAAACTTGGCCGGAGCCCATTTTCTAGTTAGTGTCAAAGTTTGCTATGGTCTATTTTCAATTAGAGTGAAATTTGATTGGGTTGTATTTCTAATTAGAACGAAATTTGGCTAAGGCTCTAATTTCAATTAAGTAATATTTGGTAAGACATGCCCTTTTATTTAATACTTGGGCATCAATGTGGAGCCCATCAATGGTTAAGAAGAAAAAAGAGCTTTTGAGGGCCCATTTATACTTTATTTAAACCTTTTATAAGGTGGGCCACTGTGGGGCCCATGAATGACCTTAAATAAAAGAGATGGAAGGGCCATGTTCTGCCCTAATTCGTGTGAATGGAAGGATCGAGAGACAAGAGATAGCGGGAGAAGAGGGAAAGGAAAAAGAGAGAAAAGAAAAAAAGGGAAAGGAAATGAAGAATAAGAAGGAAGAGGAGGAGGAGCTGCCGCCTCCTACTGCATCTAGGGCTGCACAGAACCGGACCGCAGACCGGACCGCACCACAAAACCGGACCGGACCGGACCGGATTTGCGGTCTTAGTGGTCCAAATTTAGGTCCGGTCTGGTCCGGACCTTTTGGGGTCCGGTCTGGACCGGACCGGACCGGATTTTTAAAATAATACGGTTTTTTTTTTTTTTTTGAATATTGATGAACCCATAGAGGGCGAGCCTTGGCGCAACGTAGAGTTGCTCCTTTGGTGACCTCGAGGTCACGGGTTCGAGGCGTGGAAACAACCTCTTTGCAAAATTGCAAGGGTAAGGCTGCGTACACATGCGCCCACCCTCCCCCTACCCCCGCTTAGCCGGGGAGCACTTTGTGCACCGGGTGAGCCCTTTATTGATGAGCCCATGAGGCATGAGCCCAACGCCCCAGCCCAGCGCCCATTTGTAAAACCCATCATTCATTCATTTGACATTTGCCCACTTTTTGGATGTGAGGTGAATATGAAAAAAAAAAAAAAAAAATGGAAACCGGACTGGACCACTTTAAGTGGTCCAACCGGACCGGTTTGGACCGGACCGGACCACTTTATAAGTGGTCGGGTCCGGTCCTTCATTTTAGGCCGGTATCTCTCATAGGAGCATCTCCCTATAGACACACACCTCGATATGGGGCCCCACCTGGGACTAGGACCTGGGGGATCGAAAGATCTCCATGGGCCCTTCTTTGCAAAAAAAAGAAAAATCAGCCCTAACCGATGATCCAATCATCCCCATCCGGGGCTGACAAGTTTAACGGTTTACAGTCCATTCGGATCGGTGTACAGTCGATCCAATGGTGTACGGTCCATTCAAATGGGTCCCAACTCATTGGGACCCATCTAAATGGGGGGTGGGGGGGTTTGGTTTTTGCTCCATCCGGATGGAACCCGGGTGCACTGAGCACACCTGATAGCCATTGTGTGTGCACGCGTGCGTGTATTCTCCAGTATGGGTTATGGTTGAGCTTGTTCTCACTATCGTTCTCGACTTCTCTCAGATCCTAGCTTATCAAGCTATGGCCTCTCCACATGTGCAAACTCTAGAGTTTACTATGTATATTATTCTTGTGTTGAGGATCATATAATTCCTCAAGGATCCTTTTTGTCACTTTCATGTGGAAGGAAGTATAATAAATCAAATAATCAGCATCTGTTTTTGCAAAGGCCTGCTATCCAATTGGGCAGCCACTGACACAACTATTAAATGTTGTTATATTTGAATATTGCACTATTAAGTTTGTCCAAATGCACCTTTTCCCCCTATTCATTCATTATTCCTATCATTGAATGTGTTTCAGATGTGGCAATGTGGCTGCAATTCTTGAGCTGGATGAGAATCTGAACAAGGTGTTCCGGGTGTTTGAAGCTGCTCCACAAGTTTGTACCTAACCTACCAATTTTTTTATTCTAGTAGTTGACTAAGTTTTTGGGATTTGATGGATTTGTCTGTGGTGCAGGAGTCAAGAGGGGTTCCTTCCAAAAAACCAGCGCCAGATTACTTTCTTTGACATAATTTTGATTCTCCCTGTAATCCATCCATTATTATGATCTGCAAGGTCATCAGAAATCATGGGTGAATGTTGTTTGATTCAGTGGGTCACCTCTGTTGAAAGTAATAGAATCCTTTCGATGGTCACATGGCACTTTTTGAGTCCTAAATCAGCTTGGCTTGGTGGACATTTTTACAGGTGTTCTGGTTCATTTCTCAATTTTTGTAGAAGTATTAAGGGTGTTCTTTTGTATCTTTGCCATTTAGAGCAGAACCCCAATCCAGTGCACATGGTGGCAATGTGAGCTCTACTTCCATTGTGTAGTTGATCTTCTGAAGCATTTTTGCAATACGAGTTCATGAGTTGGAAACGCTTCTGCTGCTTTTAATTCTTTTTTGGTTTCATGAATTGAAATGTTGTATTTTGTCAAGGTCTATAGAGAAGAATGTCTTTTCCTGTTTTTGGTAGAATTATATGGCTTTGGAAATGGGTGTGGAATGTAGATGCTAGTTTTTTGTTGACAAGATTATTGTTCATTTTTCTTTCCTCTTCAAATGAGGGTTGCCCGGTTGGCATTCTTAGCTTTCTTTTTGTTTGCACGCCAAAGGATTTTTGAGGGAAAAATGCAGCAGACTCCACATGTGGAAGACATGGATGGTTGGAATTTCAGTCTATAATCTATTCAGTGTTGATCACCTGTACAATCGATGATCTGACAAGAATTGCACATGGTTCAGGTTGTGCATGAAGCTCCAACCACTAACTGGTAAAAACATCCCTGAATTTCATTAATTTATGCAAGTGCTGTAATTTTTTTTTTTTTTTTTAAAGTTAGCCTTGACATTGGTTTGTGATTATTGCTAACGAGAAATCAGCATTTTATAATTTTGACTAGTGGGTATAATTAATTGGTGGCACATTCATTTTTGTCAGTAATATTAGCCCCCTCAAGTATTTGCCACATTCATTTTGCGGGTCTATAGAAGTATTATTTAATTGGTCAATCTCACTAGGCTTGGGACAATACATGTAAAGTATGATGTCAGCAGAGGAAAACTGTAAGAGGCCATTGCAACGTAGATTAATTTACTCATGATGTTGCTAATTAGATGATGAGTCAGTTGCTCTGAATATTTAGCCATGGTTGTACATGCATTTGTACCAATCTTTTTATTCTAAAGAATTGAGCAATTAGTGGCAAGCAAGGTATGATGGGCAGAGGGCCTTTGATGAGTTTGATCTCTGGTTACTTAGCATTTAATGTTGTTTACCTGTAAACTATTGGAGCATCCATACCATGAAAAACTGTTAACTTTATGGTTATTCAGGTTCTCCGGACGCATGAGCTTGAGGTATGCAAGTAACTTGATGAAAAATATTCACCTGTGAGGGTCCTGCAAGTGGATGGTGTGGGATTTTCAATCCGAGCTCTTTGCAAACAGGACCTTGAATTAAAGGCGTTGACTGAAATTAAAGGTGCATGCTTCTTGCAGTAGAATATCATCCAGGTGTTGAAATAGTTCACAGTTCAAAGCTCTACTGAAAGGGAAGGTCAATAGGCATGGTTGTATATGTTGCATCCTTTCTTAATTGTAGAATATCATCCAGGTGCTGATCACAGTCCAAAACTGACCTGAAAGGGAAGGTCAATAGGCATGGTTGTATATGTTGCATCCTTTCTTAATTATCTATTCACTGCTCACAAAGATAAGGGGTTAGAACTTCACAAGTTCCTATATTTTGAACGAATACTTCATGGTGGGCTTAGTCATATTTAATGGAATGGATAACCTGGCTAATAATGACCCACCAAAATTTGGGAGTGAGGGAGTCCTATGTGACATACATTTTATCTTGGGAGTGCATAGTCTGCTTCGATGTCACATAAAATGCCAATGCCTGGGCTGGCAAAAGAGAGACGCTGCAACCTGAAGTGCGGTCCCCTCTCATTCATGGATGAGGCCAGAAGTGCTTGATTGATGATTGAGACAGTTGATCTGGTGGGCCACCATATAGATGAGCTAAAATCCAAGTTCTCCAGTCATCAGGAGATAAGCATGAAAATTTGTAGACTATTCATTGGATGAACCTTATGGTCCTGTCCAAAACATGTGCCAACTATGCCCTCCATGTTATATAACATTCTCATCATGTGCCTCCCACTTTTTATGGATCTGCTGAAATCCCCTTTAAAAAGGATTAATAGTATGATTATTTATTTATTTGTATTATTTTACACTCATTTATTGGCTAATGTTTTGATGCTTCATTGATGTAAGCATCACCATACACCATTTGAGTGTTGTTGTTGTTGTTATTATAGAAATTTACCTTTTTCCATAAACTTCCTTATGGGTCTTCTCTGACATGTTCTATTGACCCACTTGGTCATTCTTGATCATGTGTTGCTTCTCAGCATGTGCCCGTCTTTAGGCCGGAAAAAAGAAGGGTTACTCTAGTCCGGAAAAAAGAAGGGTTACTTTTGCGCTTGGCAAATTTATATAGATTAGATATGGTTCCAGGAAATGATTATGACGAACTTTAGGAAAAAAATTTTGCCCTTTTCCGGTTCACCCATGGGTGAAAAAAAAACAACGAAAGTTCATCTAGTAATTCCAATGAAGGATGGGCTTGCTAAAAAACTAATCAGATACTTGTAAGCATCCAAAATTCTATAAGATTATAGGCAGACAGTTGGAAGAATAAGATCTAATTTAAGAAAAGAAAAGGAAAAAAAAAATCTGACCAATGGGCCAAATGAAATGGGTCAGTATTCTTCTAATCAGGTAGTTAAGTACAAAGTACCATGGTAGGCCCATCAGATAAATGGCCTGGACTGGTTACATGTGTGTCACATGAAGAAGGATTAAGGAAACGGGCATCGCCCAGCCCATGAGCTAAATACTGAATCTATATTGAATTTGTTGACCCGGGGTAGGCTGAATCACCTGTACAGCTCTTTAGGCAAACATAGACTGATGATAAGCCCGTTTACCAATTGGGGTAGAATATCAGGCCCAGGAGCAGCCCACATGCAAAAGCCTAACTGATGTCCAGCCATAGCATATTTGACTTGGGCTGGCCAAGCCCATGTACAACCTAACCTTCCCTTTTGGATACAAAAATAAAAGATATACATAAATAAATGTAAGCATGTTAGAAAGTGGTAAAGAAGAAAACTATGGAATATATATAGACCCAGTGGGAAGCAAGCTTTGCTGGGTTCTCTGCTGCAAGCCATGTGCAAAAGTGAGATGAAAGCAACATAAGGCTGCAAATCTCAAATCCCTCCTTTTCCTCTTTCCACGCTTTCCCACTTTTGTGATTAAACAAGGCCCAAGTCCAACCCGCTGTGCCATCCTGGAAAAAAATATATATATATATCATCTCAATGCCCTGACTAGCATGTGGATTTTCTCATTTTCATGGTTTTGATACTCCACAAGAGCATGGAGGATCAAATTCAATTAGACACGCCAATTATGGGCGATGTGCTAGACAAATGCCCAGGTCCTGTCGGGCCCATCTGGATGTATGATAATCAAGCGAAGGGGTGGAATAGGTAGGGACATAAGGTGCTTGTAGATCGGTTAGAATGATCCTAGGTCGGCCGTATCTGAAAACAAAAAGAAGACCATCAATAAAATGGGCCCATATCGCAAATTTTCCTAAGGTTGGTTTGTGTAACACTAGTGATCATCGGAGAGGTCAAATTTAGAAATCCTCTCTTGCAAAGAAATAATGCCCCAAAAAAAAAAAAGGATTTCTGCTCAAAATATAGCAGCACCAAAGAAGAGAAAAAAATAGGCACGGAAACTAGATCCCTAACCCCACCACTTTTTCTGTGGTTCTGGTGCACAAGCATACCCCTAGTGTGGATTACCACAAGTCTAACCACATGATCATAGGAGGAGTGGCCAAGTATTGAATGATTAGGATTTTTCAGTTAATGTATTTTGATCTGTTGAATGGTTAACACCCCATGCTTTCTTCATACAATTTGGATTTTGGATGGATGGATTCCAAACATGTTCCTCAAGACTACGGCTAGCAATCAGGAGTACTATGATCCACGCCATTCTGCCGGAGCTATGATTCTGGTGGAGTATGTTGGATCGTACACATGACAGTATGACCCATCCACTTTACCTGTGGGGCCCAACATGGATGGGGCAAACGCTAATGTGTCAACAAACAGACAAATTATTGTCGGGAAGAGAAGGGTTCAAAGCCCAAACCAAATAGGCAAAATGGGTTAGTTACAGTCTTCCAATTAATTCATATAAACATAGGCCATCACCATAATGGTGGGTTCCACATTTCAAGGGTCTTATTGGCTACTGACATGTTACTATGATACATCTTGCAATTTAGTTTTCTTCCTAATTTTGAGCAGAATTGAGAGATGCAAAATGTAGTTACTTGTCAGAGTGCATGGTTTGGCACCACACCAGCCTTCTCTTTTGGAGAGTGAGAAGAATAGATTGAGAAAGTCATGTTATAATTGGAGAGAACCCAACTGAGAATTCAGGTCTGTGGTGGTTTTGATGGGGCTAACTGGAGAGCTTGTTAGGAGTGTCTTCTCCAAGAATCGCTCCGTGGGTGCACATGATGGCAATGTGAGCCATTATTATTGCGTATTTTACTGCTAGTCTGACTTCTGGAGTTGAAATGCTTCTGTTTTGTTGCTTATGGAGTGTGTTGTTTTTTGTCAAGTTATATGCTAATTTTTTGTTGATTTCTTCTTTGTGGGTGTTGAATAAAAATGCTATTATTTTTCATGTTTTTTGAAGTTTCCAATTGTCCAAACTACAGGTTGAATCAAGTGCTGATTGTTGTGTCTTTTTTGCAAACGTGTGTTAAAATAGAAATGCTAATTTATCCCTGACTGGAATCTTCTTCTTATTCTTCTGCTTCTTCACCTTCCTGAACTGAAATGTTATGTTTTGTAGAAGGATCTTGAATTGAAAATCTTGTAGCTTTGGTTTATTATTGGGCCGAAGTACTTATGTATACTTCTGTTTTTTATTATTTGAGTTTATATGCTAGCTTATTGTAAATGGGCGTTTACAGAAGTACTTATTTTTGTGCTTCTTCAATGTATTAGTAGAATATTATTTCCATCCCTTTTCCTTTTAGTTGTTCAATTGTTTGATTTCCCATTGAGGCCCTTCTTTGAGATTTTCTTTTTCTAAATTTGCTTTTGGTCAGCTGAAATGTTCATGGCTTCAACTGAACTGGTGCTGCGTTTCGAGTTGAATGTCTGGTTCTTCGTACTGTTTTGGTCAATGGGTGTTGAATAGAAACGCTTCTTGGTCCTAGTTTGTTTTTTTTTTCCCCTTGTGTGTGTTTTGTACATTGTTATTTCAATTGCTTTGAGTTTTGGGTTCAATTGGTCCTTGATTTGGGGTTTTACTTAAAATTTGTGTATAATATATATTCGGTTGTTCCAGCTGATCTCTCAGAGAAGGGATACGTTGCTAATGATATCTACACACACGCTGTGTTATGATTTGAAGTGGCTCTTCTTTGCTTTGCTTTGAAGTGTCTCTTTTTCGCTTTAAATCACTTAGAAATGCTTGTTTTGTGACATGAATTCATCAGGCAAGGACTTATGGAGTGGATAAAAGAAGATGGAGTTTAGTCAGATCCTACTTTTGTGGGGATGAATACAATTCAGTTCTTGCAGAGGACGATTCGGCCTCCATCAAGAGTTCTGAGGCAACCGTAACACAGCCCATTACAGAAGATTTGAACGAGGATGGAAACCTACTAGAAATCCAATCAGGAGAGTATGAGGACCATTTGACTGATGAAAAGCAGGATTCATCCAACCAATGTAAAGAGCAAGAGAATGCTGCCATTGTTATTCAATCGGCATTTAGAGGCTTTCTGGTTTGTTCTAACTATAGACCAATTTTAGCTCTCATGATTCTTGATTGGCCTTTTTTTGTTTTTTTGTTTTTTGTTGTGTGTGTGTCTGTAGAACTTGACAACTCAACCAGGCAGAGCCTCTTCTTTCAGTGACCCAGATCATTTATCTATATAATTGCTAAGATCTGACCGAGAGGATTCTTAGGCCATGATCCAGTCCTGCATGGGCAACTACACAAATGGCCTGGATCTGTTGAAGTTGGGGTCACCTGTAGCTTTTCTGGACAAACTGAAGAGTGGCCTTTTGCTTGGAAAAATGCGCGTATTTTCTTGCTTTTCTTATAGCCATTTCAGCGTCTGAATTCAGGCTAGGCATCGATATGGAGAAATCAAACAGTTGAGTAAGAGAGACAATATCAAAGGTACTGCAAGCCCAAGTGAAGAATCTGTGGGTACATCAATTGCGGTCCAAACTGGAGATTCTGCTGATCTTAGAATTCGAGAGCTAAATGTGATTGTTCATCACAAAGCACAGCAGAAAGCCCGAAGCCAGATCTCCAGACTGAAGGTAATAATAGACACCCCCAGCATTTTTCTAAAGCTTGTCAACTTGACACGACATGACGGTTAGTTTTCTAATCAGGAACCTTCTCAAGTTAAGTAACTTTGCTGAATCAGATTTAACTAATTTAAATGCTACAATTATGTTTAATGATTCGAAGGTGATAAAATTATTGATGCTTCCAAATTAGCCAACACGTCTGCCTCATTAGAGTCCTTAATTCCCACATGCTTCAAAAATATGAACATACTTCCTCTTTATTATTACGCCATACTTTTAGTTGTTCCATCAATAGTAAATTTCAACATGGCAGCTGGAGACCAGGCAAGCAATCAACTCTCCTTAACTGGGCCCCTATTCAAACATGCTCCCTATTGAGGATATGTTGTTTTATCCTCATTCTCCTTCCCTATCAGTCCACTTTGCTATTTCGAGTTAAGGTCATCCCTTGGTATACCATAAGCCTCCATCAAATTCCTTTCTTTCCAAATAAGGCCATAGGGTTGCAAAATGAATGAGTCCAAAGAATTAAACCACATCTATGGAACAGTATAGCATCCAAGCATCCACCATTTCACTAAAGGAATTATGCAAAATTCAGGGCCACGTGGTATAAGTTGAACTGTATTTGAGTCCTGAATTGTGCTGTGCAAACAAGCAAGCGAGTTCACAGAAGGCCAGTACATATTTGAACTTCTAGTTGGTGTAATGCCAAAAGATGAGACTATTTGTGCATAGGTGACTAGTCAGGTCCCCCTACCTCCAATTGGAATAGTGTTTGCACTCCAAAAACTAAGGTGTTATGGCTTGATAATTGTGGAGAATGTAGAGGTGGTCTGACCCTGAGCCCAACGTCACGTGTGAGGAAACACATTTGGGCTTATACAAAGCCAACTATGTAAATAAGTAGGATCAATCTGTATCTGTTATAGATACAAACAAATCAATGGATTTGTCGTAATCTCTTAATTAAAGATAGAAACAAATAAATGTAGAGACCGTACGGCCCATCATAGTCAGAGGCCAACGTCACATGTATGAGGGAAGACATTTGGGTTTGTACAAAGTCACCTATTTTTATCTTGGTTAAATCTAATATCGCTTAATGCGGCATATGACTCTGCGCCTCAGAAGTGGAGAGGTCTTGTGTTCAACACTCGTTGGCCACTTCCCATAATTTTGGATAGGAGGGTTTACATGTGCCACTAAGGATTAGTTCGTGCCCCTTGGGCTCAAGGCCAAAGGCTCATGCGTTGGGTTGGGTGGAATATACCTAGGTTATAAAAAAAAGTGTATATGAAAGGATTTTTGAATCTTTCTTCATTGATAGAGGACATTTTTCATGTGAAGAAGGGTTTTTGAATCCTTTCAATGCACTCAACCTCCTTTCTCTTTTGCTGCAAATTTAGGCATCCAGTCATCTAATTTGATTTATTATAATAGATTTGATCTTGTAGCATACATAGTCCCGAGACTTTTCAAATCATCCGATCATACTATGGGCCCCACCATCATAGATTGGATCAGCAAAAGTTCACTTCCTTCTCAGTCGTCTGATTTTTTTAAGACATCTAGTATATTTTTCAGGATTTTTAAGCAGAACAAGGTCAGTTTCTACACCCTTTTCTCCGTCATCAGTTTTGAGAAGTACTTTTCATCATCGCCGTCTAATTTTATAATCAACAGTTAGATTTAGAACAAAACTTTGCAACAAGTTGCATAGAGTAGTCAAATAACCTGGAAGGTTGATTTTGAATAAAAAATTCTTGTTGTAAGAGATTTGCATTCTAGACCAAAAAAATTGGTTGCCCAGCCCATATTTTATACATTTTTTATGATTTCTTGGCATTATGTGATTCAGGTTTCAATACACAACAGTGAGTAATGGGGGTTATCTAGATGAAATCTACAATGCAGAGAAATCAAAATAACTCAGAAAGGGCAACATGGATACTCAATATCATTGATCCTTCCATTAGTTTATCTCTACAGGCTTTTTCTATTTCATCTGATATGTGGTCTGACCAAAGGAAAATTTATCATCAGGATAATATAGCCAGAAACTCTTATCTTGATACTGAGTTGGCAAAATATTATTAGGGAGATAAGATAGTACAAGAAAATTTAAATGATGAGAAACACTTTCTGGAATGAGAAAGACTCTATGACAGTAGATTTTGTTCCCAAAGAATCCAATTCTCAGGTCATCAGCTATTGGAAGAATCTCATATAAGTCAGTTTCTAATGAACTTCTTGAAAACTAATTTTCAGAAAGATGGGGAATAAAGTTTTCAATACTTTTGAAAAACCCTAAAAAACCTGAAAATCATCCCATGGATCATAGCATATTCATCTAAATAATTTATAAAAGAAGAACAATAAATAAATTCAACCTTGTTGTAGATCGATCACTCTCCTTCATTGCTAGATCTTTAGAAATCTTCCTACGCTCTTTGAGAATGCTTCTCCCATTTGGATCTAGCAACTGAAGAAACTCTTTCTTTAGTCTCTTCGTGTACCTCTCACCATATGAGAGATTTACATAGAAATGGAAACTCATTAAATTTTCTCAGTACTCCTTTCATTTCTTATTATTCTCCTCCTTTAGTTGCTCCAACAGAAAAAAAAAAAAACTATTTTAGAAAAGTTTTAATCATTAAATAATCCATAATTAGAAATGTAGATATTGTTGTTAGAAAAATACAAAAATCTTCATAAATAGGATAATAAATAATAACTAAAGATGCCCATATATTAGGACGAAATTGCCTTTGGAATTAATTCTGATGCTGAAATTTGGCTATAAAAGATGCACAAGCTACAAGATTCAAAATTTCTGATACTGAAATTGGTTCTGTTCTGTTTCAGTTCCTATTTCCATTCCAATTCAGTTTCAAATGTTGAAGCATTACAGTACACATTATCAACTATCATTTGAACATCAAAAATATATTTCCCTTAACTACAGCTACCATTTAATTCATCAATATCCTTATGAATTCAAAAGATAGAGATTTTGTTGAAATCATCCGGTAGAGCCCAAAATTCAAGTATCCAACATGAAATATCTTAATATTCAATGAAATGAACATAAATAAAGGGATTATTATACCAATTACTTGCCTTTAACTTAAGTCCAACCCACTTCTCTCTCAAAACCCCCAACAGACTCTAAACTTCTAGATTTCTGATAACTAGCAGAGAAAGAAGGTGAAGTTGGAGAGTAAAACTTGCTGAAGACGATGAAGAAAGTGTCGACTTGATGGTGATTCTAATATTATGGATTCCAGTAAGCAAGAGTAAGGAATAGAAACTAAGAGAGCTGAAGCGAAAACGAGAGTAAACTGAAAGATAGAAGAAAAATGGAGAAAATAAAATAATTTTCTGGAAATTTGAATCGGTTGAAATTTCTGATTGAAATCTAGTCCACAGTGATAAAAATGCATCATTTCTGATCAAACAAAACTTCGGATGATCACAATGGAAGAACAAAAATGGTTCAGAATAAGGCCTTGAAACCAACAAGCAAAGAACACAAAAAGCTAATATTCACACATCGCACCCTAACCTTCTCTCAAATTACAGATAAGTTCTTTTTAAGTTCAAAATCCTACCAAGTCTAACCTATTGATAATCTAACATGCAAAACTATTTAATTAACTAGTAATCAAAATTACATAGGTAATAATCACACAATTAAAATCAGGAATTGCACACATGGATCCACCGGGTTCTGTAGTGGAAGACTAGGAAGAAAAAGTCTGTCAACTCAAGAAGGCTCTTATGGATTGAAGCATTCACCTCGATCTTGGCTTGACAAGAGTGAAGCAATTGTCCAATTTGGCTATAAAAGATGTCATGCTGATCATATTGTATTTGTGAAAAAAAAAAAAGTTGTAATGCTCATTGTGTATGCCAATGATATTAGCAATAATTATTAGGGAGTTAAGGATTTCAAGACCTACTCAGGAACAAAGTTCGTGATAAAGGATCTTGGAACATTAAAATATATTCATGGAATTTAAGTTGTTGGATTCAAGAAAGGAATAGTCATTTCATATCGTAAATATACACTGGGTCTTCTCAAAGCAATAAGAAAGATTGGGGCCAAGCCCGTTATACTCTTATAAAAAGGAATCACGAACTCAGAGCAGAGAACTGTTTAATGATGAGAGATCATTCACGGATTGGTGGGGAGATTAATTTATCTGACCCTCACATGGCCTAAGATATCATATGTAGTAAGTCTGACAAGCCAATTCATGCATATGCCCCCATGAACTTATCACTTGGCTGCAGTTCATAGGATCCTCAGATACTTAAAAAGGAGCACCAGGACAAGGCTTCTTATATTTATGTCATGGGCACATAAAGGCAGAAGCTTATAATGATGATGATTAGGTAGGATCTAAAGATCTGATACAGAGTACTATTACGGTCGGTGGAAATCTGGTTCCATGAAAAAGTAAGAAACAAGTATTAGTTACAAAATCAAGCTCTAAAGCTAAATATCGCGTCATGGCTCATGGGTGTTGAAAGCTATTATGCCTGAGGATATTATTAGAAGAATTAGGTTTGCAAAGTGGACCTATGACTCTACATTGTGACAATACATCAATGATTAAACTTGCAAAATATCCTATGTATCATGAACCAAAAAAACATGTGGGAGCTAATTTCCACTTCATTAGAGAAAGCATCAAAAGAAAGGATATACAGCTAGCATACACAAGTAAAGATGATCAAATTGCAGACTTCTTCACAAAAGCAGTAACGAGAAGACAATTGAGTGAAGTTCTGTCCAACTAAGCAAAGTCAACACATATGCACCAGCTTGACGGGGAGTGTTATGAGACTAACTATGGGACCCATTTAAAAATAAGTAGATCACGGGAACTCTCGTGTAATTTGGAAAACTGGAGGGATTTTTTTTAATTATGAGAAGTTAAAAAATCTGTACATAGTAGGTTGTCTTGGCTTCAAAAAATTATATATAGTTGTCTTGGTCCAACACTCCAAACACAACCATATGCTCTTCCTCTCCCAGTTTCTTCCCCTCTCTATTTCCTTCTCTTTCTCATTATAAGGTTCTTTGTGCCTTTGATGAAGAAACCCTAGATTATCATTAATCTAATAATCAAACTACAAATACCCAGTTTAACAGTATCAATTGTGTTGGGTTTGTTATTTTCTTTTCTTATGAATACCTGTCATAGTGTTTAGTTACTGGATGAGATCCCTGTGTGCCCTAGATTCGGGGGGAAGATGTGCAGGGAGATAAATCCTCAATTTCAGCATCCTATCTCTGCATCTGGAATTGGGTGCTAAAAAGGCTACTCAAATCTCCAGAACTCTCAAGATTAAGTGAACCCCTTTTAGTCTAGTTGTCTGAATGGTTTCAAGCATGGTTCAAAATAGCAGCAGCTGCTCCGCATTACCGATCGTAGCAGTTGAGGCCGCTATTCTATTTTGAAAATAGCGTTGCTACCGTCTAAAACCTAATGGAGCCAAGCAATTTTAATTTATACTACTGTTTTTCTTTTCTTTCTTTTTTTTCTCCTCAATAGCCTTTCCTATGGTTGTCTATACCCTTATATGGTTCCAAATCTCTAAAAAAAAAACTCAAGATCGGTTCCGATAGAAGATTCAAAAAAAAATTAACTCCTAAAAAATTCATACTGCTACGCTACTATGCATTGCCCACTACATAGCATTTCAACAACTGGCCGCCACGCCCGCCGCAACCGCTATTTTTATCTTTGGTTTCAAATTATTTTATGTAAACAACAAAAGAATCAAACCACCATGTGGATCCAAAAATCGCATTGTAATTATTAGAGCATGAAATTGTTAGATACACAAGATTTGCAGTCATCTTGATGCTATGTTCTTTTGTTTGCAGGAAGGATGGGATGACAGCACAGTGAGCAGCAACATATCAAAGATGAGAATACAGAACAGGTTGGAAGCAACAACCCGTCGTGAGAGAGCTTTAGCATACGCATTTTCTCAACAGGTAAAGTTCTATGCAAGCATGGAAAAAATCAACCTTGATCATTAAATAATTCAAGTTAATCTGCTTTTCTTGATAGTTGAGAACTTGTACAAAGAAGAAGCCAACCCGTTCGGGCAGTGTGGAAACCAACTTAGGATGGAGTTGGCTTGAAAGATGGATGGCGACCCGCCAGCCAGAAAATTCGTTGCTTGTTGAAGACTGTTTGAGCAAATGTTTTGAACCTATTTCGGGTGATCGAAGATCTATGACTATCAAGATGAAATTTGATGTTTCTGGTGAAGAGAAGGAGAGTTGTGCCTCAAATGATGCATCTGTTGGGTTTGATGCTCTTTCAATAACTGAACAAACTGCCAATGATGGATATAGACCAATTAGAAACAAGCTCAGGGCTTCAAGAAGTGTTTCGCGACGCAAAACAGTGCCAACCTACCAATTCACCGCACAGCCAACCAAGGTGAAAGCTTCTCAGTTCTCTTTTCCTTTGAATAAAACAATATCAGGACTAGTTCAATAAAAGCTGATTGGGTGTGTTTGGCTGATTTTTTGCATCAAGAAGTTCAAATGCCCAGGAGCAGATGGTGTTCTTTTCACTGTGAATTAGTTTCCCTCCCTTTGGGACTTCTTTTTTCTTATTTCTTGGGAGGAATCGAACTCAAGCACTTCTAAGAGGGGCATAATGGTTTCCCTAACCAGCTGACTACAGTGCAGGATGCACTAGTTGTCCTTCAAACCGTACATTTGTGGTACAGTTTTCTGATCTGATGCGTAGACTAGGAACTTAGCTGAGTGTAGTCAGCCAGGTAAATACTAGTGGCTGGGTCAAGTTGAACTCAATTTGGATAAAATTTGAAATGAAACCAGTTAAATCGCTTTAGTCGACTATCTAGATGAATTTTACTCATCCTGCTTCGGCCAAGTTTGCCGGTTATAAGTTAAAATGTGAAACATTATTTACATTAGGATGGTAGAAGATAACAATGTACCTAAATGAGCATCTAAAGACATAAAATCTAAATAGAATTTTCAGAAAATATCTGCTTTATGAATTTTTACATATTTTTCTATGTTTCATTCTACCAGGAACTAGCTGGGTCCACCAATTGACCTGCTGGGCTAGAAAACTCTAAATTTGGGCAGCATGGGAAAGCAGAAACCACATTTAGTGGGTAACTTTCAAGTGCTTCCTCATCCCAAATCATCAGCAACTCCAATTGCTGATGTTTATTTTAGCCAGAGTATTCTGAGAAAACAGCACATCACTGAGTCTAGTTTCCAGTTCTGAAACAACCAAAACCATAATAATTGCAATTTGCAACTGCAACCATACAAATGGAAATGTGTGCTGTTTCCATTCCCATCAAGAGATTTCTCATCATTGCAATTGCAACCATACAAATGGAAATGTATACTGTTTCCACTGCAACCAAGAGTTTTCTAACTACTTCCATCTTATTCACGTGCCAACTGAATCAAACTAAAACTAATACCAGTTTTTGTTGGTTTGCTATTTTTCTAGGTAAGTAAGAAAAATCATTTAAGAGAAGCAGAAAAAGAGAAAAAACACAAGCAAATTCAGGCACCGCAGGAGAAATCAAATGCAAAGATGTTTCATCACAAGCACCATCTGAAAAATGATCAGCAGCCCTAAAGTTGGCCTATGAATCAGTAAGAGGAGATAGACCCTGTCCTTAAAAGGTTCCCAGTGGTTTAAAGCAGCTTGTTATTATAAGTTTTAGTGTAAGAAACTAGTGGACTTTTGTACATGAGTATTGAAAATGAAATTGGTGAGGAAGCTAACTTACTATCACCTATCCCATGGCTTTTCTTGTACATATAAATTCAAATGTGTTTGCCTCTGATCCTCTTTTAAGATTCTTATGTCACAAGCATTTATTAATATCTACATAGTGTTTGCATGCATGCATATGATCATACATGAATATCTGATAACATCAGGAAAACTAGCCTCTTCTTGATCCGGCTCATTGGAGCCTCCAGCTCTTTTCTGCCTCTTCCTGCCCTTTCTGCACTGCATCAAATGGCGTTGGCTCCCCATTCCAGCCTTGAGAGTCACCCAGTCTGTCTTTGGTTGGAATAAATAAACCAGAGGAAGCCATTGATCTTCCATGTTGAATATCTAGGATGACTGTACAAACCAGATTTCTGAGCACAATGTTGTACGCACTTCATACTACATCAACAAATTTTAAACTTTTTTGCAAGTAAAAATATCAAAAAATTAACATAAAATTTGCATGCTACAGCGATGGGTACCTCCAGTCACCCACTTACCCAAAGGGTCTGACACCAAAAAATTTAGGTATGGGCCCTCCTTGCACATGATTGATGATCAGGTCTGGCAGGTCCATACTACCAGTGTGACTGATTGATATGTGAATATAATGTATAATGCAAGAAAACATTACTATATATATTTAGTTATTGAGTCAGGTACAAGTCCAATCAGATCCATCAAAGTTCATAGATGATCCAGATCCAGCAAAATAAACTTAACTGGCTCTTGGTTCAGGACTACACCTGCTTACATCCCGATACAGAAATCATTTTGATCCACTCAAAGTTTTGATGTCACTAAGAGATTAGTAACTGTTTAACAGTTGTTCCATATATCCAATCAATAAATATCCATTTTCCAACTTCTTATATGGCTGAGACCTCTAAAAACATTAAGGGCTCCTTTATTTCCATAGAATCAACTCCTTGGACCTCCAAGAAATGTATTTATAAAAAGTGGCTAAAACTGAAGCAGCAGAGGTGAATATCCATAAAATGGATACCAAATAATCATTCCTTGAATGGAAAATGAATTAAAGTGAGATGGTAAATGAATACCCAGCCATCAGCCCACTAAATCATTTTCCATCTCCTCTTAATTTATTTTCAATTAAATGGGGTGATTATTTCAATTAAATGGGGGTAATTATTTGATAGCCATTCATGGATATTCATTCATTCACCTTTATTTCTTCAATTTTAGACTCTTTTAAAGACTCGTTTCTTACAATTCTTAAGAATTCAATTCTATGCAAACAAAAGGGCTTTATTGAAATTTTAAGGAAAGATATCATAGATTATAGGGATTTTGCCCGTACAGCTGCCATGTTTTAGTCTACGTGTTTCCCACAGAGTTGTTCGTCCTAGGGCCGTGCGATATCACACATATCACCCTATGCGATATCCTATGGGCCGTGCAATATCGCACTATTATTGTACGAAAAACTCAGCGGAAAATATTTAAACTTCGATTGTTCTGGGGAAAATGTCATGTCTAAGGGCAATTGTACGGTCAAAACTCCCTAGATTATAAAGTTACGAAGATATGGCTTGAAAATGAGATGGGTGGAAAAGTAGAAGTTTCAAAGTCGATCCCAGATGGGCTGATAAGGCTATGGTGATGATCCTGATGATTCCGACACAGCCTCCGTCTTTTTGTTCTTTCATTGTTTGACTGCTAGCCAGCACCTAATGTAAGGCCCCTGGCCTTTATTAGGGGGATTAGCTTAATTAATTAAGATTAGTGTTAATTAATTGAGTTTTGTAGTGTATTTAGGTGCATTAGTAGTCTTCATCATGCATGGCATTCATGTCATTGGACCCATTTTGGCCCAAGACCCACCTATGAGCCCACACCCTTTAGCCCAAGGACCTTGTTGTAAAAACCCCCAAAACTTTGGGTCTCATGTGCAATTTCCAAAACAACTCCACTGAAAACCCTATTCTTCCTTTCTTTCTCTGCAATGCCTCTTCTCCTCTCTACTCTCACCATTCCCTCTCTTCTCCCCATCACCAAGCTCAAGGTTCCAAGGCTTCCAAGCCCTTTCGTAGGCCTCCCTCAAGCTCTCAAGGCTCTCCCCATCACTTCACCATCTCCATCCTAGAAAGTAACCATTTTCTATTTTGCATGTAGTTCTCTTGTTTTCTTTACTAGGAGCATTCATTCATGATTTATAGGTTCTTTCTTCTTGTTTGGCATGTAGGGAAAGGGGTTATATCTTGGATTGGTGAGAGGATGGTGTGGTGTGCAAGATTTAGAAAACCCTAAGCACCAGAAAGAGGGGTTTTGTGGAAAGCTCATTAAGGCAAGTGAATAAATGTTTGGAACTTTATGATTATGCTCTTGAGTGTTGATTCCACGCATGTATTGAGTAGCTACCCTTTCCACAAGCTCATTTATGTGTTTATTGATGGTGGGTAGAATTTTAGGGTGTGTTAATGGTGATTGATGCATTGGCCCTTAAAATGGATTAATGGTGTATTAAATGGTGGCCCTTGGGGTGCCCTTAGGTGGTGCTAGAAACCCCCTTGGAGGTGGTAAGGAATGTGGTTTTGAAATCCACCTTGAACCCTCTCGGGTTCGAATTTCTGATGGTTACGGCTAGCCGTAATCCCTTCAAAAAGCTGACCGTAGGATATACTACGGCTAGCCGTGGTGAGGTCACAGCGTGTTTAGGTTCTGTCTCAGATTACTATGCATCCTGAGAGTGTTGTCTAACAGAGGCCTCTTTGACAACCTTAAGGCTGGCCGTAGAACGGCTAGTTGTAAGAAGGCTTACAGCTAACCGTAGGCCATTGTTCCATGATCTTGGATTGTGGGAAGTAGGAACCCTTAACCCTAGATTCACGACCCCCAGCCTGGGTAATTAATAAATTAGGATTGGTCTATTAGTGAGGGGACATGTGAGCTTGACATCTACTCACGGGTGGTTCGGTTTCGCTTATGGGACCCGTATGGGGCCATGTGAGTGGCAAGCGGGAGTCTGGGGTGCTAATAACTTCAGAAGCACCAAATGATCACACGAGCATCCGGAGCCCGTGGATCCACTGTGATGAACCATATGGACCCTATATGTGAAGGACAAGCCTAACCCTAGGTCGGTCAGTACCTTTTCCCCTTGGTCACTTAATCATGTATCCATTCTATCCATTATTGTTTTACATTGTTTGGTGTGCATGTGGAGGACAATTGTGGGATGTTAGGTATCGTCGAGTTCTACCCGGCTGTGGTTGGGGTATGCTGTATGAAATATGCGTGTGGGCCAGTCCTCCTTGCTTAGCTTTGCTATGTGTTTGGTCGTGATACCCAACCAGGGGTTGGTTGAGACCCTGAGTATGTAGTCCTTCATTCTTCGAGTCAGGCACCCTTAGGTGGATATAGGCTCCCATGGTTTAGGGCGCCTACCCATAGATTAGAGCTATTGTGTGTGTATGGTTACCGTCTGCAAAGTGGGAGGTGGTTGCATGCCATCGGGCCAACGTACATTATGTGAGATAATGTGCAACCATATGTTGTTGCTCTTATGATCTATTACTCTCATTACTCTATTTGATGCATATTATATTGTTACTCACATTTATTTGCCTGCCAAATTACCATAATCTGACGATACTACATTTGGTGCTTAGGTAGTGGAGCCCTATAGGGTAGGTGGCTGAGGTGGTCCTACAGGATTCGTCGAATGAGGGGTACCACTAGTGAAGCGTGGCAAAAGTGAGGTGTCATTGGGCTAGTACTTGAGAGTCCTCACATATCATCTGGGTATATGAGTATATGTTTATCTTTTACAGGTTATTGTTGTCTGTTGAACCTTCATTAAAACTCTAATGCATTTAGTAATTAAACCTTAAGTAAATGCCCTTCTGTCACTTGTATCAGCTCTGAAATTGTTATATGTTTATTGGTGACCATCTGCGCAGATTGTATGTATTGATGATTCCGCGACTTAATTATGGTGACTAATAATCATTCATAACTTCATGGCGGACTTCGATCCACTCAGAATTGGGGCAATAGATGCAATTAAGGGGAAGATTTTAATTGGCCCCGATTCTGATGCCCTAGGGATGCAGTTAGGTACCGATCAGATTCTAGGGGCGTGACACCTAATATCAAGACAGGCACTGTGTATCAAGCTAAATGGATCCTTTCAATCCATAAGTCGAAGTAAAATACACACAAAGGTGAGAAATGATCAAATGTAGGTGACAAATGACACGTGGGTAAAATCTACATTGAGCTGGATCAAAAGTAGCCCCTGAATTGGGAATTGGACCTATTTTGTTATAAAGAAAAATGCTGATCAACCATTCTGCAGGTTAGGATTGTATTCCTGGATAAAATGGAAGGACTACAACATATGATCAATAAATGAACTCTTAGGGCAGTCAATGGGCCAGGCTTGCACATGGAAAATCTGAACTTTGGTTAGCCCAGCCAAAAAACCCAAACTAATTCGAGATCCAGACCACCAAACCCCACTCACCGTCTTTGGGTCCAATGAAACTCTAGCTGTATATGACCTACAATACATCTGATGCAACCACTTGCATAACATTCCTCATCATAACTGTATTACAAGGACCAAACAAAAGGAAATGTATAGCGCACTAGATGTAAAGATTGTTTACTAATAAAATGAGAGATGCTTGACAAAAATAGATGGAAGAAAGTAACAAAGCAAAATTCCAAATTCAACAGGAAAGGACAAACTGGTGGCTAAGATCTTTATTATGGTCGAGGAGATTCTGTGCATCATCATCAAAATTGAGGTCCATCATATCAAGAGTTTGGATCACTGAGACAAAAATTCATAAGGAAAAGTTGAATAACTATAATTTTGAATCCAAGGGAAAGAAAAAACGACAAAAGATATAAGCAACCATTGGTTTTGACAATCTGGAAGCACAAATATGAGAATATGAAATTCACCAAAGAGCAATCAGTTGACACATGCAGACTAAATTTAAAATTACAAAAGTACTAATCAAAGAATACATTATTTTAATTTTTACAGATTGTCAACATACAATTTTTGTGAAACAATTGTATCAGTGGCCAGTTTTATGGCATTCACGTGCTTGCAGACCCAAGATGATGTGTTCTTGCAGCTGACGATCAACATATCAATTTGTCCCAACTTAAAAAAAATCCAAACCTCATTAAATTATTGTCCACCCTTTGATGCAATCCCGAATTGCAACTGCTTCTGAATACTTTGGAAGAATGAGTGGTTACCCGCTCTCTGTTTGAAACAACATTAAATGTTGATAATGATTTGAGGAAGGAAAACAGGACAATATCTAAAGTGGTTTCCGTCTTCTGTGCTGCATTGAATTCAGAACAAAACAGATAGCCATCTGTACCAACAAAATCATCACGCCACTTGTAGCCGGGTGTACATCAAAACACATGCTAAGCTTATGGAACTTGTAATACAGCTTCCCTGTGCAGTTCTCTGATTTGATCCTTTTCTATACCATTCACACAAAGCTAATTTTATATCACCCAGGATACGCAACTCCTTTTCTTCATTTGAAACCACTGAACTGATCTATATAATCCCAACCTATGCAAATTGATTGCTAAATGCCAATCATGTACAGAGACTCGAGTTACTGAGTTTAGTCCCAGTTTCATCTTTTTCAAATACACGCCGCAATCTGCAAGATTGTTCAATTATGAGCGTATATATAGAAGGGTGTTCCCATGCCACCAGCGAAAATTCATCACCATATTCCTCCATTCCTTCAACCAGTAGCTGCCAGATCAAGGCTCCTGCTCCAGCTTGGTTTTCCTTGGCTGAATCATAAATCTTGTCATAAACTGTCTTTAAGAAAATACCTCTATCATATGACCCCTCTGCTCTTTTGTGGAAAGACAACCCAACCTCTGTAAAAAGAACCGGTTTTTTCAGGATGTACTTGCCATCATTCACATGGGAATCCACCCAAAGTGAAAGGTATTTCACCTTTTCTTCTAGGTCTGCTTTTGGTAACCTACAAGAGAGATGCTTTGATCTTCAGAAATCTTATGGTCAAAACTTAGGAAAAATGAATATAGACTTCTACTCCAACTAGAAGCATAATAGTACATAGTAATCATGTAATCCTTGACCCATATCCTCATGTCTTCAGTTAGTACACATGAGGAAATGAATCAATGGCCTTGCCATTGAGAATGGTCTATACATGGCATTGAGAATGGTCTATTGATTACATAACTCAATGGCATGCCCTATTGATTACCATTCTCAATGGCCATGGATGCGGAGGTGAAATGATTACATAACTTGTTATGGGATATTGAGAATGGTCTATAACTTGTTATAGGATATCCCTAACTTGCCATTGAGTTTTCTGCATCCAATATGAACAAGTTAGGGCTTTCCAATCTGGGTTAGTTTTGGAGAATGGTCTATACATGGCGTGGGTTCCATCAGATCCACAGTCTGCATTACCAAACTGTGGCTGGGTCCAAGGATACCATACTTCCTCAGACACAAAACAATGTCATGAGCAACATAAACTGACCAGCTGTCAGGATACGCGTGAACTGAAGCAAAATCAATATGCTCAATTGCAGAGTTCTTTATAAAATCAGATCCTAGTGATGTGGCCCAATCCCCAGGATTCACTCCCGACTTTTCGGTTGTACCATAGAATCCTTCCAACCCAACAGTGACAAGATGTTTCCGGTCCAAACTCTTGATAAATGCTGCCATCTCAGCAATCCAAGCCTGCAAAAAAAGAAAAATGAGCTTAATCACCAGATAGTTTTCCCCTTTTATGTGTCATGGAAACATTTATTCTCTAACTGAGGTGAATAAGAGGTTTAGACACCATTTTACAAAATTATAATATATAGAAGAATTATGTAATCTTTGATTCATAACCAGAAATGCCAACCATTTTTACACATGGTGATTGTACTGATAGTTTTGAAATATCATAAAAGTTTTAGAACGAAGCATGCATAAGATAAAGAAAAGCTGTATCTGCATATTGGAACTGTAAAGTATTATAAAATTTTCCTAATTTAGAGTTTAGAAACCAGGCCTGAGATGGACTCAGTCAACCACTGGGTTGAATTAAACTAGAATTCAGTCAACCAAGCAATTATCTTTAATTATTTCAAAACTGACCATTGGACAACAGACATCTTCATTTCTTGGCTATTAAGGTTTTTAATTTTTCATAAGAGGTAGCACAGGGACAAGTTCAATATAAATTTCAATAAAGGGAAAAAGGCAACCAAAGCAAAAAAGTCTCCTTCTCTTCCCTTTTAAAAGTTCAAGCCCGCCTGACCCACCCACACCCCATTGGAGAACAGACATCTCCATTTCTTGGCTATTATGATTTTCATAAGAGCTTGCACAAGGACAAGTTGAATATAAATTTCAGTAAAGGATAAAAACATCCAAAAAATTGTCTCCTCTTCCTACTCCTTTAAAAAGGTATAAGTTCAACCTCTCTCAAACACACACAAAGAATTTGTCAAACTCAGACATCCATGAATCATGATCTGGTACCTTGTACTCAATGGTGGCCAAACTTGATTAAAGACTCTTGGGCATTAGAAGGTGGGGATGTAAATGTCAGCTCCAGAAAAAAACACGCTATATCCAAATCCAAATCCATTTAAAAGGATGGATCTTCCTCTGGATCCAGATCTGACGGATCCTATTTGTTGGGTCCAGATCCGGCATGAACCAAAACACTGAAGATCCAGTTCCGGATTCAGCAATTGGCCTCAAAACAGATATGTAAGTATACAAATGGGACTCTTGAAATGGCAATATGACTCAAGCTTACTCATGGAATATGATCCTACCTCTTAAGACTCCTAAAAAATCTTTTTTTTTCTTTCTTTCTTTTTTCTATATACACAGCTATAGTCGGTTCGAGATCAGGATCGTTGGGTCAGAACCAAAGTGTCCCAGCCCAGATCCGGATACAAAAAACTTCTGGATCCCAAATGTGTGATCAGGATTCAATCAATTTCTTCAATCAAATTTGGACAGCTATCCTTCTCATGAGCATATGGCACCACGTATCGCTAATGCCGACTTGCAAAAGGCTTCACCATCTACAAACCATGTGGCCCATGGCAATCATCATGATTGTCCAGATCTTCCAATCCGAGATGGATTTGTTAATCAAATTCAAGCAAATGATGTCTTTTCCAAGCATCATCAAACGCAAACTTACTCATCTGATTTAAGGACACAAATCCATGATATCCATGCATCTAAATCTTCTGTTGAGCTCAAAAAGGTGATCGGGTTACTTGGACTTCATTATTTGAACCGAAGCCTATTGAATCCAGAAATCTGAAATTCGTCTAATTTGGTGGCTTTCATTGAGTGATGTTTCTTTGTCTTTTGCTTTTCCTTTTTCATGGTATAATCCTTTTATACCATCGTGCTCTTTTTGTTTGTTCGTGTGGTTTCTTGTATCTGTCTTTCTCTTTTAATATAATTTATCGTTACTGATATAAAAAAAAAAAAAAAAAAAACGTCAAAACCAGAGGAATCTGCTGATTTTGATTTCAAATTTGCTCATGAAGATATCATGGCTGCAAAACATATATGGGGAACCTCACTTGTTGGATATGTGATAGGTAAAGAGCCTCGCTTTGCTGCTAATAAAAACTCTATGCTAAAGGCGTGGAGAATTCCTGATGTCCACTTCTGTTCATTGGATGATGGGTTTTTTGTTTTTAAGTTTCCAAAGTTCCATGATAGCCAATGCATATTGGAGGAAGGCCCTTGGTTTATTAATGGAAAAGATGGTCCCCAAAAATTTCTCTATGCAAAGAGGAATTGAATACTATTTCAAGATGGGTAAAATTCCCAAATCTAAACTTCTGTTTTAGATCGGCATCTAGCCTAAGCAAACTTTCCAGTCTTATAGGCAACCCATTATAGATGGACCATTCAACTGCACTTGGAACAAAACTTTCTTTTGCAGGGGTTTGTATTGAGGTGGATGTTGATTGTAAATTCCCCTCAATAATTCGAATGCATTATGAATTTATGATGGTCATACTATTCCCCAAAAGGTCGAATATGCATGGCGACCTTATCCATGCAAGAAGTGTAAAAAGTCAAACAAAAATGGGTTCCAAAAACGAAGAAAAATACTGACGTAGAATCAGTAAATGAACCACCCCATGTGGTCATTTCTAATGTCAATCCTTTGCCAGCCACAAATGTGGAAGGGATGTCTTTGATGGATGACTTGAATCAAGCTAGTGGGGTTGATATTGATGATGGTGGGACTGAAAGTGAATGAAGAACTGCATGCAGCCTATGCAAAAGCCCAATCTACTGTTGGAGGCATTACCAGCCCTAACCGGTTTCATGCTCTTTCTAATATTGATGGGAAGAAATTACACGAACAATAATGATGGTTGAACACAAGATTTCTTGTATTGATAGCACATCAAAAAATGTTGAAACCTCTTGGTTGGTTGGATCATTGTCATTTGAAACATTGTATGTAATCTCACATTTGGCTGATGTGGAATCCAAAATTTGCAAAAATCAAATTTTAGAAGCTGGATTTCAATATATTCATTGTACAGTATCTGTTTTTAATTACTCTTTTCTTCTCACTATATGCTATGTAGATAATGGTTATATTAGAAGAAGAGATCTTTGGAAACGTATTTATGCCTTTTCAATGGTTAATCAGGAACCATGGATGGTAGCTAGTGATTTCAATGTGGTACGATGGACCTATGAAAAATATGGTGTGCTACTACTCGTCCTTTGGTTATGGCTGAATTTAATGATTGTATAAATGCAGCTGCACTGGATGACCTTTTGTAAGACCCCAACCCCTAATTTCCGTATTAGTGCTAATTAAGTTGTGTGTTAGCTCTCTAAGTAGGATTAGAGTTTAATCGAGTTAGTTTGTGGGTTAGAATAGCTTTTCCATTACTTTGGGGAGTTTTGAGAGCCATTGAACCTAGTTTAATGGCTGTATGTGTGATTTTATGGTAAGCGTGGAGGGTTATTCGTATTTTCGAAAATTCCCATTTCGACTTCGTTTGACTGATCTCATCATTCCCTACGACTTTTGTGTTCACCCCGTGTCCATTTGAAGCTCCAAAAATCAGTTTTCCAGCCCCAAGGGCAAAATAGTTTTTTTCACACGAAAATCTGAGCTCAAATTTCAAGGTCACTAAACCATGTCAAATCTATACTTTTTGGAAATTAGATTTTATGAGGATCATTTCTCTCTTCTTTGTCGAGTCCCCATCCAAGGCCCAGAAACCAGAATTTTAATCCACTCAAAGTTTACTAGTGGTGGGGCCCACACCCCACTTACTTCCAGCAGACCTGGAGCTGTCCCTTCTCTCTTCTTCTCCATGCATGCTTCCACAAAACCAGCCCATCTCTCTTGCTATTGGAAATTCCAAGCTCATGGTTGTGCTCCTCACCTTCCCACCTCTCCAACAAACCTATTTTTCCTGGGATTTCAGCTGGGCAGCCCTTCCCTTGAGCAAGTTCTCTCTAATTGGAGCTCTTACAAGTTAGATCTTCCTCTCATCTTCTAGATTAGGCTACAAGCCTACAACAGCCCCTTAGGAACTCTCTTTTCATGCATGCAAAGCCCCATTCCAATTTCTTCTTGTCTTCTCTTTTATGGGTGTTCTAAGAGGGGTTTCTGGGGGATTTTGTGGCTAGGTGTTCCAGCAGCTTTTTTTTTTTTGGTTTGGGGTTGGGTGTGGGGGGGGGGGGGGGGGGGGGGGTGGTGGTGGGGACTGATTTGGGTGCTTTTGTGGCCAAGGTAAGTGACTGAAATGGGTTGTAACTGCGCATGCCTACAGCTTTGAGTTCTCTAGCTTATAATCTATGTTTTCTAGCAATTTAATGTTGGATTTCTCTTGGGTTCGTAAATGATTTTGCAAGAATAACATCCGCACTCCATTCATGCTTTGTTCTCCTCACTCAAATGGTTTACTTCTTAGTTTTCTTTAATTTTTACTCAATGCATGGCCTTATACCTTTAATTGAGATTTGGTTGGAGGATGTGAATTTAATTAGTGGTTGAATGGATCATTAGAGAGCATTGGAGGCTCTTAGATTGCAGGTACATGCCTTGGGAAAGGCCTTGAATGAATAGGGGCTTGGAGAGAGCCTTCCCAGGTTCTGCTCGTAGCAGTTCGGTGACCTGTTGGTTAACCGACAGGGTCCTCGGTTCAAATAGCTAGGTGTTGAAAAATGCAGAAAAACAAGATTCGGTTAACCGAAGTTGTGAGTTCGGTTAACCGAACCCTAACCAACAGCCCACCGAATTGTGTCGGTCAGAACAGCTGGATGCCTGTTTTCTTACAAATTGACTCTCGGTCAGCAGTCGGTTCACCGAGAGGACGGCCCTCAGTCAACTGACAGGTAACCAAAAACCCCAGTTTTCATGGTAGTTTTGGGCCTAGCTTTGGACCTTAGTAATAAACCCCTTGATCCTAAATTATGCCCAATTACCCTTGGATCGATGAATTAAGGGGAACCCGTGTAAGAGCCTCATCCGGAGACATGTTAAGACCTCTTGTGCACTTAGAAGCTTGGAATGTCGCCTAACTTCGGGAGCTCCAAATATTGTTAAAATCCGACATTCGGGCTCTAAGTGCATAATGAGCTAAATGGTGCAGTCTCAACATGCCAACGAAACGCGTATTTGAAAAACTGGTTGTTGAAACCTGTATTTGCCCGAATATACCCGGTTTTCTCTAATTGTTCGGTTTTACTTGTTTTAAACTTCATCCTCGTGCCTGATCGACTCATGGCCTGATGATGCAGACCCATTGGGTCCGGTCTATAGGCCCAGCGAGACATCTATTTAGTTAGGAGTATTAGTTAGTAATTTGGTTAGTTTATGATTAACATTAGTTAGTTTCCTTTTTATTTTAGGCATTAGTATGTAGGATGCTTATTATCAATTAAATCAAGAGTTCTCTGAGTTATCATGAGTTTATGGATTGTTCCATGGTTATGTTTGTGCCTAGTGGCTGGAATCCAGTTTTGGATTCGATCAATCCTTCGGGAGATTGATCTATTGCTCGATCGTGGATCTTGGCTACGCCACCTAACAGTTTTACATGTTTTGCCTTACAGCGTCTGGTTTTACCCGTTTTACTAAAAATGACCAGCTTTGCTATTTCGTGATGTTCTTTACTTGTTTTACATAAAACAGCCAATATTGTGATTTCTTGTGCCCCATCATTTAGCATACAACCTATTTGGACTACTCATCATGCCCACATGTACTCGTGTGCTTATTCTTGACTGAGTAATACCCTTTTTCATGACACCTCATATTACGGGATTTTTATATCATGTTTTCATGGATTTTGAGTTGGCACCACTGAGCTTGGGCCACCTCGTTGGTTTGATCATCCGGCTTGGGATCCTTAAATTACATGTATCATCTGCAGAATGGTTTTCTTGCGTGCTCTTGTTCCCGGTACCGCAACCGGCTTTCTTGTTAGATAACCATCTATATTGGTTTATTTATGCATATCATGCTTGCTTCGGCCACCTCGCGTGACGGAGGATATTCTTGCTTGCATGCTTCTGTCACCTCGTGTGACGACGCAGCGTGCTCCTATCACCTCGTGTGACGGAGGATATTCTTGCTCACGTGCACCTGTCACCTCGTGTGATGAAGAGGGTAGAGCTACATGTGGGATGCCATCTTGCAGTTTACCAGTCTTGCTTTCGTCGGCTCATGTTTTCTCACTCATGCTAATTACACGACTTATGTCAATCCATGTTTTTATAAATATACACCATGTTATATACACACATCATGCTTACAAGCCTTGATTTCAATACCATGGTTTATCACATGTTAATTAATAAATATATTACCAGCATGTTTTATTATCTATCTCAATCACCTGTTAGACCGTCGCATCTGATATACTACACTTCGGTGCTCTAGGTAGCAGGTCCCTCGTCCTAAGCTGGTGCGTGTGCAAATGGCTATGGAGCCATGGGCTTTGCAGGTTTGTAATGTTGACAAGGTCATGTAGACGTCAAGCTTGACACCGGAGTTACGTCACAATTTGAGGGTAGTATTTGTATTTAGCTTGTTCTTTTTGTATGGATTTTATTAGCCTTTTCTTTTGGGATTGCAAATTAATGTACCTTTGTAATTTATAACTTGAACATACTTGGGAATTGATTATCCTGTTACTGTCAGCTCTGCAATGTTGTTATTATGGTTTGTTCCAGTCTGATTATGGGCCATGAATGAAAGCTCTATGCTAAGCGGTTGAGTGTGACACGGAATCCGATGGCCACGACTCCGGGTTGCAACTCCATGTAAGCTTCCGCGATAATATTCTTGCTTGTGATGGAATTTGGATATCCTCACACACGCAGATCCTGGGAGAAATATAATTTTTACCTAATCCCAAATCTCGCTCCCAAAGGTTGGACCACTGCAGGAGTCCGGTTTCAGGGTGTGACACCTTTCTCTTCAAGGCCCAAGTCTATCTTGGTCGAATTTATCACAAGAGGATAATCACATCCAATGTAAGCTTGATAGAGTTCTCATTAATCAAGAATTTCTTACTTCTGACTCCTTTCAAATGCACTCTCTTAAACCAGGGTATTTCTGATCACTCCCTTTTGTTACTATATTAATTAGGTCACCTTTCAAATACTTTAATTTTTGTGCAAGGTGTGATGGGCTTTTTTGCCTGTGTGAAAAATGCTTGGAATATTACTGTGGAAGGGACTCTATTCAAGGTTGCTTGTAAGATGAAAAATGTTAAGATGGCTTTGAAACAGTGGCGTCATTCTCATATTCCGTGGAATACTCAGATTGATTTGGCTAGACAAACCCTTGAAGAAATTAGGTGGCTATTGTCCATAATTTAGGTGATTTTGATTTGCAACATAAAGAGCATAAAGCTCGTGATCACTTCACTTCTCTTTTACTGATGGAAGAGAGCATGCTAAAACAGAAATCCAAGGATAAATCTATTAATTTGGGGGATGGAAATTCAAGATACTTCTATGGGCTTCTTAAGAATCAAAGAATTCTTATATTGATCAGATCATTGACAATGAAGGAAGTTGCTTTACAGAATTTGATTCTATATCTGAGGTGTTTATTTCACACATTAAGAAGATTCTAAGCCCTCCTCTTGAACCTTTGGAATCAACTTTGTCCCACATTGATACTTTTGGTCGCCTTTCAGATGATGCTATAGAACTTATGAAGCCTATTACTGTTGAGGAAATTAAATATAGTATCAAGATGGCTAGTCATTATAAATCCGCATGACCTGATGGTTTTAATGCCAACTTTTTCAAAGTTGGCCGATTGTTGGGAAAGATGTTTGTGCTACTGTCCAAGATTTTTTCCACTCTAGTAATATGTTGAAAAAACTAAAAGCTACATTTATTGTCCTTGTTCCAAAGGGAGAGCTTACTAATAGCCCTAACAATAGCCCTAACAAATTTCGGCCTATCTCACTTGCAAATGAGATTTATAAGATCATTAGTCGCATCTTAATTTATAGATGATTTCTAAACTGGTTGGTCCCATGCAGTCACATTTATTCCAGGGCGGAGTATTTCAGATAATATTTAAGTCACTCAAGATCTTTTGCACAACTTCCATTTCAATAGGGGAGTCCCCAAAATGTGTCTCAAGATGGACTTGGCAAAGGCTGATGATAGTGTTCAATGGGATTTTTTTTTCAAGCCACTATGATTACTATGGGGTTCCCAAATCGCTTTATCAGGTTGATTATGGAGTGTGTTATGTAATATCCTGAGTTACCTGGGCCCAGGGTTAGTCTGGCCCAGGTAGTATCTTAGTTAAGTTCTTATTATTGAATTAGAAGTAATGCTTTTTATTTAACTTGGTAGTATCCCACGTGATTGGGTTTGGAAAGGAGTGGAGTTGTATAACAACTCTAAATAGGAAGTTTGAGATGACTAGAATTCCATCTCCCCTTTATATATATGATAACCAACGACCACTACATCCTATTCATCTTACTTGGAGAAATTCTGAGAGAAAAGTATTGTGGGTTGCAATTTAGGGGAAGGAGAGGAAGGCTGCTGATGTCATATTCGCATTCACATATTGCAAAGGCGACGATCGTTTATCAAAGGTGACTGAGTCTTCCTAGATATCTGTGATGATCGGATGATTGATGGCTTTGGGCCATGGTGGCCGTTATAGCGGCTGGTCCTTAGTGGACGTGAGTGGCCATTATGATGGCTGGTCCTTAATGGACGTGTCTGATGAGACAAGGTCATTGTGACCGGTATACATGTATACGATAAGGCCTTTGAGGCGTGGTAATGTGCATGGGCACGGATTTGTATATGAAAGAACTTTTAATGATATTTGATTATTGATTTAGACTTGTTGAATTATGTGATGTTATATTATATGTGACTTGTGTAATTAGGAATATTCATTCACCAGTAGTACTGATGTCGTGTTGCCCCTTCAGGTAATCACGTTGCAGGTGGGACGAGCAGAACGATGTTCAACACGTAGATTTCGGCATGCGTGGCTGACAAGAGAGAACGAGAAAAGTTAAATTAGTTGATAGGGGGATTAGCCCTTGCTTAGGGAAATTTATTGAATGTTTTAGCACATTATTGTTTCAGAAAGGACATATTAAAATATGAGTATTCATAAATTATAGATTAATTGGAATTATAGTTTGATTTAAATGCCAAACACTTATGAGAATTATTTGATGAATATATGGTAAATATTGCCAAGTTATCACGATCCGAAAATCTGACAAGGCCCCAGAATTTGGGTCGTGACAAAATGGTATCAGAGCATAAGGTTTTGGGTAACTAAAAAGAATTAGCAACCCTTAGGCCACGTGGTGAGGACGTTGGGGTGTCAACGGTAGAGACTAAAGCAAGATATGTTGTTTTGACTCACAATTTTCCTTTTTGCAGAGGAACTAAGACAATGAATAACGCTGTTGGAAACGAGAATGAGAACAATGTTCGGCAGAACAGTGGGAATATGGAAATGCCGGAGTACGACCGACAAATGTTTGAAAGTTTTATGAAGGCGTATGCGCAAGTCCAAGAGCAGATCTCCGCTATTCATCACCACCAAAGTGAGAATGGCGAGGGACACAGCAATATCAGAGGTGGCTCGGGCAAAGGCAACAATAATGGGGGCAGAAATCGTGAGAGGGATACTCTATATAAGAGATTCAACGAATTTCGCCCCAAGTGCGTTGAAGAAACTACCAACCCTTGGGATGCAAACAAATGGGCAGAGCATATGGAAGGCATCTTCGAAGTCATGGGATGTAAGGAACATCAAAAAGCCATACTAGCAGCATTCAAATTAGAAGGCGACGCAAAGGAATGGTGGAAGGCAGCTAAGAGATCATTCAATGGGCAAGAAACAGAGATCACCTGGACTTTTTCAAGTGGGAATTCATAAAGAAGTTTATACCGGATCATATTAGGGCTCAGAAGAAGAGAGAGTTTGAAACCTTAGTGCAAGGCAATCTTACGGTGGCCAAGTATGCTATCAAGTTCACTGAACTGTCACACTTTGCAGAGACATTAGTGGCTACGGAAGAAGAAAAGATGGAACGATTTGTTAATGGTCTTAGACCAGACATTAAGAAAGACGTAAAGCTACATGAGCCGAAGACTTATGCAGAGGCTTTAAAGAAAGCTTTTGTTTCGGAAGAAGCAATTGAGGATATAAAGAGAGAAACCCAACTAGTGACGCGTTTTGGGCCACACAAAGTGGGCCCGAGAACAAATCCGTGAGGGTGTTTGGCTGCGAGCTAGGCCCAAAGCGGACAATATCACACTATTGTGCTGGGTTGGGTGTCGTGACAGAAATGGTATCAGAGAACTGGTAATTTAAACACTAGTTTTCCAACAAGAAACAGAAAACTGGAGCTAAACCAGTATGCAACCACTGTGAGGGATCCCATGAAACAAATCAATGTCGAAAGAGATCTGGTGTGTGCTTCGGTTGTGGAAAAGGAGGTCATAAGGTAAAGGATTGTCCGGAGGCTAGGGAGAGAAATCAGACCAAACGGAAGGGCGGATGTTACGGTTGTGGGCAGGAAGGACACCAGGTTAAAGACTGCCCTAGAAAGCAGGGAAGGAACCAAAACCAGACACAAGGACAACCATTTAGGAAAAATCAGCAGGACTGTCAACAAGAGCGTCCACAAGACCAACGTCACTATCAACAGAATCAGACATACCAGCACCGGGGAAATCAGCAGAATCCACCCCAGGGACAACATTACAATCAAGGCAGGAAAAATCAAAGGGGGAACCAAGCTAGGCAACAACAGAATGGGAGAGTCTTTGCTATGACTCATCAGGATGCGGAAGCGGCCAATAATGTGGTTGAGGGTATGATTTTAATTTCCAATCATGAAGCTAGTACTTTATTTGATTCTGGTTTAACGCACTCTTTTGTTTCTCATACTTTTGCTGCTAAGATAGGAAACTCCCCCTCAACTTTGACTCATGCATTGGTAGTGTCAACACCCACGGGCAAACACATTTGTACTAGAACCATATTTTATAATTGTATGCTAGAAATTGAACAAGCCCTGATGCCGGCGGATCTGGTAGTGTTACATATGGACGACTTTGATGTTATATTGGGAATGGATTGGCTTGCTCGGTATCGGGCTATTTTAGATTGCTTTAACAAAGTAGTTCGGTTTAACCTAGAGGGACTTACTCATGTTAGTTTGGTGGGAAAAAGGAGACTTGTTAGATCAATGGTTATCTCAGCCATCAAGGCCGGTGAGCTACTGAGGAGTGGGTGCAAAGACTTTATAGCTTTCATCACAGAAGATAAACAGAAACCAAGAATACAGAAGATATCCCTGTTGTTAGGGAATTTCCCGATGTGTTTTTGGATGACTTGCCTAGTTACCCCCAATTCGGGAGGTCGATTTTACTATTGAGTTAATGCCGGGAACAGCCCCGATTTCTAAGGCACCTTATCAAATGGCTCCTGCGGAACTCAAGGAACTCAAGGATCAATTGGAGGAGTTATTAGACAAGGGATTCATCCGACCTAGCGTGTCTCCATGGGGAGCACCGGTGTTGTTTGTGAAGAAGAAGGATGGAACCCTGAGAATGTGCATTGATTATAGACAGTTAAATCAAATGACCATCAAGAACAAGTACCCTCTACCCCGCATTGATGAATTGTTTGACCAACTACAAGGTGCAAAATACTTTTCCAAGATTGATCTTAGATCCAGCTACCATCAGCTAAGAGTGAGGGAGGAAGACATTTCCAAGACGGCTTTTCGGATGCGGTACGGTCACTACGAGTTTTTAGTCATGCCTTTCGGTTTGACCAATGCCCCAGCCGCATTCATGACACTGATGAACCAAGTTTTTCAACCCTTTCTGGATAAATTTGTGGTGGTATTTATTGACGATATCCTCATTTACTCTAAGGAATGGCAAGAACATGGAGAGCATCTGCGTATCTCCTTGCAGCTGTTGAAAGACAACCAGCTTTATGCCAAGCTCAGCAAGTGTGATTTTTGGCTAAGTCAAGTCACTTTTTTGGGCCACATTATTTCAGGAGAAGGATTATCAGTAGACCCTACAAAAATCGAAGCGGTTATGAATTGGAAACGACCTGCAAATGTTTCAGAAGTTCGAAGTTTCTTAGGCTTGGCGGGCTATTATCGAAGGTTCGTGCAAGGATTTTCTACAATTGCTGGGCCACTTACCAGACTCACAAGGAAGGATGTCCCGTTTTTGGAATGAGAACTGTGAAGATAGCTTCCGCACATTGAAAGGTAAACTAACATCTGCACCAATACTCACACTCCCCGCTGGGAGTGGAGGATTTGTTATTTACTGTGATGCATCGTTGCAAGGGTTAGGGTGTGTTCTCATGCAGCACGGAAAAGTGATTGCGTACGCTTCCAGACAGCTAAAGGTCCATAAACAAAATTATGCTACGCACGACCTTGAGTTAGCGGCTGTAGTCTTTGCATTAAAATTTTGGAGGCACTATCTTTACGGTGAAGAATTTGAAGTATAAACCGATCATAAGAGCCTCAAGTACATGTTTTCACAGAAGGAGTTGAACTTGAGACAGCGAAGATGGATGGAATTCCTAAAGGACTATGACTTCTCTATATTTTATCATCCAGGAAAGGCGAATGTTGTAGCCGATGCCGTAAGCAGAAAATCAGCACAGATGGCTTGTTTGACCTCTGAGTGGAGACTACTTGAAGAGATCAAGGACTTGGATGTTAACTTATGGTCTATTGGCAAAAAGGTATTATTGGGAAGCTTCAAGGTTCAACCCGAATTAATACAGAGAATAAAGGACCACCAGCGAGAAGATAAAGCATTGGCAGAAATCTTCGACAAATTGGACAATAAACCAGACTTCTCAATTGTTAGTGGTATATTATATTTCCGAGGCAGACTCTATGTACCAAATGTTCGAGAAATCAAAGATGAAATTTTGAAGGAAGCACATCATACAAGATATACTATCCATCCGAGGAGTACTAAAATGTATCAGAATTTAAAACTCAGATTTTGGTGGGTCGGCATGAAAAATGATGTTACTGAATTTGTCGGCCGTTGTTTTACTTGTCAACAAGTGAAGGCTGATCATAGGAAGCAGGGGGGATTACTGCAGCCGTTACCAATACCCGAATGGAAATGGGAACATATCACTATGGATTTTATTTCAGGGTTTCCTAGAACCTCAAAACATAATGAAATAATTTGGGTAATCGTAGATCGGTTGACCAAATCGGCGCACTTTTTACCACTGAAAGGAAAAACTACGATGGAACAACTGGCCAAAACATACGTTCGGGAAATTATAAGGTTACATGGCGTCCCAGCATCGATTGTATCAGACAGAGATACTAGGTTTGTTTCACAATTTTGGAAAAGTTTGCAAAGGGCTATGGGTACCAAACTGAATTTTAGCACTGCATATCACCCCCAGACAGACGGGCAGACGGAAAGAACAAATCAAACGCTGGAAGACATGCTCAGAGCTTGTGCCATAGATTTTAGAGACAGTTGGGATGAGTAGTTACCACTGGCAGAGTTTGCTTATAACAATAGCTATCATTCGAGTATCCAGATGGCTCCTTTTGAGGCCCTGTATGGCAGGAGCTGTCGTTCTCCGATTTGTTGGGAGGAAATGGGCGATCGACGAATATTAGGCCCTGAATGGGTGCAAACTTCTACAGAGAATATTAAGAAAATCCGGGACAGATTAAAGACATGCTCAGAGTCGCCAGAAGAGTTATGCTGACAAACGCCGAAGAGAATTGGAATTTGTGGTGGGTGACTCGGTATTCCTAAAAGTCTCTCCAACGAAGGGAGTGATACGATTTGGCAAGAAGGGAAAGCTCAGCCCGAGATACATTGGACCATTCAAGATTACAGGACGTGTGAGCGATGGGAATGCTTACGAACTGGACCTACCATCACAGCTAGCTGGCGTCCATAAAGTGTTTCATGTGTCGATGCTGAAGAAATATGAACCAGACCCATCTCATGTACTAGATCTCGTGTCAATGGATCTACAGCCCAATTTATCATATGAGGAGAAACCTGTTGCAATCTTAGACACCAAGGACAGAGTGTTGCGGAGACGGACAGTCCGACTAGTCAAGGTGTTATGGACACATCACGATCCAAAGGAGGCTACATGGGAGATCGAGGACGACGTCCGGAACAAGTATCCACATCTTTTTGTCACAGGTATGTTTTTAATTTGGAGGACCAAATTTTCCCAAGGAGGGGAGTATGTAATATCCTGAGTTACCTGGGCCCAGGGTTAGTTTGGCCCAGGTAGTATCTTAGTTAAGTTCTTATTATGGAATTAGAAGTAATGCTTTTTATTTAACTTGGTAGTATCCCACGTGATTGGGTTTGGAAAGGAGTGGAGTTGTATAACAACTCTAAATAGGAAGTTTGAGATGACTAGAATTCCATCTCCCCTTTATATATATGATAACCAACGACCACTACATCCTATTCATCTTCCTTGGAGAAATTCTAAGAGAAAAGTATTGTGGGTTGCAATTTAGGGGAAGGAGAGGAAGGCTGTTGATGTCATATTCGCATTCACATATTGCAAAGGCGACGATCGTTTATCAGAGGTGAGTGAGTCTTCCTAGATATCTGTGATGATCGGATGATTGATGGCTTCGGGCCATGGTGGCCGTTATAGCGACTGGTCCGTAGTGGACTTGAGTGGCCATTATGATGACTGGTCCTTAGTGGATGTGTCTGATGAGACAGGGTCATTGTGACCGGTATACATGTATACGATAAGGCCTTTAAGGCGTGGTAATGTGCATGGGCACGGATTTGTATGTGAAAGAACTTCTAATGATATTTGATTATTGATTTAGACTTGTTGAATTTTGTGATGTTATATTATATGTGACTTGTGTAATTAGGAATATTCATTCACCAGTAGTACTGATGTCGTGCTGCCCCTTCAGGTAATCACGTTGCGGGTGGAACAGAGCAGAACGATGTTCAACACGTAGATTTCGGCATGCGTGGCTGACAAGAGAGAACGAGAAAAGTTAAATTAGTTGATAAGGGGATTAGCCCTTGCTTAGGGAAATTTATTTAATGTTTTAGCACATTATTGTTTCAGACAGGACATATTAAAATATGAGTATTCACAAATTATAGATTAATTGGAATTATAGTTTGATTTAAATGCCAAACACTTATGAGAATTATTTGATGAATATATGGTAAATATTGCCAAGTTATCACGATCCGAAAATCTGATAGGGCCCCAGAATTTGGGTCGTGACATGTTTAGTATCCAAGCTATTCTATTCTCCTAAATGGTACCTCAGTTGGGTGCTTTATAGGTACAAGTGGTCTCCGTCAAGGATGCCCTATATCTCCATTCTCTACTCTGATGATACGGTGTTCTTCCTACCCCTTTTATCAAAGGGAATGTGGCTATCTCTCATTTGATTTTTGCAGATGATCTCATTGTTTTTTGCAAAGGTACCCCTTAATGTTGCTTACAATCTTAAGATGCTGCTAGATGATTTTCACCACTTTTTAGGGCTTGGTGTTAATTGGAATAAACGCTCCATTATTTTTTCATGCTGTGATGAGGAGACTCAGGCTATGATTAAGGGAATTTTGAATATCGAAGAAGGCTCTTTCCCTTTTAAGCATATGAGTATCCCAATGTCATCTTAAAAGATATTCTCACTGAGACTGTATTCCTCTATTGGAGAAGTTTCAAGCTAGACTTCCAGGTTGGAAATCTAGTCTTCTTTCGTTTGCATGTCACTTGGAGTAGATCAAATCCACTTTGACTGCTTTACATATTTATTGGACTTCCACATATCTTCTTCCTCAATCCGTTTTCAATGCCATTGATCGTTTGATGCATGACTTCTTTTGGAATAAATGGAATGGAAAATACTTGCATCCTATTGCGTGGAGTATTATATGCAAGCCTATTGATCACGGTGGATTGGGTATTCGATCAGTGGTTACCTTAAATCAAGCCAAAATTATTAAGCAAGCTTGGAAAGTTGCTATGAATTATTCTTCCTGTTGGAACATGTGGGTTTATGAAAAATACATCAAGGATAAGTCATTTTGGGATGTTAAAATCCCTAAGACAGCTTCATGGGGATGGTGTTCTATTTTGTCTTTACGGAGTTGGGCTTTCCCGTTTATTCATCGTTTGATAGGAAATGGTGATTTGACTCACTTATGGACTGATCCATGGTTGGAAAATGGCGATTAATATATCAGTATGGCCTCCAGCAGAGTCTTGGGTTTGGTATTAATGTCCTTGTGAGTAATTTTACTCGTGATGGTACTTGAGATTTTGCACCAAGAAGAAGGATTGATCTGCATCATATTTGGGAGAGTAGCTGAAATTTATCCAGCTACTGATTATTCTGATGAGATCATTTGGACCTTAGAGGAGAGCGGGGAATTTTCTTTAAAGTCAACCTATAACATGCTTTCAAATCATATTGGTAGTCCGGTCCCTTGGGCTGCTCTCATTTGGTTTAAGGGCTGTATTCGAGAGCACTCCATTTGCTTCTAGATGGTGATGACTGGCTGCCTAAAGACAAAAGGTTTTCTCATTCAGAAGAATGTTCAATGCGACTCTTCAAGTGCTTTGTGTATAGCAAACTGGGAATCTAGTGAGCATATCTTTCTTCATTGCCCTTTCACTACTAATATTTGGAGATTCATGCTTCGTTTGGTTAATCTTCAGCCCATAGCTTGTGCTTCTCCTGTTGAGATGGTAGAGTCCATTGTTCTTAGGGTGAATCCAAATGACAAAGCTCTCGTTACCTAGGGTAAATTAATTTTCCCAGCATTGCTTGGAATGTGTGCCGAGAGAAATTCACGCATATTCCGTGGAAAGAACATAGAATGGAGAACTGTGGCGTTTCATATTCAAAATCAAATTCGAAGTTGGATTTTATTCTTAGGGCTTAATCTTCCTTAGCCAAATCCAGCATCTAACCATTGTATATAGGCCTTTAGCTTTGATGTGGAGGATTACTATTGCTTGGTTAACTCCAATTGTTATGGGCATTTATGGTCTGATATGGGGGTACCTTGTAGTGCTCTCTCGCTTATTGCAAATGATCTTACTCATGATGTGCAAATAGTATTAGAATTAGCTCCGCCTGATTTGAATTAGTTATGTTATAAATTGGAGGATGATTTACTAAAGGTTATGAAGTTTCCTTTACTGTCCACTTGGCAATCGAGATTTCAGATGTGCAAAATACATGATATTCTTCATGCACATCATCTAGTTCAAGTCCTTCAGATATCAAAGCCATCTTGGCGGCTTCTTAGAAGAATGAAAGGTGTCCAACGCCTAAAAAATTTTTAGATTTGGAACTTCATCAATTACATAATCTTTAGTTCTCTTGTGCCTAGGCTATGGCCCTTACAACTTGATGCTTGGTGGTTTTTCATTTAGCCCATCTGTGAGCATTTTTCCTCTTTTCTTTATCCTCTTTTTGAGGATTACGTATGTACTATTTTGGGATATACCCACTTTTGAATAGAATCCAACTTACTATTCAAAAAAAAAAAAAAAAAAGGTTTCACACCCACTTCTTGCTAAATTTGACTCTAGATACTCAAATTATCAAATACCATTCATTGACTTCCCTAATTAAAGGTGGACAACCATATTCATAACAACTGCAAAACACTTTGTGTCAAGTTTTAAATGTGTTTTGATTAGTTTTTATTTTTGAATTATTATTCTAAATATGTTCCTATGTTTTACTATTTTTCTAATCAAAGATATATATATATATATATAGCAAATATTTAAAAATAACCACGCCTTGACCTGAACATGTTAACACTCAACCAAGTGTTCAAGTAGACGAGTTTTGAACTTGTATAGAAGATGATGATATAATCAAATTAGAACAAACGTCACAAGTATTGCAAAGATGGATTTCAAGATTCTTAAGCAGCAAAGTCTGCAACAGAAGTAGATCACAAATTAGAACTAGATCAGTGAATAATCAACAAGGTTTGGACCTTCATGTCTGTATGTGGTCCTAAGTATTTAGAAATTGGGTTTTATTTGTAATTTTAAGTAAATGGGTCAATTATAAAAGTTTCCTAAACTAGGATTAGATTAAATTTAAGTCATGTTATGTTAGAGTTATAATGTGATTAGGATTTCCTATTATGATGTAACAAGGTTTCTAAAATTAGGTTTCCTAGTTTGCATTAACATCTTTGATTGTACTATATAAATTGGCGCTGGTTATTCATAACAAAATAGATCAAGGAATTCAATGAAGATGTAGTCCATAAATTTCAACTTGGTATTTGAGCTAGATTTAAGGCTCGGTTTAGGATTAGAAACCGTTGGAGGAAACCTTTGGAGAATGAAATAACTGTACAAGAGTTCTTGTATTTTTTAGAGTTGGTTTGGGTTTATGCCAGTAAATCTACAATTAGAGACTTTTTTCCTTGAATACTCATGAAGTTGAGAGGAAGAGATTCCACATCATTTCTATCAATTTAAAGATGCCACATGAGGATGCACTAAGAAGAGAAAACATCATAACATATAAATTGAGATTGTAAAAGACGTGTGAATGGGCAATAATGATGCAGGACAGACCCATGGTCCGCATGGGTCAACCGGCCAGTGGGCCCAACCCATCTATCTCGACCAAGCATTTGGGCCCAGCTCATTCATTTTATGTTATTTAGAGCTTTTAATTATGTTTTAAGTTGTTTTAGTTTTAATTTTTCAATCTTGGCCATCAATGTGTTTGGACTTTGGATGGTCTAGATTAGTTCTAGGGTATTTGTTTTTGCCTATATATTGATGTAAAGCCTATTGGCTTAGATGGATGATGATTAATGAAATTAAGTTTTGAGTGCTTTTGGGATCTCCCCCAAATCTCGGCTTAGATGGATGATGATTAATGAAATTAAGTTTTGAGTGCTTTTGGGATCTCCCCCAAGTTCTCTTTGAAATCTCCTCGAGTTCTCTCTTGCCTCCTAGATTAGAGTTTATAGCGTGAGACCTATTTTCAGGTAATCCCCAATTCCCTATCCCTACCATCTCATCATCTTTCATTGCCGGCCCCGCATTTTGATCCGCCATCCCCATCAATAATTGGCACAAAATAGCAAGATCCATCAACCATCATCCCTCTTAGATTGGCACAGGTACCTCCTTCCCCCATTCCCTTTCAAATCCCGGTATTCAATCATCATCCCAGCCCCAGATGCCCATTGCCGCAACATCAATACCCTAACCCATATCACCCAACAAACATGGCCGAAACCCCTCTTCCATTGATCCGACCTGTTTGATACTCTTTCAAGCCTCATTTGACATCAATCGAACCCCACTTTTCACAAACCCCAAGTGACCAAAACCCATCTCATCAGAACCACCAAATCCACTCGACAAACCCTACAACCCCATCAATCCATCCCTTCGACCGCACTTCAAACCCTATCGAGACCCTTGGCTGAATCAATATCCAACCCGACCAACATCATGACCCACCTGTTGAATGCAAATAGCCATCATTCTACCCTAGCCAGACCCCAACTGAACCCCATCTCTACCATTCCATGTACAACCGAAGCCCCTTGGACCAGTAAAACCCTACACCCGAAAATCCAGAAAACAAATCTCCCAAATTCCAAAATCCTAACACTGCCTAAAACCCTAAAACCTCACCCATCATCAACCGAAACCTAAACCCAACTCCACAATCTGATCTGATCTGATCCCAAATCCTGAAATCGGAATCCACCACAAAACCCTTCGAACCCAATCCCAACCACTATCGAACAACACCAGGCCCTAACCCTTACTGCCGAGCCTTATCAAGTCCAAGAAATCCCAAAAACTCCCCAATTTGTCAAAGTCCCAATCAGAGAACCAAACCCAAATTTCCAGAAACCAATTGACCCAATTTTTCCTAAATTCCCAAATTGGAAAGTTCAACCCCAAACCATCAACTCCTTGTAGAGTTTATCTTCCCATCAAAGCCGATTGTCAGCTTCCCAAACCAGAGCAAAAAAAAAAGGGATACTGAGATCTGGGGAGAAGATCCTAAGATTCGGAAGCATACCTGGCACCTCCCGAACATCGCACCACTTCAGGCCACCCATCGCTTCGTTGCCCTCCTCCATCGCCATAGTCGTCTCTACAGCCTCAATCTCCAACATTTTCAGTATATGCACTGTGCCAGACGGCTTTGACAACATGCATCATCATCATATTCTCTTATAGGTAGCAATGTGTCGAAGCCCATACCACTTCACGGCATGGTGCAAACCAGATTGCCCTAGGCAAATCTGTTGCAACAAAAACTCTACCTCCTCAAAGGTTAGGAGTGTTTTTCTTCTTCAAAATCCAAAAGCTCTATCTTCTATCCCTTCCCATTCCCTACATAGGTTCTGCAAAAAGCCTAACCCTAAAAAAGACAAGTCTAAAATGCCCTCAACAAATGGGCTACAAAGATGAAAATAAAAAAGTGCCAACAATGGCCCAAGCCCATGCAATCATGTGACTAATTCTTATCTGCATCAGTCTTTCCTACCTGGGAAGAACCTGACCTCGAGTTCAGCAAGTGTCCTCCTGGGTCAAAAATCCAGCGCACAAACTCCAATGTGGTTGGGATCTGCATACTCTTCACATGACTTGAAAACTTCACATGATCTGCTCCACGTAAACTTTAGGCTTGTTCTGTTTTTTGATGGAAATGAACCACTAAATGCTTCAATTGGATTATTTGCATTATCTGTCCTCAAACTTCAACCATCTGAGGTTCATCTTGCCATTGGATCCCTTCCAAGAAAGGATCTAAATAAGAGGTCGCTAGCACACCTAAAAACTCCAAATCATGCTCCTCATCATTTGCTCAATCTATCCCATCCACACCCTTCAAATTCTCACCTGTCACGGCTACACCCTCCAAAGTATCATTGAAAATTTTCGCACACTCCAATGTCCCAATCCGATCATCATCTAGGAATTCATCAAACCTTTTATCCATGTCCCCTTCATGTGTTTCCGAATCTTCAGTTTCTACATAATGATACTAAAATTTGAAGCATATTTTTCATGATGTTGATCTACGTCAAAATTTATTTTTCTATCAGCACCATAATCTCGAGGCATATTAGTGAGCTCATCACATGTGTCATCTTCCTCCTCGGGATATTCATCATAGACTGGACTGTCAACAACATCATTGCTAAAATCCAATCTGTGATCACATCCATGGTCATCAATTGATAGAACAATTACTTCATTATTAGAATCTACATCCGACTCAGCTATGTAAATTGGATCCTCAAAAGCACTGTCACCATCCGGTCTATCACAGTAAACTGAAAGATCATCACCACCTTCATATGCCAACTCATGAAACAACTGATCCTGGGGTTTGATTTGATCCAAAGGCAAAGCCAGGGTCTCAATTTGCATATGCAGATTTTGGATTTCCATATAATGCCGGTCATAAGCCATCACCTTCATTCCCAGACTAATGCTCTATGGGTACCAAATGACCAATTGGTGTAAACAATGGACTGAAATCACCCTACCCACAGAAATTGGTGGCTGTAACTCAAGTTCAGCTATGGAAACAGGGACCAAAACAGCACCACAGTGTCAATCCAAGCCCAAACTTGCAGGCCCATTTAGGCTCAGTCACTGTATTTTACCATTAGTCAAGCACACATGTACATACTTAGTTTGTTATCTATATTTTAGGATCTAAGATTGTATTGCCTTAATAAGGCATGATTAGATACTGTTAATTAGCTGTAATTAGGGCATTCAGCCCCCTATATATATGAGACCCAGTTGACCCTCAAAGGAGACTGCATTCAGCATATTAATGTGTTCTGTTTTCCATCTCTCACGATGACATGGTATCAGAGCCAAGTCGACAACTAGTGCTTCAGTTTTTTTTTCTCTTTCTTCAAGATCCAAGGATTTGTGGATCCTCCTAGTCATCTTCCAAGATCTGGAAGCCATTCAGAGACAATTTCTTCGGCCTGATCATCTTAGATCAGACGTGGCCCACCTGCAATCATCATCACCATATCAGCAGAATCAGCCCATCTTGGTTGCCTGGATATCTACTTATTTATGAAGATTTCTTCAAGAGTTATGGATCATCAGAGGTGGGCCTTCTACCAATTTTTCTGGAAATTCAGTTTTGTCCACTTGTTTTCATTTCAGCAACCAAAATTTTGGATTTAGATTTGTTCTGACTGGGACCACTTCCAATAGTTGCACAAATTTGTTGTTAACCCATCCCCATCCTCAGATCTGTCAACAGATCACTTGGTGGGGCCCACGTGCAGAACTTCACTGTGACGACAGGGTTGTCTGTGACTCTCTGTGCACTGTTCATCCAGTTTCTTCTGGGAACTGTTCTGGGCATCTTCAAACACAGATCTTGGCCACCAATTTCTGTTTTTACTCTTCAAAACAGTTCATCTCGAATAAAGTGGCAATCAAAACCCATTGGTTGCAAATGGATCTACTCGATCAAACTTAAATCTGATGGGTCCTTGGATAGACACAAAGCTAAACTTGTGGCACTTGGAAACAGACAGGAGTATGGCATTGACTACGAGGAAACGTTTGCACCTGTGGCAAAAATGACATATGTTCAATTACTTCTCGCCATTGCTGCATCTAAATCTTTGCCATTATACCAAATGGATGTCAAAAATGCATTTCTTCATGAGGACCTGCAAGAAGAAGTCTATATGAGGATACCACAAAGCGTCCCCTCTCCCTCAAAGAGGTCTGTCTATCGCTTGCAAAAATCGCTTTATGGTCTAAAGCAAGCTCCTCGGGCATGGTTCAAAACCTTCAGGGGTCGCTTATGCGAGAGTGGCTTTACTGAGAGCCCTTATGATCCATCTCTCTTTCTATGCCACACATCTACTGGTGTTACTGTGCTTCTCGTGTATGTTGACGATATTATTATCACCGGCACTGATGATGGTATGATCAAATATCTCCAAGCTTCTCTCAAGGATTCCTTCCATATGAAGGATTTGGGCCCATTGCATTATTTTTTGGGCTTAGAGGTGCATCAATCTCCCAAAGGTATATTTGTTAATCAACACAAATACACATCAGATCTTATTGAGTTGGCTGACCTCCATGATTCTTCGCCTGTTGATACTGTAGAGGTCAATCTCAAGTTGAGTAAAAATGATAGCGATCTTCTTCCTGATCCTCATACCTACCGGCGCCTGGTGGGAAGTCTCATCTATCTCACCATCACTAGACCTGTTGACCTGACATATCCTATGCTGTTAATCTTGTGAGCCAGTTCATGACAGCTCCTCGACCCCTTCATTTGACAACTGTGAAGTGCATTATCGGCTATCTGCTGAGAACTGTTACTCATGGTTTATATTATCCAAAGAATAATCCTCTTCATCTGACCGCTTATGCGGATGCTGACTGGGCAGGCTGTCAAGATACACGTCGTTCTACTATTGGTTGGTGCATGTACCTTGGAAATTCTCTCATTTCTTGGAAATGCAAGAAACAAGAACGTGTCTAGATCTTCCACAGAAGCTGAATATAGGGCAATGTCTTCTGCTTGTTCTGAAATCTTATGGCTACGGGGACTTCTTTCGGAACTCAGGTTCTCCCAAACCTATCCTACTTCATTGCATGCCGATAATATTAGGGCTATCCGAATCAGTGAAAATCCCGTCTTCCATGAACGCATCAAACATATCGAAGTTGACTGCCTCTTTATTCGTGATGAATATAAGCGTGATGTCAATAGTCTCCCTCATGTCTGTACAAAGTTTCAGTTTGTAGATATCTTCACGAAGGGACTTTCTCGGCCTCGACATCAATTTCTTGTCGCCAAATTGCTGCTTTATGACTCCCCAGCATCAATTTGAGGGGGGGGGGGGGGGGGGGGGTCAATCCAAGCCCAAACTCACTTGGCCCATTTAGGTTCAGTCATTGTATTTTACCATTAGTCAAGCACACATGTACATACTTAGTTTGTTAGCTATATTTTAGGATCTAAGATTGTATGCCTTAATAACGCATGATTAGATACTGTTAATTGGCTGTAATTAGGGCTTTCAGACCCTATATATATGAGACCCAGTTGACCCTCAAAGAGGACTGCATTCAGCATTTTAATGTGTTCTGTTTTCAATCTCTCACAATGACACACAGGTGGCTGGAACTCAGGTCCACCAGTTGAACAGGTCTCAAACAGAACCTGTTATGATGTATGCAGTACACCATCTTCTATGTGGCTAACACGGTATACAGACCCAAACTCTGCACCCACAGATCATCCAACAACAAACACAAAGAAAATAAAGAGAGAGCATGCAAGAGAGATAAGAAGAATGGAACCAGCAGCTACAGTTGGACATGAAGCACTTCTTCTCCTCTCTCGGCTTTGCAACCCTTTTTCAAACAGCAACGGTCAAGAGCGCAATCTGGATCCAGATTCATCTTCTACTTCCTCTTTCAGATTTGCAACTTACCGAACCCAGGCCCCAACTACAACCGAGCCCTCTGTTCTATGAGTTTACACAAGGACGGACTCTTCTGCAATCAGCTGCTAATGCCCTTTTCTTTTTCTTTTCTTTTTTCTCTCCGCAGCCAAAACCCAGCGGCCCACCAGAGATCAGATCAATCTCTTTTTTCTCTACAAACCAGAGACGAACCTCAAAGTCTCTTTCCTTCTACGCTCTATGAAAAACCCTTGGACCTGGCTTTCTCCAAGACCAAACTGAACCCGGGGTGGGTTTTTCTCTGCTAATCAAATGCAACCGTAGTTGTGGCCCACTCTCATCGATTGGCCCTTTTCCACAGAAGCCCTGTGCTTTTGTTCCAATAAGACCCTCTGATCATTTCATCTGCAGCAAACAACAGTAGATTCCGGTCCTTGATCTAAGAGACTTCTCTCAATTCTGCAACAATGATGAAACCGAGAGGTGTCTAAAACTAGGCCCCTTTCCTCCTGTAAACCGATCTTCATGAAGAGAAATCCCAGCCCTTCTATAACCGAGCCCTCTCTGTTTTTCTTCTCTCCAAACAGAAACCGCTCTTTTCTGCAATGTAGTAAATCAACACACGGCAGTAGGAACTCAGTTGCTATGCAAGAACTCAATACAGTCTTGACTCTCCTCTGCCAACAACTGAGAAGGCTCTCACCCTTACTCTTGTTATTGCAGGCGGTCGGCGATGGCGTGAGGTGGCGCTGCCAAACACGGCAACCAGCTCTCCTCGTCTGAGCTCTGATACCAACTGGTGTAAACCAGATTACCCTAGGCAAATCTGTTGCAACACAAACTCTACCTTCTCAAAGGTTAAGAGTGTTTTTCTTCTTCAAAATCCAAAAGCTCTATCTTCTATCCCTTCTCATTCCTTGCATAGGTTCCACAAAAACCGTAACCCTAAAAAAGACAAGAAAAGTCTAAAATGCCCTCAACAAATGGAAAACAAAGATGAAAATAAAAGGGAGCCAACAAAGGCCCAGGCCCATGCAATCAAGTGACTGATTCTTATCTGTACCACAGCACTTCGCCGTCAGCTAGCAGCATTACCATTATCAACATGGCCACGGCCATTGCCTCGTAACAACTCGCCTCTTCTCATCATCTTCAACAAAAGTGGAGAATGACAAGGTCCTCTCATCTCAATGTCGTCGACAAAAGAAAAAAAGAAAGAGAAGAACAGGTGAACAAGGACCTCATTCCTATGTTTTCCTCACTGCACAAACACAAAGACCGAGACAAAGCGAAGGGGCCACGCACCTATTCTATGCATCTCAATGTCTTCTACAAAAGCAGAAAGGAAGAGAACAGCTGAATAGGGAAAGTATTATAAGGTGGCAGTACGACCTGGTAACATAGAAGTAAGTTTGGGCACACAAAAGATTGTAGAGAAAGAAAACTTTAGGTACCTTGGATCTATGGTGCAACAGGATGGAGGGATTGATACCGATGTAAGTCACAGGATTCAGGCCGGGTGGACAAAATGGAGGAGTGCTTCGGGGGTCTTGTGTGATCGGAAAGTCCCCCTCAAGGTTAAAGGAAAGTATTATAAGGTGGCAGTACGACCAGCGTTGTTATATGGATCAGAGTGTTGGGCAGTAAAGCATAATCATGTCAAGAAGATGGAAGTTGCGGAGATGAGAATGCTAAGATGAATGTGCGGGATCACAAGGAGAGATAGGATTAGGAATGAGGAGATTAGGGGCAAAGTAGGAATAGCACCGATTGGAGATAAAATGAGAGAAAATCGACTGAGATGGTTCAGCCTGTTAGAAGGCGTCCAACGGAGGCACTTGTTAAAAGGTGTGAAAGCATGGAGATTGCCAGGAGTAGGAGAGGGAGAGGGAGACCCAAGAGAAGTTAGAAAGAAACTATTAAACATGACCTTGCCTACATGGATCTAACGGAGGACATGGCTCTAAATAGATTTGATTGGCGTCGTCAAATCTATATAGCCAACCCCACCTGGAGCTTTTGGGCCTAGTTTCAGGTACAGTCCAGGTTCGGCCCAATATCAGATCAATCTGAGTTCGAAGCCTATGCAGTAGGCTTGTCAATTTGGCCCTTTGACAAGGGGACCCGGCCCGACCCTTAAAAAGCCCTTAAATTGAGTAGGCTCTCTAACTTTGAGGGTAGGGCTAGGACAACACCAAGCTCGGCCCGTCCTGGCCCTTATATTTTTTCTTAAATTTAAAATATATATAATTATATTTATGGTCTGAACTGCCCCTTAATAACAGTAAAAAAACTAGTAAAGGGGGTATAAAGGTAATCTCATAACCCATACCCCACTATATAAGCAACTAAAAGGCAGAAAAAACCTTAACTTTCTCTAGGGTTTTTTTTTTTTTTTTTTTTGAAGATTTTTTTGTATGGTTTGTTGTGGCCCTGTGGGGGTTGAGAGAGGGGTTTCTGAACTTTCTCTAGATTTCTCTATATCGATTATGCTCTGTCTCTGCCATCTCTCTCAATCTGCTCTGTGACAGTCTCTTGCTCTGCTGCAACCTGCAATCTCTCTCTCTCTCTCTCTCTCTCTCTCCCTCTCTCTCTCCGTGGACTGTGGTGCTATGGCCTAAGACTGCAACTTGCCCTAGAGGTAGTTTCTTTAACCTTAAGGCTCAAATGTTTGATTCCAAAGAAATGTCAGAATATATGAATTCATTTCGTCTTGATTCCAATGAAAGGTCAGAATATGAATGCATTTTGGTATACGAAAACGAAAGCCTACCCCAACGGAAGCTCTGAGCCATATGAATGCATTTTGTCTCGTTCCATCTTATAGAAATATGAATATGATCACACTGCTAGCATAAGTGGCACTGTCTATTTTGAGACCAAATACACAAGGCTAACACATAGTACCAGGTTGGTCCATTGGATTGGCCTGGCCCTTTTTGAGTTGGGGGTGATTGTACCAAACTTTCTTAGGGCTGAAAAAAATTTATCCATGTGTTTGCTTTAATGCAAAATGAGTTTTTAAGGTATTTAAAAGCAAAGAACAAGAAAAGTAGCAGTCAAGGAAAAACTGAATTAGATCATTACTTGGAAGACCCTAGGGAACAATCTACAACATTAGATATATTAGATTGGTGGAAAAGAAATTCAACGAATTATCCAATTGTATCAAATATGGCTCGTGATATTTTAGCTATTCCTATTTCCACAGTTTCTTCTAAGTCTGCAATTAGCACTGGAGGAAGGATACATAGCCCACATAGGACTTGTTTAAAATCAACGACAGTAAGGGCTTAGTTTGTGCACATGATCGGTTACATGCCGAGGAACATAGTGACAATGAATATGATGATAGTGATGCATTAGATAATTTATTAGATATATTGAAAGAGGACTACATTATTAAATTTTGAAAATATTATTAAGTATTATTGTTTATATTAGTTTTACATATACAATACCTTTTGCATATAAAATAAGTATCATTACAAGTATTATTAAGTATCATTAGAAGTTTTTATTTTATATTATTTTATATCATTAGAAGCATTATTAAGTATATTTTGATGTGTTATTTTATATCATTAGAAGTATTATTAAGTATCATTAGATGATATTATTAAGAATCGTTAGAAGTTATTATTTATATTATTTTTACATATAAACTAATTTCTAAATTGCCATTGGTCAATTAGAAAAAAAATTTAACTCCGCCGTGCTTGCTTTACTGCAACCATTGTTGGTCCCAAGCCTAAATAAAGGAGGGTGAATGTTAGATTGACACTCGATGCTTGTGATGCCAATGCTAAAAAATTTAAAAAGTGGTATTATTGTTTTCAGGCCCTGGCCCGGCCCTGGCCCTGGCCCTTGAGTGTAGGGTATGGCCTAGTTGGAGTAGGCCCTTCGAGCTCAACGGCTCTGGCCAGCCCAGGCCCAGCCCTACATATATTGAGCGTAGGGCCAGGACAAATATGGGGGCCGGCCCTTTGACAGGCCTACCAGGCAGTGCAGTGTACGGCCATCCTCACTGACATCATCCGGGTCCAGCCCCACTCTGATCAAATCGGACAATGAAAATTTGATTAGTTGATATTTTGATCATCTGAAGTCTGATTTCATATCCGTCTTCACCTGCATATTCCAGGCAATCCAATCTACACATCGGGTCAGCTTGATTTGTGTTAAAGAGCATTAATTTTTTAGTCTTTACCACCAAGTCAATATGAAATTGCAAGATCTACAACTCTTTGAAATTGCCGATCAACTTCAAAGATTTCACGATGCATTTAAATTTGGACAATGGTATTATGAAAATGAAGCCTACTTTGAGCATTATCTTAAATTGAAGCAAGGAAAATTGTTAATGGATGAATATGCCGACGAGTTTGATAGGCTGCATTGTTAATGTAAACTGGGCAAGAAGACACTTGATTTCAATTGCTTTCTCCAAGGTTTGCGACCAAGCATATTGAAAAATATGAAGGACTGTAAGACCATGCATGACGCGTATTGGGAAGCACGTAATATCAAGTATTTACTTAAACGGAATTGCATGCGACAAGTCAAGGTTTAAGAAGGAAAGTCTCCGGAATCAATAAAAGTCAAGGTTGTGGAACCAATTGCAGAGAACATCGACACTGATTTTGAGAAACAAAAGAAAGAAACAACTGATTCCACAATAAATTCAGATGAAGTGAAACGAAACTCCCCCAAAGGATTCTACTTCATATGAATTGGAAGAAAAAAGAAACTGAGTCTCTTTCTTCTGACAATGTTAATTAACAAGTGCGGGTAGCAAAGGAAGGAGACATGAACATTGAGATGCAAGAACAAAAACCAGAAGCTTCCATGTTTACAGTTGTTTTCACACTTTCTTTTATGGATGATAGTAATCAAAAGATGCAAGCATCAAAGAATGAAGAAACAAACAATGAAGAGTTAGAAATGGTCTGCAAGCCAACTGAACATTCGATGGATCTCATTGCAAGCCCACTTTCAGAAAAGACTTTTAGCTTACCAAAATAAAAGGATATTGCTCAAGAAGTTGCGAGTGAAGATCAACTCATTGAAGTTCTCCACATTGATTTCATCTTCAGGGATAGACTATTAAAATTAGAAGATCATGTGCAGATAATAGAAATTCAAGACTTGAAGCATCCATTCATTAGAGCGCACATCCGATTTAAGTCTAGACATCAAAAGAGGCAATGCCTTAAGTCTACTTGGAATATGGGATTGAATGAATTTTCAACGCCATGTGAAGAACCTAAAGATCAAGAACATCAAAGATTTTTATGCTTGACTTTTGATCTTGGAGGACATCTACAGAACTCAAAATCAAGTTCTATCCAAGAAGGGGAGAAATTGACGCAGGACAAACCCATGGCCCTCATGGGTTGACCAACCAATGGGCCCAATCCATCTATCTCGACCAAGCATTTGGGCCCATCCCATTCATTTTATGTTATTTTGTCTATTATTTAGAGCTTTTAATTATGTATTAAGTTGTTTTCGTTTAATGTTTTAATCATGACCATCAATGTGTTTGGATGGTCCATATTAGTTCTAGGGTATTTGCTTGCGTATATATTGATGTCAAGCCTCTTGGCTTAGGGATAACAGATGATTTTTGAAATTAAGTTTCGAGTGCTTTTGGGATCTTCCCCAAGTTCTCATTGAATTCTCATTGAGTTATCTCCTGCCTCCTGGATTGGAGTTTGGCATGAGGCCAATTTTATCCCATCATCTTGCATTGCTCGCCCCACATTTCGATCCGCCGTGTAAGTCAAATAATGCGTTCAAGGACAGTGTTTTAGCAGAGAAGAGTTATTGGTTGAAATTCAACAACACCTTTCAGCCCCATTGTTTCTCGTTGGGTTTAGGGATAATCAGGCTCGAACTGATGACTTCCACCACGTCAAGGTGACACTCTACCGCTGAGTTATATCCCTTCCCTGCCCCCATCGAGAAATAGAACTGACTAATCCTAAGGCAAAGGGTCGAGAAACTCAACGCCACTATTCCTGAACAACTCGGAGCCGGGACTTCTTTTCGCACTATTATGGATACGAAAAGAACGGGAAAATTGGATTCAATTGTCAACTACTCCCTTCGGAAATAGGATTGACTACAGATTTGAGCCATAGCACATGGTTTCATAAAATCCGTATGATTTTCCCAATCTAAATCAAGTAGGTTTTACAGGAAGAAGGGTTATGAGTCATTTGAGGGCAAATCTAAAATGGAATTTGTTGTACCTGTTCACAAAACAATGTGGTGCTAATTTGTGAGACATGAAAGCGAGTAAATGATAGTTAAAACTTTAAGAGAAAGGGTGTTTTCGAGTCAGATTGTTTGAAACTAATAGAACAAAGAGCATATAAATGGAGTGCAATAGTACAAGTTTGCCAGATTCAAGAGTAGGGAGGGTAATCTGATAAAAAGTGAAGCCCTTGGTTCCACAGCATGACCAAGGCTAATATCTAGTATCCCTAATACAACAAAATGAGGAGCTTGAGATGATCAAAATTAAGATTGATGTGTGGCTGCAGATTAAAGACAAGCTAGAAGTGCAAAGAATGCCATTTAGACTAGCGGGGCACTAATCTAAGACCAAAAGTAAACTGAAGTAGCGCGGGGAAGGGAGGATAGCCAACAGGCTAAACTCCAAGCCAAAAGGCTTAGGGATAGGGATCCATACGATCAAACTTGTCTTGGTCTCACACCACAGACACACAACTGAGGGAAATTCTCAAGGAAGAAATTTTATTAATCAATGCATTGTCCCTAAAGAGGGATTACAATCCTTAATATAGATTTATACTCTAACCCATTCTTGGAAACAACTCTAATTAAAATAAGCACTAAATCAAATAAGAGAAACTTTCTAATTAATCTCATAATTATTCCTAAAATCCAACTAATACTAAAAATAAAACTATTGCATGATTTGAAGATCTTTATATGTGTCAAACCCCGACCCAGAATCGGTATTTTCTATTATTATTTTAATCATGATTAGTGTATAAGTGGGTTTAGAGGACGATTAGCTTGATTTTAAGCTAGAATAGACTTTTGAATAGCTATGGGGGTTTTCGAGAACCGATAATTTAGTTTGACGCGGGCCGGGGCGCCCGTGTGTTGCGTGTGAGATTGGGGGAATTTATTCGTATTTTGAGAAATTCCGATTTTCACGTCTTTCGACTCATTTTATTGTTTTAGACAACTTATATGTTTCATCGAATTTCGTTTGAGGCTCAGAAATCACGTTTTTCGAGAAAAGGGGCAAAAACGTCTTTTTACACCAAATCTGTACCCAAATTTTGAAAATCTCAAAGTATGTCAAAAATATACTTTTCGGAAATTATAAATTTCGTTAAGCGATTTTCTTTTCTTCGTCGTCTTCATTTGGGGCCCGCAAATGTTGTTTTCAGCCTTAAGAAGATTGGGGCCCACTTGTTACTTCATATAAAGAGGGCCTCTTTTCTTCTTCTTCCTCATTTGTTCTTTTTCCCTGCAACCTTTGAGCCTAGGGCTTTTTCTCCCAGCCACTCTTTCTCTCTCTTCTTGTTTGCTAACTTCTTGAAGGAGAAACCAAGGATTGATCTCCAAGAACTCTTCCCCACCTTCCAAGCTTCTAAAGGATAATTTTTTTCAAAAGATTGGAGCTAGACAACCCTCTTTTTCAAACTCTTCTTTCTTGTTCTAGCTACCTAAGGTTGGTCATTGTTTTTTTTTTCATGAAATCTTGTCTTTTCAACCCATTTAAAGAGTTGTTCTCACACATGCAAAGGTTTTCACAAAGTTATGCAAGAATTGATTTTTCTAGGGTTTTTCTCTTGGCTATTTTTGGGGCTTTTGTAGACTGGAGGCTTGGGAACCTTGAGAGAACATTTTAGTGTGATTGTCCTTCACCTTGACCAAGGCAAGTAAATGATTCAGTTAATTTGAGGGTTTTGCTCAACATCTATGATTTCTCTTCATTTCATTCTATGTTTTATTTTCATGTGTTATATGGAAATGTTTATTGATGTTCTTAAGTTATGGTTTTTGTGCACTTCATCTATATATATATATATATTGTCTTGCAAAAACTAAGTCTTCTTTCTCTTTTAATCTTATTGATTCAACTTGTATTTCTTTACAAGTTTAGTGTTCTTGTGGATGATGAAATCTTGTGAAATCATGTGAAAGTTTTGTTTAATTGATGGATTAGTGTATGATTGACATTAATGAAGAATTTTGGAGCCTAAACTTTGTGAGAAATTTTGTATGAAAGGAAGATAGGGAAGGAGTTGCAAAAATGGGCTGGAAGAGTGCATTTCACAGAGCGGACCAGGTTCTGGAATGGGTCCGCTCGAGCGGACCCAGCCCAGATTCTGGGCTCTTTTCATAAGCCTAATTGAGGACTGTTTTAAGGCCCGTTCTTTGGTGATTTGTGGGTCCCTTTTTATCTATTTTGGGGCCTGTTTAACCTATTTTTCTTCCTTACTTCGAGGCCCAATGATCCTAATAGGTTTGCTCTTAAGCCCATTAAAGAATTGTAAAATTAGTAGAGCTTGAATTTGTGATTAGTAAATGGAACATGAGAGTATTACCCGGGATGTTTCTAGTCTTAGGGCACACTTACTATCTCAAGTGTTGAAGATTTACATTGGTATCAAACTCTTCATTGTAAATCAACTCTTGGATATCAAGTGTGTACGGAGACTCTCCCGGGTAAGTCATTGATTCATCATACACTATCCCTTTTCCAAATTATCGAAAATGTATAGGTTTTCGCATGTAATTGATTTATGAAAAGAAGTGAGTGGTTCTCCACGATTTGATAGCATCGATAAAACTACTCGATTGAGTGAGTGAAGTGTCCGTTTGCAAATCGTTAAGAGTAGTTGTTTTATCGATAAAAGTGTTTGAAATGATTTTGAATGTACCGATTCGAGTCTTTATCCGGCACCACTAAGCTTAGGACCCTTGTTGGATTGATCACCCGACTTGGAATCCTTGATTGTATAACCGACTGCAGTCTGGAGCTCTACATGAGCGAGTGTTTCCGGCCATGGCAACGGTGAGATCTTTCCTTCCATTTTATATGGTTTGGAATTGATCAAGTACTCTCATTATTTCGGTAATAGAGTACATATTGATTTAGTACTTTTATAGTACGTTTTGAGTGAGTGCTCTTATCGTTTCGGTAATAAGAGAATGTAGCCCACGTGGTTTGCCAAGTGTTTTATTCGAATGTCATCGTTTTATTTAAATGTTATTGTTGCACTAAATCATTATCATTTCTTCGAATCTTTATGCTTTACGAATTGTTTAATGTTTCGCAAACGTTCTTTATATTGTCTCTTTCATCGATTAGGATTTCAAGTGTAATTATGTTTCTCCTAATGTTTTAGAAATCCTATCTTTATGTTACTTGTTTTATTTACTTGCCAGACCCTTGTGTCTGACCCTTTCATTGTTTGGTACCAGATCTTGACACCTCAGCCTTTGAGGCGCAGCTTGAGGAGGAGGCCTTAGTGCAGACCGAGCGTGAGTGGCAAGCCGATGATGTTGTTCAAACATCGAATCGTACTTGAGTTGCGGATCACTTTGGGGCTGGTCATTTCGTTGGATTTTTGTTAATAGCCATTGTTGGCTTGTTCTTTTGGGACTTGCAATTAAACAACTTTTATTGTATGAACTTAATTTAACTTTGGGGCCCATATATGATATGTTTCTCATTTTGGTAAGTCATGAATGTCCATTTTACTCGTATGTTGTAATTGATTGTTTGCTACAATGCTTCCGCAAATTATATATAATGTGAATGTGATTGCTAGATTGTAATGGATCGAACTTCGAGGATCCTTACCGCGGAAAACCTGTGGGAAACATGCGTGTGCGGGTGGAATTTTCTAGCTCGCCACGCCACGACCCCGGATTAAGGACTTAATTAACGGATTCTTGGTCCGGGGGCGTGACAGGCTTGGTGTCAGAGCGAGAAATATTGAAGGCAATTAAAAATTGGATTAGAAACATAGGATCGTGGCAAGGATCCGTTAGAGTTCTCGCTAGTTAGTATCGATTGGGTTTGGGCATGCTTTATTTAATTTATTTTGTTATACTAACAAATTATTTTCCAGCACCATGGCTCCACGCAGACCTCCAGTGAATGCTAATGCATCGGGCAGTAATAATGATAGTGGGGTTGAGAATCATATGGCAAGCCAGTTTCAACAGCTCATGCAGATACTAGTTAAGCAACAACAGAAAGCAAACGAGAATCAAGCAAAATTTCAAGAGCAGATGGCAAAAAAAGACGAAGAATTGACTCAGGTTCAGAGGCAGTTGCTTGAAGTTTTGGGTAGGAGACCATAACCAATGCCTAATATGGAAGTTATGCAGAACAGAGACAGGGATCCTAATACCTTGTTTGAGAAGTTTAGAAAGAGAGGCCCTAAGGAGTTCACAGGACAAGAAGATCCTTTAATAGCTGATGACTGGTTAGCCCACACGGAGAACATCTTTGATACTTTTACATGCACAGGCAGACAACAAGTTCATCTAGCAGCTTCTATGTTCACTGGATTGGCGGATATTTGGTGGAAGACCATAAAGGAGGGTTATCAAAACATTGAGAATGAGATTGCTTAGACCACCTTCAAACAACAATTCAGTGAAAGTATGTCCTGCACACATCAAGAAGCAGAAAGCAGCAGAGTTTCAGTTGCTCAAGCAAGAGGACATGACAGTCCTTGAGTATCTCAAAAAGTTTGAGAAGTTGTCATGTTATGCACCGGAGCTTGTTGATACGGAAGAAAAGAAAATCACCAAGTTTATGGATGGACTCAATCCCATCATCTTGAGGGATGCCCTAGGTGTGGTACCACCAACTACTTTTCAAGAGGCTATTAAAAGAGCTTACAGATTTGAAGATATCAATAACCAAATCATCAAAGATAATCAGAGGAAAAGGCAACAGTACCAAGGGCAGAAATCCTATCAGGGCACGAGGCAGAAACAACCCCAGAGGCCTCAGACACAGACTGGTTGTATGCATTCTGGCAAGAACCACCCGTCACAAGAATGTTACAGAATCATAGAAGCTTGTTACAAGTGCTGTGGGTTTAACCACCCAGTCAAGGACTGCCCAAACATCAGAAACCAAGATAATAGACCTCCACAGCAGCCTAGGCAAGTACCACAATAGAACCAACAGGCAGTGCAGAATCAGCAGAGGCAACCGCAGCCGCAGCAGCAGCAACAGTGTCAACAACAACAGAACCCGAATGCTCGCCCACCTCAGCAACAAAATAGGAATGTGCAACAAGGGAGGCAGAATCAGAACAGAAACAGACCACAGCAGCAAGGCTGCCTGAATCATCTGAACCAAGTGGACGCAGACGCACCTGGTAATGTAGTTGAAGGTAAACTCTTCATCTGTGAAGTAGAAGCTAAAGTATTGTTTGATCCAGGGTCAACCCATTCCTTTATATCTCCTGTGTTTGCAAAACTGATTAGTATGCATGTTTGTGAGTTAGAGTTTGTCTTGACTGTCACCACTCCAGTAGGGAAACAAGTTGTGTAGTACACATTACCCTCAATGCCCAGTGAGGATAGGAGATGTTATTTTTCCTGCAGACCTCATTTTATTAGACATGCATGACTTTGATGTCATTTTAGGCATGGACTGGCTGGCGGGTCATCATGCCTCCATGGACTGCTTTAGTAAGACAATTACTTTTATTTTGGATGAGTTATCCACCGGGGTGAAGTTCCAGGGAGAGAAGGATTTCTCCGGCTAGATTTATTTCAATTCTTTCTGCATCTAAGTTGTTGAGAACAGGTTGTGAGGGATTCATAGCCTTTGTCACAAAGGATGAACAGTCCCAAAGGGTGGAGAACATCCCGGTAGTGTGCGAATTTCCAGATGTCTTTCCAGATGAGATTCCGGGTCTGCCACTAGTCAGGGAAATTGAATTTACAATAGAGTTGATGCCAGGGATTGCTCCAATCTCCGTTGCTCCGTACGGAATGGCACCCGCAGAGTTGGGTGAGCTTAAACTTCAGTTGCAAGAGTTGCTAGAAAAGGGTTTTATAAGACCCAGTGTTTCACCATGGGGAGCCCCAGTGTTGTTCGTCAAGAAGAAAGATGGAAGTTTGAGGATGTGTATAGATTACAAAAGGTTGAATCAGGTGACCATTAAAAATAAATACCCTTTGCCTAGAATTGACGAATTGTTTGATCAAATACAAGGAGCAAAATCTTTCTCGAAGATAGATTTGAGATCCGGATATCACCAATTGAGGGTCAGAGAGTCAGACATTCCGAAGACAGCATTCCGGACTAGATACGGGCACTATGAATTTTTGGTGATGCCCTTTGGACTAACGAATGCACCGGCGGTGTTTATAGCTCTTATGAACAAAATCTTCACTCCATATTTAGATAAATTCGCCGTCGTCTTCATCGATGATATTCTTGTGTATTCCAAGTCAAGAGAAGAGCATGAGCAACACTTAAGGACTTCACTTCAGCTTTTAAGAGAAAACCAATTATATGCAAAGCTTGGGAAATGCAAATTTTGGCTAGAGCAAGTCTCTTTCCTAGGTCACATCATCTCGAAGGAAGGACTGGCAGTTGATCCATCAAAGGTTGAGGCAGTGGTCAAGTGGAAAAGGCCAAAGAATGTGACAGAGATTAGAAGTTTCCTGGGTTTGGCAGGATACTACCTAAGATTTGTACCATGATTCTCATCAATTGCAACGCCTATGACTAAGTTAACCCGGAAGAATGTGCCATTTGTTTGGTCAGATAAATGTGAGGCCAGTTTTGAAGAGTTGAAGAAAAGATTAACTTCTGCACCAGTTCTTACTTTACCCTCAGGCAGTGGCGGTTTCATAGTTTATACCGATGTGTCGGGTGTAGGACTGGGTTGTGTGTTGATGCAGAATGGGAACGTCATAGCCTATGGCTCGAGACAGCTGAGGGAACATGAGAAGAAATACGCAACACATGACTTGGAGTTGGCAGCTATTGTGCTTGCGTTGAAGATGTGGAAACACTATTTGTACGGAGAAAAATTCGAAGTACATTCGGATCACCGTAGTCTCCAATACTTGTTTTCTCAGAAGGAATTATATATGAGACAGAGAAGATGGATGGAGTACATTAAAGACTATGATTTTCCTATTATATACCATCCGGGAAAAGTGAACGTTGTAGCAGACGCATTGAGTAGAAAATTGGTGAATATGGCCAGTTTGCAAGGGTTCTATAACTTTCAGCAATTTGAAGAATTAGGAGTGGATTTCCAACCTTTGAGGAAAGGAGTCATGTTGGCAAATATGATGGTGTCTGAACCCATCTTCATTCAGAGAATCAAGGACAGTCAGACGCAAGATCCGGACTTAGCAAAGATTGTCGAACACATTTCGGAACGTCCAGATTTTCAAACCATGGATGGAGTCTTGTACTTCCGCGGCAGACTATGTGTTCCGAAGATAGATAATCTGAGAAATGAGATCATGGTTGAAGGTCATAACACTAGATACTCTATGCACCCCGGAAGCACGAAGATGTATCACAACCTGAAGAGTAGATTTTGGTGGAGTAACATGAAAAGGGAGATAGCAGCCTTCGTGTCTAGATGCATGACTTGTCAATTAGTGAAGGTAGAACATCAGAAGCCACCAGGTCTTTTGCAACCCTTGGAAATCCCAGAGTGGAAATGGGAGCATATAACTATGGATTTTGTTTCGAGTTTACCGACTACAAGCAAAGGAAATAATGCAATTTGGGTCATAGTGGACCGTTTGACGAAATCTGCGCATTTCATACCCTTGAAGACCGGAAAGAAGATGCACATGCTATCCCTAGCTGAAGCCTTTGTGAGAGAAATTGTTAGTCGCCATGTCAGCCGGTCTCCATTACTTCAGATCGAGACAGTAGATTTGTTTCGAGATTTTGGAAGACCTTACATGAATCGATGGGAACGAAGCTTCAATTCAGCACAGCATATCACCCACAGACTGATGGACAGTCGGAGAGGACTATACGGACCCTTGAGGACATGCTTCGAGCCTGCATACTTGACTTCAAGAGTCAATGGGATGAGGATTTACCTCTCTTCGAATTTGCCTACAACAACAGCTACCATGCGAGCATAGGAATGGCTCCTTTCGAAGCATTGTATGGCAGGAAGTGTAGAACCCCAGTATGTTGGGAAGAAGTCGGAGAACGCAATTTTCATGGACCCTCTTTGGTCGGAGAAACGAGTGATAAAGTCAAGCTCATACATGAACGACTGAAGATTGCGAGAAGCGGACAGAAAAGTTATGCCGATGTTCGAAGAAAGGATCTACAGTTTCAAATTGGAGACAAGGTATTTTTGAAGGTATCTCCGGTCAGAGGAACACTGAGATTTGGACAGAAAGGGAAATTATCTAAGAGATTTATTGGACCATATGAGATCTTGAGTCGTGTCGGTGAAGTGGCCTACAGATTAGCTTTGCCTCCAGAACTTTCGGGTGTACACAATGTGTTTCATGTATCGATGTTGAGGAAATATGTTTCGGACCCTTCACACGTGCTACATCACGAACCGTTGCAAGTTCGAGAAGATGCCACCTACATCGAGAAGCCGGCCGAGACTGTTGATACTAAAGAGCAAGAGTTGAGGAACAGAACAATTCAGTGGGTATAAGTTCGTTGGGAGAATCATGGACCGGAAGAGGCCACTTGGGAACTTCGTGATCAAGTCCAGAAGAAATACCCTCAACTTTTCCCAGAGGTTAGTGGTCATTTGGAGGACCAAATGTGATTTTAAGGGGTGGAGGATGTCAAACCCCGACCCAGAATCGGTATTTTCTATTATTATTTTAATCACGATTAGTGTATAAGTGGGTTTAGAAGACGATTAGCTTTGGGGATTTTCGAGAACCGATATATTTAGTGTGACGCGGGCCGGGGCGCCCGTGTGTTGCGTGAGATTAGGGGAATTTATTCGTATTTTGAGAAATTCCGATTTTCACGTCTTTTGACTCATTTTATTGTTTTAGACAACTTATATGTTTCATCGAATTTCGTTTGAGGCTCAGAAATCACGTTTTTCGAGAAAAAGGGGCAAAAACGTCTTTTTACACCAAATCTATACCCAAATTTCGAAAATCTCAAAGTATGTCAAAAATATACTTTTCGGAAACTATAAATTTCGTTAAGCGATTTTCTTTTCTTCGTCGTCTTCATTTGGGGCCCGCAAATGTTGTTTTCAGCCTTAAGAAGATTGGGGCCCACTTGTTACTTCATATAAAGAGGGCCTCTTTTCTTCTTCTTCCTCATTTGTTCTTTTTCCCTGCAACCTTTGAGCCTAGGGCTTTTTCTCCCAGCCACTCTTTCTCTCTCTTCTTGTTTGCTAACTTCTTGAAGGAGAAACCAAGGATTGATCTCCAAGAACTCTTCCCCACCTTCCAAGCTTCTAAAGGATAATTTTTTTCAAAAGATTGGAGCTAGACAACCCTCTTTTTCAAACTCTTCTTTCTTGTTCTAGCTACCTAAGGTTGGTCATTGTTTTTTTTTCATGAAATCTTGTCTTTTCAACCCATTTAAAGAGTTGTTCTCACACATGCAAAGGTTTTCACAAAGTTATGCAAGAATTGATTTTTCTAGGGTTTTTCTCTTGGCTATTTTTGGGGCTTTTGTAGACTGGAGGCTTGGGAACCTTGAGAGAACATTTTAGTGTGATTGTCCTTCACCTTGACCAAGGCAAGTAAATGATTCAGTTAATTTGAGGGTTTTGCTCAACATCTATGATTTCTCTTCATTTCATTCTATGTTTTATTTTCATGTGTTATATGGAAATGTTTATTGATGTTCTTAAGTTATGGTTTTTGTGCACTTCATCTATATATATATATATATATATTGTCTTGCAAAAACTAAGTCTTCTTTCTCTTTTAATCTTATTGATTCAACTTGTATTTCTTTACAAGTTTAGTGTTCTTGTGGATGATGAAATCTTGTGAAATCATGTGAAAGTTTTGTTTAATTGATGGATTAGTGTATGATTGACATTAATGAAGAATTTTGGAGCCTAAACTTTGTGAGAAATTTTGTATGAAAGGAAGATAGGGAAGGAGTTGCAAAAATGGGCTGGAAGAGTGCATTTCACAGAGCGGACCAGGTTCTGGAATGGGTCCGCTCGAGCGGACCCAGCCCAGATTCTGGGCTCTTTTCAGAGCCTAATTGAGGACTGTTTTAAGGCCCGTTCTTTGGTGATTTGTGGGTCCCTTTTTTATCTATTTTGGGGCCTGTTTAACCTATTTTTCTTCCTTACTTTGAGGCCCAATGATCCTAATAGGTTTGCTCTTAAGCCCATTAAAGAATTGTAAAATTAGTAGAGCTTGAATTTGTGATTAGTAAATGGAACATGAGAGTATTACCCGGGATGTTTCTAGTCTTAGGGCACACTTACTATCTCAAGTGTTGAAGATTTACATTGGTATCAAACTCTTCATTGTAAATCAACTCTTGGATATTAAGTGTGTATGGAGACTCTCCCCGGTAAGTCATTGATTCATCATACACTATCCCTTTTCCAAATTATCGAAAATGTATAGGTTTTCGCATGTAATTGATTTATGAAAAGAAGTAATTGGTTCTCCACGATTTGATAGCATTGATAAAACTACTCGATTGAGTGAGTGAAGTGTCCGTTTGCAAATCGTTAAGAGTAGTTGTTTTATCGATAAAAGTGTTTGAAATGATTTTGAATGTACCGATTCGAGTCTTTATACGGCACTACTAAGCTTAGGACCCTTGTTGGATTGATCACCCGACTTGGAATCCTTGATTGTATAACCGACCGCAGTCTGGAGCTTTACATGAGCGAGTGTTTCTGGCCATGCAACGATGAGATCTTTCCTTCCACTTTATATGGTTTGGAATTGATCGAGTACTCATTATTTCGGTAATAGAGTACGTATTGATTTAGTACTTTTATAGTACGTTTTGAGTGAGTGCTCTTATCGCTTCGGTAATAAGAGAATGTAGCCCATGTGGTTTGCCAAGTGTTTTATTCGAATGTCATCGTTTTATTTAAATGTTATTGTTGCACTAAATCATTATCATTTCTTCGAATCTTTATGCTTTACGAATTGTTTAATGTTTCGCAAACGTTCTTTATATTGTCTCTTTCATCGATTAGGATTTCAAGTGTAATTATGTTTCTCCTAATGTTTTAGAAATCCTATCTTTATGTTACTTGTTTTATTTACTTGCCAGACCGTTGTGTCTGACCCTTTCATTGTTTGGTACCAGATCTTGACACCTCAGCCTTTGAGGCGCGGCTTGAGGAGGAGGCCTTAGTGCAAACCGAGTGTGAGTGGCAAGCCGATGATGTTGTTTAAACATCGAATCGTACTTGAGCTGCGGATCACTTTGGGGCTGGTCATTTTGTTGGATTTTTGTTAATAGCCGTTGTTGGCCTGTTCTTTTGGGACTTGCAATTAAACAACTTTTATTGTATGAACTTAATTTAACTTTGGGGCCCATATATGATATGATTCTCATTTTGATACTAGTCATGAATGTCCATTTTACTCTTATGTTGTAATTGATTGTTTGCTACAATGCTTCCGCGAATTATATATAATGTGAATGTGATTGCTAGATTGTAATGGATCGAACTTCGAGGATCCTTACCGCGGAAAACCTGTGGGAAACATGCGTGTGCGGGCGGAATTTTCTAGCTCGCCACGCCACGACATGACCCCGGATTAAGGACTTAATTAACGGATTCTTGGTCCGGGGGCGTGACAATATGGGCTTGGGCCCAATCGGCTACCAGACCAAGGATCTGGCCTGCATCAGTTCCCCCCCCCCCTTGGAGGGTACTCCTCCCTCGTCCTCGAGTTCAGTAGGTGCGCCTGGGTCGAAGATCAAACGCACAAACTTCCAATTCTCTTGTGGATCTTCATATGGTGTGTAAGCTTCACTGAAGCGTTTACTCCACGAAAGTTTTAAATATTGCCTCTTTTGACATATGGATCTTGCATGGACTCGTGCTCGAACAAATTGATGCTTCGACTTCTGAATTTGTACCATCTGCTCACAATCTTCTTATATCAACAGTCAATTCCCGATGATGAAATCAATGTGGGGAACCGCAATGATTTGCTCTTCTTTTTCAACCTTTGAAACAATATTCTGTTCTTTTGATGCGTTAATTGGCTCTTTAGGAATTGAACATATGAGGAAATCTACCAGTTGATCGGGCTCTCGGTTGACTACATTCAATTCTTCAAAGTCCGCATATTCTTCCTTCGATGCTTGCACTTCTTCATCTGAATTTGTTGGGAAATCATTAGTGTCTTGATTTTGTTCCTCAACTTCAGTTTTGATAATCTCCAAGATTGGTTCCACCATATGGACTTCAGTGGTGTGCGGAGACTTTTCTTCTTGCATTTAGCTTTTCGGAGGCGATAGCGTTTTATCGAATGTTCAACAGGGATCGCTTCCCAAAATGCCTCGTGCATATCTATGCATTCTTTCTTCATATTTTTCAATATGCTTGGACGCAAACCTTTGAGAAACTGAATGAAATCAAGTGTCTTGCCCAAGTCACATAAATAATGTAGCCTTTCAAATTCATTGGCATATTGTTCGACGGACAATGTTCCTTGTGTTAAACTATGATACTGCGCAAAATGGCCAATGGGCTTCAAATTGGCTTCCACTTGTGGGGATAATGGATCTCTTCCATGTACATACTTATCCTCTATTAGCAATTTTATTTCCTTCCATGTTGGCAGATATTGATACAAATAACATTCTACCTTTTTCCACCATGCTTGTGCATCTCCAGAAGCTTTCTTTTGGCATAATCTTTGCATGAATGACCTTTTAATTGACGCCATGTAAAATATTCTTCAAGTACTTTAATCCAATTCAAGATGTGTGGATCTTTATCTCCATAAAAAAATGGAACTTTTGGAGCTTCTCTATACACCATGTTTGAGATTTTACCTAATCTGCTTTCGAACAAAGCAGGAACCAGAATGCAAGTCTGCTAATAAAAACTTGTCGGATCCAAGTCTGGGCTACAGGTTCTGGACCTGGGATTTTTTTTTTCTTTACTTCTTCTAGTGGGCTGGACGTGGGGTCGGACACAGGTCAGGCCCCAAACTGCCAAAAGGGCCTGGCACGTGTGAGGGAAGGCCTTTTTTTTAACTGTTGTTACTGGCAGGCCATGCTCGACGACCCGAGCTAAGGCCCGAAAGGGGAAGAGGTCCTGTGGGCTGTTTGCTGAATTGAAGAGGGGCCTGTTGTTGTGTACCACGTATCTGGGGTTGCCTCGGGACTGGCGCACGCGAAAGGAGAAGAGAGAGGACTCTGGAAGCCCTTTTCGTTTCTTCTTAGAAGGAGAAGAAGGCGAGAGGCTTGAGGGAGATGCGACGTGGTGACGAAAGTGGAGATGAGGCGCGGCGAGGCTGCAGCAACTAGGCGGCGACTTGGGAATGGGAGAGAAGGGTGGGGATGGGAGGCCTCTGGCGACATGGGAGGAATGGAGGCTGACGGTCGACGATGCAGGTGGACGACGACGACGATGATGCTGCGGTGCCCGGCGAATGGTGCCAGGTACACGTTTTTCTTTCTGTTTTGTTCTCCTCTGTTCTGTCTCTTTTTTTTTATCTGGGTTTGGGTAACGATGGTTGTGGGTGGTTCCTATTTGGGATTGGCAATGGATGAGGGGACTTGAGGTTTTGGACAGAAAATTGGAAATTCGGGTTTGGGGACAGGTTCAAATGACACTCGATTAATTTCTAGACATGGAAGGATGTTTGGTTGGGACAGTAAGTACAGAGGTGGGTTACTGGGCTTGATATGAATGGGAAGATGGTCTGGATTGTGTGTGTGTGTGGGGGGGGTGGGGTGGGGGAGGGTGTTGACAGATTTGGGAGTGTGAGTCGTGGTCGAATGGGTTTGGGGACAGTCGGGGCTGTGCCAAAGGGTTGGATGGGTTCGGCAGCGATGATGGGGTTTTTCGAGATTTTGTGTTCTGGAGGGGATTTTTTGTGGATTTGTGATGATTTTGGGTTTTTAGGATTTTGAGAAAAATTGATCGAGCGCTTGATGGAGATGACGGGTTCGGCCAAACAGGGTTCCACTTGGCGGGCGATGGTGGGCTCGCTGGGATTTGGGCGCAGGTTTCGGATGTTGGGGATTTGGTTTGACTGGAGGATATGGCAGGGATCGTGTGGAAGGCTGGGATAGGCGTGGGTGGGTGTCGTGGGGTGTTGGGTAGGTAGGGTTTCTGGGAGAGGGATGTGGATGGATGTAATGAGTCAGTGATGGTGACGGTGGATCTGGGCATGGAGGGTATGGTGCTGTGACGAGGGGTGGTGGGGATGATGATGATGATAATGGACAGGTTACCTCGATCGGCGATCGAAACGGCGATCTGAGAATGGATCTTCTGCTTTGATACCAATTGAAGTAGCGCGGGAAGGGAGGATAGCCAACAGGCTAAACTCCAAGCCAAAAGGCTTAGGAATAGGGATCCATAGGATCAAACTTGTCTTGGTCTCACACCACAAACACACAACTGAGGGAAATTCTCAAGGAAGAATCTTATTAATCAATGCATTGTCCCTAAAGAGGGATTACAATCCTTTATACAGATTTATACTCTAACCTATCCTTGGAAACAACTCCAATTAAAATAATCACTAAATCAAATAAGAGAAACTTTCTAATTAATCTCATAATTATTCCTAAAATCCAGCTAATACTAAAAATAAAACTATTGCATGATTTGAAGATCTTTATATGGGCTTGGGCCCAATGGGCTACCAGACCAAGGATCTGGGCTGCATCATAAACATCCATTTTTGTACAAAACTGACTGTAGGACAGGAAGAAAGTAAAGAGGAAAATATGTCATGTGCCTTAGATGCATGTGCTAGAATTTAAGAATGAGTGTATAAGATGAAGAATAGGGGTGGCATCAGTAAAAATAAATAATTCAATGAATGCCCCTTGAGATAGGTTATGTACATGGGATACGAAGATAACTATGTATGATAGTTGTCATAGGTAAAAGAGCAAGGAGAAGGGGAAGACATAAGAAATAGATTGAAATGATAAGATGCGGCGTGTTGGATGCTAAGTGGTAGAGAATTTGGCCCTGTAAATTCTGAAGTTGCACTCATGTACCTTTATATGTTGTGCTACAGGCTCTTGAAATAAAGACTTATGACTTGCAGGGTTTTCAGACCCGAGCATGGATACAATTATGGGTCTGATTGCAGATTAAGCTTGACCTCAAATTATCAAGGTATAAAACAACTACGGAATTTATATTCAATATTTAATTTTTGTTACTATAGTATAGCCATGCTTATTTTTTAAAAATTGTCCTTTGATTTTTCATTGTTTTATGCTGAAACACAATATTTTTAACATAGATCTCATACCCATGTCTCCTCATACCATATACAACTTCCTAGAGGATGTGACAGATCCGGCCATCCAAGTATTATTATCCTAGCATCTATTTATTTCACCTTGGAGAACAGCCAAACAAACAAAATACCTGAAGAGTTGGAGCTGATGAACTGGAAGCGCACCGGGGTTCATTCATTAGTTCCCAGGCAAATATAGCTGGCTCATCGGAATATTTGACCCCAGTAAGGGAGTTCTTTCTTGTCAAGACTGACTGCAACAACCAAAATGAAAATATACAAATATCATACAAAAGCATTAATTTTGATTAATAAAATAACTGACCAATCAATTTTGGTAAAGAATTACAACGTAGAACCCACCATTTGCGCCATTTCAAAAAAAAATTGTAAATAATTACAACGTAGAACCCGTCATTTCCATCATTTCAAAAAATTTATTAGGTCAATTTCATCCAAAACACTTGTAAATTCTGCATTGTCCTCCTCCGCTTTAGCTAAAAAAGCTCTAAATAAAAAAGGAGCCACTTTAGATTATTTTTTATATCCCAAAGATCTATTTCTAATGAAATGGAAAATACAATTTAGATGTTTATCAAATGCTCTAATATGTAAATAATCTAAATCATAAAATAAGAACCTTTCTTTTAGAGTTTTCCAAATGGCCCCTAGGAGTAAATCACCTTTAATTATTGATGATAAACCAACGGTGATTTGATTTAAGGGAGATTTAAACATCTAACCTGTCATTCAAGGATTTTATTTTTTTTAATTTAATTTGGTTAATCACAAAAAATTTATGTTTCATAATTTACATATTACATGAATATTTTGAATTCATATTTTTTAGTTTTTAGTTATAAGATGGATGTATGAATATTTTTTAAACTAATCAAATTCAAGAATGTTGCCAAACATGATTTTCCTAATTTTTATAATTGGGAATAATTCAGACATAATGTTACCTACTAAGGAGAGAAAATTCTCAACACATTTTATTTTCAGTGAGGCATAATTTCCAACACAAGAATGATGCCAAACAGGCCCATAGCCTCATCTTAGATATTAATAAAGATTGAAGAACCCTTATTATTTGGCACTCCAGAACTAGCCAACCCAGCCGGCTTAAGAATTGCTAGACTTGGCCAAACATTAATTTGAGCCTTTCAATAAGGGAAAAGAATTATCCAAATGCTTTTGATTGCTAGACAAAATCAACTATCCAATAAGAGAAGATCATAAACTTACCTTAATGTAATCCTTATAGTAGCCCTTTATAATTGAATGTGAGAAAAACGAATCAGCTGAGGATGTCACATTGACTCCAGCTGCTTGTGCCCATCTTACATATTGAGTTTTTCCACCAAAAGCATTCAGATTATTTACAAGACTAAGAATTAATCTAATCCGATGCCTCCGTGCTTCAACGATCACGAAGTCCAGTGCCTACAGTGAAATTCGGCCAATGGGAAAACTTTAGTTGAAAAGTAAATCATAATGCTGAATTGCTTACAAAAAGAGCAGGCCATAGAGTAACAATATTTTCAATGCATCAAAACCTCATAGGATAATGTTATATTCCAGCAAGTATGAAAAATAATTGCAAGCCGAAAATAGTTCCTTGTTCCATAAACTGAATAAGGAAAAAAAAATTGAAAAGGGTATATTTGTTGTTAGATAAAAATTCTAACACAATATGAAAAGAATCCACAGACTAATGGATTAATCGTGTTTGGACATCAAGAAGGAAAGTAAAGAGGAGTCTTCCCCTAAAAAGAATTTGAGGCAGCATAGGAACTTTGGAATATGGGGGAACACTGACCTCACTGATAATTATCTAAGAATCAATCAGACCCCATAAAATTCATGGAACAGATTGAAACTGTTTCAGTAAATTATTCGCTACCAGAGATGTACATCCAACTTGGTGCCTCTCTCTCTCTCTCTCTCTCTCTCTCTCTCTCTCTCTCTCTCTCTCTCTCTCTCTCTCTCTCTCTCTCTCATCAATTATTTCAGTTCTTAAAACCAAATATCTAAGACATCTAAGAAACTTCTTTGTATTTAATTCATTTTAAGGCACCCATATATTTTGAAGCAAGTTTTCAGTTCATTCTCTTTTTTTCTTTTTGATCAGAACAAATGAGTTTCATCAATGAAGGATAATTTGCATGAGGGGAAAAGAAACGAAAAAATACAGGTAAAGAGCTAGACACTATATGCCCAAAAATATCATCTCTTTTAAAGAAGTAATAGAAAAATGAGATGCAACAATGTTAAGTTACAAGTCAAGTGATAACTTTCTACATTCTGCTTAACCAACAAATCCACTGTCTCATTAGCACTCTTGTTTACAAACTTAAAGGAGCATGTCATTGATTGATGTGTCCTACCCCCCTAAATGCCCTCAAACACCACTCTTCTTTGAGGCCCAAATCATTTCTCGAATCTCCTATATTTAAATGGCCTAAATATCTTTATTTGAATATCTTCAATTGTCTGGTAATTCATCTTCAAAGCAACTACAAACCCTAGAATCCTTCCTAACCGAGCAAAGTACACCACTCACTACTATAAGAATCACCATGGTTATGGCAACATTTTTTTATAACAATGGCCAACATAACATTGAAAATCCAAGATGAGTTTTTGTGGTTCCTTTGCTAGTAAACAACATGGTACTCCTTAGTTCGTCGTCGTCGCCGTCATCATCATTAGAGCCTTGTCCCAACTAAGTTGGTGTCGGATACATGAATTTTGTTTCCCCATTCCAATCTATCATGAGCCAAATCCTCAGATAAGTTGCACTTCTTCATATCTATTTTTACTACTTCCATCCACGTCCTCTTTAGCATACCCTTTCCCTTGGTAGGCCATCAACTTCCATACCCAAACTTTTCCTTACCAGTGCTATCACTGACCTGCGCTGGACATGCCCAAATCATTTCAAACAGGTTTCTCTAATTTTATCCCCTATTGATACTACTCCTAAATGCTCTCAAAAGCGCTCATTTCTAATTTTATCCATCCTAGGTTTACCACACATCCACCTCTTAACATTTTCATCTTTGCTGCATCCATTTTGTGCATATGTTGCATCTTATTGGCCAACATTCTGATCCATAGGTCATAGATGGACTAATCGTTGTCCTGTAAAAACTTTTCTTCAATCTTGTTGGCATTCATCGGTCACAAAGCACTCTAGAAACAAGTATCCACTTCAACCATCCTGCTTTTATCCTATGTTCGACTTCTTCAACAGCCTCTCCATCCTAACTAATTATCAAGCCAAGGTAATGTTAAGAAGCCCAGTTCAGCTGTCAATTATTTCAAGCCCAAACTTGCAGGCCCATTTAGGCCTAGTATCTAGAAGATTAGACTTTGATTGTAATTAGGCTCATTAGTCAAAGCCACATGTACCACATGTACATACTTAATTGTACAGCCCCTTTACTTGACTTATGTAGCCCATTTACTTGACTTGGGCAGCCCCTTTACTTGACTTATGTAGCCCATTTACTTGACTTGGGCAGCCCCTTTACTTGACTTGTGCAGCCCCTTAATGTGTATAAATGTATCCTTAGTCCATTCAATCAAGATAGAAGATTACAATCCAATATTTCTCTCTTTTGAGTTCTTGTCATGGTATCAGAGCCATCTTCAACAACAATAGTATGGTCTGGTGTTTCATTCTCTTCAAGATATAGGGGTCCATAGATCCCTCCTAGTTCATCTTCCATCTCTGGAAGCCCTCGAAGAACTCTCTCATCACTCTCCGATCATTGTGAATCATTATGGTGATTTTTCCAGCAACTTTGGCTCATCAGAGGTAGGCCATCTACCATTTCTTTTGGTATTTCAGTTTTGTCCCAAAGTTTTCATCGCAGCCGTTCAAAATTATGGATTTTGATCCGTTTTGAGTGAGACTTCTTCCAGTAGTTGCGAAAATCATCTACCCTTCCATCCCCAGCCTCTGATTTGTCCATAGATCATCTGGTGGGGCCCCAGTGGAAATTCTTCCACTAACGACAAAGGCTCTTTTGGGTTTTCTGCATTGTTCTGTGCGTGCTTCTTCACTATTCTGAACTTTATTGTGGATCTGTCTTAATCCATTGCGTCTAATGGAGAAATCTGAACTTACACTAATTAAGTTCAATGGGAAAAATTATACCTCATGGTCTTTCCATTTTCAAGTTTACTTGGAAGGCAAGGAAATGTGGGGACATATATCTGGAACAGAACCGAAGCCCCAAGATGATGACAAAAAAATTTTATCTTAGAATACTAAAGATGCCAAAATAAAAACCTGGATACTTGGATCTGTGGAACCTCAGTACATACTCAATCTCAAACCGTACAAAACTTCCAAGGGCATGTGGGAGTACTTGAAGAAAGTCTATCATCAAAGGAACTCTGCCCGTCAGTATCAACTTGAGCTTGAGATTGCTCAATATTCTCAAGGCAGTTCTTCCATTCAAGATTATTACTCCGGTTTTCTGAATTTATGGGCTGAATATGATGAAATAAAATATGCTAAAGTGTCTGATAAAACACTTTTAGAGATTCAGCCACTACAGGACATCAGTCATCGTGACCAGTTTCTTATGAAATTACGGCCAGAATATGAAGCTGTCCGTTCTAGTCTTATGAGCAGGGTCCCTTCTCCTTCCTTAGATGAATGTCTCAATGAACTTCTGCGTGAAGAACAGAGCCAAATAACTCAACATGCATTGAAACAACATGTCTCCACTCCTCCTCTCGAGGTTGCTTATGTTACCAATAGCCACTCTTCAAATCAGGTGGCCTATGCTGCTAAAGGAATTTCGCAGGGACATGACTTAAGCACAGTTCAGTGCTATGGATGCAAGTCGTTTGGTCATTATGCATCACAGTGCAAACAGAAATTTTGCAATTACTGCAAAGCCAATGGGCATGTTATTGCTGAATGCAGAAAGAGGCCACAAAATCGCACTTCTCGAGCCTATCATACTACCACTGCAACTGCCTCTTCCGGTGCTGCTGTTTCTCCACCAGTCATGTCTTCTCAACCACCTGCTTTTAGCCCCCCTCCTTCAATCACTCCTGAGGCTATCCAACAAATGATCATTAATGCTTTTTCAGCTCTTGGAATTTCAGGTAAGAATCTACTTGCATCCCCTCCTTGGTATTTTGATTCCGGTGCTTCCAATCATATGACTTCATCTCCCGCTCATCTTTCTAATATTCAAAAGTATACCGGTGATCTCCAAATTCATACTGCGGATGGTGAACATCTTCCCATTGTTGCTGTTGGTGATGCTTCAAATTCTATACCTCTGAAACATGTTTTGTTTCTCCATCTTTAACCACCAATCTTATCTCTGTGGGACAACTTGTTGATGATGATTGTAATGTCCATTTTTCTCGCTCTGGTTGTGTTGTGCAGGATCAAGCGTCGGGGAGAGTGATCGCGAAGGGGCCTAAATGTGGTCGTCTTTTTCCTATTCACCTGTCTTCTCCCTCTCATCATAACAATGTTTTTGCTTTCTCTAGTTTATCTTCTCAGGATGTTTGGAGGCTCTGGCATAACAGATTAGGCCATCCTCACGCTAAGATGTTATCTTTCATGTTGAATAATGGGATCATTCATCATAATAAAGTCTCATTTCTTTCAGATTGATTGTGAAGCTTGCAAACTTGGTAAAAGTAAGATACTTCCTTTTCCTATGCATCATTCTGTGGCTTCTGCATGTTTTGACATTATTCATAGTGATGTATGGGGAATTACTCCCGTAATTTCTCATACTCACTACAAATATTTTATCACATTTATAGATGATCATAGTCGGTTCACATGGGTGTATTTTTTGCATTCCAAATCGGAAGTCTGATGTTTTCAAAAAATTTCTTGCTTATGTTGAGAATCAGTTCTCTAAAAGTATCAAGATTCTTCGCTCTGATTCAGGGGGGGAGTATATGTCCCAACAATTTCACAATTTCTTGCAAACCAAAGGGATTTTATCCCAGAGATCATGTCCATATACTCCTCAACAGAATGGAGTTGCCGAACGGAAAAACCGGCATCTTCTTGATACCGTTCGTTCCCTTCTTTTAGAATCATCAGTTCCGGCTAAGTTTTGGCCAGAAGCATTAGCTACTGCAGTTCACTTAATCAATCGTCTCTCATCACCGATGCTATCTTATCAATCTCCATATTATAGACTTTTCAACACACAGCCCACATACACTCATTTACGCACCTTTGGTTGTGTGTGCTTTGTTCATCTTCCTCCGACTGAACGGACAAAGCTGACATCCCAATCTGCGAAGTGTGCTTTTCTGGGCTATGCCTCTCACCAAAAGGGTTTTCTTTGTTATGATCCAGTCATTCATCGCATCCGAGTTTCTCGGAATGTAATTTTTTTGGAACATAAATTTTTCTTTTCAAATCACAAAGATTCATTTCCCTCTGTCTCACTCTTACCCAATTTTACTGATGATGTTACTCCACCTCTCATCGTCTATGAAAGGCGTCGTCACAAAGATGTTCCACAGCTACAATCCCCTACGGATCATTCCCCGCCGCTTTATCCTATGTTCGACTTCTTCAACAGCCTCTCCATCCTAACTAATTATCAAGCCAAGGTAACAGAAAGAATCTCTTTGTAGTATCTCATAGGCTTCAATTCTCACAGTAGTTTCAACTCTTTCTATATGCCCACTGAAGTTGCAATCCATACATTCTGTCTGTGTACGACTTATTTTAAAGCCTTTGAATTATAAAGCCTCCCGCCATCTCTCAAGGTTTGCATTCACACCGTCTCTTGATTCATCTACCAACACTATATCATCTGCATACAGCATACACCAAGGTACCTCCTCTTAACTATGAGCAATTAACTCATCCAAAATCAGTGCAATGTGGTACTCGTTAGCTAGATAAAAAAAAAAAGGTATATGGTAAATCTTGAACTTTGGCAAAAGGCTTTTGAGTCAAATGGGCTGAGATAAGCAAATCAAAAGGATAATATATGAAGTAGTGGCACAGCCCAGGATCCGCGAACGAAGGTAGACCAAAATCCATTGAAGGTTTTGGCTGAATCCATTAAGGATTCAATTATAGGGATCAAGCTCTAAAGAGACTTGACTTAATCCCGCGGCATTCAACAACCTAGCATTCTCAAACCAAAGAAAAAACTCCACTAACAATCAGAACAAACAAACGTTTATTGAATAATCAAGACCGTCCCTCCTAATGGAGGGATTACATAATTTTAAGAAAGGTTAGACATCCCCTTTCCCAGTAGGATTCTACTTTCCTAAACAATAAAGGAAGCTAAATCATTAAATTTCCTAAACAAACCAAATCAATAAGAAGCTTCTAATTTAAATACTTCCTACATAATTAAAAATTACAACTAAATGGATATCCTATTGGGCCTATAGACTGGGCCAAATGGGCTGGATGACCCATGAGTCTAGACTACATCAATTATCCCCGTCTTGGAGAGAACTCGACCTCGAGCTCTATAAGTATCCTCCTGGGTTAAAAATCAATTGCACAAACTTCTTAAATTTATTTTGATTTTCATTCTCTTGACATTACTTGGAAGCTTGACTCTATCTTTTCCTCCACTTAGAAGTAGATTAGAAGGATTGCTTCTTTTAATACCTGAATTCGGTCTAGATATATGATCTGACCGTTAGATGCATCAATTGTTGACTTTATAACAACATACCACAATCTTCATATATCCATCATTGATCCCCGAAGATGAAATCAATGTAAGGGACTTCAATGATCTGTTCTCCGTTTAATACCTTCTAAACAATGTTATTGTCCTCCGATGATCCATTTGACTTTCTTGGAAGTGGCATTATGATTAGATCCATCGGATGATCAGTCTCCTTGCCAACTAGATTAAAGTCTTCAATATCCACTTGTCCTTGTTCTTCCTCTACCTTTAGTGGATTTTGATTGACACTACCTTGATTAATATTGTCTGTAACAATCAATCTAGTGCCCTTGTATTCTACTTCTTTCGAAGGATGATCCCTTGTAGGAGTTATGCAAGATACTTCTTTTGAATTAATCGTGAGATGATCTTTGCCTTGGCCTTGCTCACCTAAGTCATCCTTGATGTCTTTTGTCATGGGTGCCAACTCCATTGGTTCAGTTATAGCTTCTTTTGCTTCCTCACTATTTTGCTCCTTCTTTGACGCTCCTTGTGGAGGATCCAAAATAGCACAGAGTCGATATCTAATAGGTCCCCTTCTCCTAAAGAGTCACTTTGGGGTATATTTTCTGCTTGTTCTTTGATCTCTACTTCAATTATTGGCAATCCTTTTGAAGAGATACTTTGGAGAATATCTTCTGGATGTTCTTTACATTCTGCTTCAATTATTGGAAATCCTTGGAAGTCAACAAAACCGACTCTTCTCCTTTGTTTAAATTGTCTACCTTGAGACTCCTAATCTTATCTTTAGCAAACACTGCTTCAATATATGCTTCTTGAATGGTCATGCAAAAACGCATTTTATCTCATATGTCCGATCGCAAACCTCTAGTATAACGCTTTTTATCATCATCATTATCATTAAAGCCTTATCCTAACTATGTTGGGGTTGGCAGTATAACGATTTTTATCATCTTTATGTATTCCCTTTAAATCACAATCAAATTCCAGATTTTGATATTGATGCCTTGACGGGTGTTCTCATTGACCGTCAAATCTCCTTGTGTCAAATGGAGGAACTGCTCAAAGTAGGCCTCTTTCTTATATTATCGATCCCCATTTATCTTTTGATAAAGTTTACTTTGATGCTCAATAGGATCTTCAATGTATCTCATATCGAATGTAAGTTTCTCATATCGGATGTAAAAAGGAATAAAACATAATGCTTTCCACGAACAAATTGACCTCTTGTTGAAAATGTTGATATTAGACATATGCAGGTGAAAATGAATCAGTAATCAGAGAGACGGATCTTCGCTCTAATTGCAATTGGCGCAGCACTGGATCTGTGAACAAAGGTAGGCCAAAATCCCTCGAAAGTTTAGGCCGAATCCACAAAGGATCCAATAATAAGCAATGATCAAAATAGCGGTTGCGGCGGGCGTAGCGCCACTGGCCAAAATGCTACATAGCGGCGTAACGGTGTGAGTTATTTATGTGTAAAAAAAAAAATCAAATCTTGTGTAGCAGTCAATCTTGTATTTGTTTTAGTAATTTGGAACCATATAAGGGTAAAGACAACTTTAGAAAATATTAAGGAGAAGAAGTAGGAAAAATAATGTTTTGAATTAAAATTGCTTGGCTCTACTAGGTTTTGGACCGTAGCGCCGCTATTTTCAAAATAGCGTAGTGGTCTCAACCGCTATGGCCGATAATGCGGCCACTGCATTGAACCATGATGATAGGGACCAAGCTCCAAAGAAGCTTGGCCGAATCCTTAGGGATTCAACTACCGAGCATTCTCAAACTAGAGAAAACACTCCACTAATAACCAAAACAAATAAACGTTTATTGATTAGTCAAAATTGTCTCTCCTAATGGAGGGATTACATATTTATAGTTAGGGTTAGACATCCCCTTTCCTAGTAGGACTCTACTTTCCTAAACAATAAAGGAAACTAAATCATTAAATCTCCTAACTAAACTAAATCATAAGAAACTTCAAATTTAAAGACTTCCTAAAGAATTAAAACTTCCAACAAGATGGACATCTTGTTGGGCCTACGTACTGGGCCCAATGGGCTTGCTGACCCATGGGTCTAGCCTATATCAAGTGGAACCCGAGTGGATCTAAAAGCAGTGACAATTAGTTGGTCAAATCAAAGAAAACATAGTACCACAATGTGATAGATTTAGGTATTGTAAGATCCCGACCCCCAATTCTTTTGTTTAGCGCTGTTTTAATTGTGGTTTAACTTTTTAAGCGAGATTAGAGTTGGTTTAACTTTGTTTTTTTTTTTAGTTTGACCAGATTTTCATAACCTTGGAGAGTTTTGAGGACCATTGACTTAAGTTTGACCCGGCCTTTGTAGAAGGTATTTTTGAGAGAAATTACTCTTGATTTCTGAAGATCCCAAATTTTACTTATCTTGATTCATTTTATTGTTATAAACAACTTTCACGTTTTGACCATTTTGATTTAATGCTTAGAAATCGAGTTTTTCGAAAAAAAAAAAAAAAGGGGGGCAAAAATGACATTTTCACTAAATCCGTCCATAAATTTCAAAAATTTCAGAATTTGGCAAAAATATACTTTTTAGAAAATAGATTTTTCGACGAGCAATTTTGTCTTCTTCGTCGTTTTCATCCGGGACCCACAAATGCTAGTTTCAGCCCCTTGAGTGTTGGGACCCATTGGGACCCACTTGCCCAGTTTATAAAAAGGAAATAGTTCTTCTTCCTCCTCCATTTTCCAGCAACGATTCCAGCTGTGGCTGGAACCCTTTTTTCCAGCCACTCTCTCTCCTCCTATATGCTTTCCTCTTGTGTGCTAAATGGGGGAATGATCTCCAAACCTTCTTTCCCACCTTCCAAGCTTTCCAAGGATGCATTTTTCAAAGGATTTGAGCCAAGGAAACCTTCTTCTCCAAGCCTTTCTTCTTGTTTGGAACACCAAAAGGTTAGCAATGGCATTTCTTGCTTGAGATTCTTGTTTTTCAAACCATTTAGAGTGTTTTCTCCTTTCGTGCAAAGGGTTTTCTTTAAGATTTGCAATGGATTGATTTTTCTAGGGCTTCTTCTTGAGCTATTTTGGGGGTTTTGTGATTTTGGAGCTTGGGACTATAGGAAGACCATCTTTGAGTGATTTATCCCCCATCTTGACCAAGGCAAGTAAATACTACAGCTAATATGATGTTTGTTAATTAATGTGAATGATTTTTATGGATCTCTACCCTATGTTGTTTTCTCTTTACAATTTATGGATTTATCTTTGAAATGCTTGAGTAATGTTTTATACATATCCTCCTTTAAGTTGTTGTGTTGCAACAATCCGGAATCTTTGTTCTTCAAATGATTATCTTTGGATTAGTTCTTTATATTTCAAAAATTATTGTCTTTGATGAATGGAAAATACTTTGTTCAAGTTAGAAATTTTGGAAATGATGGAATGATTTAGTGTGTGGATGATTTAATGGATTTGGTGTGGAAAGAAGAAGCCCAAATTATATTAGATTTGATGTAGAAGAAGGGGGAGGAAAAGAAAAATCAAATGGAGAGGAAGAAGTGCAGAAATCAGGGGAGAAAAACTCCCCTGCACGGGCTGGACAGCAGCCCAGGTCGCTATAGCGAGCCAGGCTTCTGGAATGGCTTGTTTTTTGCCCATTTTCTGGGCTGTTTAAGGCCCTATTTTGAGGCCTGTTTCAGCCTGTTTAAGGCCCTATTTTGAGGCCAATTTCCAACCTGTTTTAGGCACATTTGCAGCCCCTTCTTTGGCCCTTGTCTCTCCTTAGTTTGGAGCCCAATTCAATCCCCATTTGACATATGAAAGCCCGTAAGGGATACTTTGATTTGATTTACTATGAATAGTGAAACTTTATTGAGAAGATGAGAGAAAGTTTGATGTGAGATTTTACCTGCGAAATTTTATAAGTCTTAATGCACACTTTATAACTTACATAGTTGTGAATTTTCATTGGTACCAAACATATGTTTATAAATCAACATTTAGGGATTTAAGTGTGCATTGAGATATCCCTTGGTAAACCATTGAATCACATACATTATTTCATTCCATTTCAAGTTAGAAAACGTATATGTATTCTTTGGTAAATTAATTTGAAAGGATTTAAGTGATTCTTCACGTTTGAAAGCATCGGTGATTTGAAATAGAGTTAAGTGGTTTTCCACATTCGAAAGGATTGATTGTATGATTTTTATACAAATTGCCTTGATGTATATTTAAGTGGTTCACCACGGAAATTCGTATGTTTTCAATGAATTGCTTCGAAATAGATTTAAGTGGTTCGCCACGTTCGGAAATATATCGGTAAGACTACTCATCAGATTTGTTCGGATTTGTCAGTATATTCAGTGTGTATTTGTTCAGGAGTAGTCCTTTTATCGATTTCAGAAATGAATCATTTCTATGATTTGAATTGTATCGGTTCAGCTTTTGAAAATTAAAGGCACCACTAAGCTTAGGTCACCTTGTCGGGCTGATCACCGGGCTTGGGATCTTTAAATTATCTGCCAGCTGCAGCTTGGATTCTATTCGTACCGACCATGGCAACGGTTCTGTTCTGCCGGTCCCACTTGTACGTGGCTACGGTTCTGATTATGTTTCCGGTCCCACATGTAGTGGCTACGGTTCTGTTTGATAACGACTTTGTTCGTTCCGGTCCCACGAGTAGTGGCTATGGTTTCTGTCTGCTCTTATTACTTCGGTAATAGGAGAATATAGCTATATGTGGTTGCCAATGTTTTAATCTGTTTGTTATCTCTTTTAAGATATTTATGTTTCGGATACTGTTAGAGGGCGAGCCTTGGCGCAACGGTAGAGTTGCTCCTTTGGTGACCTCGAGGTCACGGGTTCGAGGCGTGGAAACAGCCTCTTTGCAAAAATGCAAGGGTAAGGCTGCGTACACACGCCCACCCTCCCCCTACCCCCGCTTAGCCGGGGAGCACTTTGTGCACCGGGTGAGCCCCCTTTATGTTTCGGATACTGTTCATTTATTGCTCTGATATTTATGTTCAGTCTTTCAGTCAATTTATCATAATTCATCGTTATTAATGTTTACAAATTCAAATGGATTTACAATTATTTTACAATGTTTTACAAATGCCTATCATCATTTTATCTGTTTTATTTGCTTGCCAGACCGTCGTGTCTGACCTTTTTTGTTTGGTGCCAGGTTCCGATTTCTTTACCTTTTTAGGTGTTTGATCGGAGGAGGCGGTTGAGCCGCCGGTCTGACGCGAAAGGCTGCCCATTGATATCATCTAGATGTCAAGTTTGGCACAGGAGTTCGTAATATCTTTTGGGGTAGCATTTTATTTAGTTGTTTATTTTTGGATGGCTTCTATTAGCCTTTTTCTTTGGGATTGTAATTAATGTACTTGATAAATTGTAACTTTAACATATGTGGGAAATAAAATGTCCTGTTACTGCCAGCTCAGTATTCTATAATTATGATTTGTACAAGTTTGATTATAAGCTTAATTTGATGGCTTTATGTTAATGGCTGAGTGCGACACGGAATCCAATGGCCACGGGCTCCGAGTCGCAAACACCATGATTAGCTTCCTCAAAAATATTCGGATCGTGATGGAATTTCATTATCCTCACTTACGCGGATCTTGGGAAATACAAAAAGTTTTTAATAAATTCCAAAATCTCGCATCCCGAGGTCGGATCACTGCAGGGTCCGGTTTCGGGGTGTGACAGGTATCCAGGACTAATTGTAGGCCAAAATGGACAGCTTGAGTTGGATACAACAAAATGAGATCAGTGTAGGTTGGGCAAAGAGAAGACGAGCTGATGAAGTGTTATGTGATCGTCAAGTTCCACTTCACGTGAAGGACCATGTTTGTAACGCGGTGGGTATGTTTACTTTGTTTGTATAGAGTAGAGATGTTGAACAACTAAAATGGATACATGGAGAGTTGCAAGAAACTAGAAAGTACATAATTAGGAGTAATGCAGAAGAGAAAGCCCAAAGGATAGCTTCAAAAAAGAAGGTATACTTATAGATTAAGTTAGACACATTTGATACATTAGACACAAAAATCTCAGTAAAATCCACTCCCCAGATGTTCTACCCACTGTATAAAAGCATACCCAAATCAAATTCTCGAACTATCAAATATGAAAACTCAATTTCAATCATGACCACCCAAACAGTCAAATAAATGTAGGAATTTTGAAGAACAACATTTCATTGATTCACATTCACAGAGGAGTGAAAAGCATAAACAAACAAAATCCAATAAAAACTCATTCAAATTCTAATTTAAACTTATTTAAAGTTCTAAATCAAACTCAATAGAAATTCTAATTTAAAATAAATAAAAAATATCATCCTCTCCAACAACACCACCACCATCCAAGAAAATGACCTGAAATACGCGCTCGTCGAAGACGCCGGGAGAGATCTGGAGGGCGTTAGGGCCGCCGTCGCTGAAGGCCCAAGTACGGCAGACCGTCATCCCCATCTTAGCCCCGCGGCGGAGCATCTTGGAGACCCTGGCCCGGGATGGGGTCCAGATGCTCTGGTCCATGAGCCAATAGGAATTCCATCCGTTGATGAAAAGGGGTCGGCCAGTTGTGGTTTCCACGAAATGAGAGGCATTGGTAGACACGAAGGTGAGAGTGGGCAGTTGCCATTGAAGGAGGAGTGGAAAGGTGTAAGAGATCTTGTCTCCGAAATTGAGATAGACGAGAGCGATCACAGAGAAGAGTCCCACAAGGGGTCGAAAGCAGACTTTGCTTCTCTCCAGGCACCTCATTGTCGGCAGTCTCCGCTGGAGCTGGAGTCTCACAACACGACTCAGCAAAATGGGAAGTAGAATATAACTAGGGGAGGTTGTTGAGGGAACATTTCAAAATAGGCCTCAGCTTTTGTGCATATTTCAAATTAGGACAAAAGAAAAATTTTCACATTTTAAAATAGGCCTTGAGTTTTTTATTAACATTTCAAGTCACCACCTATGGTACCCCGATTACTTATACAGGCCGAACGTATCTGTATCGGACCAATACGACACTTGTATTGGTAACATACTGCAGCCAATGCTTACCTGGAACAAGTTTAACATATTATATTTATAACGTCCATTATTTCATAGTTCCTTTAATATTTTACTTCTTACCATAAAATTGCTATATAGGGATGACAATAATGAAAATTTCATTGATTGAAAAGTGGTCTAAATAAAAAATTAGGCTACCCGTATCCATATCCATGTCCTAAATTTTTAAGAATTGAAGAGTTATATCTCCAATCCATGTATCTTTATCTATATCCTTCCATATCTGGGCATCATAGATCAGCACGTTTGGCAAGATTATGATTTTCCATGACTTTTCTCTCCATTTTATTGAAAATACCCAAATTCTTCTTCTTCCTTCCTCCCTTCGTAATTACATTGGCCGCCCTTGAGCGAATTTGTTTTAAGTCCCTAAGTCCATGTTGAAAAAGCTACAGAATAGGGGCTGCTGTCAATTAAATTTAAAAGAAACAGTAATACACGATTGTTGAAGCCCGCAACTGTTATTTGGCAAATTTCACCCTAGTAATACCCGATTGTTTCCATTAATCCTCAACATTTAAAACCATTAAGCCCATTAATCCCACAATGTTAAAACAAATAAATCACAACATTAAAACGTTTTAATCCACAAATCGGTTTTTAAAAAAAAAATAACATTTCTATATTAGAATATGGGTCCCTCTAGGCCAGGTTGGGCTGGATTTGCACCCCTTGCGTGCGATATACACAGATATACACGCAGGATGCGCGTCGCGGACACGCGTCTAGTTAAATGTTTTTTTGGAGCCAACACCCCGGGTCAAGCCTGACTCGTGTGCGAGCATAGAGTTCATGGCAAAAGGATTCAAAAGTTCTTAAAGTATATAGGAATGAAAAAAAAACATATAAAGCCTTCTTAAGAGATGAACTTTAGCAATATTGAATGCCATGTTTTCCAAATAGCCTGCACTAACCACGTGAAGCAAAAGAACAAAATTACAAAACATCTTTTCAAATAAAGTCAAAAACACCTTTTAAATTTTCGAAACAACCAAAAACCCAACAATCCCCACCCCACACAGCCTAGGTCTAGGTGTTCCAATAGTTAAAATAGTCCATCAATGTCGTTGGATAAAGGGCTTACTTGCGTTGTGACGAGAGTAAGGAATCATTAAGTACCATCACGTCCCACTGGTGGAATGCTTATTGAAAGTCCAAGGGATCCTAACCCTAGAGAGGGGGTGAATAGGGTGATCTACACTTAATGACTAATTATGGCCAATTTTAATTTCTTTAAAATAAACTAGTCACATGTGATGATTAACATACAATATGCGGAAGCTTAAACAAAACAATCACCACAAAACAATCACCACTACACAAGGATTTATAGTGGTTCGGCCTCAATGCCTACATCCACTACCGGCTTGTGATCCAACACCCCACCGGATTTCCACTATTATGCTTTTCAAAAGGCTAAGCAATAACCTTTACAACTATGCTTTTCTAGGCTAAGCAATAACCTTTCAATGTGCTTTTATAGGCTAAGCAATAACCTTTACACAATGCTTTTCTTAGGCTAAGCAATAACCTTTACAATCAAATGATTTCTCTAAAGAAAGTGTTTTCACAAAACACTCTAAGAGATTACAATTAAGCTCAAATAAAATTGCCTCTAAATAGGCGAATATGAAAATGAAAAGCAAACTCACACAACACTCTAAGTAATGCAAAGATGAATGCTCATGAAGTGTGTGTGTGAATACTTCAATCAAGTTGAAAATGAAAGCCCAATCAATTTATGCTAAAAGCATTTAAAAGTTTGATGCACATAAAAAGATATGATTGAAGTAATATGCAAATCACATGTACCAAATACAAACTTGTAGAAGATATGAAAAACAAGGGTTCACAAGTTGTATGAAATTAATTTAGTCTAGACATGTGATGCATGTGCAATGTTGTTTTCAAAACCAAACTAATTCAACAAAGGTTTAAATGAATGAAAACAACAAGGAAAGATTCAAAACAAGTTAATGAATCATGACATAAAAGAAATCAAAGATTTTGGCAATGCATGATTTACAAAGTTTATAAGACAAACTTGTTTTGAAATCAAGGTGAAGAATCCTATGACTTAAATCAAAGATTAAGGAAGTAGAGGATTCAACACATCATAGTTTATATGCTAAAATCATTTACCAATAGTTTAACAAAGCATAAAACAATGATTAATAAAAGGCAAAGCTTACTTGGTGGTTTAACTTCATTAATCCAAGCTTTAGCTTTCCTTAATGACCATTAGCCTTCCTTAGCTTGATCCCTTTTCTTTTGCCTCAAAATACCTCAAGAAGGGCTTCAAAGATCATCACCCAATGGCTAAGGAATGAACTTCTTTTTATAGAAAAAATGTTCAAACGGCTACCTGTCGGTCGACCGACAGGTAGGTGTCGGTCGACCGACACCTCAACGGTCACTAAGCAACGGTCATTTTTTCGAACGTTTCCTGACCGTTATACATCTGTCGGTTGACCCTCATTTGTCGGTTGACCGACAAGGAACCGACAGATGAACCGACAGCTCAAAAATGCTGAAAATGTAGCTGTCTGGTTTTGGAACCGACGAGTCCTTGGTCTGAAATTTTATGCATTGTCGGTGGACCAATAAGAGCCGACGAGCTGACCGACAGAGAAGGTCTGAAATTTGTAGCTCTCTGGAAATGGGACCGACAGAGCCTCTCGGTTGGCCTCGGTTCCACTGTCGGTTGACCGACTGCTTGACGTCGTTGACCGACAGCCTTAGACAAAAATCCCAACTTGCATTTTTCAAAGTATTTTCTTGTGGGGATTTTTGGGCCATTAAACCAAGCTTGGAAACATGATTTTAAATCATCTAAGTGCTTTTTAAAATCATGAAACATAAAATGCCATAAAAGATGTCACACCCCGAAACCGGGCCCTACAGTGATCCGACCTCGGGGTGCGAAATTTTGGGATAAATTTGAAATTTTTTGTTGTATTTCCCAAGATCCGCGTGAATGAGGATAATCAAATTCCATCACGATCAGAGTATATTTTCGCGGAAGCTACACATGGTGTTACGACCCGGAATCCGTGGCCATCGGGTTCCGTGTCGCACGCAACCAATTCCATAAAGCCATCAAATAAACAGACTGGCATAAATTGTAAATCATAGAACACTGAGCTGGTAGTAACAAATCTATTATTTCCCACTTATTCAAATTTCAATTAACAAATGTCTTAATTACAAACCCAATAAAAAGGCTAGTAAAGCCATACAACAATATATCCAACTAAAAGAAATACTACCCTCAATGTTAGATACGAACTCCGGTGCCAAACTTGACATCTAAATGATATCAACGGGCAGCCTCTCACGTCAGACCGGCGGTCCCACGGCCTCCTCTGATCAAACACCTAAAATCAGAAAGAGAAGAAACTGGCACCAAACAAAAAGGGTCAGACACGACGGTCTGGCAAGCAAATAAACAAATAATATGAAACAAAAGAACATACATAATACCTGGTAAAATCATCGTAAAACTGAATAAAGAGCCTAACCAATAATAACAATAAATCACGATAAAACGATCGAAAGACCGAACATAAATATCAAAGCAATACAAGAACAATCTCAGAAGTACGAATGTCTCGAAAGATAGTAGCCCGCATAAAGCATTTAATGGTTGGAAATACCTTTCAAATCCTGAATAATAGCGACAATATGACAAATGATCGATATCGTAAACATTAACTAAGTCAAAACATAAAGAGTATAACCCACAAGAATCATAAAACAAAGTAATATGCAGATAACACCTTGGCGACCACAAACAGCTAAATCCTCCTACTACCGAAGTAATAAGAGCAGACAGAGCGTAGCCACTGAACGTGGTACTAAAAATAGGATCAGAACCGTAGCCATACAAATGGGACCGGCAGATCAGAAATCAGAACCGTAGCCATACAAATGGGACCGGCAGATAAAACCGTTGCCATGGTCGGTACAGACAGAATCCAAGCTGCAGCTGGCGGACAGATTAAAGACCCCAAGCCGGGTGATCAGCCCGACAAGGTGACCTAAGCCTAGTGGTGCCTTTAGTTTTCAAAACTCAAACCGATACAAATCTAACATAATACTAATCTCTTTGGCTCAGGGGCTCACACCACATAGCTCTGGCCCCGTCTTGCCTCGAGGTTTTATTTTCAAATACTAGTCTTATCAAAACAATAATCTCATCGAAGAAATCCCGAATGTGACAAACATACTCCAATCTCTTTTCAAATCGAATCGGGGAAAACACACGAATATCCATGGTAAACCGTTCAAATACACATCAAAGTGATTTGTATAAAATCATACGATCAATCCTTTCGAATATGGAAGACCCCATGATTTTATAACAATTCACCGATGCTATTTAAATTAGTTTACCCATGAATGCAGATACAAATACAAATACATATTCTGACTTGAAATGGAATGGATAGTGGAGAATGACTTAATGCCTTGCCAAGGAACCATCTCAATGCACATTTAACCTTTAAACATTGATTAATGAAAAGTGCGTTTGATGCCAATGAAAATCCATAATATTTAAATGATAAAGTGCGCATTGAGACTCGAACGATTCCCGGGTAATTTCACATACACTCATTCTCACATCATTCCCATTTCACAAATTTCCAAGTATCAAAAGTAATGTCAAAACTCTTAAAAACAGGCCCATAGCTGGCCTTAAACCGAGTCCAAAATAGCCTACTCATTTAACCCAAAATAGCCCCTTTAAACAAGGCCTAAACAATTCTTAAAACAGTCCAAAACTAACTTTGAATGGCCCACAAAACATATCTTAAAAACAGCCCAAAGCTAAACATTTATTGGCCCACAAAACAAACTTTAAAAACAGCCCAAGACTAAACATTTATTGGCCCACAAAACAAACTTTAAAAACAGCCCAAGACTAACCTGAACAGGCCCATAAAACAGGTCTTAAAGTGGTCTAAAAGCTGGCCTTGAACAGGCCCAATATCAGGTTTTAAAATGGCCCAAGGACTGACTTGAATGGTCCAAGAAACAGTTTTAAAAACAACCCAAAGGCTGACCTTGAACAGGCCTAAAGGAATGATTGAAAGAATCTGAAAACAGGCCCACAAAACAGGTTTTTCATCAGCTCAATATTAGGCCCAAAAGTCATTCTACAAGGCCCCTCAAACCAGGCCCTGAAAAGGCCCAAAAGTCCCTCAAACCAGGCCCTGAAAAGGGCCCAGAACTGGGCTGGGTCTGCTCGAGCGACCCAGGGTCCGCTCGAGCAGACCCCTTCCAGAACCTGGGTCGCTCGAGCGGCCCACTGGGTCGCTCGAGCGGACCCAGTTCTGGCTGGGTCCGGATGAGTGCAGAATTGCACTCTTTCTTCTTCTTTTCTGATTTTTCTTTCCACCCCTTCTCTTCCATACATATTCCACAAATCTAAGGGCCTCTCCTAACTCCACAAATCATCAAATCGTCAACTTAATCCAAACACCATAATTTGAAATCAAAGTTTTCTTCCTTGGCCTCAAATCCAAACACTTAACATAAAAACTAACTTTCAAAATGGTCAAAATGAAAACAACTTTCAATACATTGTAAAACAATAACATAAGAGGAAATCAAGCAAGACATTAATCCATTTGTCCAAAACAAATCTATGAAGCATCAAAAGATTAAAGCCTAACATGAAACAACATGATATGAAACAAAATACATGAATCCATCATATTAATTGGAAATTCACTTGCCTTGAGTCTAAATGAGAAGAATAAGACTCCACAAATCAAGCTCTAAGATCTCAAGCTCCTAATATCACAAAACCCCCAAAATAGCTCAAAAGAAGCCCTAGAAAACAACCATTTTCCAAACTCCATGAAAACCCATTGCATAAATGAGGAAAATACTCCAAACGGGTTGAAAAACAAGGATCTCAAGAAAGAAATGACATTGCAAACCTTGAGAAATCCTAACAAAGAAGAGAGGCTTGAATGAGGGTCTTTCCTAAGCTCAAAATCCTTGCAAGTGGGTTCTTTGGGAAGCTAAGAGGAAGGAGAAGAAGATGGGAAGCTCAACTCTCCATTTAGCATCAAAGAAGAAGAGATACATGAGGAGAGAGAAAGGGGCTGGGAGAAAACCCTATCTCCTCCCTTGTTGCAGGAAAAAGGAAAAAGAATGGGGAAGACAAGAGCCCATGGCTTCTTATAAAGAGAACAATGGGTTGGGCCCCATGGGCCCCAAACTTCACAAGGCTGAAACTAACATTTGCGGGCCCCGAACGAAAACGACGAAGAAGACAAAAACGATCGGCGAAATTTCTACTTTCCAAAAAGTATATTTTCCCCAATTTCTGGAATTTTCGAAATTCATGGACAGATTTAGTGTAAAAGGTCAGTTTTGCCCTTTTTCCTCGAAAAACGTGATTTCTGAGCGTCAAACCAAAATGATCAAAACATGAAAGTTGTTAAACTTCATCAAATGAGTCAAAATACGTCAAATCCAGAATTTTTAGAAATCAAAAGTAATTTCTCATAAAAATACAAATCATATGGACCGGGTCAAACCAAAGTCAACGGTCTACCAAATCTCAAAGACTAAGGAAAAATCTAGTCAAACTCAAAAACAAGATCAAACTAAATCAAATCTTACTTAACAAGTTAAACCACGATTAAAACAATACTAAACAAAAGAACTGGGGTCGGGATCTTACAAAAGATTTAAAACTTTAAAACATTGGCTAGCTTGATTTGTAAAAATTCTTTTAAAAAACAAATGCATCCAAGATTTAAATCCAAAACATGCACAAACTATAAGATTTACAATATTTAAAAACAATGCATGTAGAAAATCAGATTTCAAGATATTTAACTCAATGTTTGTGTGAAAAATCATGAGATGCTAAAATGATAATGCATCCATCAAATTACAATACACAAAATCCTTAACACTTATGGCATTCAACTAAAATCTGAAATAAAAGGAGCCAATGAAGATAGTTGGGCCTTTGCAGAACGTTCGGATGACTAGCCTGAGAGACAGACAGCCAGCATTCTATGATGAAGGGAGGAGAACAGAAGATTCATTACTCTTATCTCTATCATCACTGTTGGAAATAGGGTGGGCATCTAGGATAGGTTTCAAAAACTTTTGACCCACTTAAGCAAGGATTAACTATCCAAAAGGCTATAAAACCCAATCCAAGATCCAAGTCCTCAATCTCAGCCATCATGATCAGTAAAGCAATCTATCTAGAAGATAGAAACAGCAACTAATAAGCATCCATAATAATCTACAACATGCAAGGAAGTGGATTATACCTTTGGAGCTCGGTTGTGCTCTAATGGAGAAGTTGCGTCTTTCTTTGATGATGAAACGCTTTCAGTAATCAATAGGGATCTCCAAGACCTCTTGATCTTCCACGCTATGACCCGTATCATATTCTCCTTTTTCTCAAGAAGATGGTGGGATCTCCAAGAGAAAACTACTAGGAACTCTAGGGAGGAACTAGAAAGAGAACTAGAAGAGGGAAGAGAGGAAAAACGTGCAACTCTTGCACTCCAAAGGGGCTGGGCGTGAATCCCAATAATGGGACTATGGATGGACGTCCAACACTCCTTTTTCCTTCTCTATTTATAGCTTTTGCAAGCCCCACTTACTAATTTCTATTAGAAGTCTTACTTCCAAAAATTAGTAACTATCTCTTCTTAATTAAAATAGAAGTCTTACTTCCATTAATTAATTAATAACTTACCATATCATAATTAGAAGTCTCACTTCAAATATGATTAGTAACTTTTCAATTCCTTTCTAATTAAAATAGAAGTCTCACTTCTACTAAAATTAGTAAGTCTACTATTACCACTATTAGAAGTCTTACTTCAAATAGAAATAGTAACTTTCCTTTTAGAGTTCAACTAGAATTAGATACTTTCTAATAATTGGGCTAGCGTGGGGACCACTAGGGATTCCTTAGAAAGCTGGCTCCAACTGGGACACGCGACCTCACATCTCATGTGTAATCCGGGCCCACAGTTAATTGCAAATAACTCTACTATATAAATGCAATTGAACTCCAGTCTTAGGAATATTACATAGAAGACCCTAAACTTCCACATTACCACAAGTAGACCCCTCTATCAATATTCATGGATCAATTGGACCTTGTCATGACCCCAATCCCGAGGGGCCGTGAAATTGTTTGAGAGTTTAGTAATGATTATGTTTCTCCCAAGATCCGCGTGTGTGAGGATAACACGTTCCAACACATCTTGAATATTTTTGCGGAAGCTTTCGTGGCGTTGCGACCCGAAGTCCGTGGCCATCGAATTCCATGTCGCACTCAACCCAAGCATATAATCATCTTATCAATGAACATATCAGACTGGAACAAACCATTATAACAAAATACAGAGCTGACAGTATCTGGATATTATATTCCCATATATGTTCAAGTTACAAATATCAATGTGCATTAATTACAATCCCAAGAAAAGGGCTAACAAAAGCCATACAATAACAGGCTAAATAAACACTACCCCACATATGACGTACTCCGATGTCAAGCTCAATGTCTACACGACATAGCCGACAAAACAACCTGCAAGCTCATGGCTCCATAGCCAAAACATGCACTCATCTTGGGCAAGAGATCTGAACCTGAGTACTAAAGTAGTGGGCCAGACACGACGGTCTGGCAGGTGGGTGAAAAGATAATACAAGTGCTAAAAAATAAAACATATGATAAATCATGGTATTTGACAAAATTCTATATTCATATAAAACGGGTATAAAACATGAATATTTGACAAGACATGTATTCCTTTAAAGCATGTATAAAACATGAATATTTAGCAAAACATGTATTCATTTGAAACGGGTGTAAAACATGGATATTTGACAAATCGATAATTTATTTAAAACATGTACAAGGTATGAACATTTATAAATCGGGGATTCATTTAAGACAAGTGCAAAGCATTAACATTTAACAAATCGGTATTTCATTTAAAGCATGAATGAAACATGTATATTTAAAACAGTAAGGGTATCAAGGATCGGGAACTGTCAAGATGGCAACCACACAAAGCTAGATCCTCTCTCACTAAAGTGAAGAGAGCACATACCCTACGGGATCATTGACCTCATTCACACAAGGTGAGGAGGAGCAACGATAAGATACTATAATATACATATATATATACTCTGCGGGACCACGGTAGCGAACCGGGTAAAAACTCTGCGGGCTCCAGACTGCAGCTGGCTATCGGGAGGGGAAGGAACCCTAAGTCGGTGGATCAAACCGACAAGGTCGTCCAAGCTCAGTGGTGCCGACTCATAGGTCAAATACGAGAAATCAAATAAAATGCATGGTAAAGGAACGGGGTGCTCATAGGCACAAATACACACTCATATCAAGTCGGGCATATACAGGTTAGCAAAAGCTAAATACACTTTCCAATACTTTCGGGACAAGTCAAAATCATAAGATATGATGTTTGAAAGACACAATTAAAAATCGGGTCAAGATGAACATGAATGGATTTCCAATATTCTCCTAGCTAACAGTTGAAGGTCCAAGATTTGGATCAATGTGTATAGGGTTCCGTATGTTAGGTTTGATAAACATTTGGTACTCTTTAAGAATTAAAAACATTCCGGGACCTTACATACATTGACAAATCTAGAAATCCTCACCGAATATCCATGATGAGGTTTCTCCTTCCTCCGGACTTCATACAATGCCTTACAAGTCCCTACATAGCATTGGGGCTCCAAACAATACCTCCCCACTACATCACATCACAATTTACCCAAATCTTTCATGGGCTTCTATGCATCATTACAAGCTCAATGGCTTCAAATAAGAAGAGAAGGGATAGAGCTGAATTGGACTTGAATATGGGCTTGATGTGAGTCTGGAGAACGGTCCAACAATCCCCTTTTTGTAGCTCTTTTCATTTCAGTCCGATCGATCGGACTCATTGGCCGATCGATCGGTCCTGAAATGCTCTCAGTTATTCACAGTCCGATCGATCGGACCTGTAATACCCACAGTCTGATCGATCGGACAGCGGCGAATCTCAGCCTAAATGGTTGGATTCCTCCTTTGTCCAATCCCTTTCCATTTCCTTTCCTTCCCCTTCTTCCAAACACAACTCCATGAATATTTGGGCCCTTTCTTGACCTCCTCAATTCATCAAATTATCCATAAAAATGGATCCAACCTCTTCATCCCATTCACATTAACCAAATAAATCCATTACTTGAAATGAGTCAAAACTTAATACAATCAAGATATCATTTTCAAGAAGGCAATATGCTAGAAAGATGCATTAATGAGTATATTTCAAATCTCAATAAAAGCATGTCATGAAGTAAAGCTTAGGTAATGAAGATCATTAATAAAAGCTAAGCATTTGCATAAAAATATTATTAATGAAAATAAATCATTTCATCCACTTGCCTTTGGTCCAAAGCTAAGCAAATCAACCTCTAATTACACTCCAAGCCAAGAAATCACAACCTATTCAAAAACCCCAAAAAACAAGCCCTAAAATGTCAAAACCAAGAAATACAAAGAGAAAGCTTCTAAAAATGGAGATGAAGAGTCTCATGGGCTAGGAAAACACAAATCTAGGAGATGGAGAGAATCACTTACCTAGAAAGTCTTCAAATAAGCAAGGTTAGCTCAAAGAGAAATTCGAAGTTGATGAATCCTTCTAAAAATGGTACCAAAAGAAAGCTCTTGCAAAGGGGAACAAGATTGATGAAGGTCTTCTCTTGATTTGGGCAAGGTTTAATGGTGTTTTGTGAGGAAGAACACAAGGGAAGAAGAAAGGGGTGAAAAATTCCCCATTCCTGCACAGGCAGCACCGCTGGGACGATTGGGAGAGATGAGGGAGAGGAGTTGTACATTTATAATGGGTGGGTGTGGGCCCCACCACACTTAGAAACACCTAAGATTTGTAATTGGGATTAGAGGGCTTTCTAGACCTCGGATCAAAAGAAACATAAAACATGAAAAGTGTCCGAAATAAAATTATCTTTCCAACAAGGTTAATATTGACATACTTCCGGGGTCCACAGAAAAAGTCAACTATTTGGTCAAAGGGATCAAAACAATGAATTCAAGTGCTAATACATCGATTTATGGGCCTCGGATGCGATCGACCAAGAAGAGGGAAATGTTTCTCATAAAATCTAGTTTCCAAAAAGTATATATTTGGCAAGGTTCTGAGATCTCGAAATTTGGATCCAGATTCAGTGTAAAAAGACTGATTTTGCCCCCAGGGCTGGAAAAACTGATTTTCGGAGTTTCAAATGGGTACGGAATGAACACGAAAGTTGTAGGGAATGGTGAGATTAGTCAAACGAAGCTGAAATGAGAATTTTCAGAAATCAAAGAGAATCTCCCCAAAATGACCACACAAAACAAATAGGACCCTATGGTCACTGTCTAGGTTCACTGGCTTCCAAAACCAAAGAAAATATAATAAAACTCAGAAATTCGATCAAACAACCGGTAAACCCACTGAGAAAACAAATCATAATTAAAATACGCTAAACCAGGAAATCTGGGGTCGGGTTCTCACAGACCTGTCTTCCAACCTAGATCCATATCTTATTATCCTTGAGCCCCAATTAACTATAATGATCATAGGTACCTTTCCAATTAACTCTTAATCGGAATAGGTGCGCACTTACCAATGATAAATCCATTAATTGGCACAAGAGGGTATTAGAGATAGATTCCATCTTGACCATTGAATGTTCCCACAGCTCTACTACCACGTTCCCAAATCACTGAGGTGTTGACCTACAGTCGGCCTCACTCATTGGTGACTCAAAGCAAATGAATAGATAGAAACTTGAGTTCATTAATGTCTCAGGATTGAGAGCCTATTGCTAGGGAATTATGAGAGCAGACCTTAAATTAAAGATAGTGTTTATAAGGTGCTTCTCATGGTCCTTCAATACATCCAATGTACCAGCACTATGATCCAGAATCTTACATTCTGATGATCGAGACAAATCACACTATCTCATAGTGATCAAAATGCTGTAACCTTGTCAGTATGAGATGTCCAATCTCATCACTGGTTGTGAAGATATTTAAGTATAAGATTTGTCACACATGTCTCCCATATGTGGATCTCATCCATGCACATGTGTTACATCTAATATACTTATGGAATCCGGTTCGGAACCATCATGTCATTCGTATTGGTTATGTGCAAGTATATAATAAATCACCATTCATCTCATGAAAAGAAAGCATGAATATACTGATAAATAAAGAAATTAATCAATTTATTACATCATCTACTGGATTGAGTCCATAAAACTAACAATCTCCCACTTGGGTTCAATGCCAGTTAGAGTTGCATCTCATGCACATCCCTTTTACATACCGCACAACGACTTTGGTAGTCAAAGGCTTAGTAAAGGGATCTCCTAGATGGTCTGCAGAAGCTATATTGGTGATCGTACATCACCTCTCTGCACAATCTATCTGACCATGTATAACTTCCTCTGTACATGCTTTTTGGCTCTTGGGTTATTTGGACTTAGCAACTGCCCTGTTGTTATCACAGTAAACTGTGAGCGGCTGTCCTGCCAAAAATACCACTCCAAGTTCCATAAGGAATCTTTTGAGTCAATCTGCTACCTTAGCTACTTCTCAAGCTGCTACAACATAAGCACATACCCATAAGTTGATTTCCTGGAATCCTGATCTGACTAGAAGTCGGTATCTATGTAACTGACTGGAATCAACTCATCACTGCTATAACTCAACATGTGATCTTTAGTTCTTCTCAAGTATTTGAGAACACATGTTACAGCAGTATATGATAAAGACCTGGGCTAGACTTATATCTGCTGACTAGGCGTACTGCGTGACAGATATCCGGTCTAGTACAAAGCATAGCTTACCATACCAGAAACTTATCTATGTACATATCATGGGATAAGCCTATCATCCTATTTTTTCGGTCTCAATGGAAATTTATCCTTAGGATGTACATGGCTTCTCCAAAGTCCTTTATTATCGAAAGTCTTAGCCAACCAAAACTTTTACTGTTGACGATATCCCTATGTCACTCCATGGGAGAAGGATGTCGTCGACATATAATACCAGAAAAACTACCCTACGTTCTTGACTTTTCATTTACACATGACTTATCCGGATTCTAATAAAAATCAAGCGACTTGATTTCCTTGTCAAAATGGATGTTCCTATTCTGGGATACCTGCTTTAATCCATAAATGGACTTATGCAGCCTGCAAACTCTTTGCACTTGGTTATCAGCTATAAAACCGTCTGGTTGCATCATACAGATGTCTTCCTCAAGATTGCCGTCATGAGACGCTGTCTTGACATCCATTTGCCAAATCTCGTCACCGAGATGAACCGCAATGGATAAGAGTATCTGAATGGAACTCTTCCATCTGGCTCTCCTTTTCTCTTGTAGACTCACTTGCATCCAATAGGTTTGTTATTGGCAGGCAAGTCCACAAGTATCCAGACCTGATTGGAGTACAAAGGCTCCACCTCAGTTTTCATAGCATCTAACCAACGTCCCAAAACTATGTCATTAACTGCTTTATCATAGTTACAGGGATCTTGTTCCGGTTACACCGGGATTGCCTTGCAATACTTTCCCTAGACCGAGAACTTGTCAAGGGTCTTGACAATACTCCCACTACGACAAGGCACTGGTGTAACTACTGGGTCAAGTATGGGTGGCTTTTCTTAAAGTTTGGTTATTCTTGGATTTGGAATTGATTTCTCTTGAATTTCTTCCAAGATAACCATTTCTAAAGATTTCCAGTTAATCTTATAATCTCCCTCCAGAAAACCGCATTGGTGTTGCCAAGCACTTTCTGCTCTCTAGGATTATAGAGCAACCAATCCTTTAGTTCCTTTTTGGGATAGAATATAAACATATATACTTCCGACTTCGATTCCAATTAATCCGTCTTATCCTTCAGCACGTGTGCCGGACAACCCTGAAAACGTTGTAGACTAGGCTTTCACCCTGTCCATAACTCCCTGGCAGTCTCAAGTATAGACTTAGATGGAATGCGGTTTAGTATATATATTTCAGTTTCCATATCCCAAAATATAGGTAATCCGTAGAAACTCAATCATAGACTTGATCATATCTAAAAGAGTCTTCTTCCTTCTTTCTACTACTCCGTCTGTTGAGGCAAACCAGGAGCAGACTACTGGGATCAAATCCCATTTTCTGATAAGTATCCCATAAAATTAGCGGAGAGATATTCTCCTTATCGATCTCATCGAAGAGTATTTATACTTTTACCTAATTGCTTTTCCGCTTCCGCTCGAAACTCTTTGAACTATTCAAAAAATCTCGGACTTGCGGTGCATAAGGTATATGTATTCATATCTCGAGTAATCATCGGTGAAAGTGATGAAATACCTGTATCAATCTCTCACTCTAATATTATGGGTCCATACACATCAGTATATACTAACTCCAATAAATCTTTGGCCCTACTGCCCTTAGATGAATAAGGGTCTTTTGGTCATTTTGCCTTCCAGACAAGACTTGCAGATGGGCATTGGTTCTACCACCAATGAAGGCAAGATACCATCTTTCACTAGCCTGTCAATCCTGTTTAGGTTTATATGACCTAGCCTCTTGGGTGCCAAAAGTTTCTTGGATTAGATGAAGGTAACTACCTCTTTAATGATGGTCTATTATTAACATCAGTGTCATGTATCTCATACATTGTGGGAGTAAAACAAATAAATGCCATTGATTACCTTGTCAGAGTACCATTCCTCTTTAAGACAATTTAATTACCAAAAGTAACTGAATAACTCTTATTCATCATACTAGAAATTAAAATTTCGTCTTAAAATGGTACATATAATGTATCTGACAAAATCAACTTAATATCTGTAAACAACTAAGTTACCACTCCCACTGACACTGCTTCTGCCTTGGCTTCCGATCCCAGGTACAATGATTTCTCCCGCCACTAATCCTCCTGGTTACCTGTAACTCCCACAACATATTACTGATGTAATTAGTTGCACCGAAGTCTACAAACCAAGATTCTGAAGTACTAGTTGCAAAACAAGTGACTCAATCATACCTGAGGTCTTTTCGTTTGACAGAAATCATGGACAATTCCTCTTCCAATGTCCTGTCATACCACAGTGGAAACAGTTTCCCTTTGCTCCCGTATCCTTGACCTTGGCCACACCACTAGTGGAACCATACTCCACCTTAGGACCTTTGATGACTGATTTCTTCTTGCTATCCCGGTCTTTGCCTTTCGGCTTAGACTTAGCAAATGACTTTTCTGTCATGAGGGTAGTTGGTCTTTTCTTCATGATTTCCTCAAACACTACCAGCTGGTGAGACAACTCAGCTATGGTTATTTCCAATTTATTATAATTGATCTCAAAATGTTTGAATGAGTCCGGTAGTGATTGAATGATCATGTTGATCTGCGATTCTATATTAATCGTAGTACCCAGTACATCTAACTCATTCAATGCCAACTTCATTTTTAACAAATGTTTTTGTACTGGGGTTTCCTCAGCCATCTTAGTCTCCATCAGCACTTTTATAGCAGCCTGCCTAGCAGGCCTAACCTGTTCTGCAAACATCTCCTTTAAGTTCGATATAATATAGTATGCCGACTTATAGGAATGATGTTGTTCTTGCAAAACAGTAGACATGGATGCCTGAATAAAACATCTGGCCATCTCATTGTCTTTGGTCCACTTGGTGTAAAAGTTTTTCACAATCTGTGGTGCATCAGGCTCAGGTTTAGGAAGGGAGGGTATAGTAAGGACATATTTGCATCTTGAAGCTGTCAAGATAATATCCAGGTTCCTTTTCCAGTCTACATAGTTGGATCCCATCAACTGGTTCTGGTTGAGGATGGTCGCAAGTGGATTGAAAGTATTCGAATTCATGCTGTATAAACTAAAGCACATAACCATACATTCAATGAAAGAATATAAATGACATTAGGGTTTAGTATTCTACCAAATTCATGTGGGAATCCTCATAAGCACTGAATTTAGAATACATCGGAATCCCAATCTCCTAGGGCATGCCTCCTTGGGGAGTGCGAATGTCCTTGGATTGGTGCGGATCAAAGTTCGTCAAAATTGGAATTAAGACTAACTATCCATGATCCCCATCATTCATTATCATCTAGGTATCTCATACCAAATAATGTATGACTCCCGATTATCTTTGGTTTCTAAAATACATGAGGCAAATCCTTGGTGATACTACATCATTATTTTAGTTAAGTGTGACCCACCAACTAATATTGCATGACAACCGCGATGGGCAGCTCCTCCTTGGGGAGTGAACCCCCACCACGTCTAGGGGTGATCGACCGGATTTCCGGTCCGGCCCAAAATGAAGGACCGGACCGGACCACTTATAAGCGGTCCGGTCCGGTCCGGTCCAAACCGGTCCGGTCCGGTTGGACCACTTAAAGTGGTCCGGACCGGTTTCCATTTTTTTTTTCTTTTCATTTTTTTTTTTCTTTTTTTTTTTTCATTTTCACCTCACATCTAAAAAGTAGGCAAATGTCAAATGAATGAATGATGTGTTTTACAAATGGGTGCTAGGCTCATGCCTCATGGGCTCAAAGACTATGAAAAAAAAATTAAAAAAAAATATTTTAATAAATGCGGTCCGGTCCGGTCCGGACCGGACCACAAAAGGCCCAGACCGGACCGGACCGGAATAACCGGTCCGGTCCGGACCGGACCGGATTTGGACCACCAAGACCGCAAATCCGGTCCGGTCCGGTCCGGTTTTGTGGTCCGGTCCGGTCTGCGGTCCGGTTCTGTGCAGCCCTAACCACGTCTCATCAATACTATCCATAGGAGATCCATATCTAGTAACCAGACAAATAAAAGCCTTCCGTGGGGAACGGCCACTCTCTTGGTGGCGCGAGGCTAATACTTTCCTTACAATGGACCTATGGTGGAAAACCATGAGGATTTCTCAATTTAAATGCCCCGCTCCCACTTAATATTTTGAATTGAGGAAATCATGAAGAAAAGACCAACTACCCTCATGAATTATCAAATCATCTCATGATATGATCTAAGATTGGTTCCAAGTCAAGTTATTTTAAGGAAAGTCCAGTTTCTTAAATTAGTGTTACCAATGTGTCCATCTCATGGGTCATCATCACTAATTAGAACTCTTTCCAAAAAATTAATTTGATTTGACCAATATTAGTAACTTGCTATGTTTGGATCAGATTTGGAAATATTCTAAATAAAGCATTCAACCATAGATAGAAAATGCTAAAATTAGAAACTAGTTCTCTCCTCCACATGGCCCAAGCGGAATAGACTTCTTGGACTTCTAAACTTTCCAAAAATTTGGAATTCCTCAAAACACTTTGGGAAACTCCAAAATAACTTTGGTAATCTTCAAACTCTTTGATTAGGAGTCCAGCTTCACTTTCCTTCTTTGTCTCAGACATCGCCAGAATTTACAAATTTAGAAAATTACATAAATTCCTATGTCTCTACGATGAGACTTACATGATAATCTATTAATGGAAATAAAAGGCTCATAGGGAATTTCACCATGCCTTGTCCTAAACCGGGAAACCAAGGAAACCATGATGCCCTTTACAACTTGCCAAAAATAAACATTCAACCATAAAAGAAAGTAAAAGACTTGTGGACCATATGGAGAGAACATGATAAACTGCATGTTAGTATCTCATACTAGCAAAGCAATTCACAAAATCGGGTTACCAAACAACAATGGAATGATAAGATGCCAAAAATTACCACTACTATAATTCATGCGCTACGCAGAGGGGGTCCGGGGGTGTCCCCCGTCGGGGGTCGAGCTGCCCGGTCAGCTCGCGGGGGCCCAGGGGCAGCACCCCCGAAACAAAAATAAAAACTGCGATCTGCTGGGTCAGTGTCTTCGGTCGACCGACCAGAGGGTTCGGTCGACCGACCTCAGTGTCTTCAGTCGACCGACCAGAGGGCTCGGTCGACCGACCTGACGGAAATCTGCAGGTTGGGTTTTTCTATTTCGTATCCAAACATCTCCAGAACTCTTCTGAAGACTCCCAATGACTTCCTACCATCATTCCATCATTGTTAAACCCTTTTGTGACTATCCAAACATGGATTCACTAATTATCCAAGCAAAACCATCAAAACTGATCCGTACATAGCCCTTGATCTATCCTCTTCGCATCTCATGCAAAGATTAGATCAAGCTTACTGATTAGTCATGATTAGAGATGATGTAAGGCTCTGATACCAATTGTTGGAAATAGGGTGGGGCTCTAGGACAGGTTTCAAAAAAATTTGACCCACTTGATGCAAGGATCAACTATCCAGAAGGCTATAAAACCCAATCCAAGATCCAAGTCCTTAATCTCAGCCATCATGATCAGTAAAGCAATCTATCTAGAAGATAGAAACAGCAACTAATAAGCATCCATAATAATCTACAACATGCAAGGAAGTGGATTATACCTTTGGAGCTCGGTTGTGCTCTAATGGAGAAGTTGCGTATTTCTTTGATGATGAAACGCTTTCACTAATCAAATAGGGATCTCCAAGACCTCTTGATCTTCCACGCTATGACCCGTATCAGATTCTCTTTTTTCTTAAGAAGATGGTGGGATCTCCAAGAGAAAACTACTAGGAACTCTAGCGAGGAACTAGAAAGAGAACTAGAAGAGGGAAGAGAGGAAAAACGTGCAACTCTTGCACTCCAAAGGGGCTAGGCGTGAATCCCAATAATGGGACTATGGATGGACGTCCAACACTCCTTTTTCCTTCTCTATTTATAGCTTTTGCAAGCCCCACTTACTAATTTTTTATTAGAAGTCTTACTTGAAAAAATTAGTAACTATCTCTTCTTAATTAAAATAGAAGTCTTACTTCTATTAATTAATTAATAACTTACCATATCAAAATTAGAAGTCTCACTTCAAATATCTTACCATATCATAATTAGAAGTCTCACTTCAAATATGATTAGTAACTTTCTAATTCCTTTCTAATTAAAATAGAAGTCTCACTTCTACTAAAATTAGTAAGTCTACTATTACCACTATTAGAAGTCTTACTTCAAATAGAAATAGTAAGTTTCATTTTAAAGTTCAACTAGAATTAGATACTTTCTAATAATTGGACTAGCGTGGGGACCACTAGGGATTCCTTAGAAAGCTGGCTCCAACTGGGACACGCGACCCCACATCTCATGTGTAATCCGGGCCTACAGTTAATTGCAAATAACTCCACTATATAAATGCAATTGAACTCCATTCTTAGGAATATTACATAGAAGACCCTAAACTTCCATATTACCACAAGTAGACCCCTCTATCAATATCCATGGATCAATTGGATCTGTCTTCCAAACTAGATCCATATCTTATTATCCTTGAGCCCCAATTAATTATAATGATCATAGGTACCTTTCCAATTAACTCTTAATCGGAATGGGTGCGCACTTACCAATGATAAATCGATTAATTGGCACAAGGGGATATTAGAGATTGATTCCATCTTGACCATTGAATGTTCCCACAGCTCTACTACCACGTACCCAAATCACCGAGGTGTTGACCTACAGTTGGCCTCACTCATTGGTGACTCAAAGCAAATGAATAGATAGAAACATGAGTTCATTAATGTCTCGGGATTGAGAGCCTATTGCTAGGGAATTATGAGAGCAGACCTTAAAGTAAAGACAATGTTTATAAGGTGCTTCTCATGGTCCTTCAATACATCCAATGTACCGCACTATGATCCAGAATCTTATATTTTGATGATCGAGACAAATCACACTATCTCATAGTGATCAAAATGCTGCAACCTTGTCAGTATGAGATGTCCAGTCTCATCACTGGTTGTGAAGATATTTAAGTATAAGATTTGTCACACATGTCTCCCATATGTGGATCTCATCCATACACATGTGTTACATCTAATATACTTATAGAATCCGGTTCATCTCATGAACCATCATGTCATTCGTATTGGTTATGTGCAAGTATATAATAAATCACCATTCATCTCATGAAAGGAAAGAATGAATATACTGATAAATAAAGAAATTAATCAATTTATTATATCATCTACCGGATTGAGTCCATAAAACTAACAATCACATCATTTGATCAGCCCATCAGGTAGGGAAGAATAAGGGACCCTAGGGAATTCGGGTATTTTGAATAGAATAGAGAGAAGTGGAAGGAAAACCCGGTTGCCCTGATTTGAAATGTTAATGAAAAACTTAAGGCACCCTATTTTAAAATGTGAAATATTTTTATCCAAATTTGAAAATCGGGAAAAAGTTGAGCCCTATTTTGAAATTTGTCAGATGTTGATTGAATGTGTCGTCAATGAAAAAATATGATAAAGTCACAAGAAATAAATAATAAAGGGGATTTTATTGAAAAAATCCTGAAATATAGCTATATATCCCAAAAGGTCCTCGTAATTTATATATCACTAATGTGGTCATTTCGCCAATTTTTTATATTTTTTTATGAGTGACGATAGCGTCACCATGGGCAACGCATGGGCGACGCTAGCGTCCCTCATCGCACCCCATGTGTCGCTTGTTACACCTTCTTCCTTTCTTTTCTTTTCATTTCTTTCTCTTTTACCTCCTCTTCTTTCTCTTGCAGCATGAGCTAATCGCCACAAACATTGTCTTCTTGCAATCTCCACAAATACCTTTTCAAGAATTTTATTTCACTCCCTTGTTTCACTCCATTGCAAACAAACAAACATGACTGCTGATGGATGAGTTTGCCATTGGATGAACATTGTAGGACAACTTCAAACACCTATGCATTCATTCCATAATTGAAGGCCAGCCCATGTGCTCTTGGCATGAAGTTGAGAAGTGTCACGCCCCGAAACCGGGACCTGCAGCGAACCGATCTCGGGGTGTGAAATTTTGGGATAAAATTGAAACTTTTTGTTATAGTTCCCAAGATCCGCGTGAATAAGGATAATCACATTCCAACACGATCAGAGTATATTTTTCGCGAAGCTAAACATGGTGTTACGACCCGGAATCCGTGGCCATCGGGTTCCGTGTCGCACGCAACCAATATCACAAAGCCATCAATAAACAGACTGGCATAAATCATACATCAGAGCACACTGAGCTGGTAGTAACAAACTATTATTTCCCACATATTCAAGTTACAATTAACAGATGTCTTAATTACAAACCCCAAAGAAAAGGCCAACAAAGCCATACAACAATATATCCGACTAAAAGAAATACTACCCTCAATGTTTGATACGAACTCCGGTGCCAAACTTGACATCTAAATGATATCGACGGGCAACCTCTCACGTCAGACCGGCGGTCCCACCGCCTCCTCTGATCAAACACCTAAAACAAAAAGAGCGGAATCTGGCACCAAACAAATAAGGGTCAGACACGACGGTCTGGCAAGCAAATAAACAAATAATATGAACAAAGGAACATACATAAAACCAGACGAAATCATCGTAAAACCGAATAAAGAGTCTAACCAACGATAACAATAAATCACGATAAAACGATGGAAAGACCGAACATAAATATCAAAACAAATAAATGAACAATATCAGGTGTACGAATATCTCGAAAAGATAAAAGCCTGCATAAAACATTTAATCGTCGGAAATACATTTCAAATCCTGAATAATAGCGACAATGTGATAATGATCGATATCGTAAACATTAACCAAATCGAAGCATAAAAAGTATAACCAACAAGAATCATAAACTAAAGTAATATGCAGATAAAACCTTGGCGACCACAATTAGCTAAATCCTCCTATTACCGAAGTAATAAGAGCAGACAGAGCGTAGCCACTGAACGTGGTACTAAAAATAGGATCAGAACCGTAGCCATACAAATGGGACCGGCAGATCAAAAGTATCAGAACCGTAGCCATACAAATGGGACCGGCAGATAGAACCGTTGCCATGGTCGGTACAGACAGAATCCAAGCTGCAGCTGGCGGACAGATTAAAGATCCCAAGCCGGGTGATCAGCCCGACAAGGTGACCTAAGCCTAGTGGTGCCTTTAGTTTTCAAACTCAAACCGATACAAATCTGACATAATACTAATCCCTTTGGCTCAGGGGCTCACACCACATAGCTCTGGCCCCGTCTTGCCTCGGGGTTTTATTTTCGAAGTCATAGCCTCTTTGGCTCATGGGCTCGCACCACATAGCTCTGGCCCCGTCTTGCCTCGAGGTTTTTATTTTCAAATACTAGCCTTAGCAAAACAATAGTCTCATCGAAACAAAATCCCGAATGTGACGAACATACACCAATCTCTTTTCAAATCGAATCGGAGAAAACATACGAATATCTATGGTAAACCGTTCAAATACGCATCAAGGTGATTTGTATAAAATCATACGGTCAACCCTTTCGAACATGGGAAGACACATGATTTTATAGCAAATCACCGATGCTATTTAAATTAGTTTACCAAAGGATACAAATACAAATACAAATACATTTTCTGACTTGAAATGGAATGGATAGTGGAGAATGACCTAAAGACTTACCAAGGAACCATCTCAATGCACATTTAACCTTTAAACATTGATTGATAGAAAGTGTGTTTGATGCCAATGAAAATCCATAATGTTTAAATGATAAAGTGCGCATTGAGGCACGAAAGGTTCCCGGATAATTTCACATATGTACATTCTCACATCATTCCCATTTCACCAATTTCCAAGCATCACAAGTCAATCCAAACTCTTTAAAATAGGCCCATAGTTGGCCTTAATCCAAGTCCAAATAGTCCTCAATAACAATCCAAAAACCAACCTTAATCAAGCCCACAAAACAAGTTTCAAAACGGTCCAAAACTAATCCTTGAATAGTCCACAAATAAATTCTTAAAAATCAATCCAAAACTAATCTTTGAATGACCTACAAAACAGGTCTTGAAAACAGCCCAAAACCGAACTTGAATTGCCCACAAACATACTTTAAAACAGCCCCAAAACTGAACCTTTAATGGTCCAAGAATCAAGTTTTAAAACAAACCCAACTAACAGGAAACAGGCCCACCAACAAGTTTTAAAACAGCCCATTATCAGGCCCTTAAAATAACCCAACATCAGGTCTGGAAATGGCCCCAAAACCATCTTGAATCAGGCCCATAAGACACCTAGGAAATGGATTCATCCCAATCTTCAATCGGGCCATCAAACAGTCTGAAAGGGACCCTTAACTAGGCCCCAAACCCGAGCCCAGACTGAGCTGGGCTCGCTCGAGCGGACCCAGGTCCGCTCGAGCGGACCCAGACAGAAGCTGGGTCGCTCGAGCGGACCCAGACAGAGCCTGGTCCGCTCGAGCGACCCAGTGGGTCGCTCGAGCGGACTGGGCCTGCCCAGTCCAGCCCGAGTGCAGAATTCTCCCCCTTGTTTTTTTGTTTTCTTCCTCTTTTCTTGCTCATTTCCATTCCTTTTCCTTCCTACAATTTTCCACAATAATTTGGGCCATTTCTTGACCCTCTAAACTCCTCAAATCACAATCCATGATCCTTCCAATTGATCAAACACAACACATTTAAAGATCAAAGTTTTTCCCCCTTTCTTTGAACACACTATTTAACACAAGGGAAAACTAATTTTTCAAAGTGAACAAAGTGAAGACAACCTCCTATACAATGTAAAGCAATAGTATAAGGGAAATAAACATAGTGTTTCTTCATTCATTCAAAACCAATCCATAAACCATGAAAAGGTGAACAAAATAAGGAAAAACCATGAAGCTTAAACAAGAAACACAAAAACTTCATATTAATTGTGAAATTCACTTGCCTTGGTCAAGAGAAGATGCAAAAACACTCCATGAAGGTCCTCTTATGGCCTCAAGCTCCAAAATTACAAAACCCCCAAAATAGCTCAAAAGAAACCCTAGAAAACCAATCATTGCAAATCTCCATGACAACCCATTGCATGAGTGATGAAATCACTCTAAATGAAAAGGAGAACAAAGATCTAAAGTTTGGAAAGCTATTGCAAACCTTGAAAAGCCCAAACGAAGAAGAGAAGCTTGGATGAGGGATTTTCCTTAGCTCAAAATCCTTGAAACTAGGGTCTTTGGGAAGCAAAGAGGAAGGAGAAGAGCCCTAGGAGATCAATCCTCCACAAAACCTCCATGAGATAGGTGGTTCAGAAGAGAGAGAAAGAGTGGAGGGAAGAGAGGGAAAAACCCTCCCCATTCTTGCTGGAACGAAATGAAGGAGAAGAAGAGGGGGTTCCCCTTCTTATAAGATGGGTCTTGTGGGCCCCGATCTTCGCAAGGCTGAAACTCACATTTGCGGGCCCCGAACGAAAACGACGAAGAAGACAAAAACGATCGGCGAAATTTCTACTTTCCGAAAAGTATATTTTCCCCAATTTCTGAAATTTTCGAAATTCATGGACAGATTTAGTGAAAATGTCATTTTTGCCCATTTTCCTCGAAAAACGTGATTTCTGAGTATCAAATCAAAATGATCAAAACATGAAAGTTATTAAACTTCGTAAAATGAGTCGAAATACACCAAATCCAGGATTTTTAGAAATCAAAAGTAATTTCTCATAAAAATACAAATCATATGGACCGGGTCAAACCAAAGTCAACGGTCCACAAAATTTCAAAGACTAAGGAAAAGTCTAGTCAAACTCAAAAACGCGGTCAAACTAAATCAAATCTCACTTAAAAAGTTAAACCACGATTAAAACAATACTAAACAAAAGAACTGGGGTCGGGATCTTACATCCTCCCCCCCTTAGAACCCATTTGGTCCTCCAAATGGCTTAAACCAAATCAAATAAAAAACCCAAAAGACAAACGAAAACACTGACACCCTACTCTGAACCTCGGCAACTGAGACAACCTCTGACCAAACCTGACGTTGAGATGCGCCTGCAAACAACACTCTGATTCGATTAAATGCTTCACACTATTCCACATATCTGCCCGAAAACAAACTTCTCTGACTAAACTGGTGTCCAACACTCCTAGCATCCTTGGTGTCATCTGTCATTCCTGCGCTGGATCAATTCTTTTACTTATCTCATCATTCACTGTCAGTCCAAGAAACTGTAAGTTCTGCCTCTTTCTATCACTTTGGAATTTTGTGCCTTAAGTCCTACAAAGCTGCCCACGGTACTCCTGACGCTTGTACGAAGATGTGATCGTAGACATGCTTTCACTGAAAAAATCTTCATCCCGAAAATTCTGGAATTCCGTATTCCTACTTATACTGTACCATTCAGACTCTGGCTTCTCAGAATACCGTCAATCCTTCTTCATTCTGAAACCACAACTCCAAATTTCCAATCTTTCTATGCTGTACTCTGAATTCTTGCCCAGATCTGATTCTATCTACTTGCTGCTCTTGATCTCTTACCTGATACCTCTCATACATCTTACTTTGTCTCCAACTGAACCAGTATACGTTCTGACATCCATCAATCCTTCAATTCACACACTACCAAACTCCAGCCAAAAACTATTACAACTCATTCCATTCAATGCAAAACAAATCTTACAATTTGAAACATATTGACTAAAATAATTACTTAGCTAAATTTTATCATTTTAAAACATAGTAAAAATTGAACTTCCAAATCATCAAATAAAGCTTAATAAATAAAGTTTATCAAAGTTTGAACATGAAACAACATTATTCGTTTTGAAATTCATATTTTCATAACCCAACAAATCATTGAAACACTCGACAATTTCAAATTAGGATTTCAAAAATAAATCAAATTCATGTAATATGACCATACATTAAATTTTATTGAAATCCATTTCCAACCAAACATATACAAGATTTTGAAATCGTCAAGGTTTTGAAATGTAAGTGTCAACATTTAAGAGAATTAAAACAAGAGCAAAATTCTAAGGTCATTGTAAGATAATATCTTATGAAGATTAAACAAAAATTCGAAACACAAATCCTTATGAAAACAAAATCATGTGACTTATGAAAAGAGTATAATGACATAGTTTATTTCAAAATAAGCTTTAAAGAAGAAACATAAATCCATTGTTTGGACACTACATGGATAAATCATAGACATTAAGGAAAACATAACAAGATGAAAATATCATGAAAATCATTTTAAATAAGAAATGGACATCCAAATTACTGAGGTACTCCCTTGCATCTGCACGTTGTCTAATCCAATACCTTAAAAGTCGGTGAAATCCACAAGGTTTCCTTTGCTGCCAAAAATTTTCCTGACCACAACGAACCATTCACTCATTATTATCTCTGAAAAACTACACTGGCTAGGCTGCAAGTCCTGAAAATTCTCAGCCAAATCCACGACAAGGCTCGTTGAATCCGGGAAATCCTTGAATTTCTAGCACTAGCTTCCAACCTTACTAACTAAGGTCACTTCTCCCTTCATAAAAATTGCCAACTAATGTGTCTCCTGCAGTCCTTCATCTTGGAAAGATGGTCTGAGTTCCCCCAAAATCCCGCATTTACTCACCTTGGTACGCTGCATGACGATCCTTAATTAGCTGAAAGGGGGTCTTCGAATAATGCTCAAGTCCTACTTTGGCTGGCAAATGCACATGTCTTCTCTCATTAACCACAATGAAGATGCCGAAGGCTGAAAGTCTGCTGATGTTCTCCGAAAACAACTTACTAAGTCCACGAGGTTCTCAGTCTCCGACACAAACACAGATAAAAGATACCGAACAAGAGCATGGAGACTTTAAATTCTCCACCACTAAGGAGGAAATTTGGTCATCCAAATCTCCTAACAACAGAACTAAAAGACAAGACAAGAAAAATCTCCCGAACTGAAAGAAAAGCCGACTCAAATCCAAAGAAACAAAGACACGAGAAAACAAATCGACACAATCTAACGAATCCTCACCACACGTCTTAATGTCTCTAGAGTGTTTTATTTCCTAGAAACTAACTAGCTCTGATACCAAACCTGTCACGCCCCGAAACCGGGACCTGCAGCGAACCGATCTCGGGGTGCGAAATTTTGGGATAAAATTGAAACTTTTTTTTTATAGTTCCCAAGATCCGCGTGAATAAGGATAATCACATTCCAACACGATCAGAGTATATTTTTCGCGGAAGCTAAACATGGTGTTACGACCCGGAATCCGTGGCCATCGGGTTCCGTGTCGCACGCAACCAATATCACAAAGCCATCAATAAACAGACTGGCATAAATCATACATCAGAGCACACTGAGCTGGTAGTAACAAACTATTATTTCCCACATATTCAAGTTACAATTAACAGATGTCTTAATTACAAACCCCAAAGAAAAGGCCAACAAAGCCATACAACAATATATCCGACTAAAAGAAATACTACCCTCAATGTTTGATACGAACTCCGGTGCCAAACTTGACATCTAAATGATATCAACGGGCAGCCTCTCACGTCAGACCGGCGGTCCCACCGCCTCCTCTGATCAAACACCTAAAACAAAAAGAGCGGAATCTGGCACCAAACAAATAAGGGTCAGACACGACGGTCTGGCAAGCAAATAAACAAATAATATGAACAAAAGGAACATACATAAAACCAGACGAAATCATCGTAAAACCGAATAAAGAGTCTAACCAACGATAACAATAAATCACGATAAAACGATGGAAAGACCGAACATAAATATCACAACAAATAAACGAACAATATCAGATGTACGAATATCTTGAAAAGATAAAAGCCTGCATAAAACATTTAATCGTCGGAAATACATTTCAAATCCTGAATAATAGCGACAATATGATAATGATCGATATCGTAAACATTAACCAAATCGAAGCATAAAAAGTATAACCAACAAAAATCATAAACTAAAGTAATGTGCAGATAAAACCTTGGCGACCACAAATAGCTAAATCCTCCTATTACCGAAGTAATAAGAGCAGACAGAGCGTAGCCACTGAACGTGGTACTAAAAATAGGATCAGAACCGTAGCCATACAAATGGGACCGGCAGATCAAAAGTATCATAACCATAGCCATACAAATGGGACCGGCAGATAGAACCGTTGCCATGGTCGGTACAGACAGAATCCAAGCTGCAGCTGGCGGACAGATTAAAGATCCCAAGCCGGGTGATCAGCCCGACAAGGTGACCTAAGCCTAGTGGTGCCTTTAGTTTTCAAACTCAAACCGATACAAATCTGACATAATACTAATCCCTTTGGCTCAGGGGCTCACACCACATAGCTCTGGCCCCGTCTTGCCTCGGGGTTTTATTTTCGAAGTCATAGCCTCTTTGGCTCATGGGCTCGCACCACATAGCTCTGGCCCCGTCTTGCCTCGAGGTTTTTATTTTCAAATACTAGCCTTAGCAAAACAATAGTCTCGTCGAAACAAAATCCCGAATGTGACGAACATACACCAATCTCTTTTCAAATCGAATCGGAGAAAACATACGAATATCTATGGTAAACCGTTCAAATACGCATCAAGGTGATTTGTATAAAATCATACGGTCAACCCTTTCGAACATGGGAAGACACATGATTTTATAGCAAATCACCGATGCTATTTAAATTAGTTTACCAAAGGATACAAATACAAATACAAATACATTTTCTGACTTGAAATGGAATGGATAGTGGAGAATGACCTAAAGACTTACCAAGGAACCATCTCAATGCACATTTAACCTTTAAACATTGATTGATAGAAAGTGTGTTTGATGCCAATGAAAATCCATAATGTTTAAATGATAAAGTGCGCATTGAGGCACGAAAGGTTCCCGGATAATTTCACATATGTACATTCTCACATCATTCCCATTTCACCAATTTCCAAGCATCACAAGTCAATCCAAACTCTTTAAAATAGGCCCATAGTTGGCCTTAATCCAAGTCCAAATAGTCCTCAATAACAATCCAAAAACCAACCTTAATCAAGCCCACAAAACAAGTTTCAAAACGGTCCAAAACTAATCCTTGAATAGTCCACAAATAAATTCTTAAAAATCAATCCAAAACTAATCTTTGAATGACCTACAAAACAGGTCTTGAAAACAGCCCAAAACCGAACTTGAATTGCCCACAAACATACTTTAAAACAGCCCCAAAACTGAACCTTTAATGGTCCAAGAATCAAGTTTTAAAACAAACCCAACTAACAGGAAACAGGCCCACCAACAAGTTTTAAAACAGCCCACTATCAGGCCCTTAAAATAACCCAACATCAGGTCTGGAAATGGCCCCAAAACCATCTTGAATCAGGCCCATAAGACACCTAGGAAATGGATTCATCCCAATCTTCAATCGGGCCATCAAACAGTCTGAAAGGGACCCTTAACTAGGCCCAAACCCGAGCCCAGACTGAGCTGGGCTCGCTCGAGCGGACCCAGGTCCACTCGAGCGGACCCAGACAGAAGCTGGGTCGCTCGAGCGGACCCAGACAGAGCCTGGTCCGCTCGAGCGACCCAGTGGATCGCTCGAGCGGACTGGGCCTGCCCAGTCCAGCCCGAGTGCAGAATTCTCCCCCTTTTTTTTTGTTTTCTTCCTCTTTTCTTGCTCATTTCCATTCCTTTTCCTTCCTACAATTTTCCACAATAATTTGGGCCATTTCTTGACCCTCTAAACTCCTCAAATCACAATCCATGATCCTTCCAATTGATCAAACACAACACATTTAAAGATCAAAGTTTTTCCCCCTTTCTTTGAACACACTATTTAACACAAGGGAAAACTAATTTTTCAAAGTGAACAAAGTGAAGACAACCTCCTATACAATGTAAAGCAATAGTATAAGGGAAATAAACATAGTGTTTCTTCATTCATTCAAAACCAATCCATAAACCATGAAAAGGTGAACAAAATAAGGAAAAACCATGAAGCTTAAACAAGAAACACAAAAACATCATATTAATTGTGAAATTCACTTGCCTTGGTCAAGAGAAGATGCAAAAAACACTCCATGAAGGTCCTCTTATGGCCTCAAGCTCCAAAATTACAAAACCCCCAAAATAGCTCAAAGAAACCCTAGAAAACCAATCATTGCAAATCTCCATGACAACCCATTGCATGAGTGATGAAATCACTCTAAATGAAAAGGAGAACAAAGATCTAAAGTTTGGAAAGCTATTGCAAACCTTGAAAAGCCCAAACGAAGAAGAGAAGCTTGGATGAGGGATTTTCCTTAGCTCAAAATCCTTGAAACTAGGGTCTTTGGGAAGCAAAGAGGAAGGAGAAGAGCCCTAGGAGATCAATCCTCCACAAAACCTCCATGAGATAGGTGGTTCAGAAGAGAGAGAAAGAGTGGAGGGAAGAGAGGGAAAAACCCTCCCCATTCTTGCTGGAACGAAATGAAGGAGAAGAAGAGGGGGTTCCCCTTCTTATAAGATGGGTCTTGTGGGCCCCGATCTTCGCAAGGCTGAAACTCACATTTGCGGGCCCCGAACGAAAACGATGAAGAAGACAAAAACGATCGGCGAAATTTCTACTTTCCGAAAAGTATATTTTCCCCAATTTCTGAAATTTTCGAAATTCATGGACAGATTTAGTGAAAATGTCATTTTTGCCCATTTTCCTCGAAAAACGTGATTTTTGAGTATCAAATCAAAATGATCAAAACATGAAAGTTGTTAAACTTCGTAAAATGAGTCGAAATACACCAAATCCAGGATTTTTAGAAATCAAAAGTAATTTCTCATAAAATACAAATCATATGGACCGGGTCAAACCAAAGTCAACGGTCTACAAAATTTCAAAGACTAAGGAAAAGTCTAGTCAAACTCAAAAATGCGGTCAAACTAAATCAAATCTCACTTAAAAAGTTAAACCACGATTAAAATAATACTAAACAAAAGAACTGGGGTCGGGATCTTACAAGAAGCAGGAAGGGAACTTTCGAATATGGGAAAGTCAAAAAGGTCCCCAACTCTGTAAAGCATATGAAAGAGCGTGCAGTTAAAGGATCCTGGATTTCAGCAATCCTCTACAAACCGATCCACTGCGTTATTCGCCATTAACGTCCAACCTATTGGCCTGCGTCAGATTGGGGACGTTTGTGAGTTTCATTTGTTCAAAAAGATTAGTGGCTTCATTTGTGAGTTTGTGAGTTTCATTTGTACAAAATGAGTTCATGTTAACTTCTCTATGTAGACATGAATCCATCTCCCTTGATCCAAAGCTACTAGATTAGCTCATGCTGCAAGAGAAAGAAAGAAAGGAAAGGAAAGTGGAGGAGGATGAAGAGAAAGAAAGGAAAAGAAAAGAATGGAAGAAGGTATGACGAGCGACGCATGGGGTGCGATGGGCGACGCATGGTGATGCTATCGTCACCCATAAAAAAGTATAAAAAAATATAAAAAACTGGAGAAAAGACCTCATTAGTGATATACAAATTGCGAGGATCTTTCGGGATATATAGCAATATTTTGGGATTTTTTCAGAAAAATCCCCAATAATAAAAGTCAAAGATAGGGAAAAAAATTAGAGTAACTCAGAATTATTTTTTTATGGCGAGGGTGATCGATGGCTATCTATCATTCCTTTCTCCTTAATTCATTTTTCACTGATAACGTGGCTTTCCTATTTTTTTTCTGAAATACTTTTTTTTTGGCATTAAAAGAATTGTAATACGAAGAGGCATTCACAACAATTATTGAAAAAGGTCCCATTTTTTTCCTCTTAGAAAATGATTGCATTTATTTTGGTGAAAAAAAGATTCAATAAACATGTTCTAAAGGACTATTTATCCATATGGGAATTGCATACATCAGAATTCACCATGAAAAGTCTCCCACATGAGAGGCTGATGGATGTAAAGTGGACCTTACTTTAATGGGTTTTGAATTACTAGTGTGATCGTTAGGTATTCAATTAAATCATGTCCCTCTCATCTAGTTTAATATTAAGAAAAGGTTATTTCATTGTCATTTTGGGATATTCACCCTTCCATCTTAATTTTTTACCAATACTGGAAATAACATTTTTATAATGAATAAATTTCTTAAGATTCCTTGGAATCTCATTTTTCAATATTTTAATAGTATTCTTATTGATGTTTCTTTTTAATTATCTGAAATTAATTAATGCCTTGAGAAGATGTCCATTTGATTGGAGTATAGAGGAATGATCCGTGTAAACAAGTTCGCTTGAAATACATGGGCCACGTTTCATTGATCACAACCCCTATGAAAATGGCTTCCAAATACTTAACATCAGTCAATTATTTGACCTACTAAAATATTGGTCAGTGTCAAACCCATGATTTTGACATCTGAGTATCAAAATACGCAAATATGCAACAAACTCAAGTGAGCTCGAGTTAGATCCATGCATATGCAGCGATCTTTCTAAGATTTGAACTATTAACATGATGGTTTAGCCCAAATCTATCCAATTGGATCAATGCTCCACTTTCATTGAAGCATTAATCACTATTAGATTGAAAAAAAGATGTGATTGAACTAATTATAAGTAACCTTTTGTATTAAATCCTGACTTTTGTCATGCATAATTGATTCATCCCTCACCAGGTAAAATCTTGCTTCGAACCATGAAAATCAGGATGGAATGCAGAAGAGGTTTTAAAAGAGGGTCCCAGTTTAGCCATGTTTGAAAGGTGATTCAAATTCATCATCCAAGCATGCTTATAATTAAGCCGGCAACTACAACTCTTTGGGAAACTGTGTGGGGATATTTTCAAGACGCCGAGATTACATTAGCTTCGGTAATAATACCAGCTAAACATATCTCGGTCTCGGCCACGCACACCACAGCAACAGTGCCAGAGCGCCAACCGAGATCAAGGTCATTCCCGACCTCAGTCATTCTTGACCTCGGCATTGTATCTTGGCCTCGGTCACGCATCTCGGCAATAGTGCCAGAATGCTAGCCGAGACAGATACTGGCAGCAATGTTTCTATGGATGCTCAACCACATCACAGGACGTGTGATAAGACAAGGACATGCGCAAGTGAGGCTGAGAAGACATCCTTGCCACCCATGATCCTTGACAAAACGGCATCCAGCGGCAATGTCCACATCAAGGTAAGACCCCAGATAAAGTCCGATGGGACCCTGCCAAGAAGTCAACAGGGTATGGCCCGATAGGACTGTCATTTAATGAAAGGTGGGCTGATGGGACTATGCCTCTCAAGTACCATATCAAATCATGGGGCCCACCATCCAAAGCCAACATTCTTCTCCAATAAATAGAGAAGCTCACTCCATAACAGGTACACACGATATATGCATATATAACACCTCTTGCTTCCATACTTTATCTTTCTTCTTCTCCATCCTTTGCTTAGTTACAAAACTAACTTAGGCATTAGAGAGCCTTGCGCTGACTGCAACCAGGGTCTTTGACTGTCTTCCTCTTCTCCCCTTTCAGGTTTCAGGCATCCCATCTTCATCAAGGAGCATTAAGCTCACCCTAATCCATCATTCCAAGTCCATAAATTTTTATGCACTTACAATTGGCGCCGTCTGTGGGACATATTAAATCAAACTCCCAAACATCATGCCTCCAAAAACCAAAAAAGGCGGAGAATCTTCAAAAACCTTACCACCATTGTTGTCGGAACTGTTATTGCCGGAGCAACCACTTGTTCCTCGCCATAAAAGATTTGGGCCAAAGTCTGGTGTAGTGACCATTGGACCACTTCAGTCTCAGCCGGGTTCATCTTCAAAATGGGTGACAGCATCCGCCCAACAAAATGACCCTCGGCTGAAACTTCCCCAGCAGGATGGTCCTCTTTAGGAGCGTCCCCGAAAGGATAAATCTCCAATAGTGGTCGGATTGCATCAATCCTATCACCAAACCAATGGCGACGATGATGGCAATCCTTTCCTTGTGGATATCAGGGACCAAAACCTTTTTATCCAGGAACAGGATGAGCTTATCCAACAACTCAAGCTGCAGCTCCAAAAGAAAACAAAGGCCACGACTCCACCCTTAAAAGCAAACGAGCTTATTCGGCTAAGTAGGATTTAAGGCAAATCTTGAATAACAAGAGGCGTGACCGAGCTCACGATGAGGGCTCGAGTAATAGCCATTCGAAAAGGAGGTCGGAACTCACACCAGAAGACAATGATGACTTGAGGGAGTGGCTCGACAAACATGTCAAACAAACGGTCCAGCGCAACATGGAGGTGATCGGTTTCGCCCGAGACCGGTTAAATGCTTACGGCTCTGAGTATCTCGGTGCATCTCCTTTTTCTAGGGAGATAAGTGTTAGTTTTATGGACTCAATCCAGTAGATGATATAATAAATTGATTAATTTCTTTATTTATCAGTATATTCATGCTTTCCTTTCATGAGATGAATGGTGATTTATTATATATTTGCACATAACCAATACGAATGACATGATGGTTCATGAGATGAACCGGGGTCCACAAGTATATTAGATGTAACACATGTGTATGGATGAGATCCACATACGGGAGACATGTGTGGCAAATCTTATACTTAAATATTATCACAACCAGTGATGAGACTGGACATCTCATACTGATAAGGTTGCAGTACTTTGATCACTATGAGATAGTGTGATTTGTCTCAATCATCAGAATGGAAGATTCTGGATCATAGTGCTGGTACATTTGATGTATTGAAGGACCATGAGAAGTACCTTATAAACACTGTCTTTATTTTAAGGTTTGCTCTCATAATTTCCTAGCAATAGGCTCTCAATCCTGAGACATTAATGAACTCAAGTTTATATCTATTCATTTGCTTTGAGTCACCAATGAGTGAGGGCAACTGTAGGTCAACACCTCGGTGATTTGGGTAAATGGTAGTAGAGCTGTGGGAACATTCAATAGTCAAGAAGGAATCTATCTCTAATATCCCCTTCTGCCAATTAATGGATTTATCATTGGTAAGTGCGCACCCATTCTGATTAAGAGTTAATTGGAAAGGTACCTATGATCATTATAATTAATTGGGGCTCAAGGATAATAAGATATGGATCTATTTTGGAAGACAGGTCCAATTGATCCATGGATATTGATAGAGGGGTCTACTTGTGATAATGTGGAAGTTTAGGGTCTTCTATGTAATATTCCTAAGACTGGAGTTCAATTGCATTTATATAGTGGAGTTATTTGCAATTAACTGTGGGCCCGGATTACACATGAGATGTGGGGTCGCGAGTCCCAGTTGGAGCCAGCTTTCTAAGGAATCCCTAGTGGTCCCCACGCTAGCCCAATTATTAGAAAGTATCTAATTCTAGTAGAACTCTAAAAGGAAAGTTACTATTTCTATTTGAAGTGAGACTTCTAATAGCGGTAATAGTAGACTTACTAATTTTAGTAGAAGTGAGACTTCTATTTTAATTAGAAAGGAATTAGAAAGATACTAATCATATTTGAAGTGAGACTTCTAATTATGATATAGTAAGTTACTAATTATTGTGGAAGTAAGACTTCTATTTTAACTAGCAATAGAAGAGAGTTGCTAATTGTTAGAGAAGTGAGACTTCTATTTCAATTAGAAAGAGGAGGTGACTTAATAGCTTTTAAGCTATAAATAGAGGATTGCAAGGCTTGGACGTCCCATGCATAAATCCACCTAGGGATTCACGCCCAAGTCCCCTAGAGCAAGTGTTGCTCGAGTTTTTCCTCTCTCTCCCTCTTCTAGTTCTCTTTCTAGTTCCTCCCTAGAGTTCCTAGTAGTTTTCTCTTGGAGATCCCACCATCTTCTTGAGAAAAAGGAGAATCTGATACGGGTCATAGCGTGGAAGATCAAGAGGTCTTGGAGATCCCTATTTGATTAGTGAAAGCGTTTCATTATCAAAGAAAGACGCAACTTCTCCATTAGAGCACAACAGAGCTCCAAAGGTATAATCCACTTGCTTGCATGTTGTAGATTATTATGGATGCTTGTTAGTTGCTGTTTCTATCTTCTAGATAGATTGTATTTACTGATCATGATGGCAGAGATTGAGGACATGGATCTTGGATTGGGTTTTATAGCCTTCTGGATAGTTGATCCCTGTGTCAAGTGGGTCAAAAGTTTTGAAACCTATCCTAGAGGCCCACCCTATTTCCAACAATTGGTATCAGAGCCTTACCTCATCTCTTATCATGTTAGATCAGTAAGCTTGATCTAATCTTTACATGAGATGCGAAGAGGATAGATCAAGGGCTATGTACGGATAAGTTTTGATGGTTTTGCTTGGATAATTAGTAAGTCCATGTTTGGATAGTCACAAAAGGGTCTAACAATGATGGAATGATGGTAGGAAGCCATTGGGAATCTTCAGAAGAGTTTTGGAGATGGTTGGACACGAAATAGAAAAACCCAACTTGCAGATTTCCGTCAGGCAGGTCGACCGAGCCCTCTGGTCGGTCGACCGAAGACACTGAGGCCGGTCGACCGAACCCTCTAGTAGGTCGACCGAACAGACTGACATATGAGATCTCAGTTTTTATTTTTGTTTCGGGGGCGCTGCCCCCTGGGCCCCCGCGAGCTGACCGGGCAGCTCGACCCCCGCCGGGGGACACCCCCGGACCCCCTCTGCGTAGGGGGCATGAATCATAGTAGTGGCAATATTTGGCATCCTGTCTTTCCATTATTGTTTGGTAACCCGGCTTTGTGAGTTGCTTTGCTAGTATGAGATACTAACATGCAGGTTATCATGTTCTCTCCATATGGCCCACAAGTCTTTTTTACTTTCTTTTATGGTTGAATGTTTATTTTTGGCAAGTTGTAAAGGGCATCATGGTTTCCTTGTTTTCCCGGTTTAGGGCAAGGCATGGTGAAATTCCCTATGAGCCTTTTTATTTCCATTAATAGATTATCATGTAAGTCTCATCGTAGAGACATAGGAATTAATATAATTTCTAAATTTGTAAATTTTGGCGATGTCTGAGACGAAGAAGGAAAGTGAAGCTAGACTCCTAATCAAAGAGTTTGAAGATTACCAAAGGTGTTTTGGAGTTTCCCAAAGAGTTTAAGGAATTCCAAATTTTTGGAAAGTCTAGAAGTCCAAGAAGTCTATTCCGCTTGGGCCATGTGGAGGAGAGGACTAGTTTCTAATTTTAGCGTTTTCTATTTATAGTTGAATGCTTTATTTAGAATGTTTCCAAATCTGATCCAAACATAGCAAGTTAATAATATTGGTCAAATCAAATTAATTTTTGGAAAGAGTTCTAATTAGTGTTGATGTCCCATGAGATGGACACATTGGTAACACTAATTTATGAAACTGGACTTTCCTTAAAATAACTTGACTTGGAACCAATCTTAGATCATATCATGAGATGATTTGATGATTCATATATTTATATATGTGGGCCCTAATACCTTAAAAGGAAATCCTCAATTCAAAATATTAAGTGGGAGCGGGGCATTTAAATTGAGAAATCCCCATGGTTTTCCACCATAGGTCCATTGTAAGGAAAGTATTAGCCTCGCGCCACCAAGAGTGTGGCCGTTCCTTCGGAGGGCTCTTACTTGTCTGGTTACTAGATATGGATCTCCTATGGATAGTATTGGTGAGACGGGGTGGGGGCTCACTCCCCTAGGAGGAGCTGCTCACAACGGTTGTCATGCAATGCTAGTTGGTGGGTCACACTTAACTAAAATAATGATGTAGTATCCCCTAGGATTTGCCTCATGTATTTTAGAAACCAAAGCAAATCGGGAGTCATACATTATATGGTATGAGATACCTAGATGATAATGAATGATGGGGATCATGGATAGTTAGTCTTAATTCTAATTTTGACGAACTTTGATCCGCACCAATCCAAGGACATTTGCACTCCCCTAGGAGGCATGCCCTAAGGGATTGGGATTCCGATGTATTCTGAATTCAGTGCTTATGAGGATTCCCATATGAATTTGGTAGAATACTAAACCCTAATGTCATTTATATTCTTTCATTGAATGTATGGTTATGTGCTTTAATTTATCAGCATGAATTCGAATACTTTCAATCCACTTGAGACCATCCTCAACCAGAACAAGTTGATGGGATCCAACTATGTAGACTGGAAAAGGAACCTGGATATTATCTTGACATCTTCAAGTTGCAAATATGTCCTTCTAATACCCTCCCTTCCTGAGCCTGAGCCTGATGCACCACAGATTGTGAAAAACTTTTACACCAAGTGGACCAAAGACAATGAGAAGGCCAGATGTTTTATTCAGGCATCCATGTCTACTGTTTTGCAAGAACAACATCAATCCTATAAGTCAGCATACGATATTATATCGAACTTAAAGGAGATGTTTGCAGACCAGGTCAGGCCTGCTAGGCAGGCTGCTGTAAAAGTGCTGATGGAGACAAAGATGGCTGAGGGAACCCCAGTACAAAAACATTTGTTACAAATGAAGTTGGCATTGAATGAGTTAGATGTACTGGGGACTACGTTTGATACAGAAACGCAGATCCACATGATCATTCAATCACTACCAGACTCATTCAAACATTTCGAGATCAATTATAGTAAATTGGAAATGACCATAGCTGAGCTGTCTCGGCAGCTGGTAGTATTTGAGGAAATCATGAAGAAAAGACCAACTGCCCTCATGACAGAAAAGTCATTTGCTAAGTCGAAACCGAAAGGCAAAGACCGGGATAGCAAGAAGAAATCAGTCATCAAAGGTCCTAAGGTGGAGTATGGTTCCACTAGTGGTGTGGCCAAGGTCAAGGGTACGGGAGCAAAGGGAAAGTGTTTCCACTGTGGTATGACAGGACATTGGAAGAGGAATTGTCCACGATTTCTGTCAAAGGAAAAGACCTCAGGTATGATTGAGTCACTTGTTTCTGAAGTTGGTTTTGCAACTAGTACTTCAGAATCCCGGTATGTAGACTTCGGTGCAACTAATTACATCAGTAATATGTTGTAGGAGTTACAGGTAACCAGGAGGATTAATGACGGAGAAATCATTGTTAACCTGGGATCGGAAGCCAAGGCAGAAGCAGTGTCAGAAGGAGTAGTAACTTAGTTATTTTCAGATATTAAGTTGATTTTGTCAGATACATTATATGTACCGTTTTAAGACGGAATTTTAATTTCTAGTATGATGAATAAGAGTTATTCAGTTACTTTTGGTAATTAAATCGTCTTAAAGAGGAGCGGTACTCTTATATATTCTGACAAGGTAATCAATGGCTTTTATTTGTTTACTCCCACAATGTATGAGATACATGACACTGATGTTAATGATAGACCATCATTAAAGAGGTAGTCACCTTCATCTAATCCAACAAACTTTGGCACCTAAGAGGCTAGGTCATATAAACCTAAACAGGATTGACAGGCTAGTGAAAGATGGTATCTTGCCTTCATTTGTGGTAGAATCAATGCCTGTTTGCAAATCCTGTTTGGAAAGCAAAATGACCAATAGACCCTTATTCATCTAAGAGAAGTATGGCCAAAGATTTATTGGAGTTAGTGTTTACTGATGTGTATGGACCCATAATATTAGAACGAGAGATTGATATGGGTATTTCATCACTTTCACTGATGATTACTCGAGATATGAATACATATACCTTATGCACCGCAAGTTCGAGATTTTTTGAATAGTTCAAAGAGTTTTCAAGCGGAAGCGGAAAAGCAATTAGGTAAAAGTATAAATACTCATCGATAAGATCGATAAGGCGAATATCTCTCTACTAATTTTATGGGATACTTATCAGATTTTGGGATTTGATCCCAGTAGTCTGCTCCTGGTTTGCCTCAACAAAATGGAGTAGCAGAAAGAAGGAACAAGACTCTTTAAACTATGATCAAGTCTATGATTGAATTTCTATGGATTACCTATATTTTGGGATATGGAAACCGAAATATATATACTAAACCTCATTCCATCTAAGTCTATACTTGAGACTCCCAGGGAGTTATGGACAAGGCGAAAGCCTAGTCTACGACTTTTTCAGGGTTGTCCAGCACACGTGCTGAAGGATAAGACGGATTAGTTGGAATCGAAGTTGGAAGTATATATGTTTATATTCTATCCCGAAAAGGAACTAAAGGTTGGTTGCTCTATAATCCCAGAGAGCAAAAAGTGCTTCACAGCACCAATGCGGTTTTCTGGAGGGAGATTATAAGATTAACTGGAAATCTTTAGAAATGGTTATCTTGGAAGAAATTTAAGAAAGAACAATTCCAAATCCAAGAATAACCAAACTTTAAGAAAATCCGCCCATACTTGACCCAGTAGTTACACCAGTGCCTTGTCGTAGTGGGAGTATTGTCAGGACCCTTGACAAGTTCTCGGTCTAAGGAAAGTCTTACAAGGCAATCCCGGTGTAACCGGAACAAGATCCCTATAACTATGATAAAGCAGTTAATGACATAGTTTTGGGACGTTGGTGAGATGCTATGAAAGCTGAGGTGGAGTCTTTATACTCTAATCAGGTCTGGATACTTGTGGACTTGCCTGCCAATAGCAAACCTATTGGGTGCAAGTGAGTCTACAAAAGAAAATGAGAGCCAGATGGAAGAGTTCCATCCGGATACTCTTATCCATTGCGGTTCATCTCGGTGACGAGATTTGGCAAATGGATATCAAGACAGCGTCTCACGACGGGAATCTTGAGGAAAACATCTATATGATGTAACCAGATGGTTCTATAGCTAATAACCAAGTGCGAAGAGTTTGCAGGCTGCATAAGTCCATTTATGGATTCATGCAGATATCCCGAAATAGGAACATCCGTATTGACTAAGGAAATCAAGTCACTTGATTTTTATCAGAATCCGGATAAGTCATGTGTAAATGAAAAGTCAAGAACGCAGGGTAGTTTTTTCTGATATAATATGTCGACGACATCCTTCTTCTATGGAGTGATATAGGGATATCGTCAACAGTAAAAGTTTTGGTTGGCTAAGACTTTTGATAATAAAGGACTTTGGAAAAGCCAGGTACATCCTAGGAATCAATTTCCATTGAGACCGGAAAAATAGGATGTTAGGCTTATCCCAATGATGTGTACATAGATAAGGTTCTGGTATGGTAGGCTATGCTTTGTACTAGACCGGACATCTGTCACGCAATACGCCTAGTCAGCAGATATAAGTCTAGCCCAGGTTTTTATCATTGACTATTGTAAGATGTGTTCTCGAATACTTGAGAAGGACTAGAGATCACATGTTGAGTTATAGCAGTGATGAGTTGATTCCAGTCGGTTACATAGATACTGACTTCTAGTCAGATCAGGGTTCCAGGAAATCAACTTCTGGGTATGTGCTTATGTTTTAGCAGCTTGAGAAGTAGCTAAGGTAGCAGATTGACTCAAAAGATTCCTTATGGAACTTGGAGTGATATTTTTGGCATGACAGCCGATCACAGTTTACTGTGATGACAGCAGGGCAATCACTAAGTCCAAATAACCCAAGAGCCAAAAAGCATGTACAGAGGAAGTTATACATGGTCAGACAGATTGTGCAGAGAGGTGATGTACGATCACCAAGATAGCCTCTGTAGACAATCTAGTAGATCCATTTACTAAGCCTTTGACTACCAAAGTCTTTGAGCTATATGTAAAAGGGATGTGCATGAGATGCAACTCTAACTGGCATTGAGCCCAAGTGGGAGATTGTTAGTTTTATGGACTCAATCCAATAGATGATATAATAAATCGATTAATTTCTTTATTTATCAGTATATTCATGCTTTCTTTTCATGAGATGAATGGTGATTTATTATATATTTGCACATAACCAATACGAATGACATGATGGTTCATGAGATGAACCGGGGTCCACAAGTATATTAGATGTAACACATGTGTATGGATGAGATCCACATACGGGAGACATGTGTAGCAAATCTTATACTTAAATATTATCACAACCGGTGATGAGACTGGACATCTCATACTGATAAGGTTGCAGTACTTTGATCACTATGAGATAGTGTGATTTGTCTCAATCATCAGAATGGAAGATTCTAGATCATAGTGCTAGTACATTTGACGTATTGAAGGACCATGAGAAGTACCTTATAAACACTTTCTTTATTTTAAGGTTTGCTCTCATAATTCCCTAGCAATAGGCTCTCAATCCTGAGACATTAATGAACTCAAGTTTCTATCTATTCATTTGCTTTGAGTCACCAATGAGTGAGGCCAACTGTAGGTCAACACCTCGGTGATTTGGGTAAATGGTAGTAGAGCTGTGGGAACATTCAATAGTCAAGAAGGAATCTATCTCTAATATCCCCTTCTGCCAATTAATGGATTTATCATTGGTAAGTGCGCACCCATTCCGATTAAGAGTTAATTGGAAAGGTACCTATGATCATTATAATTAATTGGGGCTCAAGGATAATAAGATATGGATCTATTTTGGAAGACAGGTCCAATTGATCCATGGATATTGATAGAGGGGTCTACTTGTGATAATGTGGAAGTTTAGGGTCTTCTATGTAATATTCCTAAGACTGGAGTTCAATTGCATTTATATAGTGGAGTTATTTGCAATTAACTGTGGGCCCGGATTACACATGAGATGTGGGGTCGCGAGTCCCAGTTGGAGCCAGCTTTCTAAGGAATCCCTAGTGGTCCCCACGCTAGCCCAATTATTAGAAAGTATCTAATTCTAGTAGAACTCTAAAAGGAAAGTTACTATTTCTATTTGAAGTGAGACTTCTAATAGCGGTAATAGTAGACTTACTAATTTTAGTAGAAGTGAGACTTCTATTTTAATTAGAAAGGAATTAGAAAGATACTAATCATATTTGAAGTGAGACTTCTAATTATGATATAGTAAGTTACTAATTATTGTGGAAGTAAGACTTCTATTTTAACTAGCAATAGAAGAGAGTTGCTAATTGTTAGAGAAGTGAGACTTCTATTTCAATTAGAAAGAGGAGGTGACTTAATAGCTTTTAAGCTATAAATAGAGGATTGCAAGGCTTGGACGTCCCATGCATAAATCCACCTAGGGATTCACGCCCAAGTCCCCTAGAGCAAGTGTTGCTCGAGTTTTTCCTCTCTCTCCCTCTTCTAGTTCTCTTTCTAGTTCCTCCCTAGAGTTCCTAGTAGTTTTCTCTTGGAGATCCCACCATCTTCTTGAGAAAAAGGAGAATCTGATACGGGTCATAGCGTGGAAGATCAAGAGGTCTTGGAGATCCCTATTTGATTAGTGAAAGCATTTCATCATCAAAGAAAGACGCAACTCCTCCATTAGAGCACAACCGAGCTCCAAAGGTATAATCCACTTGCTTGCATGTTGTAGATTATTATGGATGCTTGTTAGTTGCTGTTTCTATCTTCTAGATAGATTGTATTTACTGATCATGATGGCAGAGATTGAGGACATAGATCTTGGATTGGGTTTTATAGCCTTCTGGATAGTTGATCCCTGCGTCAAGTGGGTCAAAAGTTTTGAAACCTATCCTAGAGGCCCACCCTATTTCCAACAATAAGAGATTTTACTCTCCCTGAGAAGTTCAGTGTTCCGAGATTCATCCTTTATGACGAAACCTCGGACCCAGCAACACATCTTCGACACTTCACTCAGAGGATGTCGATTTGGGGCAACATAGGCCATCTAAACTGCAGAGTTTTCTCTTCCACTCTTGGAGACCTCCCCCTGAGATGGTTCTGTACACTTCTAGAGGAGTCAGTTTCGAGCTGGCGGCAACTTCGAAACTCCTTCGTGGAAAAGTTCCAGGAGTACAGAGTCATTCCCAAAACTGATGACGATATAATGGCTCTCAGAATAAGGCGAACCGCGAATGTCACTCGGTTTGCCAAGAGGTTATGGACGGAATACAGCCAGGTCGAGGACTCCACTGACGAGGTGGCGATCAAGTCTTTAAAACAAGTTCTACTTCCAGGCATTGAGCTTCGAAGAGATCTGGTTCGGTACCCCGTGGTCACGATGAAAGCATTAATGGCCAGGGTGAACCCGTTCATCGAGCAAGAAGAAGACGAGGTCCGAGCTTGGGAAAGCTTCGGCTTCTCGCACGAAGATCGAACCTTCAAGGAAGACAAGAAGTCGTTTCGAAGGGAGGAGGCAAACCGAAACCGGGTATCCACGAGCTCGGCAATGGTCTCGTTCCCCACCCCGGGAGGCGGCAAGAAGTTCAAGCCAGCTCATCGAACCAAAGAAGAACAACCAGTCACCACCTCCTACAAGGCTGTCAACACGATCTTCAAGGAGCCAATCTATAAGCTCATCGGTAAGATCAAATTACAGTCGTTCTTTAAATGGCTGCAACCAATGAAAGGTGACCCTTCCACCCATGATCAGAGCAAATTATATGCCTACCACAAACAAAATGGGCACAGAACTGACGATTGCATGGTCCTCAAGTCGCATCTTGAAAGGCTCGTCAAGGACGGGCACTTGAAGGACCACGTCAAAGAATGAGATAAAAACAATAACCGAGCTCAGCGCCAAAATGATAATGATCAGGACAACGATGAGTTGGAGAGAATAATCAATGTCATCCACCTAGCTCCCACTCCTAAGGAGAGTAATCAAGCCTGTGCTGAGGCCAGGAGGGCTTCACATGGTAAACAGGTGATGACAGCCTAGCTGGAGCCAGCTGCCAAAAAAGCTCGGAAAGAAGGGCCTAAGATCTGGTTCTCAGATAAGGACCTAGAAGGTGTCCAGCTCCCCCACAATGATCCACTAATTGTGACCCTAAAGTTAAAGAACTGCAGGGTACAGAGGATTCTTGTGGATTCCGGCAGCTCATCGGAGATCCTCTACTTTGACTGCTTCAAAAGGATGGGTCTCAAAGAAGAGGACTTAGTGGAGGCTCACACTCCCCTGGTGGGTTTTAGCTCCAAACCTGTGTACCCCAAGGGGAAGATCTCCCTAAAAGTCCAAGTTGAAAGTGCCTTTATGATACCCGACTTCCTTGTGGTGGATGCACATCCCCATACAATGTTATAATGGGGAGAACCTGGCTGCATAACATGGAGGCGATACCCTCCACTCACCACCAAAAGCTCAAGTTCCCATTAAAGAACGAGAACGACAAAGTTGAGGTGATCACGGTCAGAGGTGACCAGTAGATGACCAAACATTGCTTGATGGCCGTAGTACCTGGTGAGGAGGAGCCGAAGCAGGTGCATATGGCCAAACTAGTGGCAGAACTGGATAGAGTTGGTCGAGATCCAGAGCAGAAGAGCATTGAAGATCTGACCGAAATCAAGATCGACCCCAACGATCCTGAAAGATACTTTCTGCTCGGAAGCCAGCTTAACGAACCAGAGAGGGCCGAGCTCCTAAACTTCTTGTTACAGAACAAGGAAGTTTTCGCCTGGACCCTTATGAGATGCCTGGCGTTGATCCCGAGATCATGTGCCACAAACTAAATGTGGACCCGAAGCACAAACCTGTTGTCCTCAAGAGGTTTCAGCTCAAGTTGAATGCCTCTAAGTGTGCTTTTGGTGTCGGCTCCGGCAAATTCCTGGAAAGTATGGCCACACGAAGAGGGATTGAAGCAAATCCAGACCAAATCTCGGCAATTCAAGGAATACAGAGTCTAACAATGGTAAAACAAGTCCAGAGGGTCACCGGCATGGCTGTCGCACTCAACCGCTTCATCAGCTGAGCTTCGGACAAATGCCGACCCTTCTTTAAGCTTTTAAAGAAAAGTCTGAAATTCAAATGGACTCCAGAGTGCGACCAAGCTCTGCGGGAGTTCAAAACATATCTAGCTTCACCACCCCTGCTTTCGACCCCGAAGCAGGGAGAAGTACTTTACCTATACCTGGCGGTTTCGGATCATGTAGTGAGCTCGGTACTCATCAGAAAGGAAGAAGACAGGTAGCAGAAGCCTACTTACTACACATGCAAGATCCTTCTTGATGCCGAGACCGGGTATTTGCCAATGGAGAAACTTACATTTGCACTCGTCAGTGCTTTTTGCAAACTCTCCCATTACTTCCAGACTTACGCCATAGTGGTTGTTACAGAACATCCGTTTAAGTCCGTTTTCAGAAAGACGGACTTCTGTGGAAGAGTATCAAGATGGGCCGTCAAACTGGGGTAGTATGACATCCAGTACCAACCTAGAACAGCAATCAAGGCTCAAATCCTGGCAGACTTTATTGTGGAGTTCATCTTTCCTAGTTCGGCACTGAGACAGCTCAACACCGAACTTGGGGGGGGGGGGGGCAAGGGAGATGAGAATGGAGTCACCGAGACCGAAGAAGAGCGATCTTGGAAACAGTTCCTTGGTTCAGCTTGAAAGGTCTTCGTCGATGGATCCTCAACCTCCAAAAGGGCTGGTGCTGGCATAGTCCTCCAATCTCCAGAGGGGCTAGTTATCGAACAAGCCCTAACACTTGATTTCAAAGCGTCTAACAATGAAGCTGAGTACGAAGCTCTTATAGCAGGGCTCAACAATGCTAAAATTCTGGGGGCACAGCAATTGGTAGTCTTCAATGACTCCTAGTTGGTGACTAGCCAACTGAATGGAGACTACCAAGCTCGCGACGAAAGGATGGCAGCCTACCTAGTTCATGCGAAAAGGCTCTTCTCTCAGTTTGAAAAAGTTGAAGTCAAGTAGGTTTGATATGTTTGCTTGTTTGCTTGTTTGATATGTTCTGAACTTCAAATTATCGTTTCTATCACATTTCACATCATATCATTTGAATCATAAAGTCATAAAACCCAAAAAAAATCATAAAATATAAAATTACTTCTTCTCTTTCCTTTCTCTCTAGTAAATTAGAGGAGAAACCAAAAACAAATTAAAAAATACAAAGAAAACCCAAAAATAGTAGGTAGATAGTCTAGGTTATCAAATCTCGTGCCTAAGTAGGATAAACCCTAAGATTAGCTAAAATATCATAATTAATCAACTTAAGAATTGCCAAATCATTAAGAACCCTAAAATTAACAATCTTAATTAATTTGGACTAAAATTGGATTAAGGAATCACTAAGATTGTTTAGGGAACCGCTTCACCTCCTTTGAGCCTAGCTTCCTTATTCACTAAAAGTCCCCAATCGAGGATTAAACATAATTAATTAAGTCTCTAATCTCACACCAATTAATATAGTAAACACCTTTAATCCAAAAGATCTTGAGACCCTAATTAATTCGGATTAAAAATAACTAAGAACTTGAAAAACCTAAAACCTATTGCCAGATCCATCTGGGCGCCACCCCCTGGGTGCTCTTTGCCAAATCCACCTGGGCACCACTCCCTGGGCGCCCAGCCTATTCATTCCCTAAGAAGCCCCACTTGGAATTTAACCTAATTAATTAGGACTTTAACCAGCCCTAATTAATACACTAAAATACTTTTAACTTAAAAGACCTGAAATCTTAATCAACTTAGATTCGAATTCATCTAAAAAATACAAAACCAATAAAAACTCTAAAATATCTATCTGGGCGCCACCCCTTGGGTGCCTTGCCTACCAAGTCCACCTGGGCGCCACCCCCTGGGTGCCCTGCCTGTCAAGTCCATCTGGGCACCACCCTCTAGGCGCCCATCCTATCCTGTTACTAAGACACCCCAATTGAAACGAAACTTGAATCAACACATAATAAAACTTTGTTAACTTAACAGACTTGAAACCTTAATCAATCTAAACTTAAATTAATCTAAAATGAATACACAACACAAAATCAAGACAGACATCCACCTACCACTCCTTGGGCGCCCAACCTTCCAATCCACCTGGGCATCACTCCCCTGGCGCCCATCCTATCCCTTCACTAAGAAATTCCTAATTACAACCTCTAATCGAACAAACCCGAATTAACACATTAAAACACTTTTAGACTTAAGAAACCTGAGACCCTAATCAATTCACCCTCAAATTAACTTAAAGACAATCGAATCAACCCAAACCACAAGGCAGTCACTTCGGCACCACTCCCTGGGCGCCTATCCTATCAATCCACCTGGGCACCACTGTAAGACCACGACCCGAGAGACCTCGATTAGATTTAATTAAGTTGTATTTTAGTTTTAAGTGTGTTTAGTGAGTTTTGATTAGTTTGGGATTAGAATAGCTTTTATTATAGCTTTGGGGAATTTTGAGAGCCTTTTTACTTGTGGGACCCTTTGGGGGTTCTTGTTACGAATTGTGTGAGATTGGGGGTTTACCGATGATTTCCAAAAAAAAAAAAATTGTGTTTTTAACCCATTAGACTTATCTTGTTAATCCCTACAACTTTCATGTTGACATCGTTTTCATTCGAGGACCCTAAACCCGACTTTTCACTAATTGAGGGCAAAATGGTCTTTTTACCCAAAATCTGGACACCGATTTCAATGTCACCAAAACGTGCAAAATATATACTTTTTGGAAACTAGAAATCTCGCCGATCAACTTTGTCTTCTTCGTTGAATTCGTTTGAGGCCCCGAAAGCCATGCTTTTAGTCCGAGAAGTCTTTTAAGTTGTGGGCCCCATCCCCACTTGCTATATATAGAGAACTTCTTCTTCATTTTCCCATTTATGGCAAAAACCCTAGAGGAGAAGAGAAATCCCAGCCCTAAGGGTTTTCCCTTGTTCATCTTGCTTCCTTTCCCATAAATCCCCACAAGAACTTGGCTAGATCAAGAGATGGACCTTGCAATCTTCTTCCTCACTTCAAGAGCTCTCTATTGTTACCATTTATGAAGACATGCATCACCATTAGAGCTTCTTGTGAGCTCTCTCTACTTATTTGAACCACTTCTAGGTAAGTGATCCTTCCAAGCTTTTAGAATCTTGTTTGTTTAGCCCTAGGGAAGCTCCATTTCGTTTATTGGAAGATTTCGTTTTGCTTTACTTGGATTTTGATATTCTAGGGTTTGGATTTAGGGGTTTTGTGTAGATTTGGTATCTTGGCTTGGAGAGGTGTTGAAGCTTGATTTTCTTAGCATTGGGACCTAAGGCAAGTGGATGAATGGATTGATTTCATAATTGCATGTTTATAAAGATTTGAACTCTTATTCATTGCTTTCACCTAACTGATCTTATGAGTTTTCATGATTTTGGAAACATGCATAATGATAGGCTATTAATAGTTCTCTTGGAAAACATGTGTTTTATTGTCTTGCTTTTAGATCATTTATGGATTTTCATTTATGGAGATGTCTTGCATTGAATGAGGAGGAAGTGATGGAGAAATGAATGATTTATGGGAATGGTTGTTAGAGGAGTTGATGATGAATTGAATGGGTTGAAAGGAGGGTTTGAGACCCTCTATGGTGTGTATAAAAGGATGCCAAAGGAGGAGAAAAGGAAGGAACGAACTGTACTCAGAAAAACAGTTTCTGGACAGTTCGCTCGAGCGACCATGACACATCGCTCGAGCGAACCCGTCACAGAACCTCGTTGGCTCAAGCCAACCCTTTGATAGCTCGAGCCAACCTGATCCGAGCAGGTCCGCTCAAGCGAACCTTAAGTCCGCTCGAGCGAACCCCAGACAGAGAGCTGTTCGCCCGAGCGAACCTCCCAGTTCGCTCGAGCGAACTGCCTGTCTGTCATGGGTCAATGCCTAAGGGTTTGAAACTTTGTTTTTAGGCTTGGGGAGGTATCGTATGGAGCCCCAATGCCATGTAAGGACTTGTAAGGCGTTATATGAAGTCCGGAAGAAGGAGAAACCTCATTATGGAGATTCCATGAGGTTTTCTAGGTTGACCAATGTGTATAAGGACCCGGAATGTCCCTAACTCTTAAAGAGTACCAAATTACATCATGAAAACGCGCAATCGTACACTTTTCAACTATTGAAAAGACATCCAAATCCACATAACAATCATGCGAACCATCAAGGATGCAATATATGGTTGCAAACAAAGAGGTTAGTGCATGCAAAAACACTATGTGCATCATTAAACAATCAATCTAGGATTAATTATACACAACATGGGATCATGATTTCACATGGAGTGGCTCTGATACCACTGAAAGAAACTGCGATTCAGATCTGAACACCGCTAGGGGAAGACATTCATGGCTGATTTGTAACATGACAGATTTTAAAAAATCTAATTTGGGCAGCATAAATCAGCCATAGTGATCGTAAAAGAACTCCATAAATTCATGACCAACAAGTGTATAATTAAAGGAGATTCAAGAAGACTATTACCTTGAAGATTTGTAGACTTCAAATCTTTGAAAAAATAGATCCAAAGGGCTGAACTCAGACTTGCAATTACCAAACAACTTGCTGGAATTTTCTGCCGTAGAATTGCCTTTGATCTTCTTCTCTATCTCACTTCCAAATCTGATTGGCTAAGATGGTGGGATCTTAATCTAGGGATTTGAGAACTATTTTCTAAGGAAAAATCTCAGACCTTAAAATTTCTTCAATGAAGAAAAAAGAACCAAAGGGCTGGACGTGTGGAATGGGGCTTCTCTTAGTGTAGGACGTCCAAGGGGGGAGGTGTTTCCTTTTTATAGAAACTTTGGAAACCTTTCCTAAAAAGTTATCTTTTCTAATCCTCATAGATGTCCTAAAAGGAAAGAATAATCTAAAGATTTATTTCCTTTTAGAAACACTCCAATTAGAAAAGGAAACTAAAGGAACATTCCATAAACTTTGGCAATTAGTAGTCCTAGTTGCACAACACTTACTAATTTAAGTTTCTAATTCAAAAAGGAAACTTTCTTATAGGAATACTAATCCAAAGAGGAGTCCAACCTTCCAAGTAGAGAGACCTACTCAAAATTGGAAACCTTACCCATGGAATTCCCATTATGGACGTCCCACATACTAATGCACACCATGGCCCACAAATAATTTATCTAGAATTAAATTCATGTATGCCATCAAAGGCCTATTTGAATTTAAACTCAAAATTATTTTTCCACTAAAATAATTCAACCATATGTTATCTAAATATTTTAGGAAACCATGCCAATCTTGGAAAGTGAGTAGAGAAGGGACCAAAAGACATATTTGCCCTTGGCTCCCAAAATGACCAAATGTCCATGCTAAACCCATAGCAACATAAAGACCATTTTAACCTTAACTCATTCCACTAAAGAGTTATGGTTGAACTCCAGGGACAAATATATAATATAATAAGCTCGTCATAAAATGACAGTTGTCTTCGACCTACTAAGTGTAATGACCTGAATGCCCCTCTATGTAACATCCATAATCATGTCAGGTTATCCAATGTACTATCAACCTTCTCGATTACATCTAAACCTTAGAACTTCATATCCTTAACATAATCATCATCCGGATATCATTCTCTTGGTCCAGGGAGCGACCCACAAGTTCAATATCCATATGGAACATCCATATACTAAGATCTTAGATTTTGATGATTAATCGGATAATTCTAAGGGGACGATCATTCCATCATTAAATGGCATAGATTCTTTATTGCATTTGCACGTCCCAACTGATCAAATCTGAGTACCCAAAACACAGAGCTGTTGACCCATGAAAAGAATCTCACCCATAGTGAATTAAAGCACAAGAACTTGACTTCGTCAGTTCATCCACAAATGCTCAAGATTAAGAGCACTGGTCACTCAGTAGCATGAGGTGACTTGATCTCTCTCAGTGATAGTACTATTTTAGAGATCACACCTACCATGGTTCTGTTCAATGCATTGCATATGCACTGATGAGATAAATCCGGGAAAGTCCTCCCATGACTTAGGTAAGTCACCCGGAATGCAGGAGAGTCTCTCACTATAACTTATACCAAGATAAAGTGCCCAGCTCCATCTCTCAGTTATGAACAAATATGTTGTTTCCAGTGTCCATGAATTAGACCTATCTGTGTGTAGACACTACACACCTAATTCATTTACTAGAAATAATGGGCCTTACACAACCATACATATATACATGTTTAAGCAGAAAAGAGTCATTCCATTAAATAACCAGTAAATATCCAGTAACAAAAGATGAGAGTGCAGCTAGTGGGCTTTAGGGCATACACCAATCCCAACACTAAGGGCAGTAGGGCCAAAGATTTATTGGAGTTAATGTATACTGATGTGTATGGACCCATAATAGAGCGAGAGATTGATATGAGTATTTCATCACTTTTACCGATGATTACTCAAGATATGGATACATATACCTTATGCACCGCAAGTCCGAGACTTTTGAAAGGTTCAAAGAGTTTTTGAGCGGAAGCGGAAAAGTATTTAGGTAAAAGTATAAATATTCTTCAATGAGATCGAGGAGGAAAATATATCTCCGCTATTTTTATGGGATAATTATCAGAAAATGGGATTCTATCCCAGTTGTTTGCTCCTGGTTTGCGTCAACAGAACGGAGTAGCAGAAAGAAGGAACCAGAGTCTTTTAGATATGATTAGGCCTATGTTGATTTTCTATGGATTACCTATATTTTGGGATATGTTTAGGAAACAGTAATGTATATACTAAACCTCATTCCATCTAAGTCTATACCTAAGACTCCCCGGGAGTTATGGATCGGGCGAAAGCCTAGTCTACAACGTTTTTAGGGTTGTCCGGCACTCGTGCTAAAGGATAAGACGGATTAGTTAGAATCGAAGTCAAAAGTATACACGTTTATAGAATATCCCAAAATGAACTAAAGATTGGTTATTCTATAATCCCAGAAAGCAAAAAGTGCTTGTCAACACCAATGCGGTCTTCTGGAGGAAGATTATATAATCAACCGGAAATCTTTAGAAATGGTTATCTTGGAAGAAATTCAAGAGCGGTCAATTCCAAATCCAAGAATAACCGAACTTTAAGAAAACCCGCCCATACCTGACCCAGTAGTTACACCAGTACCTTGTCGTAGTGGGAGCATTGTCAGGACCCTTGACAAGTTTTCGGTTTTGGGAAAGTCTTACGAGGCAATCCCGGGATAACCGAAATAAGATCCTTGTAATTATGATGAAGCAGTTAATGACAAAGTTTCGGGAAGTTGGCTAAATAGTATGAAAGCTGAAATTGAGTCTTTGTACTCCAATTGTGAGAACCCGACTCCAGATTTCCTGGTTTAGCATAGTTTTAATTGTGGATTTGTTTTCTCAGTGGGTTTACCGGTTGTTTGATCGAATCTCTGAGTTTGATTATATTTTCTTTGGTTTTGGGAAGTTTTGAGAGCCAGTGAACCTAGACAGTGACCGTAGGGTCCTATTTATTTTGTGTGGTCATTGTGGAGATATTCTCTTTGATTTCTGAAAATTCCCATTTCAGCTTCGTTTGACTAATCTCGTCATTCCCTACAACTTTCGTGTTCACTCCGTACCCATTTGAAACTCCGAAAATCAGTTTTTCCAGCCCTGGGGGCAAAATCATTCTTTTTACACTAAATCTGGACCCAAATTTTGAGATCTCAGAACCTTGCCAAATATATACTTTTTGGAAACTAGATTTTATGAGAAATATTTCTCTCTTCTTTGTCGATTGCATTTGAGGCCCAGAAATCGATGTCTTAACACTTGAATCCATTATTTTGATCCCTTTGACCAAATAGTTGACTTTTTATGTGGACCCCGGAAGTATGTCAATATTAACATTGTTGGAAATAAAATTTTATTTCGGACACTTTTCATGTTTTAAGTTTCTTGATCCGATGTCTAGAAAGCCTTCTAATCTCCATTGCAAGTTTTAAGTGTTTCTAAGTGTGGTGGGGCCCACACCCACCCATTATAAATAGTATCACTCCTCTCCCTTCTTCCCCAAAACCGTCCCAGCACTGTGTGTGAGAGGAGTTCAGCTCCTTTGGGGGTTTTTCCCCCATTTCTTCTCCTTCTTGCTTTTCTTCATCTCAAATCACCTCAAAGCTTTGCCAAACCATGAGAAGAGCTTCACAAATCTTCTTCATCTTCTCAAGAGCTACCCTTTGACACCATTTTTGAAGAAAACCAAGCTTTTCAAGATTTCCATTGAGCCAGCTTTGTCTATTTGAAGGTCTTCCATGTAAGTGATTCTCTCCATCTCCTAGATTTGTGTTCTCCTAGCCTTTGAGAAGCCTTATCTTGATTATTGGGAGTTATCTCTTCCTATTTCTTGGTTTGCCCATTTTAGGGTTGTAATGGGTGTATTTTGGGGTTTTTGTGTAGATTTGTGATTTTGGCTTAAGAAGTGATTAGAAGCTTGATTTGCATTAGCTTGGACCCAAGGCAAGTGGATGAAATGATTTATTTTCATTAATCATGTTTTTATGCAAATGCTTAGCTTTTATTAATGATTTTCATTACTTAAGCTTTACTTCATGACATGCTTTTATTGAGATTTGAAATACACTCATTAATGCATCTTTCTAGCATATTGCTTTCTTGAAAATGATATCTTGAGTCGTTTCAAGTAATGGATTTCTTTGGTTAAATGTGAATGGGATGAAGAGGTTGGATCCATTTTTATGGATGATTTGATGGAAGAGTGGATGTGGTGGAATGGTGGAATTGTAGTTATGGATTGGAGGAACTTTTAGCCCATTTTGTGATAGGGATCTGACCCTTGAAAATGTGGAGAGTTTAGAGAAAGAAGGGACTGAAAATAGCTTCAGGAATGCTGTGTCCGAAGCTGTCGTTCAGCTTATCGGCTGACCGACATCCAACCGACAGCGAGCCGATAGCCTCTCGGCTCCAATTCCAGAGAGCTGCATTTTCTATCAAATTTCTGATGCTGTAGTGTCGATAAACCGACACGTGAGCCGACACCCCTCGGTTCCAATTCTCGAGAGCTATTTTCTCCCCATTTCTGGTCTCGGCTAGCCATCGGTCAACTTGTCGGTCGACCGACATGACCCTGTCGGTTAACCGACAAGCCAACCGAGGGTTGACCGAAATTCCAATCTTGATGGATTTATTTTGAAGAACTTGTGGATCTATATGGGATAAGAATGTGGAACTATATTGAAGAAGAAATCCATTTATTATGATTTGTTAAGATCCTTAGATTTGTCAATGTATGTAAGGTCCCGGAATGTTTTTAATTCTTAAAGAGTACCAAATGTTTATCAAACCTAACATACGGAACCCTATACACATTGATTTAAATCTTGGACCTTCAACACTTGGCCCGGAGATTTATAGAATCCATTTGTACCTAATTTTACCGGATTTCACTCGTACATTTCAAGTTTCGTGCCTGGTAACTAGTCTTGCCCCAGATATGGTTTTTGGCATAATTGTTATCTTGTGACCTAATATGATATGTCTTATGCTGATGAGCATCTTGACCCGAATCTTATTTGTGCTTTTCAAACATCATATCTTATGATTTGAACTTGCCCCGAAAGTATTAGAAAATGTGTTTAGCTTTTGCTAACCCGTATATGCTCGATCCGATATGAATGTGTGATTGTGCCTATGGGCACCCAGTTCTATTATTATGCATTTGTTTTGTCTTCCCGCATTTGACCTATGAGTCGGCACCACTAAGCTTGGACAACCTTGTCGGTTTGATCCACCGACTTGGAGATCCTTCCCCTCCTGTTAGTCAGTTGCAGTCTGGAATCCGCAGAGTTTTTACCCGGTTCGCTACCGTGGTCCCGCAGAGTATATATATGTATATTATAGTATTTTATCATTGTCCCTCCTCACCTTGTGTGACTGAGGTCAATGATCATGTAGGGTATGTGCTCTCATCACTTTAGTGAGAGAGGATTTAGCTTTGTGTGGTTGCCATCTTGACAGTTCCCGATCCTTTATTGTTTTAAATATACATGCTTCATATGCTTTAAATGAAATACCGATTTTTTAAATGTTAATGCTTTGTACATGTTTTAAATAAATCCCCGATTTGTAAATGTTCATACTTTGTATATGTTTTAAATGAATTCTCGATTTGTCAAATATCAATGTCCTACACCCGTTTCAAATGAATACATGTTTTGCTAGATATTCATGTTTTTATACATGCTTTAAAAGAATACAGGATTTTATCAAATATTCATGTTTCATACACGCTTTAAAGGAATACATGTCTTATCAAATATTCATGTTTTATATGAACACAGGATTTTGTCAGATGTTCACGAATTTCTATACATTTTAATTATGTACAGCTTTTGATCAAATAGCGTGATTTAACATATAGTTTATTCTTCGATATATTGTTTATATCCTTTCACCCACCTGCCAGACCGTCGTGTCTGACCCTCTACTTTGGTACTCAAGTTCAGATTTCTTGTCCGAGTTGAGTGCATGTTTTGGCTATGGAGCCATGAGCTTGCAGGTTGTTTTATCGGCTATGTCGTATAGACATTGAGCTTGACATCGGAGCTACGTCACATATGGGGTAGAGATTATTAGCTTATTTTTGTATGGCATTTATTAGCCCGTTTATTGGGATTGTAATTAATGCACATTGTTATTTGTAACTTGAATATATGTGGGAATATAATAATATATGTGGGAATATAATATCCAGATATTGTCAGCTCTGTATTTTGTTATAATGGTTTATTCCAGTCTGATATGTTCATTGATATGATAGCAATATATTAGTGGTTGAGTGCGACACGGAATCCAATGGCCACGGACTTTCGGTCGCAATGCCACAAAGCTTCCGCAAAAATATTCAGGATGTGTTGAAACGTATTATCCTCACACACGCAGATCTTGGGAAAAACATAATCATTACTTAACTCCCAACAATTTCACGGCCCCTCGGGTTTGGGGTCGTGACACCAATCAAGTCTGGATACTTGTGGACTTGCCTGCCAATAGCAAACCTATTGGGTGCAAGTAGGTCTACAAAAGATAGAGAGGACCAGATGGAAGAGTTCCATCTGGATACTCTTATCCATTGTGTTACATCTCGGTGACGAGATTTGGCAAATGGATGTCAAGACAACGTCTCACGACGGCAATCTTGAGGAAGACATCTATATGATGCAGCCAAATGGTTTTATAGCTAATAACCAAGTGCAAAGAGTTTGCAAGCTGCATAAGTCCATTTATGGATTCAAACAGGTATCCCGGAACAGGAACATCCGTATTGACAAGGCAATCATGTCATTTGATTTTTGTCAAAAGCCGGATAAGTCATGTGTGTACATGAAAAGTAAAAAAGGCAGGGTAGTTTTTTTGGTATTATATGTCGACGACATCCTCCTCCTATGGAGTGATATAGGGCTATCGTCAATAGTAAAAGTTTTGGTTGGCAAAGACTTTTTTATAATAAAGTAATTGGGAGAAGCCAGCTACAACCTAGGGATAAATTTTCATTGAGACCGGTATAATAGGATGATAGGCTTATTCCAAGATGCGTATATAGATAAGGTACTGGTACGATAAGCTATGCTTTGTACTAGACCGGATATCTGTCACGCAGTAGGCCTAGTCAGCAAATATCAGTCTAGCCCAGGTCGTTACCATTGGACTACTGTAAGATGTGTTCTCAAATACTTGAGAAGGACTAGATATCACATGTTGGTTTACAACAGTGATGAGTTGATTCCAGTCGGTTACATAGATACTGACTTCTAGTCAGATCAGGATTCCAAGATATCAACTTCTGGGTATGTGTTTATGCTATAGACGCTTGAGAAGCAGCTAAGGAAACAAATTGGCTTAAAATATTTCTTATGGAACTTGGAGTGGTACTTTTGGCAGGACAGCCGCTCACAGTTTACTGTGATAACAGCAGGGCAGTCACTAAGTTCAAAGAACTTAGGAGCTAAAAAGCATATACAGAGGAAGTTATACATGGTCAGACAGATTGAGCAGAGAGGTGATGTACGATCACCAAGGTAACCTCTGCAGACAATCTGGTAGATCCCTTTACTAAGCCTTTGACTACCAAAGTCTTTGAGCGGTATGTAAAAGGGATGAGCATGAGATGCAACCCTAGGTGGCATTGAGCCCAAGTGGGAGATTGTTAGTTTTATGGACTCAATCCAGTAGTTATATAATAAATCGATTAATTTCTTTATTTATCAGTACATTCATGCTTTCCTTTCATGAGATGAATGGTGATTTATTATATATTTGCACATAACCAATACAAATGACATGATGGTTCATAAGATGAACCGAAGTCCACAAGTATATTAGATGTAACACATGTGTATGGATGAGATCCACATACGGGAGACATGTGTAGCAAATCTTATACTTAAATATCTTCAAAACCAGTGATGAGACTTGACATTTCATACTGACAAGGTTGCAACACTTTGATCACTACGAGATAGTGTGATTTGTCTCGATCATCAGAATGAAAGATTCTGGATCATAGTGAAAGTCCTGGGATCCTAACCCTAGAGGGGGGGTGAATAGGGTGAGCTACACTTTATGACTAATTATGACCAATTTTAATTTCTTTACAATAACTAGTCACATGTGATGATTAACATACATAATGCGGAAGCTAAACAAACATACAATCACCACAAGAGCATGCACCACAACACAATATTTATAGTGGTTCGGCCAACGTGCCTACATCCACTACCGGCTTGTGTTCCTCACACCCCACCGGATTTCCACTATTATGCTTTTCAAAAGGCTAAGCAATAACCTCTACAACTATGCTTTTCTAGGCTAAGCAATAACCTTACAATGTGCTTTTATAGGCTAAGCAATAACCTTTACACAATGCTTTTCTTAGGCTAAGCAATAACCTTAATACATAAAAGATTTCTCTCAAGGAAAGTGTCTTCACAAAACACTCTTATGAGATTACAATTTAAGCTCTAATAAATTGCCTCTAAATAGGCGGATATGAAATTGAAAAACTAACTCACACAACACTCTATGAAATGCAAAGATGTATGCTCATGATGTGTGTGTGAAGACTTCAATCAAGTTTAAAAAGAAGGCTTAATCACTATATGCTAGAAGCATTTGAAAGTTAAGGCACACAAAGATTTGATTGAAGTTATATGCAAATCACTTGAACAACTACAAACTTGTTAATGATGTGAAAATCAAAAGATCACAAGTTGAAAGTTTAAGCCTAATCAAGTGATGCATGTGCTATGCTATGTTGTTTTCAAAAACAAAGGTTTTACTTAAGATTCAAATGAATGAAAACAACAAAGATGATTCAAACAAGTTAATGAAACATGTTTATAAAACAAATCAAAGGTTTTAACAAAACATGATTTATAAGTTTTAACACAAAACTTGGTTTGAATCAAAGTGAGAAATCCATCACAATCTAAAACAAAGATTGAATGAAGGTAATGGAATTTAACACATCATAGTTTATATGCTAATAATCATTTACCAATAATTTAGTCAAAGCATAAAACATATGATTAACAAAAGTAAAGCTTACTTGATGATTTAACTTAATGATCCAAGCTTTAGCTTTACTAATGACCCTCTTGGTCTTTCTTAGTTCATCCCCTTTTTCCTTGACTCCAAACTCCTCAAAGATGGCTTGGAAGGTCTAAAATGTTCAACTCTTTTTCAATGGGAATGAACCCTTTTTATACACAGAAAACAGAGTTTTCTGCGTGTCCCCCGGTCGACCCCATGACAGGCTCGGTCGACCCCATCCAAACGGTCAGAAAAATGACCGTTGGAGAGCCAACGGCTCTCTGCCCAGTCGACCCGCAGTGTACGCGGTCGACCGAGATGTGTACCCGGTCGACCGAGTACACTGGGCCCTGGGTCACTTTTTCCCATTTTGCATACTTTTGCAATTTTCAAAGATTTTGATGTGGGACTTGTTGGGGCCATTAAATCAAGCTTGAAACATGATTTAAATCAATCTAAGTATTTTTAAAATCATGAATCATAAAAAGCCACAAATCATTTGAAACTTTAAAACTTAGGCTAAGCTTGAATTTTGAAATTCCTTTTACAAAATCAATTGCATCCAAAATTAAAACCAATTCATGCATAAAACATGAGTTTTTACCATATTTAAAAAACAATGCATGGATAAAATAAGATTTCAATGTTTTCTAAAATAATGCAAGTGTGAGAAATCAAATGATGATTAAAATGATATGCATCCATCAAATTGCAATACACAAAATTCCTAACAATCTCCCCCTTTGCAATTTGATGGCAAACCTTAACTTAACACTAAACCTCACACTAAGTCTTCAGCTCCTTGGCTTGACACGGCTTGAAATCTTCGGATGCTCCTTCACTTAGCTTGGGCTTTAGCTCTTTTGATCTTCATTCTTCTTGTCCTTAGCTCCAAGCTTTCTTTCTTTTATCTTCTCTCCCCCTTAGACCAAGCACTCTCTCTCCTTGGTCTTTCTCTCCCTTTGCCATTGAATGCTCTCTCCCCCTTTGATCTTTCTCCCTTTTTGGGTAGCTAGAGCATTTTCTCCCCCTTAATCCTTTCTCCCCCTTTGCCATTAAATTGCAAAGGTAGCAATTGAAGAAATGTACCTACACACATGAAACAAGGAAAATACCTTTAGTAGCACCTGTTAACAAATGAAATCGAAAATGAAATACTTAACAGGCTATTATGCATGTGAGCAAGTTATAAGGGAATAGCAATGGTGAATTTGATCATCTCTAATGCTTCCTTAGAAGGTTTACTCCCCCTCAATCCATAATCTTCTTTTGTCATACTTTTGACAAGAATATAACTATTAGATGCAAGAAGAAGATGGTTTAACCAATTGAGGGATAACTTCAAGGGAAGGATTAGATACCAATTGATAATGATTAACTATAAGGCTCAATGATCAAATTACCAAATTGAAGAGAAACCAATTGACCTATAAGTTTAAGGAAAGTTGAAGAGCAAGGTCAAAGGTTAATCTATCATGGATACCAATTGAAATAAGAACCATATCAATTGAGATTTAAGAGTATGACTTATTAGCTCAATCACTCTAAAATGGACTTAAGGAATGTAACTAGAAGGATTAATCCAAGTTAGAGCTATCCATGATGATAAGGGGTTTACTAAACATAGCATCAAATAATATAACTATGAAAATCATATGCTATGTAAATTTTGAATTCATTTCACTCAATCATAAAATATGACTATCAAGTGTAAGATGAGTGAAATGAAATTCAAACCATGATGCCTACCTCAATCATTAACCAACCAAGATTATTAACACATAAACATGGTTGTCACGAGATTTAACCAAATAAGCAAGAGAGGTGGCAAACATGACCATTTATGAAGCTAATGGAATGTGACATGGAACAAAGACATATTACTATCAAGTTTAATCCAATGTGCACAAGGTTTATCACAAATATATAACATCAATTGGAAGTTATACTCATTGAAAATGATATCATTTGATTACCAATTGAATATGGAACATGTTTGAGAGCAAGCATGTGACAAACACAAGATTCCATCAAGCAACATAAATGAATATTCATCACTTTAATGATATAACTATTGAGCATAGTGATGAACAGGAGAAATTGCATTTTGAAAATATATGACTTATAAGAATATGCAATTTCCAAAAGTGTCAAATCATATGAATTCAACAACTAAGAAATCCATCAAACAATCTATGAAATACAAGGAATGGATTTCAAAGAGGTTCATATGATTAAACACTACTATGAAGTTGAAACATGTATAAGAATGACATCAATAAGAAAAATATACATGAATCAACATCATAACCATCCATTAAAAAAAAATTGACTAGTAAGTATAAGGGATGGATTTTAGAGTTCTAGTATGGTTTCTACAAATGTAACTAATAATGCAACCATACAAGAAACTATATGATATTTGCACATCAAGAATGAAACTAAATGAGCAAAATGCAAATAGTCTATCACAACATTCATTTCCATTAAAGGATGACATAAGCAAAAGCATAAGGAAATGAAAACATGGAACATGCTTTGATGAATACAACAAAAAGTTTTAAAGCATTTCCATTCATGCAATCTTCAAATCATAAGCAAAATCTAACAATGGGCATAATGTATATGAAAATAAAGAAAGCACCTTATCAAACATCAAATTGTATTCTAAGCAATATCACTACCAAGAATCATACAATTTGATTTAAAAACCATTCAACTTGCATTTTAAAAGATATAACTTAATTGAAAAACATACAAGTTGATCTTTTCAAAGTAATTTTCCATGTGAAAGTATACCTTAAAAATTCATGGAAAAATTAAATTGATTTAAGTCATTTGTTTTTCAAAATAATCTAACTAAGACATACAAACAAATGATATTGCAACATCAATCGATTATGAAAGATCTAGCTATGAAAGCTTTGAACCCATAATCAATTGAACATGTAGAAATGCAAACAAGATGTGACTATAAAAAGCAAATCTAACATGTGAGAAATACAATCAAATGATTTTGAAAACCATGATATGTGACTTAGGGAAGTACATGAAGACAAAATCAAATGATCATAAAGAAACAAATGCATTTTTTTTTTTAAAAATTGTAACTAAGAAAGAACATAAAATGCAAATGCAATCATGACCAACAAAAAGATTTAACTATTAAGGTTAGGTTGGTCAATGAGGTCCAAGGCCCTAAGGTTTGTCTATTTGTCTAACTTTGGGAATCCACCTAAGGTCTTGGGATGGATGAACTTTGAGGTCTAACTTAAACTTCTCACCAACTCTAGGAGATTTAACTTGATAAATTATTAACTTAGACTTATCACCATGAGATATAGATTTAACTAAGTTTAGCTTAGATTGGTGATTAGTCTTTTGGTGAGTTTGCTTCTTTGGGGTTTGAACCATTTTTCTTTTCTTCTTATCTCCTCCCTTTAATTGACTTTTGAATTTCAAATTTATCTTTGCAACTTTCTTCAAAAGCTCTTTCATTTGTTGAGTTAAGGGAGGTAGGTTGAGAACCTTTTTATTTATAGATTCTTTTAAACTTGATTTAACTTGTTTAATCTTTTTAGAATCTATTTTAGGAGACTCCTTCTTAATTGATTTTACTTGTTTAAGCTTCATGGAGTTCTCCTTGGTTTTTGGTGTCTTATCCATCATAGAATTTGATTTACCTTTCTTTGGTTCAAATATGGATTTAGACACATTGCTTCTTCTTTGTTTGCACTCAAACCTAAAATGTCCTTCAATGCCACAATAATTACATTTAGACATGGGCAAAGAAGTGTGAGTGCTAGAGAATGAGGACTCACCTTTCACAAAAGTGTTGGTGAATTTAGGGTCATATGAGGTATTCCTATCAAATCCAAGACCCGTCCTATCTCCTTTTGATTTACCCAATTTAAATAACTTTTCCAATCTTTCTTCACTTTGGGTAAATTTGCACTCATACTTTTGTTTGTATGTTTCAAGTTGAGTGACTTTGGTTTTAAGGGTTGAATTCTCATTTTTAACTTTAGTTAGTTCTTGTTCAATTCCCTTAAATTTGATTAGCTCTTCATTGGCAAGTTTTAACTTCATTTCAAGTTCATTAACAACATTAGATCCAAGTTCTAAGGTGTTTAAATTATTTTGAGCATTTGACAAGTTTTCCATTGAAATTGTCAACTTGGATCTTAAATGGATAATGTTCTCATCTTGTCTTTTTAAAGTATCTCTTAGACTTAAATTTTCTTTCTTAAGCTCATCACAATTTATCTTTGTTTTATTTAGTTCAATTTGAGCATTAGATAAATTTTCCTTAGAGATACTTGACTTAGATTCAAGATTGTTAAAGTCTTTGTCTTGCCTTTGTAATTGATCTCTTAGTTTAGAATTTTCCTTATTAAGATTGTCATAACCTATCTTTAAATCTTTTAATTCATCTTGAGCATTATATAGGTTATGCAAAGAGATCATGAACTTAGATTCTGTACAATTTATTAATTCTTCTTTTTCTCTAAGTTCATCTTTTGAAGAGACTAATTCTTGGTTTAGTCTTTTAGATTCTTCTTTTAATCTTCTATTCTTCTTAGAAAGCTCTAAGGATAATGTGCACAAATCCTCATAAGCTTGTTCAATGTCATTATCATTTTCATCATTTTCTTCCTCTTTTAATTCAAATTGAGATTCTTTAAATTCATTGTTTGAATCTCCAATAGTGGGAAGAGGGAGGGGTCTAGAAGAATCTACCAAAGAATCTACAAAGTCTAAACTAGTGGAATCCATTCTTATGATTTTCATGGAGGCACAACACTAGGGTCTTAACTCTAGGTTTTTACACCTAATCAAGAGTTCCAAACACTTGATCCTAATATAGAGCACGAGGCTCTGATACCAATTGAAAGTCCTGGGATCCTAACCCTAGAGGGGGGGTGAATAGGGTGAGCTACACTTTATGACTAATTATGACCAATTTTAATTTCTTTAAAACAAACTAGTCACATGTGATGATTAACATACATAATGCGGAAGCTAAACAAACATACAATCACCACAAGAGCATGCACCACAACACAATATTTATAGTGGTTCGGCCAACGTGCCTACATCCACTACCGGCTTGTGTTCCTCACACCCCACCGGATTTCCACTATTATGCTTTTCAAAAGGCTAAGCAATAACCTCTACAACTATGCTTTTCTAGGCTAAGCAATAACCTTACAATGTGCTTTTATAGGCTAAGCAATAACCTTTACACAATGCTTTTCTTAGGCTAAGCAATAACCTTAATACATAAAAGATTTCTCTCAAGGAAAGTGTCTTCACAAAACACTCTTATGAGATTACAATTTAAGCTCTAATAAATTGCCTCTAAATAGGCGGATATGAAATTGAAAAACTAACTCACACAACACTCTATGAAATGCAAAGATGTATGCTCATGATGTGTGTGTGAAGACTTCAATCAAGTTTAAAAAGAAGGCTTAATCACTATATGCTAGAAGCATTTGAAAGTTAAGGCACACAAAGATTTGATTGAAGTTATATGCAAATCACTTGAACAACTACAAACTTGTTAATGATGTGAAAATCAAAAGATCACAAGTTGAAAGTTTAAGCCTAATCAAGTGATGCATGTGCTATGCTATGTTGTTTTCAAAAACAAAGGTTTTACTTAAGATTCAAATGAATGAAAACAACAAAGATGATTCAAACAAGTTAATGAAACATGTTTATAAAACAAATCAAAGGTTTTAACAAAACATGATTTATAAAGTTTTAACACAAAACTTGGTTTGAATCAAAGTGAGAAATCCATCACAATCTAAAACAAAGATTGAATGAAGGTAATGGATTTAACACATCATAGTTTATATGCTAATAATCATTTACCAATAATTTAGTCAAAGCATAAAACATATGATTAACAAAAGTAAAGCTTACTTGATGATTTAACTTAATGATCCAAGCTTTAGCTTTACTAATGACCCTCTTGGTCTTTCTTAGTTCATCCCCTTTTTCCTTGACTCCAAACTCCTCAAAGATGGCTTGGAAGGTCTAAAATGTTCAACTCTTTTTCAATGGGAATGAACCCTTTTTATACACAGAAAACAGAGTTTCTGCGTGTCCCCGGTCGACCCCATGACAGGCTCGGTCGACCCCATCCAAACGGTCAGAAAAATGACCGTTGGAGAGCCAACGGCTCTCTGCCCAGTCGACCCGCAGTGTACGCGGTCGACCGAGATGTGTACCCGGTCGACCGAGTACACTGGGCCCTGGGTCACTTTTTCCCATTTTGCATACTTTTGCAATTTTCAAAGATTTTTGATGTGGGACTTGTTGGGGCCATTAAATCAAGCTTGAAACATGATTTAAATCAATCTAAGTATTTTTAAAATCATGAATCATAAAAAGCCACAAATCATTTGAAACTTTAAAACTTAGGCTAAGCTTGAATTTTGAAATTCCTTTTACAAAATCAATTGCATCCAAAATTAAAACCAATTCATGCATAAAACATGAGTTTTACCATATTTAAAAAACAATGCATGGATAAAATAAGATTTCAATGTTTTCTAAAATAATGCAAGTGTGAGAAATCAAATGATGATTAAAATGATATGCATCCATCAAATTGCAATACACAAAATTCCTAACACATAGTGCTGGTACATTGGATGTATTGAAGGACCATGAGAAGCACCTTATAAACACTGTCTTTACTTTAAGGTTTGCTCTCATAATTCCCTAGCAGTAAGCTCTCAATCCTGAGACGTTAATGAACTCAAGTTTCTATCTATTCATTTGCTTTGAGTCACCAATGAGTGAGGCCAACTGTAGGTCCACAATTCGGTGATGTGGGTACGTGATAGTAGAGCTGTGGGAACATTCAATGGTCAAGATGGAATCTATCTCTAATATCCCCTTGTGCCAATTAATGGATTTATCATTGGTAAGTGCACACCCATTCCGATTAAGAGTTAATTGGAATGGTACCTATGATTATTATAATTAATCGAGGCTCAAGGATAATAAGATATGGATCTAGTTTGGAAGACAGGTCCAATTGATCCATGGATATTGATAGAGGGGCCTACTTGTGGTAATGTGAAAGTTTAGGGTGTTCTATGTGTTGACACCAAAAATGTCACTTTGCCTTTTCAAGATCCAAAGAGCTACATGAAGTCGCAACCTGCCATAAATAGGCAATGCTGCTTCCAAAAATCAAATCTTGTCAGAATCAAACAAAAACTGCAAGATTCTTCCAGACAGCCAAAAGAGGAGTACACAAGAAGTTTCGGGCCATTTCAAAATCATTTGGCCTAACTTTGCTTCTCCGACAGCTGAAAAGGAGCTCTCGGCGGCAAAGCTCTCCGGGACCATGGTTTCCAAGACAGAGCCTATGGATCATCTTAAAATGACTCCAATAGGTTCCCTGTCAAATTTCAAGTCAATCGGACATCGGTTGACCGCACATCAAACCGCGACATCTTCATCGCGACAAAAAGCAAGTCTACAGGTGATAGGACCCCAAACGGCTTCAAAACTCAAACAAAAGCCTATGGTTGGTCTTATTTATTGCTCAGGAGGCTTCACACCAAATTTCAGGTCTTTCCGACATCGTTTGGCCCAGTTTCAGCTTCTGGCGGAAAATCGGCAGCTCTGCGCGACAAAGTCTTCGGCTTTCTCAGGAAATTGGAAACTTTGCAAAATAAAATGCAAGGATTCTCATCAGGTTTCCTACAAAGAAATTAGGCCAATAAATGGTCAAAATGTCAAGGAAAAGTACAGAAGAAAAAAGAATCAAAAAACAGAAAAAACGGACGCAAAACGGGACACGAAAGGGGGAAAACCCCCCCAGGGTCGCAGACCCCTGCGACCCTGGGCCAGGGTCGCCGGCGACCTTGGAACCCGGGGTCGCCGGGAAAGCCCCGGAAACCCCGGTTTTCACCGTTTTTTCGCGATTCGAGGAGCCCAGCCTCTGGTACTTTCCAAAATTCATGCTTTTGAGACACCAAGTCCTCTGACATCCGTCCAAAACACGGGTAAATCATCAAGAGTATCGAAAACAATATTGATCGCCACCCGGTCAACCAAAAAAAGTGTGCTTTCTACCCGACCGATCGAGAAATCGACAGGACAGATGGCACCGACCCGCTGTTGGCAACAAACACCTGAAATTACATGATCATCTGATGTCGATCTACATGAAGATCCATCAATGATCATCAACAGAAGAATCCCAAAAGACGTGGCACGGCCCGCGACTCTTCAGCTGCTCGGCGACCACTTAATGCGATTAATTGACTAGCTTTATTACAGTCATTAATCCATTTCTTTGGACGGCCCAATCAGAAGCAAGCATTCGGGAGTTACAAGTCAAGAGATTCATGGCATTTAACCCATGAAACTCCTCCCATCATGGCGATTAAAGGCGATTAAATGCCCTCAATCTCCTCCGGCCAATCAGAAGCCAAGAAAAAGGAGTTACAAAATAAACAATTCAATTTTGTAACTCCTCCCATTATGCGGCTTAATGACAATAAAAGCCCATAAACCCTCCTAAAAGGCTACCTAAAAGCCTATAAATAGGAGGGCTCTCCAAGAAGAAAGAAGAGACACAACATCAACAGACAGCAGACAGAAATCCAGAGAAAGGAAAAAGAGAGAAAACTCTGCGGAAGTTCTACACCGGCCACCGCAACAAGGTGACAAAAGTCCCTTGGGGGGTACCCCCCCCCCAAGGTCCTTGCCTTCTCCTCCTGCCTCCAATGGCTTAGATATGGCTTTTCAGCCCGTCTACTCGGTTTTTTATTGGACATAGGACCTTCCTTTGGTCTTTGTCCTCTAAAAACCCGAGGTTATAGCCAAGCCAAGCGAATCAATAGCATCTTCTGTTCTCATCTGCATGGATGATGGCGAAGCCCACATATGGCTTGCGACCGTCAATCTAAACGAGTCCCCCACAATCTCCTGAGAAGTTAGATCCTCCTTTTCTTGCTTTTCATTGTAGTTTGTATTTTTTCAAAAGAGACAAAAATCACAATTCTTGTCTTTCATTGTTGATAAGGATTGTAAATCGGCTATAAACGCCAAAATCGGCTATAAACGCCAAAATCGGCTATAAACGCCAAAAATCGGCTATAAACGCCAAAATCGGCTATAAATGCCAAAAAATCGCCTTTCACGGCAAACTAAGAAAAATGTCTCTTTTCTTAAATATATGTGCAATGGAAAACTTGAAAGAAGTTGATTTCCTTTTTACTTGCGAAGGTTGATCTCCGGATCACCACTTGCAATTCCAAGTAAAAATAGAAAATCTGGCACACCCACAAAAAAGAAATGTTGATGCACGCCCCCCTTTTGCCCCCCGGTTACGAAAGGGTCGGAACCAAACGGACTCCCACGTCCGCCGACCTCGGTAGGAACCCCGGGCATCCGGGAGCGCGGTCCATCAAGCTGGCATCACCCGGTGGGACTCGTTTATTTGAGAACACGATGCTAGAAATGAAATATTTGCATATCATATATTTTGCTCTATGCTTATATTTCTTTTGTCGATTCCTTGGCTACTTTATAATTGGTGGCCTATGTTGAATTCCGCAAAAAAAATGAGATGAGATTTTTTGTTTGGAAATTTCTAATTCTTTGAATTTATTTCCACTCTTTCTCTTTTCAAAAAAACAAAAAACAAAAAAAATCAGATTTTTCATTTTTGGATTCAAAATTGAGAAACTTTGATCCTTTCCCTTCTGGGCACTGGCGCTCGCGGAAATCGCTGAGACCGTGTTCGGATCGGGGGTTGGGCCATTGTTTCTCTTCGATGAGTTCATTAAAAAATCTAAAAAAAAATATATATATATATATATAAAAGTATAAAAAATTTTAGATTTCTCAATTTGGATTCAAAATTGAGAAACCTTGATCCGTTCCTATCGTTCATCGCGCTTGCAGAAATGTTGAGCCTGTTCGACTAAGGTTTTGGGCCATTGTTTCTCTTTGATGAATTCATAAACATAAAAATAAAAAAAATATAAAAAAAAAGACATAGACCACTAAGGTTAAACCAATTGTGTTCTTTGATCATGGTTGATTCAAAGAAAAGCCTTGTCCAGAGTGTGGAGACAGCTTGACTGTTCTAGGCAAGGGTCCTCCAAACGGGTTCACTAAGTAATCCTACCCTTACCTGGGGGCAATTCTATCAATCAAGATTTCATAAGACCGGGTTAGGAGGCCTATGTGTACTCTCTCGTCTTTTAAATAAATTTTTTTTCAAAAATAAAATTTTTAAAAATAAAAATTTAAAATAAAAAATAAAAAATAAAAAAAAAATTTCAAAAAAAAAAATCTTAAAAAAAAATAAAAAAATAAAATAAAAAAAAAGATTTTAAAAAAAAAAAAAAAAATCTTCAAAATCTTCAAAAAAAAAAAAAAAAACTTCCGTCATTTTGGGTTTAGATTAGAGAAATCTTGGTCTTCTCCTTTCTGAGCACTGGCGCTCGCGGAAATCGCTGAGCCCGTGTTCAGATTGGAGTGCCTTTTGCTCTCTTTGATAAACCCGATATTGGCCTTTCAAAAAAAAAAACTCGTCATCTTTAGATTCAGATCCGAGAAATCATGGTTCATTTCCGTTCTGAGCACTGGCGCTCGCGGAAATCGCTGAGCCCGTGTTCAGATTGAAATACCATCTGCTCTCTTTGATGAATCCAATCTTGACCTTTCAAAACAGAGAATCTCATCTCATAGATGCGGTCTCAAAACATTTGTGTCTAGCGGTACTAGTACGCCCTTTCAGGGTCTACTGTATTACGACCGGCACATCTGTAACTCCAACTTTATATTCTTCTTACCTCGAGCAAGCTCTGCTTCTCGATAAGTCGAATTTAAGTTCACAATTGCTTCTAGCAGTCACTGGGATGCCCATTCCGGGCTTACCATACCTGCGATCAGAACAATTGTACCTTCTATGGCATTTTGCCTTCCTCATATTGCTTGGGTCATCTACCTCGAGCAATTTGAAAAGACGAAACCATAGAACTTCCCATTTATGATCATTATATTCTTGTGATTACTAATGGATGTGGTCTTGTTTCAGAAATTTTTGAAAACTAACAATGGCAGCTTCACTAACCATTACTTTCGACGAAAACAAGCACCAACTCATGCTTCAACAGAAGCAAACCACGCGCACCTACAAGCGCCCCATCAGCTGCCGAAGTGTCAACTCCCTCGGCAACTCTCTGAACTCCGGGTCGACCTCGACTCCCCGGACTATCGTCTTTGGGACGCTGGGACCATTCCCACTTCCCGAGGAACAAACTGCTCCCTCCAAGAAGCAGAAACTCGCCACTCAACGTGTCACTACCATGACACCAAAGGCGAGCACCAGAAGACCTGAAGCCCGTGGCAGCCCCACGAAGCCTCAACCTGCAAACAACCAGGTCTACCCCAAGACTTGGTCCCCAAGACCTTCACCAAAACAGAGAAGGTCCCAGACATCCACTAAGCCAGCATTCCTGGCCCCACTCAAGGAGAACCAGTTCTATCCTCTTGCCTACATGAAAGAGGAGAGACCCATCTCCAACCTGACTCCCAAGTCAACCCAGCATGAGCCGGCTTGTTCCTACAAGCCCAAATCAAGTCATGCATCACAAGGCCTCCACAAGCACCTGCTAAGGCCTACAAACCTACAGTTCGACCCTTCATCTCTACAGGGGCCGAACTTCAAAAATTCAAAGCTTCGCTGCAACAGGCGAAGGACAGGGTTCGCATTCTGTCCTTGCCCAGCTACAGAGAAGACAGGCTCGGCTGCTGCGCCCGAGGGAGCACATCCTTCATCGTCAAAGCCCAGTCACTCTTTTTACCGCAAGAACCAAGTCATTCTTTTTGTAGGCGCGTTGCCTGACCTTTTTATCGAAAGATCCTGCCATACGTGCTTGGTAAAGTTCAATGCTTTGTTGAGCTTCGAGCCGTCTCTCATCGAGATTGTCCAGCTCATGGAGCCGCAATTTGACATTGCTTTCTTGAGTCATGTCATTTTGCAAGGATACCCTCAAGGAAGGAATTTGTACTTCCAAGGGCACGACAGCTTCGCATCCATAGACCAAGGAGAATGGTGTGCTATGGGTTGGTCCTCGAACGGTGGTTCGATAGGCCCACAAAGCTTCAGACATTTTGTCGCTCCAGTCTCTTCTGTGACTAGAGACCATTTTTTTGAGGATTTTGCAGAGTGTTTTGTTGAAAGCTTCTGCTAACCCGTTTGCTGCCGGATTGTATGGAGTCGAAGGACAGCTTTGAATTTTGTATTTGTCGCAGAACCTGTAGAATCGATGATCCCGGAACTGTGGTCCGTTATCATGGACGAATCTTTTGGGTATGCCGAAACGACAAATGATGTTGGTGCGTAGGAACTGAAGGACTGATGAGGTCTTCATTTCGTTAAACGCAAATGCTTCTGACCACTTGGAGAAATAATCCGTAGCGGCGAAGATGAAGCGATGACCTTTGCTTGAAGGGGGAGAAATAGGACCTATGATGTCCATACCCCAGGCTTCGAAAGGCCATGAGATCGCTGTAGGATGTAGCCATTCTGGAGGCATGTGAATGTAATCTCCATGAACTTGGCATTGTTGGCAGCGCTTAGCAAATTGCATTGCGTCAGCTACCATGGTAGGCCAGTAATATCCTAACCTTTTTATCTGATCATAGAGCTTAGGTCCAGCCTGATGAGCTCCGCAAAGACCAGCATGAACTTCTTTGAGTGTTTCTTCAGCCTCTTCTTGTGACAAGCAGCGTAGAAGTACTCCATTGAAGGATTTCCTGTAAAGGATTTTTGAAGGAATATCCAAATGGAAGCTTGGGGTTCGCCTTTGGATGCTTACCCGTTCTTTTGGATCTTCAGGTAGGATTCCGAACATAATGTAATCAATGAACGGATCCCTCCAGTCGCCAATTGAAGTGTGAAGGATTGAAATCCGACTTCCGACCACTTGGTGGCATTCAGCAACTGCTTGGTGTGTGTTAAGAGGAGGAAGGATTCTCCTTTCACACACTGTGACTTGCATGTTTTCCCCTTCCTGGATTGCCATGGATGCGGCAAGTCCGGCTAGGGCATCTGCACGTATGTTTTCACCTCTACGAATGTGGGTGATGTGACAGATGTCAAACTTTTGCAGAAGTGATTGTGCTTTGTTGTAGTAGGGCAACAAATCTGGCTTCCTGACTTCAAATTTCTGATTCATCTGGTTGACGATCAGTTGAGAGTCTCCAAAGACTTCCAGCATGGTGATACCGGATTCGATGGCGAGTTCCAATCCTAAGATCAGAGCTTGATATTCAGCTGCATTGTTTGTGCATGGTTCCAGTAGCGAGAAAGCGTGTGGAATCATGTATTTGTCGGGGCTAATAAAGAGGATGCCAACTCCCGAGATCAGCTTTCTTTTTTCATTTGTCCTGGTTGCACCGTCAAAGTACATGTCCCAGGAGGCACTTTGTGAGAAAGTCTCCACATTGTAGACTGGTTCGTCTGGGAGATCATCTCTTAGTGGAGAATCTTTAGGCAATGGATGCTCTGCGAGGAAGTCTGCTAGAGCTTGCCCTTTGATTGCTTTTTGTGGTACATACCTAATATCAAATTGTGACAGAAGGATGGACCATTTTGCCAGTCGAGCATTGAGAGAACCTGCCTTTGTGACAAGGACCTTCAAGAGGTTGACCCTCGAGACCAGGTAGACTGTATTGGAAAGCAAGTAGTGATGCAGCTTTTGTACGGCGAACATCACTGCAAGACATTCTTTTTCAACTGGAGAGTAGCGATGCTCTGCACCTACTAGCATGCGGCTGAGGTAATATAGAGCAGCTTCTTTTCTTTGATCATTTTCTTGCGCAAGCAGAGCTCCTAGAGAGTGATCAAGGGCTCTTGTGTACAAGATGAATGGTTTTCCAGTGGTAGGAGCAGCTAACACTGGAGGTTTTGTCAGGTATGACTTGATGTCTTGGAAAGCAGCTTCACAGTCAGCATCCCAGACAAAGTTTACACCTTTTTTCATCAACCGGGAGAATGGACGGCATTTCCCCGAAAGATTGGAGATGAACCGTCTGATGTAGGCCAATCTCCCTTGAAGCCCTTTGAGTTCTCTCAAGGTTCTTGGAGAGGGCATTTCTAGAATGGCTTTGACTTTTATGGGGTCAAGCTCTATTCCAGCTTTCCGAACTAAGAATCCGAGGAACTTACCCGACGAGACACCGAAGAAGCATTTCAATGGATTCATTCGCAGTTTGTGTTTGCGAAGCCGGAGGAAGACTTCTCGAAGGTTTTCGAGATGATCTTCTTTTCTTTTGCTTTTGACGGCGAGGTCATCAACGTAACATTCAACCGTCTTGTGCTGCATATCTTGGAATATTTTCATCATAGCCCTCTGATATGTGGCACCAGCATTCTTCAAACCAAATGGCATGACAGTGTAGCAATACACGCCAAATGGGGTTCGAAAGGATGTATGTTTTTCATCCTCAGGATGCATCTTTATCTGATTGTAGCCAGAGAAACCATCCATGAATGTCATTCGCTCGAATCCACAGGTATTATCAATCATTACCTCTGGTATGGGGAGCGGAAACTCATCTTTTGGGCATGCGCCATTCAGGTCTCTATAGTCAATACAGACCCTGATCTGCCCATTTTTCTTTGCCACGGGGACAATGTTGGCCAACCATTCAGGATGTTGTTCCTCACGGATGAAGCCGACGCTTTTGAGTTTTGAACTTCTTGTTCAATTTTATCCATCACGTCTGGACGGAATCTTCTTTGGCCTTGCTTAACAGGCTTGATGTCTTCTTGAAGATTGAGTTTGTGAACTGCTATTTTGGGGTCTAAGCCTGGCATTTCAGCATAAGACCATGCAAAGCAATCAACGAACTCACGAAGAAAAGCGATATACTCGGGTAACTCATCATCCTTTATATTCTTGCTTATGAATACAGGACGTGGGTTATCTGGTGTTCCCAAGTCTATCTTTTGAACAGGATCTTCTGTTGGAAGGTTCGAAGGTGGTTCCTCCACAATATTTTCGGAGGCTTCCAGCTCAACGAAACCTTCTGGGGTTTCAAGGGCATTTCCAGGCCAAGGTTTTGTTCCTTTCCACGGGTCTTCTTGATCGGTAATTTTCCCAAGGCTTGCTATGAGATGATCCCAATCGCCTGTTGAAACCGAGTCGAAGTAGGCTACTTCTTTTGGAGATGAGGATTCTTCTGGGTCAGAAGTCCACACGTCTGTGCCATCGGACAACTCCTCTTCATTTTCGGAGAAATCGTGCCAATTGGATGAGCTTCCTGGATCTTTGTCAGGTGACTCATCAAAGAGATATCCAGGGAGATCGATGTCTTCATGGACTTGAGATGTTGAGGCTTGGTCAGTATATTGACTTTTAAGCCTTTGTGTCAACTGTCTCAAGGGAGTGTCAGGATCATACCCTAACCCGTGTGAAGACTTTTCTACATAGCCATAGAGTCTCCAATCTTCCAGCTGGCTTTTGGTCAAGACGGGCCCCAATGGCGTGAGAATACCGCGTCCTTCTCCCAAACCGACTGGGTTTTGAGCGTCATAGCCCATTTTCTTCATGATAGCTTGTGCCATAGAACTGTATTAGGATAGTTGAGGCGTACCTTTATTTTGGAAAGGTTCAAGCATGGAGTTTGATGAAGAAGCATCCGATCTATGGAAGAAGATCGGTTTTTCCTTTGCTGAAGTTGCTGGAACAACGAAGGAAGCTGACGTAGGATCTTCTATGTCAGAAGTTGTCTCCATTGGAGTAAGAGCAGGCTGAACTTGCTGAGTGTCAGCTTGGCTTGACGATGTGTCGTCTTCTGGCTCTGAATCCGAGTCTGTGTCTTGCATGATAGACACGAAAGAGACAACAAATTTACCCCCAGGCTTTTGTTTTGCCTTCTTCACTTTAGTTGTGATGACCAAAGGCTTTGAAGACTTGAGGGAGATGATGAAGGGAGTTTGCATGCTCTCTTCAGATTTACCGGATGGTTTGTTTTCTTCCGGTGATTGTTGAGGAGCTTTGCCTTTATCTTTCTGGAGATTTTCGACAAAGGATGCTGTATGCTTCTCCTCTTCTTCTTTTTCACCTTCATACATTTGTGAGTCTGCGAAGTGGATTTCTTTACCTTTGAAGGGTTTTCTGTCTGCAAAGACTCGATGTATCATGCCGTCGTCGCCAACAAACTTGATGCATTGATGTAGAGTTGAAGGGACAACACCATTCTCATGGATCCAAGGGCGTCCGAGAAGGATGTTGTAGCATGAAGGGGTCTTTATTGCATACACTGTGACCTCAGAGATAAGATCACCTATCTGCAATTTGAACCTGATTTTGCCGATAGGCCTTTGAGTACTCCCATCGTATCCAAAGATAGATACAGATGTGTGGCTCAGTTTGCTGGGTGGGATGCCCAACTCTTCGAGAGCCGATGTGGAGATAAGGTTGAGTGCAGAACCTGGGTCGATCTGAACTCTATGCATAGGCATTTCCTTGATATACCCTGTGAAGTACAGGGGTCGGTTATGCCTGGTTTCGCCAAGTAGGAGGTCATCCTTTGTGAAGGCGATGGTTGCACTGGCTGCTTTTTTAACTGGTGGTCTTCAGGGACTTCAGGCTCTGGATTGCGAGGAGGCTCGTTGACGCGTTCTTGCTCTTGTTCTAGAGCGAGTCGCTGCAAGATCCTTGCATATTCTTCAAGATCAGGTATGGGAGCCGGATCTTCTTCTTCATCATCTCTTTGTGGCTCAACATTGTTGATTTCCACTGGAGTAATGAGAGGTGCTGGGTCAGCAGCATTTTCTTGTACAGCTTCTTGGTCTTCTTCATCATCAGACCAGGATCCTTGTGGCTGTAGGGGGTTATACCAGATTACTGGCATAAGATGAGACTCAGGAACCCATTCTTCATCGGAGAGATATTCTCCTGTTTCAAGGGACTCCTCCCACTCATCTGTGTAGTTGGATTCGAATCCATCATCGGTGTCGCTGGACTCGTATCCATCAATGGAGAATCCAACTACCGAATTGCAAGAGTATGATGTCTCCTGCATGGCTTCTTTAAATTGAGGTGGCATGAAATCATTGAGAGTGAATTTCCTTACCCCCTTTGAAGTCTCTGGAAGGGATGTTTTTGTTACCTCCAGTGAAGCGGTAGAGGAAGCCTCTGCCTTTTCTTTGACTTCTAGTTTTGGCTGGGTCTTCTCTTGCCGTTTGAGCTTGAGGAGTTGTTTCCTAGCCTGCCTTCGCTGTTGAGCTGTAGGCTTTATTTTCACGACCTCCCAATTTTCATCTTCCAGGAGATCGGGATGTACCCATATCGGTTGTCCGTCTGGTGTCGGGTAAGGAACCAGTTGGTCGGACGCTTGGATTGAATTTATCACCTTGAAGGAAGTAGTGATCTTCTTTTCGGTGATCTTGATGTTTGTCCACATGTCACCATGTTGACGGAGGCAGACCCATAGTTTTTGTCAAAGGTGATGACTCCGTTTTTCCACATCTCATTTATTTTCTCTCTCACAATGAAGCATTGATTGAGAGGATGCGAGATCATCTGGTGGTATGGACAGTACCGAGGATCGTTGGTTTTGCCAACATCACCCGGTCTTTTTGGTTCAGGCAAGGTGAGCTTGCCGTTTGCCACAAGAGCCCCAAAGATTTCATCAACATCTTCATCAAACGGGTATTTCTTCTCTACTCGTTCTTTGAAGGCATCAGAGAGTTCAGGTCTCTTACCAAGAGCTTTGTTTTCAGCTTTCTTTGGTGGCTGAGGAGCTGGCTTGGTCTGCACATTGAGGACCTCTTTCTTCTTTGGTTTAGAGGTTGCAATGGCGGTTGGCTCTTTTCTTGATGATTTCTGACTGTTGAGGTCTTTAATCACCGTTTCAGCTTCCATGGAAGCTTCTAGGAGTTCTCCCAGGTTTTTTGATTTGTTGCCGATGATCATGGAGCGGATTCTGGCTCTCATGTTGTTTCGGCAGATGTCGACTAGCGACGCTTGTGGCAATACATCAGAGCATTTGTATGCCATTGCTTTCCACTTGTGAATGAAGTCATATGTTGATTCATTCTCCCCCTGTTTTAGGCTGCACAGCTGAGCCATAGTAGCGGGGTGATCCTCACCTTTGAAGTGAGTCAGGAAGCGTGTCTCTAGCATGGCCCAGTTTTGGATTGAGTCCTCCGGCAGAGTGGAGTACCAATCGAAGGCCGTACCTTTTAGGGTACTTGCAAAGAGGCGAATCTTGAGTGCATCTTGATCCGCGATAGCTCCCGTCAGGATCTTGAAGTGGATGACGTGCTGTCTGGCTGATCCTTTCCCCGTATATGTTTGGAGAGTAGGATGCTTGAATTTGGTGGGGAACGGGACCGAGTCCATCCATAAGGGATATGGTGGCTTGATCCCATGCTCTTTGAGTATATCCTCTTCTTTTGCTTTGGCGAGGATACCGTCTACGTCCTTTTTGGTAAGGGCGCGTGACTCATTTTCTTCTCTATTTACCTCGTCGTCTTGATGATTCGGAGGAGGTTCATTGTTCGCCTGATTTTGGAAGGCGAGGAGAAGGTTTTCCATCAGAGTTTCAATCCTCTGCTGGCCCTGTTCCAACTGCTGGATGCGGGTGATCGCATCTTCTGGAGGTGGATTGCGGGGTGGTGGCTCAGAATTTGTAGTCAAGACATTCATCCTTCGTGATTCGAGCGAAGAAACTGTCCTGGTGACTGAGCTGGGGCTCATTCTTTTTGAAGAGGAGCTTGAGGAAGGATCACTCTGCTGTCCTTTGCTTGAAGGAGCAGGGGATTCTTCTGAATGTCTTCTTGTCCTGGAGACGCTGCGGGTCATCGGACGTCGGACATGGATTTTTGTTGCTGATTTTGGCGCCTTCTGGTTTTTCCAACCATATGGACGGCAGCAACTTGGTTGGGTCTTTCTTTTTCGACCCATTTGGGAGAGACTTGAAGTGTGGGAGGCTGGGTCCTTTGCTTCTCTAGTCTCTTTTGCCTATACGACGCGCGACGGCGTATACGACGAGCAATTTGAGCTTCGGTCAGCTCTGACTGGGCTTTGACGATGAAGGATGTGCTCCCTCGGGCGCAGCAGCCGAGCCTGTCTTCTTTGTAGCTGGGCAGGGATAGGATGCGAACCCTGTCCTTCGCCAGTTGCAGCGAAGCTTTGAATTTTTGAAGTTCGGCCCCTGTAGAGATGAAGGGTCGAACTGCAGGTTTGTAGGCCTTAGCAGGTGCTTGTGGAGGCCTTGTGATGCATGACTTGATTTTGGGCTTGTAGGAACAAGCCGGCTCATGCTGGGATGACTTGGAAGTCAAGTTGGAGATGGGTCTCTCCTCTTTCATGTAGGCAAGAGGATAGAACTGGTTCTCCTTGAGTGGGGCCAGGTATGCTGGCTTAGTGGATGTCTGGGACCTTCTCTGTTTTGGTGAAGGTCTTGGGGACCAAGTCTTGGAGTAGACCTGGTTGTTTGCAGGTTGAGGCTTCGTGGGGCTGCCACGGGCTTCAGGCCTTCTGGTGCTCGCCTTTGGTGTCACAGTAGTGACACGTTGAGAGGCGAGTTTCTGCTTCTTGGAGGGAGCAGTTTGTTCCTCAGGAAGTGGGAATGGTCCCAGCGTCCCAAAGACGATAGTCCGGGGAGTCGGGGTCGACCCGGAGTTCAGAGAGTTGCCGAGGGAGTTGACACTTCGGCAGCTGATGGGGCGCTTGTAGGTGCGCGTGGTTTGCTTCTGTTGAAGCATGAGTTGGTGCTTGTTTTCATCGAAAGTAATGGTTAGTGAAGCTGCCATTGTTAGTTTTCGAAAATTTCTGAAACAAGACCACATCCATTAGTAATCACAAGAATATAATGATCATAAATGGAAAGTTCTATGGTTTCGTCTTTTCAAATTGCTCGAGGTAGATGACCCAAGCAATATGAGGAAGGCAAAATGCCATAGAGGGTACAATTGTTCTGATCGCAGGTATGGTAAACCCAGAATGGGCATCCCAGTGACTGCTAGAAGCAATTGTGAACTTAAATTCGACTTATCGAGAAGCAGAGCTTGCTCGAGGTAAGAAGAATATAAAGTTGGAGTTACAGATGTGCCGGTCTCAATACAGTAGACCCTGAAAGGGCGTACTAGTACCGCTAGACACAAATGTTTTGAGACCGCATCTATGAGATGAGATTCTCTGTTTTGAAAGGTCAAGATTGGATTCATCAAAGAGAGCAGATGGTATTCCAATCTGAACACGGGCTCAGCGATTTCCGCGAGCGCCAGTGCTCAGAAAGAAATGAACCATAATTTCTCGGATCTGAATCTAAAGATGACGAGTTTTTTTTTGAAAGGCCAATATCGGGTTCATCAAAGAGAGCAAAAGGCACTCCAATCTGAACACGGGCTCAGCGATTTCCGCGAGCGCCAGTGCTCAGAAAGGAGAAGACCAAGATTTCTCTAATCTAAACCCAAAATGACGGAAGTTTTTTTTTTTTGAAGATTTTGAAGATTTTTTTTTTTTTTAAAAAAATCTTTTTTTTTATTTTTTTTTAAGATTTTTTTTTTGAAATTTTTTTTTTATTTTTTATTTTTTATTTTAAAATTTTCATTTTTAAAAATTTTATTTTTGAAAAAAAAAATTTATTTAAAAGACGAGAGAGTACACATAGGCCTCCTAACCCGGTCTTATGAAATCTTGATTGATAGAATTGCCCCCAGGTAAGGGTAGGATTACTTAATGAACCCGTTTGGAGGACCCTTGCCTAGAACAGTCAAACTGTCTCCACACTCTGGACAAGGCTTTCCTTTGAATCAACCATGATCAAAGAACACAGTTGGTTTAACCTTAGTGGTCTATGTCTTTTTTTATATATATATATATATTTTTTTTATTTTATTTTTATGAATTCATCGAAGAGAAACAATGGCCCAAAACCTTAGTCGAACAGGCTCAACATTTCTGCAAGCGCGATGAACGATAGGAACGGATCAAGGTTTCTCAATTTTGAATCCAAATTGAGAAATCTAAAATTTTTTTTTTTTTATATATATATATATATTTTTTAGATTTTTAATGAACTCATCGAAGAGAAACAATGGCCCAAAACCTTAGTCGAACAGGCTCAACATTTCTGCAAGCGCGATGAACGATAGGAACGGATCAAGGTTTCTCAATTTTGAATCCAAAAATGAAAAATCTGATTTTTTTTTGTTTTTTTTTTTTGAAAAGAGAAAGAGTGGAAATAAATTCAAAGAATTAGAAATTTCCAAACAAAAAATCTCATCTCATTTTTTTTTATGCGGAATTCAACATAGGCCACCAATTATAAAGTAGCCAAGGAATCGAGAAAAGAAATATAAGCATAGAGCAAAATATATGATATGCAAATATTTCATTTCTAGCATCGTGTTCTCAAATAAATGAGTCCCACCGGGTGGAGCCAGCTTGATGGACCGCGCTCCCGGATGCCCGGGGTTCCTACCGAGGTCGGCGGACGTGGGAGTCCGTTTGGTTCCGACCCTTTCGTAACCGGGGGGCAAAAGGGGGCGTGCATCAACATTTCTTTTTTTGTGGGTGTGCCAGATTTTCTATTTTTTACTTGGAATTGCAAGTGGTGATCCGGAGATCAACCTTCGCAAGTAAAAAGGAAATCAACTTCTTTCAAGTTTTCCATTGCACATATATTTAAGAAAAGAGACATTTTCTTGATTTGCCATGAAAGGCGATTTTTTTGGCATTTATAGCCGATTTTGGCGTTTATAGCCGATTTTTGGCGTTTATAGCCGATTTTGGCGTTTATAGCCGATTTACAATCCTTATCAATAATGAAAGACAAGAGTTGTGATTTTTGTCTCTTTTGAAAAAAATACAAGCTACAATGAAAAGCAAGAAAAGGAGGATCTAACTTCTCAGGAGATTGTGGGGACCCGTTTAGATTGACGGTCGCAAGCCATATGTGGGCTTCGCCATCATCCATGCAGATGAGAACAGAGGATGCTATTGATTCGCTTGGCTTGGCTATAACCTCGGGTTTTTAGAGGACAAAGACCAAAAGGAGGTCCTATGTCTAATAAAAAGCCGAGTAGACGGGCTGAAAAAGCCACATCTAAGCCATTGGAGGCAGGAGGAGAAGGCAAGGACCTTGGGGGGGGGGGGGGTACCCCCCAAGGGACTTTTGTCACCTTGTAGCGGTGGCCGGTGTAGAACTTCCGCAGAGTTTTCTCTCTTTTCCTTCTCTGAATTTCTGTGCTTCTGTCTGTGATTTTCGTTGTCTGTTGATGTCTTTTCTTCTTGGAGAGCCCTCCTATTTATAGGCTTTTAGGTAGCCTTTTAGGTGGGTTTATGGGCTTTTAATGTCATTAAGCCGCATAATGGGAGGAGTTACAAAATTGAATTGTTTATTTTGTAACTCCTTTTTCTTGGCTTCTGATTGGCCGGAGGAGATTGAGGGCATTTAATCGCCTTTAATCGCCATGATGGGAGGAGTTTCATGGGTTAAATGCCATGAATTTCTTGACTTGTAACTCCCGAATGCTTGCTTCTGATTGGGCCGTCCAAAGAAATGGATTAATGACTGTAATAAAGTTAGTCAATTAATCGCATTAAGTGGTCGCCGAGCAGCTGAAGAGTCGCGGGCCGTGCCACGTCTTTTGGAATTCTTCTGTCGATGATCATCGATGGATCTTCATGTAGATCGACATCAGATGACCATGTAATTTCAGGTGTTTGTTGCCAACAGCGGGTCGGTGCCATCTGTCCTGTCGATTTCTCGATCGGTCGGGTAGAAAGCACACTTTTTTGGTTGACCGGGTGGCGATCAATACTGTCTTCGATACTCTTGATGATTTACCCGTGTTTTGGACGGATGTCAGAGGACTTGGTGTCTCAAAAGCATGAATTTTGGAAAGTACCAGAGGCTGGGCTCCTCGAATCGCGAAAAAACGGCGAAAACCGGGGTTTCCGGGGCTTTCCCGTCGACCCCGGGGTCCAAGGTCGCCGGCGACCCTGGGGGGGTTTTCCCCCTTTCGTGTCCCGTTTTGCGTCCGTTTTGCTTTTTTTTTTATTCTTTTTTCTTCTGTACTTTTCCTTGACATTTTGACCATTTATTGGCCTGATTTCTTTGTAGGAAACCTGATGAGAATCCTTGCATTTTATTTTGCAAAGTTTCCAATTTCCTGAGAAAGCCGAAGACTTTGTCGCGCAGAGCTGCCGATTTTCCGTCAGAAGCTGAAACTGGGTCAAACGATGTCGGAATGACCTGAAATTTGGTGTGAAGCCTCCTGAGCAATAAATAAGACCAACCATAGGCTTTTGTTTGAGTTTTGAAGCCGTTTGGGGTCCTATCACCTGTAGACTTGCTTTTTGTCGCGATGAAGATGTCGCGGTTTGATGTGCGGTCAACCGATGTCCGATTGACTTGAGATTTGACAGGGAACCTATTGGAGTCATTTTAAGATGATCCATAGGCTCTGTCTTGGAAACCATGGTCCCGGAGAGCTTTTGTCGCCGAGAGCTCCTTTTCGGCTGTCGGAGAAGCGAAGTTAGGCCAAATGATTTTGAAATGGCCCGAAACTTCTTGTGTACTCCTCTTTTGGCTGTCTGGAAGAATCTTGCAGTTTTTGTTTGATTCTGACAAGATTTGATTTTTGGAAGCAGCATTGCCTATTTATGGCAGGTTGCAACTTCATGTAGCTCTTTGGATCTTGAAAAGGCAAAGTGACATTTTTGGTGTCAACATGGTGCCCAAGTGGATTGGAAGGTTGGGCGCCCAAGGAGTGGTGCCCAGGTGGATGTCTGTCTTGATTTTGTGTTGTGTATTCGTTTTAGATTAATTCAAGTTTAGATTGATTAAGGTTTCAAGTCTGTTAAGTTAACAAAGTTTTGTTACGTGTTGATTCAAGTTTCGTTTCAATTGGGGTGTCTTAGTGACAGGATAGAATGGGCGCCTAGAGGGTGGTGCCCAGATGGACTTGACAGGCAGGGCACCCAGGGGGTGGCGCCCAGGTGGACTTGGAAGGCAGGGCACCCAAGGGGTGGCGCCCAGATGGATATTTTAGAGTTTTTGTTGGTTTTGTATTTTTTAGATGAATTCGAATCTAAGTTGATTAAGATTTTAGGTCTTTTAAGTTAAAAGTATTTTAGTGTATTAATTAGGGCTGGTTAAAGTCCTAATTAATTAGGTTAAATTCCAAGTGGGGCTTCTTAGGGAATGAATAGGCTGGGCGCCCAGGGAGTGGTGCCCAGGTGGATTTGGCAACAGGGCACCCAGGGGGTGGCGCTCAGATGGATCTGGCAACAGGTTTTAGGTTTTTCAAGTTCTTAGTTATTTTTAATCCGAATTAATTAGGGTCTCAAGATCTTTTGGATTAAGGGTGTTTACTATATTAATTGGTGTGAGATTAGAGCATTAATTAATTATGTTTAATCCTCAATTAGGGACTTTTAGTGAATAAGGATGCTAGGCTCAAAGGAGGTGAAGCAGTTCCCTAAACAATCTTAGTGATTCCTTAATCCAATTTTAGTCCAAATTAATTAAGATTGTTAATTTTAGGGTTCTTAATGATTTGGCAATTCTTAAGTTGATTAATTATGATATTTTAGCTAATCTTAGGGTTTATCCTACTTAGGCATGAGATTTGATAACCTAGACTATCTACCTACTATTTTTGGGTTTTCTTTGTAATTTTTAATTTGTTTTTGGTTTCTCCTCTTATTTACTAGAGAGAAAGGAAAGAGAAGAAGTAATTTTATGTTTTATGATTTTTTTTGGGTTTTATGACTTTATGATTCAAATGATATGATGTGAAATGTGATAGAAACGATAATTTGAAGTTCAGAACATATCAAACAAGCAAACATATCATTGTTATGCAATTTCTAAATGAACTAAATGCGAAAGATCGAAAATTGTGCACGGAAGTGGAAAAATTCACTTGGGCGCCACACTTGTGGTGCCTACCTTGTTCGGTCAGGGTTTTCAAAGAATCGCAATGAATGCACAACAGCCTTAGGATTTTTCAGCACGATTTCCGATATTCAGCAACTGATGCGAATGTCCTAATGCGAACTATTAATGATGCAACTAACAAATCTACGAGAAAACGATGTAAAAAGTGGAGATCTAAAACCCAAACCCTATCTCTGAAGGGTAGGCGCCCGGAGGGTGGCGCCCAGCCTTCTGAGATAGCGTGGTGCCCAGGGGGTGGTGCCCAGCCTTTCTATCGAGGGTCTTTTATGATCTCCTCAATCTAAATGATGATAATGATGCTATAAATACGAGATCTAACCTAGTTAAGCAATTAGAACTACAAAATCAATGTAGATCTACTCCGCTAGTATGAATCTAAACATGTTACTAATATGATGAGATGCTAATACCATTTTTATCAAGAACTAATATAGATCTATGATGCCTAAATGATCCTATGCATATTTCTTAACAAAGATGATGATAAAATGCAATAAAAAAAGAGAGATCTAGGAAAACCGGTTTGAATCACACTTTTCAAGTTCCTAGAACGAAGCTTTCGCGAAGAACCATACTCTAGTTGAAGATACAAAAGTCTCCTCCTATATTTCCCTTTCTACTTCTCTAGATCTGAAGCTCTCTCTCTAATGGTGGCTACCTTTCTCCTCTTGCTTATTCTCTATTTTTTCTCTTTTTAGGGTAGCTCTCTTGTAAATGAGGTTAAGAGATCCTTAAATAGAGGTTTGGGATGAGTTTAGGAGGGCTAGAGCTTCATTAGTTCGTGTTTCTAGAAGGCTCCATGCATCCCAAGGCGGCCTAAGTGTTTTGGGAAAAATTAGGGTTTAGAAAATAGGTTGGGCGCCCATGGGGTGGTGCCCAGGTGACTGCATAGGGTGGGCACCACAAGGCTGGTGCCTATGTGGACTGGTTCATGGTAGGCGCCCATGGGGTGGAGCCTACATGGTTCGGATCATTCTCAAAGTTTGGTCCCATCTGAAGTCGGGATATAATGAATAGATGTTCAGCTGAGATGACCTACACTGGCACTTAATTGATTGGGCGCCACAAGGGTGGTGCCTAGTTGGACCGGACATGGTAGGCGCCCACCACAGGGAGCCTATGTGGACTCGGGAGTGTGGGTGCCACAAGGGTGGTGCCTAGATGGAATGAAGTGTGGGTCTTGACTTGGAGTGGTTGCAGGCTGCCCAAAGTTAAATTTGTGGAATAAGGGAGTGGGCGCCACACATGTGGTGCCTAGGTGGAGTGAAGAGTGTGGGCGCCCACCATGGGGCGTTTAGATGGAATGAAGTGTGTGGGCGCCACTTGGGTGGTGCCTAGACAGAGTCGATTCATTTTTGGAGTTTGGTCCCTACGTTGAGTGGATCCGGTCCGTTTTAGGCCAAACTAATGATTTTGGAGGGTGGGCGCCACACATGGGGTGCCTAGGTGGAGTTCCTTCACTTTTAAAGTTTGGTCCCTATGTTGAATGGTCCCGGTCTATTGTTAGGCCAAACTAATAATTTTGGAGGGTGGACGCCACACATGGGGTGCCTAAGTGGTCATGGCTAGTGTGGGCGCCCAGCCTGGGGCGTCTAGATGCAATGGAGTGTGTGGGCGCCACTTGGGTGGTGCGTAGATGGATTTCTAGTACTCTTTCTAAGGCAAACTTTGAAAACTCATAACTTTTGATCCGCTTATCGCATTTGGACGTTCTACATACCGTCGGAAAGCTCTCGAAGTGAAGAATCCAAGGGTCCAACTGTCCTAATGATTAGGGGCTGAGAAAAGAGGGAGACCTCTGGATAAATGGATCTGGCTTCCTAACTTAGGGTAATCGGATGGCATTTAGGCAAGCTAAGTATAATCTTCGTAACAATTAGCCTAAGCATGTCTTAAGTGGCCTAGAATATGTAGAGTTAGTGTAGTAGTCTATTCCTTGTGTGAAAGGTGAGTTGGACTCGAGATCTCAATGCGATCAGGCTTTCTTCTCACAAATTTCGAGAAGTTGTTGAACTAAGTCTAAAACTATCAACAAGCATCTTCATCGTCATTAATCAATCTGAATTATGCCATCAATCATTCAATTACGGGTGAAATGGGGGCACCACTATATATGACAGGTGTTTAAGGCTATCATAGGGGCCAAATGAGGTGTTTACAGTATGCCCCTCTTTGGAGAACAGCACGTGAAGAGTTGTGCTCCAAAGAAAATAGACACACCACTCATGACTCACGGGAGCTTTTGAGCTCGCGGGAGTGGCCACCTACGGATGTATGCAATTGCAAATTTGTTCTAAAGATGAGGTTCACTTTTCTTGGATCGATTCTGATTCAAGGGAAAAAGAAAAAAAGAAGAAGTTATGTGCGTACTGATTTGATTAGAAACCCGAGATCTGTGCCTCGGTGCCCGTGGTATTGCCACGTGGCGGGTTGGGAACTGTGCCCCAGTTGCATAATTTAAAATGATGGTGGGAACTATGCCTCAGTGGTCTGAATCAGAAGTCGATCTTTCGATTAGTTAAGTCACTATCAGAATTTCATTTGTTCTTGCAATAGAGTTCATTTCAAATGGTCATATATAGCGTCTTTTAACTTTCATCCACAGTTGAGTGTTTAAGGCATAGTTGAAACTAACTAGCAATAATGGGGATCTTAATGGCAATCATAAACATAGTTCAATCAATAGCGTGAGTGCATGTGAGAATGAGATGCATTTTTGAAGAGATGTTTGACTTTGAAACTCGGGTATGCATAAAAAAAAAAAAGCTAAATCAATGGAAGTCGGTCACCGGAATAATCGTCACTCTCTAGGGATCTTGGTCTTCACCCAAGCTTAGATTAGAACCCGGGCGAGGATTCGATCATTCTTTTTTGTGCTTATCATGGAGAGTTTCAAGCTACACGGTTTCTATCTTCCAACATCAAGATTTGAGTCGGTGAACACATAATTTGTGACGACACGGTATTACGGTTGCCATACCGATTATAAGCACTTAAGGGAGGCCTACGGCAACTCAATTTCCAGACGTGAGGTAAAATCATGAAAATCATAGTTAGGGGTACTTACCTCAAGAACTTCCCATAAATCCAACATTGGGGATCGTTGTCATTTTCTTTCGTTGTTTGTTTTCCAAAGCTTGTGAACTTGTCATCAATCTCCATCAGTGTGCTTGAAGGTCCTCCACCTTTGGTGTTTTCGCTTTCACTTTGGGAACCTGTATTGAACAAACACTAAAAGATTCTGCATTTTTTGTCATTAGTATACGGTTTTATAATTTGCAGAGGTAATCATTCTGATTTTACTGATGGAGATGGCATGAGATGCAGTGCACAATGTTAGATGTATGCGTGATGGGACTAATGTGCATGCAACGGGACCTCATGTGATGGGACAATGTTTCGGTTCGACGATGTGCGCTGCGCCTTTGTGTGTGTGCCTCTTTTGCTTCCCTTTTTTTTGGTTTTTTTGTGTGTTTTTGTTGTTGTTTATTTTTTAAATCTATGTGTGTACCCTACTTAGCATATAATGAGGTGGGGTATTTAAGTAAATGCATGGATTTGGATTTTGGAATGATGCATGAACATACCAATCAATGGTATATTTTAAATTGAATCGACTGACCTGTCTGTCTCGTTTGTGCTGCCTCCATTGGTAAATCGGAATGAACCATCACTTTGGTACTGGTAACCGTGCTGGAATCTTGCCAAAGCCAGAAGGCTGGTCCTTTGTTTCCATTGTTGTTTGGGCTAATCTCAAGTTTTAGCTTATGGGACCTTTCTGCCTCTCACTAGTGTTATTCATTATCCCAATTCAGTTCAGCACTTCAGCCCTTACTTTTATTCTTACCAAAAACCATTTCTCCAATTTTTTTTAAATCTGTTGGGTGAAAGACATAGGGCCAGATTGAATGTGTTTTCATTTCGTTGTAGGTCTGTAACATGCGTCTTAATGAAGCTAGTTTGGCAAGTGGGATCTGTTTTGTTTTAGTCTTCAGGTTGGATCAAGGGTCATGGTCTTTGGCTTCCTCTCTATTTATCATTTAACCAATGGGGTTCATCACCTCTAAATCAGAAATACTAATTACCATGTCTGGATCAGTTTGTCTCTCATGCTGATGTGGACTTATATGTTCTCAAACTCAACCTCTCATCCTAATTTTTGGGCATGGGTTTGTCAGATGGCTAGGACTAAGAAGGCCACTAAGCATGATCCTATGCCGGTGGACACTCCGGAAGGGGTTGGGGCGGAGCCAGTCATTGTTCCCCAGAGAAATAAACAAAGGGGTAAGATTAAGTTGGAGAGGAAGCCCGACCAATCTCGCAGATGAGATAAGAGTTGGCCGGGTAAATTTTTAGTTGCCTCTATAAGTCTTATGCTTTATTGGTCTCCATTATCATTGACATTCTTTCCTCTATTGTTTGCATTGCAGCCTGTCCCTTTTGCTCGGGCTAGGGTGAGTTGGATACAAATGAGGGATTAGTGGATCGAGCTCCCTGATCGCCTGAAGGATCGGGTGTGAGCGATGGGGATTGGGGACTTCTTGTCTATCGTTGCCTTCCGCACCGACCGTGCTCTCATTTGTGCTCTCTCTAAGAGATGGAGAGATGAGACACACACGTTTCATTTCCCGCCCGAGGAGATGACAATCACATTGGAGGACATTGCGTGGTGCTAGGGTTTGAGGGTGGTGGGCCTCCCCGTTTTCTCAAAGGCGAGTGACGCCAAGGCCTCCATCACTCGGTTACGTCTGCATAGGATGTTGGGGCACGCCCCCAATCTGGTGTGGGTCAGATTGATGCTGAGTGGCAGAGAGAGGCATATAGCCCAGAGAGGAGGAGGATCCTAAATAGTAAGTATTCGGCTACCGCCCTTGTAGCATTGTATCCTTTGTCTTCCATTACTTTTGCTAATCACTTCTCCTTGCTCATTTCAGAGTGGGCTCGGAACCAGGCTTCTTTGCCAAGTTGAGGGCAAGGATACCGGCTTTGGGAGGTCAGCCGGTCGGAGGTCATGAGGGAGGTCCAGTTCCCGCAGCGGTCCAGACTAGGGTCGACGCTGATAAAATTTAGTTCCTCCTTCCTTTTGAATTGGATCTTGGGTCAAAAACTCCCATGAGACTAGCGCATTTTATATTTACCATTTGCTGACAGTATCCACAACTTCTCTGACAAGTGAGGGCCCATCTTCAGGCGAATCTCGATATGCAGACGACCCCGATGATGATGATGTAACAGTGGTGGACGCCGTTGATAGTGATGAGGAGATGGATGGGAGTGATGATGATGCGGATTTCCACGAGTCAGAGGGCGAGGTTGTTGCGTCTAATGATGGAGATGATGAAATTGATGACGGGGATAGTGAGGATGAGGGGGTGAGGCCTCGTCGGGTCGCTGTTATCGATATTGATGAGGGAGGTGGTGAAGATGTGGGCGAAGGTGACAAGAGGGATGATGCCAGGCCTTCCAGGGGTAAATGCTTGATCTAGCTTTCTTGAACCGATCTCGAGTGCCTTGTATTTTTCTCAACCTTGTTCTTCATATACGTTATTTTTTGGTTTCAGGGTATGATTGGTGGGAGGTGCCAGTTGATGGATATACTCGCCGAAAAAGGGTAGGGATACCATGTGAGGTGTTCCAAGTCGCGAGTGAGTACTGAAATATTTGGTAATTACTTTGCTCCTCATTTCCATCACCAGGTGAATTCTTTATGTCCATTTGGCATTGTGTAGAGCAAAAGCAGGGGAGGCAGTCTGAAGGTCGCTTAAGGAGACCAAGGCTGATTTCAGCACGGTTGGGTGATGATGAGCATCTTAGGGCTTTTCTATTGTTCTTTTTGGGGAGGTGCCTATTCGCGAATGCAACTGGTAATAGAGCATCCGGTACCCTCATCCGATTTGTGCAAGACTTGGATAGGGTTGGCGATTACGCTTGGGGTGCGCCCACCCTTGCCTTTCTTTTCCACAGTCTAGATTCGAGGTGCCGTGTTCAGTCTGGATG